>JAPDOI010000051.1:2090000-2729576 GCA_029168955.1 Aplectana chamaeleonis
GAGAATTCTGAAGGATGGGTTCACAAAAGATTCCATTCCCACAGCGAACAGTTCCTCTGACAGTAGAGGCGGGATGGGAGTGCAGCCTTCAAAAACGGTGTTCACGATAAAAAAAATTGCATTCTGGTTTTCAAAGATTTTGAGTCGGTGAGTCCACGAAGTAGAGGTTAATGGGGAAACGTTCCCACAGAACTCTCAAATGCCTGAGAAAAACTGTTCAAGGAAACCTCTGCATTATTTAATTACGCCTGTTTGGTATGTTTCGGGACTGCGAACAAAGCGTCAAACCTGACCACAGGTTCGTTGGGGTGGAGACAGCGGCCCGTGAGGTAAAGGTTGTTTAGGATACCTGAGTGGGGAATGGTGAAGGCTCCCTATAGACTTGCAACTTCCAAATTTGACGTTTTCTTAATCATCTTTTTCTTGCATTCAATATATTTTTATGTTCAATCATTAATTTTGAAACATTTATTTCGTTGGATGACCTCCTTTTGAAACTCACTATTCCTAAACGAATGATCTGCCTAGGTCAAGGAAAATTTCCTTTGAGCTGTCTTAGAGTCAGAAATTTTCGGAAAATTTTTTTCAAGCGATTTTCGAAGAACCATCACATTTTCTACCTTTAAGATAGATCTTTGAACGGAGCTGTTTCCAATGTCTCCACGGAATTTCGCGTCGAATAATGTTTCCATGTTGAGAAAAATATGTTTCCAGGCTCTCAGCCGATTTCAATTTATGAAGTAACGTTTCTTTCACCAAAAGCAATCAGATTTTCGTCCAAAACTTTTTTACCCTAAAAGATAACCCTTTGATGAAGGTTGTTTTCGGAATATTCAAAGAAAATCTGCATCGAATAGCGTTTTAAGTTTTGAAAAATACGTTCCCCTTCTACCAGTCGATTTCAGTTTGTGAGAGCATAAAGTGCATTTTTTTGCCTGAAATTATCAATTTTTCGTCCATATCTTTTTTGTGCTCGCAGATAGACCTCTGTTGCATGTCGTTTTCGGAATCCCCATTAAAATTCTGCGTCGACTAGTGTTTCAAGTTTGAAAAAATTTTTCTCTATCCTTCAGCCTAATTCATTTTACGAAACACTGGTTTTTCGCATATAACTCTTTAACCGCTGAAGATAGGGTTCTGGTAAAGGTTGTTTTTGAAATCCACGTAAAATTCTGCTTCAAATGATATATCGAGTTCCTAACTTTGCTTGCCCCATAAGTCAGCCAAGTCGGTGAACCGAGCCCCGTTGTAGGCTCCTGGAGAACTCTGCGTCTCTTAGTTACACCATAGAGGCGAGAGCACCCTATGGAGATAACTATGGAGCTCGGCTTCACCGACCTGACTGGTTTATGGGGCAAGCAAAGTTAGGAACCCGATATATCATTCGACGCAGAATTTTACGTAGATTTGAAAAACAGCCTTCACCGAAACCCTATCTTCAACGGTTGAAGAGCTATGGGTGAAAAACCGGTGTTTCGTTGTTTCGTAAAAAGAGTTAGGCTGAAGGATCGAGAAAATATGTTCCTGAACCGGAAACACCAGTTGTTGCAGAATCCCATCGATATTTCGAAAACAACCTTCGCCAAAGGTCTATCTCCAAACACAAAAAAGGTATGGACGAAAAACAGATAACTTCAGGCGAAAAAAAAATGCACTTTATAAATTGAAATCGGCTGGAAGAAAGGGAACTTATTGTTTAAAACTAAGAACGCCATTCGATGCAGAATTTTATGGGAATTCCGAAAACAACCTTCACCAAAGGGCTATCTTTTAGGGTGAAAAAGTTATGGCCGAAAAACCGGCAGTGACACCCACCCATTTTTGAAAAACTGACTTGCATGAGTGTTGGGTCACTTTCATTCTTTTTCAGGGCGTTTCACCGGTTGTCACCGGTTTTCCCAATGGTGAAGGTTCCCCACTTCACCTGCCCAAGGGTGAAGGTTGGTGGAGTACATGGCTCCACCCAACGAAGCTATGAACCTGACGTCGGTACCCAAAACTATTTAGCAATGAGGTAGGCCAATGTAAATACATGCTCGGATGTTAGAATCTTTGGCGGTGAAGAATATTTGAAAATCAGTCAAAAAATCATTAGGTGAAACAAAGCAGAACAACTGTTATATGGCGTGGGCGGGGTGATGCAGTGGGTCGACTGATCCACAAGTTTTTCAGCCACTTCTAGGTCGTTTTTCGTTGAGATTCCATCTTTGCTCTTCCTACAGGTACCCAAAGTTTAACCCAAAGCTTACGTTTTCGCCAAAAAAAAACGGTCAACTTTCTCATCGCGAACACTGCCTTTGATCTATGTAGGGTAAAAAAGGCAGGGGTGAAAAGTGGCCAAAATCGCCCCCATATTCACGTTAACTGCACAGAGCTATGTAGCTCGCGCATTAAGAGTACTGACAGAAAATCGATCTTGTGACGCATTTTTAAGGTTCCTACCTTCATATTTCATTAAATTCCGACTAGGGAGACACATTTAGTCGGAAAGGTCATTTCCACCAAGCTAATTTACTTCAAATGACGTTTTCAAATCTCTGTTTGTAGCAGCTGAAGGTTTCTCAGAACTGAGTTGAGGTGTGCCCGATTGAGACTGTCCGCCCACGCGGTTGGCGTGCGTGTCGAGCGGCCGTCTCGAAGACATTCCTAGCACATGTGAGCAAGAATATTAGACAAATATATAGCACTCAGGAATTTCTGATAAAGTGACATACGAATTAACGACTCTAGACATGTCACGTGCGACTTATTTTCATAAATTCAAGTTAAATTTCAACTTCAACAAAGTACTCAGGCGATTATTGGCCCCGAGCCGTCTAGCAGTTCGGCTCGTGTTCCCAATCTGCGAGTCGGCTTCTGTTGCTGTCCGGGCCACTGCTGTTGCTTTTCGGGCTGCTCCGGTTGGCCCGAACAGCAACAGCAGTAGCTCCGAGATTGGGAGAACGAGCCAAACTGTCAGGCGGCTCCGATTCCTGTTCGGTGCGGCTCAGGGCCGAGAATCGCCTGAGAGTATATTACACGGTGCGAGTGGACTCACACGTGACATAATGTAATGACGTGTAACTTGAATGTGTTATTTTATCGCATATGTAGCTGTAGCATTTTGCGGCGGGCTGTTTCCTAGGGAGGTATACGACGCACTCTCAATGCAGGACCAAGATACCGGTAACGTCGTCGCTTCAATCACCTTCAAGTTTGAGGTACTTTGGCGAGCATGCCGCGCGTCGGTGTGCTGACTGTCGTGTTTCGGTGCCGGCCGCGTCGCGTGTCGGTGTCAGGTAACATGTAATAACTGGGCAAGTTACTTGCAATGTTGTGTATTATTAGAGCAATTTACATGATACTTTAATCAAGAATCTGGTCAAGTCACACGTAACATCACTTTAAGTTACTTGCAAACTTGAAGTAAGTTGCGTGAAGCCATCATGCAATTTGCGTTAAGGTCTCAGGTAACTTGTTCAGAAACTCATGAGTACTAATATCCCAGTCAGACGTTTGCAGCCGTAGGGAAGGCTTGCCCAAAAAATGTCATTGCGACGGCCGCTTCGACACGCACGCCAACCGCGTGAGCGAACCCTCGCATTCGGATAGACTTTATGGCGACTTTCCCCAGTTAGGCGACAAGGTGCAATACCGTTCGTAGGACCTGGTAAGAACTCAGAAATTTCTGATAAAGTTACACGAGATTATATAACTCTGTACATGTTACCTGCGGCTTATCTTCATAGCTTTAAGTTACATGGGACCTTCAACATAGTAAGCATGTTGCGCGGTATGAGTTGACTCACATGTGACATAAAGTATTGACGTGTAACTTCAATATGTTGTTTTATCGCAGATGTAAGTTGACTCGGGGCGGGCTGTTTTCTAGGGAGGTATACGACGCACTCTCTAGTCAGTACAAAAGCGTCGTCGGTTCAGTTACCGAAGTTTGAGGTACCTCGTCCCTCACATCACCTCGAGGCCCCGCCTAGCCGCTGGCGGCTCCCGGCGTGCTCGGCGAGCATGCCGCGTATTAGTGTGCCGGCCGTGCCGCGCATGGGTGTCAGGTAACATGCAGCTACAGTGCAAGTTACTTGCAATGTTGTGTATTATTAGCGCAATTTACATGACACTTTAATAAAAAATCTGGTCAAGTTACACGTAACATCGCTACAAGTTACTTGTGAACGGTGAGTAAGTTGGGTGAAGCCATCATGCAACTTGCGTTAAAGTCTCAGGTAGCTTGTTCAGAATTTCCTGAGAAGGCGCACGAGGACGCGTTTTCGCGTCTTTGTTGCCATTTTTTCGAATAACTAGCTTCAAACTCAACTCTGCTAGGATAATCATCAGCCATTAAGTAGGTCAAAAGAAGAACACATCGGCGTAAAGACACACAAAAAAATCAAGCAATCTGAAGAAAACCTTGCAGCGTGAAAGAAAAAAGTCCATCGGGTGGCATTTGTGCCACGAGAATGCCCTTGAAAGACCTACTCCCACCCATAGACCCAAGGATGAAGTCTAAGCCACGGTAATTATTCTTGCTGGTCAGCAGGGGATCTGATAAGGTGACAAGAAAAGTTCACATTTCACCCCTTCTGAGGTGCCCTCACCTACTAAGGCCACTGACATCATGAGGGAAACAATGAAAAACCGGCATCGAAAGAGTGCCGGAGGGGTGGAACGGAAGCAGCCAGCCATCATTCACCAGCTCAAGTCATTTTGAATGCAACCTTCTGATGGCGATGAAGGCGCTGGCTGCGCTGTGTCCCATTAATTGCCGAATTGCCCGCTGGCGCCGATGGGCTGGTGAGGGCAAAAGACTCCAATCGGCTGGAGGAAGCAAGGCCGGCTGGAAAGTGCAGGCAAAAGTCATAGTGGTTGCGGAGGTGGTAGGAGGACATACCCGACCCCTTTCGGCGATATTGACACTAGAGGTGTACCCAGTGAATTTATACTTTATGTTTTCGCCAATAACTTCCGGTTGATATCCTATTACCTCGAATAGTATGTATATGTATGTATGAACGTGGCACATAAGGAGCTGTGGTCTGATGGAAACAGAGGACAGTGGGGTATTAATGGCACATGTTGCCATTGGTTTCCCATGGTGAGTACCATGAAACCACATATTATTTGACCTAATGTTTTCGTGACGGCAGACGTCTAGCCTGCCAGGCCAGGGTTGTAGGCCAAACAAAGCCGAACATAGTAGGTGAACTCGTCCTTCAAAGGCAGTGTTCACGAAGAAAACACTGCCCGTTTTTTTTCTGGCAGAAACGCGGGCTTTGGGTCCCTCTAAGACGTCTAAGAACGGAAGTGCGATGAAAAACAGATAGGACATGGGTGAAAAACCCTTGGACCCGCGGATACATACTGGATCACCCGCCCACGTCATATAACAGTTGTCCTGCGTTCGTTTCACCAGAAGAACAGTTTGTGAAGCTTCGAATATTTTTTTGTAGCAAAGGATTCTAACATCTAAGCATGTGCATTGGCCCATCTTATTCTTGTAGAATTTTCAGTACAAGAAACAGAGAAGAAAGTCATTCAGAATGGTTGGATTCCTCAGCTTCATGGTAGAATATTGATAACTGGTAATGTAGTCTGAAGCTGCTTGCGTAGAGATAAATCACCAAATCCCTTTATCCGCAACGTTTCGGGTCATAGACCCTTCATCAGGCGACTGTAATATATAACATCACATCAAATCATTTTCAGCAAAGAAGAGAGAATAAGAATTCAGAAACGCACGCGTGGGTGGGGCGGAAGGTTATCGTTACTTCTGCGACCGGCTCGTAACCCACGTGGATGACAGAAGACCCTTGTTGGTGGGATGGGCCAAATGCGTGGTCAATGATCGATATCATCCTCTAATTACTTTGCGATGTTAACAATCTCAATGCCTCTCTCATCTCTTCTCGATTGTTCATAGGCGGTGAAAGCTGTTTTATTTCCAGTGCCTCCCGTATTTTCCGTTCCGCGGTGTCCGGAATGTTGATGTGGATGATACTCGTTGTCATGGTAGGCAAGCTGTCGTTGAGATGTCTTGTTAGCCTGTGTTTTGAAAAGGCACTGTTTGGGTATGTTAGAGGAGTTCGTACTGCCCTCATGTGCTCATCTAGCCGACACCGCAAAGGTCTGCCTGTCTCGCCAATGTAAAATTCTCCACAGACGTCACATTCAATTTTGTACACCACGTCTCGAATCTGACATATTTTTCTATCAGCAGTGCAGTAGGTGCAACCTCTCCTCACACATCTGTCTTCATACGGTCTTGACGACGTAAGGAGCTGATGGAGCGTTGGCGGAGGGCGGAATACCAAACGGAGTGGAAGGGCGGATCTCCGCACAGCTAAGTTTACATCCTTGGCAAACGCCTCGTTTACGTAGGGGAGGACTAGATTGGTGTTAAACAGAGGGTGCCGAAATGGTCGCCAGGTCTGAACGTTGTTTTCCACGTAGCCGTCTTCATTCAGAATAAGCGCTATTCGTCTCTCTACGTCTTCCTTCTTGTCGGTTGTCAGATTTCTTGCTGTTCGTACCAAATTCTGGACCACGCTGCTCTTCATGAAAAGAGGGTGGCAGCTACGTGAATGCAGCAGGATGTTTCTTGACGCGGGTTTTGAGTACCAGGCAGTTTGCACTTGATGGCCAGAGAGTTTGACTTCAGTATTCAGGAAGGGTAGGTAACCATCAGATCCGGGTTCTTCAGCCGTTAACTTTATCGAATTGTGCCGCGCATTGAGATCCGATAGAACCTGACGCAGCGTTCCCTGTTCTTTGGCTACGATGAATATGTCGTCAATATACCGGCCGTAGAATATCACATCCGCCGTCAGAGTACTCCTTTCAAAGCTATCCATAAACAATATTGCCAGCAGAGGGGCGAGCCTGCTACCCATTGCTAGGCCACGTTTCTGGCGGTAGACGATGTTATGGAAACTGAAGAAATTGAAATCTACAACAGCGGTGAGCAGTCTTTCGATTTCATGTGGCTGAAGGCCATACATGTGAATCTCTTGCTGATTTCGACGGATTGAACTTCCACAAGCTGCCACTGCTGCGATGGTGTCGACATTGGTATACAGAGAAGTAACGTCGAAGCTGTGATATTCCACATACGTAGACGTCAAATCGGCATTCCCCAGGTGTTGTAAGAATTGGTCGGTGTTCACCAGGTGCGATGGAACAAACCGTAGAAGAGGTGACAATATCTGATGGAGAAACCAGCTAATCGCATCCGTAGGTCCATTACACGAGGACACGATGGGCCGAGTTTTGATTACCGCGTTTGTTACTTGCTGTCTTGGGCTGGTGGTGGGAAGCTTATGTGTTTTGACCAACTGATAATAGGTAGGCATAGTAGGGTGCGCAGAGATGAGTCGTTTGATGATGTTCTTGTCTATTTTCAAGCCCAGAATGTGCTTGATTGTCGAATTCAATAGCTTCAAGTTGGTATTGTACTCGCTCATGGAAGATACTGAATATATTTCCAGATCCGACAGTGCTTCCTGGCACAACGCAATGTCCCTATCTCGCGTCATAACGAGATGAACAATCGAGAAGAGATGAGAGAGGCATTGAGATTGTTAACATCGCAAAGTAATTAGAGGATGATATCGATCATTGACCACGCATTTGGCCCATCCCACCAACAAGGGTCTTCTGTCATCCACGTGGGTTACGAGCCGGTCGCAGAAGTAACGATAACCTTCCCGCCCCACCCACGCGTGCGTTTCTGAATTCTTATTCTCTCTTCTTTGCTGAAAATGATTTGATGTGATGTTATATATTACAGTCGCCTGATGAAGGGTCTATGACCCGAAACGTTGCGGATAAAGGGATTTGGTGATTTATCTCTACGCAAGCAGCTTCAGACTACATTACCAGAGAAGAAAGTCACTTACCTGAGGATTTTTAAGCTCAGAACCATTTCCGACGTTAGTTTGACGCTTTGTCTGTAGTCTCCAGAAACACACCAAACAGGGGTAATTAAATATTTCAGAGGTTTCTTCGAACAGTTTTTTCTCCGGTATTTGAGAGCTCTGTGGGGGGGGGGGCGTTTCCCTATTAAGTTCTTCTAAGTGGACTTAGAAACATCGAAAGCTAGAATACGGTTTTTATCGTAAACACTGCCTTTAGGGAAACATGTGAAATGTTCGATTACGCCTTTTTGGTGTGTTTTGAGAGACTGCAGACAAAGACTCGGACGTGACGACGGAAATGGTTTGCCCCGCTACCCAATATCATTACAAGTAAAGTATACAAAGCGTAGGTCGGATCTGCCAAAACAACTAGTGTCGTTAGTATCTCTTGTGGCTCAATAGTAAAATTGCGCAGTATCCCGCCCCGAGCTGCAGGTTCAAAAAAGTTACAAGCTTAAAAAGCTCATTTGTTGTGCTTTTTATACCTCCCAAAAAGCGCGTTAGTCTCCGGAAAATCCGGAAACGGACCTCATAAATGTGTTCAGCGCCCAAAACTACCCCCCTGTGCAAAATTCGGGTGAAGGCGCATTTTTCATACTTTGTCCAGACTGACAGCGTTTTGGACTTGTACCGATTTTCGGTTGGGCGTTTATTTTTACCAATTGAGGGCTCTGGAAGCGTTTCAGGAAAATGTTCCAGATTTGATTTAAAATTCTTCCAGGAGGGCTTTTTGGGGCGGCGCTGATCACGAATCTGTGGTCTACTAGTCAATTTTCCAAAGTTTTCAGCTAATTTCGTTTTAAGCTTCCCAACCGGGGAAAATTTCGAGGGAAAAACGCCACTTTCGAGATTTCCGGTTTTCTACGATAGATATGTCTCAAAATCCTTTGCTGAGAGTTATTTGGAGTGCTTAACACGAATCTGGAGTCCGTTTATCGATCTTTTGCAGATTGCGGTAGATTACAGTGGGTATACGGTAGTTTGGTCAAAATCTCAGATTTTACTCAAAATTCGTTTACGGGGGTTATTCTGGGTGGAGAATACGAATCTAACGTCCGTTTGTCGATTTTCAAAATACTAATGTGGGTTTTGACCCCTAAATGACATGTTACCTACCGTAATCTACGTTAAACCTCAAAATTTCGACAAATGGACTCCAGATTCGTGTTCGCCACCCTAGATTACCCCTACATACAACTTTTGAGCTAAATGCGAGAAAAGTTTTTGAAACTCCAAAAAAAATGCCTGATGGGGTACTCTTGCCTTTTCTACAGGCTTAAAAAATGCTCATAACTTTTTTGAACTTGCGGCTCGCGGCGGTATACTGCGCATTTTTACTATTGAGCCAGGAGAGATACTAACCATACTAATCGTTTTGGCAGATCCGACCTACGCTTTTTATACTTCCCTTGTTAGATGGCTGACTTTGTTTTCTGTTACTTGTAGCAGAAAGCCTTTAAAAATAAGTTGTGCCAATGCACATGCTTAGATTCAAGATTTTTTTTTGAGATAAGGAATATTTTCAAAAATTTGGCAACTGTTCCTCCTGTAAAGCGAAGAAAGCGGGACAACTGTTATATGACATGGGCGGGGTGATACAGTGCTCAGACATTTGGACCGCGCGGCGCTGGGGCATTTTCGGCATTTAGCTCGAGGCTGTGGCGCCCTTTTCAGGGTTTTCAATCTTAATAGGGACGAAGCCCGCCATGGACTCTGATTAAGAACTACGGTCCTCCAATTTTTATCGGTCTAGCTTTATAGTGAGGCCTACTCCGGTGCGATGGCTGTGAACGACTAGGGGAAGCAGGCCCGAGACAACTCGTCCACTAAGTTTTTTATGTCCTCGAAATCTTTCTGAGTTCATACCTCCTTTTGTAGTAGGTCCTAAACGATTTTGGATGGTGCATTTTGATCAGCCGAAAATTCTGTCCAAGATAAGCAAAAATATGGGAAACGATTTTGGGGTTGGTCTGTGCCTTCAAGTTTGTAGTTTTTTCACGAACGTCACATTCTAAAAGCTTTCAAAATTCGTACAGAGCCAGCCAGGTCTAGCGCTTGCAACCATTTAACAAAACTCTTAGGACACTGATTTGATTCGTTGGTCAGTGCAGAGCTTTTGAGTGAAAACTAAACACAAAATCACGAAACTCATAGGTGATAATACATAGACGTGAGACCCACGGTAGTACAAAAAAGTGAGGCGATTCAGATAGAAAAGACATAACTCACGTGTTGTGGTAGGTGTGTCCCCCACGGATCGCACATGAATATGTATGGCTCCATTTATGAGGCAAACTTGCCCTTTGTGAGAGCAAAAACAATTCTCCAAAGCACACACAGTCACATTCCATAGCCAAACACATAAAACTAGGGCTGTGCGGAAGTATTTCGTTTCCGATTAGGAAGTCACGGTAATTTCGAGGCTGTTCCGGAGCTGAACTATCTGGCTCTCACCACTTAGCGCTGCCTGGTCGGACAGAACGACCACTTTTTCTCGTTTGGAGAACGGAGTGCCAGATCACTTTCGGAGATTGGTGGATCAGCTGCCTCCATCTCTATTTTTAAGGATAGCGTTCACGCCGTATTCTAGTTTTCGATGTTTTTGAGTAGGTAAGTCCATGAAGCAGAGGCAAATACGGAAAAGTACCAAACGAATTCTCAGATACCGGACATCTGCAATATTTGATTACGCCTGCTAGGCGTGTTTCGGAGGACTGTAGACAAAGCACCAAACCTAACGTCGGAATTGGTTTTGCGCTTCAGAATTTTTAGGTAGAAGATTTTGTTTTCTGTTTCTTCTACCAAAATTTCTTCAAAGATTAAATGTTCCAATGCACATGGTCGATTGTTAGAATTTTTCGCGATAAAGAATATAAAAAAATCTACAACTGTACATTTGGTGAAACAAACGCAGGACAACTGTTACATGACGTGGGCGGGGTGATCCAATGGGTCGGCTGGTCCACCAAATTTTCACCTACTTCCTGGACGTTTCTCTGTTTTTACTCTTCTTAGAATGATCCAAAGCTTACGTTTTGCTTAAAGGCACGGTCCAACCTCAAAATTGAATTTTTTTCCACTTACCTTGAAGAAAATTTTACACTGATCACAATGGTGTTTTCAGAGTCGCTCAGAACTCACTACGAACGAAGTTACGGCCCCTCAAAAATTCTGAATCTGAACGGCGAGAAGTTCTCGGACGAGTTGTCCCGAGCCTGTTTTTTTCTCGTTATTCGCAGCCCCCGTTCTAGAACAGGTCACATTATGAAGTCAAACCGAAAACAAATAGAAGAACATAGATTTTTAGTGAATTCAATCGCGCTTCTCTTTCCTATTCAAATTGGAAACTTGTCGGTGGGCGTCACGCATTTTTCCTTTCAGGGGGCGTGGCCGACTTTTTCCTCGCTTTTTCTCGCTTGTTTGAGCGAATTGAGGGTTCGCGTTTGGCAGGGTTGCTACACACGGCGACCGGAGTATAATATCAAAAATTACCCCTGAGCTTGGACTGTGCCCTTAGAAAAACAGGCATCTTTCTCATCGTGAACACTTCCTTAAAGGCCCAGTCCAACCTCAGAACTAATTTTTGATATTACGTTCCGGACGCCGTCAGTACAGGCTATAAAACGGCGAAATTCACATGGTTCCTACGCGCGCTGGTGCGGAACGGAGGTTAGAGATAGTGAGAGAGCGGAGGGCAGGCGGAGGCTGCAGAATCGCGCGCGCCGCTCGCGCCTTGAATGATGTGAATTACAACGTTTTATAGAGGGTAGCAACCCTGGCAAGCGTGAAATCTCGAATCACTCGAATAGGCGAGAAAAGGAGAGGAGAAAGTTGACCACGCCCCCAGAAAAGAAAAAAATAGAACACGCCCACCGACAAGTTGTCGACCTCAATAGGGACGAGATGCACGATGGATTTCATTCAAAATCTATAATCTTCTATTTTTTGCTGGTCTAACTCTATCATGTGAACTGATTCAGTGCAATGGCAGGGCCAGGACAACTCGTCCACAAACTTCTCACCGTTCAAATTCACAATCTTCGAGGGGCCATAACTCCTTCCGTAGTGGGTCTTGGGCAATTCTGGAGACATCATTGTGATCAGCGCAAAATTCTCTCTAAGCCAGAAGAACTCGAAAACGATTCTGAGGTTGGACTGTGACTTTAGGCCTCTCTAATTTAGAGCAGTGCATATTTGTTGCGCCAAACTTCACGACTGTGATCTACGGGACATTTCATTCAATTGAGCTCGGAATGGTCACTGCAGAGCACTTGAGTAGAGGTGAAACACAAAATCACGAAATTCATAGGTAACAAATGTAGATAGGAGGTGCTGGATGGTACAAGAAGTTGGGGCAATCTGGTGAGAAAAGGCATGACACACGTGTTGTGGGAGGTATGTCCCCCATGGGTCACACATGAATATGTATGACTCCATTTCCTAGACATACTTGCCCTTTCGGAGAGCAAAAACATTTTTTCAAAGCAAGCACAATCACATTCTATACCCAAACGTTACATAAATTGCTTTCAGCTTAATTTCTTGTAAATAAATATCAAAAAGATATGGGTACACAGTTGAAGATTAGAGGGACTCTAATAAATTTACTCCAGAAGGATGTGAATTGGTCAGAAAAGTATACGGAAAGCTATGTTTTTGATCTATTCTTATAGAGTTCGCTAAACAGGCCTTCTTCTAGTGCTCAGAAATCTAAGGCCTCCTTCAGAGTTGGATCGCCGCGCGACGCGATGGGATAATAACTATGAGTATCGATCGAAATCGCGTCGCACGTCGGTTTGTATGTAAAACATGACATCGCGGCGATCAGCGACGGAAGTGTAAAATAGGCCTGAGATGGTTTAGTCAGAAAACCTATGTCAAAGGATGAAAAATCCATGAAAACGGGAGAAGTTCGCTTTGAGACAATGCTTTGAGCGCGAACTTAACATGAAACCGTTTATATAGGCTTCAGGAAAAACAAAAAGGCCAGTTTGGTCTGCAGAAGGCCATGATTAACACGAAAACTGCTCAAATTGACTAGAAGTACGTGCGAATGAGCCTTAAAAAGTATTGAGATTGGAGGGTGTTCCTCCTAGCGTGCAAACATACATAATTGGGAATCAGGAAGCACTCATCATAGGATTAGAGTCGATGTGTAGACAAAGCGATTGCTTCACGCACATATCACCTACTATGTATGTTAAGACAGGGCAAAGCTAGAGTAGATATGTACTTATCGGAAATGTTCTGATTTCAGAGAGTACCAAGACAGTTGGCCGGAAGGATTTTCCCTTGAAAAAAGCGTCGTCTTCGGCATTGCAACTCTCCAACTCAGAAAAATGAAAACAAGTTAAAGGCCAAACACAAGTTACTTGTAACATATCTGAGCCGATGTAAGTTACTTACGACTTATTTCAGGTCATTTGAGTTACATGTAACATATCGACAGGATACTGCGTCGGAGCTCCACCGGTATGTTACATGTAAGTTAAATGACTTGAGATAAGTCGCAAGTAACTTCCATCAGCTCAGATATGTTGCAAGTAACTTGTTTTCGATTTCTGAGAGGATCCTGCGTGCAGTGCGGCTCCGATGTGTTACATGTAACTGAAATGGAGCAATATAAGTCGCAAATGACTTAAATTGGCAAGGAAGATATTTCCAAGCTTGCTGTACGACGCACTCGTGGGGTCAGGCTTACGACTATAGTTGCTGTTGGTTCAATTACCCAAGTTTGAGGTACCTGACACCACACCAGCAGGGAAGGCCCTGCACAGCATTTTTTTGCGTAGTGTGTGGTCTGGTACGCGCACTCTGCGTCGCGTGTCGTTTGCATCACGTGATGGACACCCATAGTGAAAATGTAAATGTAAGTTATATGTAACATAAGTGTAACTTACATTTTATTTAAATTTAAGTTACATGTAATATAAATGTATGTTACATGTAATATAAATGCAAGTTACCATACTTGAGACATTCAAGTAAGTTGCAATTGTATTACGAGTAACTTGTTTTGATTTTTCTGAGCAACCGCCTTGTTTCATCTCACCCAAAACCCTCAGGGCTGGAATTCGCGACGCAAACCATGGGCTACAGTTAGGTTTGCCTTCGAAGATCTCAGAAAAATCAAAACAAGTTACTTGTAATATAAATGTAACTTACTTGAATGTCTTAAGTAACTTACATTTATGTTTCATGTAACATAGATTTAAATTACATGTAACATAAATTTATATTGCATGTAAGTTACACTCATGTTACATGTAACTTACAGTTATATTCTCACAATGGGTGGTCATCACGTGAAGCAGATGACACGCGACACAGAGAGCGCGTCTCAGACTACACACTACGCAAAATTAATGTTGTGCGGGGTCTTTCCTGCAGGTGTGGGGTCGAGTACCTCGAACTTGGGTAATTGAACCAACAGCAACGCCAGTCGTAAGCCTGCCCCAGCTAGTGCGTCGTACATCTCCTTTGGAAATATCTTCTCGGCCAATTTAAGTTAAATGTAACATATCGGAAGCGCACTGCACGCAGTATCCTCTCAGAAATCCAAAGCAACTTACTTGTAACATATCCGAGCCTATGTAAGTTACTTGCGATTCATCTCAGGTCATTTAAGACGCATTTACACACCATATCGGAGGCGCACAGCACGCAGTATCCCGCCGACATGTTACATGTAACTTAAATGACCTTAAATAAGTCGCAGGTAACTTACACCGGTTCAGATATGTCACAAGTAACTTGTTTTCGACCTTTTATGTTACAAGTAACTTGTTTTCATTTTTTTGAGATAGCGTGCTATTTCTACCGCAAACCCAACTGTAGCCCATGGTTTGCCGTTCACGAATCCCAGCCCCAATGTCCGGTTTCCTAAATTCCACTTCGTGTTCAGGATCACCCTAGTAAGTTTATGGACCAACTTTCAATTTTTATTTTATTTATTTATTTATTTGTTTATTTATTTATTTATTTATTTGATTATTTATTTATTTATTTATTTATTTATTTACTTATTTATTTATTTATTTATTTATATGAAAAAGAATAATAATAATAAATAATAATTTGGTTAAATTCTGCTGTCCCTGAGCCTCATTCAGTATAGATTTTGAACTTTGTAATTATTACTATAATTGTGTAAATAATAATTTAATAATATTAATAAATAAATAATAATAACAAATTAAAAATAAAGAATAATAATAATAATTTTAATGAGAAGGAAAATGCCACTGCAATGAACTACGTTCAACAAGTTCACGTTAAATGTCTTTTTTGACACGTAGCAAAACGTTGGAAATTAAAGTTCATAAAAAGCTTCGAAAATTATTCGACTCATACATATGAGCCAGAGCGGATGCTGAATGCAGCTTTATCTACGTGTGAGTACCTCCTCCCGTCAATTCCCCTAGCGGGTTCCAAATGAAGAACGCCCCAGATAGCTCTTGCAGATTGGCGATGATATAGCCCTCCCACTGGCCAAAAGGGGGCTAAAGACCATTCAGCTAACACCTGTCTATAATAGCTATTGATTGATAGTACCAGTTTCGAATGGCTCCAGAAAAAATGGAACAAAATATAGTTTGAGCCCGGAGAAAGGGCTGAAACTGAAGTCAAATTATGGGACTGGGCGTGGCTGTAGTGTCGTCGTCACATCTTGGATGAGGAGACTCCCTGGGGCTGGCTAAGCTTCCAAATGAGTTTTGCTTTTTTTCTCCAGCATTCGCCACTGCTGATGAGCTCGTTGAGGACGTTCTCTTCTCAGCCAAACCCAGCCACGAGACGGGGGCAGGGCTGGGCACACGTCCCGGTTAACCTTAAAGGCAGTGTTCATGATAAAAATCGTTTTTCTGTTTTTCGCCTATCTTGAATACGATCCAATGCTGATCCCGATGATGTCTTTGGAATCGTACAAGACCTTCTAGAAACGGAGTTATGGTCCCTCAAAAATTGAGTTAGGGAAGCATGGTGGACGAGTTGTCCGAGGCTTGTAACTTCTGTCTTTCGCAGCCGATGTATGCGAGCTGACCTGATTAAAGAGAGAAGTTGGGAATAAAGGGAAGAACTGGGCTATTGATCGGAAACCATTGCTCATATCACAGTCTCGAGCATTGACGAGCTGACGGGTGTCCAACTTTGGGGTCGTAGAGGACCGTTCTGAGCTCATTTTTCTTATTTTTTTTCAACTTTAGGGTTGCGCTAGGCCCCGCAGCTGCCGATCTCCACCAAAAAATCAGAAATGGTTTTTATCGTGAACACTGCCCTTGAGGGGGTGCATATTGAACACTGCAGAGAGGGCAAAGGGGGTGCGTAAACCGATTACCCGATAAAAGAAACATAGTCCCTGTTTTTCGATTCTTGGGAAAAAATATCAGGCACCTATTCTGTTTATCAATAGTATCTTCTTTTAAGGCGAATACCCACAAAACACAGATTTTTGATAGATACGCAAATCATTTTTTGCATTAATTATTAGCTTTTGTCAAACATTTCAACAAAACCCGAGTGGTCTCCTTCTGTCGACTTACCGTGCGATGTGAGTTTTTTCCGCAGCTACACAGCGCACAATGAACTTGACGCGCTCATAATAATAATTGAAAAATGCAGTTTATTATAAAACGGAGACTAGAAAGAAGTGAAACTGGAGAAAATGGAAGGAGGCAAAGCTAGGATACTCTCAATGTACACATTGCAGAAATTGAATGTAAATTTTTGAAAAAATATAGTGCTGGTAATTTTTTTTGGAATTGATAAGGTACCTAGTGGATCAAAAAACATGAGAACTAAGAGCATTGAAAGAGAGAGGAGAATCCGGCAAACATTTTAATATCAATGGGTTCGCTATTTAATGTAATTTAAGGACCTTAAATCCCGTCCCCGTTTTGTCCCGGTTTTCGGAGTAAAACGAGGACGACATTTTAGATCTATAAATCACATTAAATATTGAACCTATTGGCTCTAAAATATTTGCCAGCTTCTCCTCTTTCTCACAACATTCTCTCCTCTAATGTTTAATGTATTTTTGATAAACTAGCTCCGTTTGAACGATCCTTGTCACTGCTAACTACTTACCCCCGCTCCAACTTTGTTTATTTACACTACATTTTTACAATGGGTACATGGAATGCATCCTACCTCTAACTTCTTCCATTTTCTCCATTTTGATTTTTTCCTCCTCCCCCTTCTCTAATGAATTACATTTTTTCAATTATTATTGTGAGCGCGTCCATTCCCGTGTATGTTGTGTAGATGCGAAAACGTTCCATGTTGCACGGAAGTCAAGTTGTAACGGATGGCAGCATTCCAGGTGGATAAAAAAGGATTTTTTTCGGTCCCTTCGCATTACGCAAATCTCATCTTGTTTCCACATCACAAAAGAATATTTGAACATCAGAGTTACCAAACACAGAATAGCTAATCCTTCATAGGTTCATGAAAACATTTGACAGAAAGCATTACCAGGTTGTTCAATAAGTTTTGTCGTTCGATAAGAGAGGGCGTTGCTACTAGCCCGAAATTTTTTTGATTTGTTGTTTCACTCTTCATATGAACTTATAAGAATTTTCATTCCAATCTGTCAATTCATTCCTTGTTTAGAAGCCATTTAGTGTCGCCGTGTCACAGCAATGGAAAAAATTGAATATCATGCAGTGATTAAATTCTTATTTTCGGAAGGTGTAGCATCAAAAAAATTCACAAACGAATATTAAACGTGTATAATGATTGTTCACCTACAAATAGAACAGTAAAAAGATGGGTTGCTGAATTTAAACGTGGTCGTACAAGCCTTGAAGACGATCCACGTGAAGGACGTCCAAAAAGCGCATCAACACCAGAAATCAAAGCCAAAACACAGGATATGGTTTGGGAAGATCGTCGATTGACTGAGAGAGATTTAGTAGAGGCTCTACACATCTCATTAGGCAGTGTGAGCCATATTTTAAGTGAAAGTTTGGGTTTTAGAAAGCTGTGTGCACAATGGGTGCCGCATTTGCTAACAATGGAAAACAAAAACACATTCGAAAGCGACTTTCTCCGCAACATTTGGAGCGTTTCAAAAAGGATAAAATGGATTTTGTGCATCGATTCATCACTATGGATGAGACTTGGATTTTTTTATGGATTTAAAAAAAAATTTTTTTATTTTTTTAAGTGTATTATTGTTCAGGGAGATTATACTGAATGATAAAGTGTATTTTGAACCATAAAATTGGGTTCTTCTTATCGGAAGACAAAACTTATTGAACAGCCTGGGGCGGTAGTAATTTGGCTTAATATGCAAATCAGATCTTTAATTTGAGTTGCATCTTATCTTTAATCTTACACAAACTCAAACATGCTGGTTGTGACCTGGGAATGCCCTCATAGAAGCGCCAACTCTTAATGAGCAACTCTGTTCCGTATCAGCGACACTTCATCATCAAATTTATGGATGACACTGATTGGAAACATCAGCGACAGGTGGCTGTCGCTGATTGCAGGGTGGCCAGAGCACAAGAAATAGTGCGGTGGTGGGGAAGACACATAGATTTCAATTGGACCTGAGCAAAATGTCCTCCGAGTACATTTAAAACTCCCGTTCAAATTTTAAGACGGAGAAAAACCAAGACAGTTAGAGGTGAAATAATACCATTTCCTTTTGAGTTAAACCTAGTTTCTCAGTTTTCGATTACAATACCGGAACTATATTTTGTTAAAACGAAGGAGATTGAATAAATTGGTGAAAAAGGGTTCGATTTCTCCAAAAAGTGAATTTTGTTGCCATTCAGTTTTCTCCTCAATTTTTGAAAACCTAGGCGTATTCAAGGTTCCAATTGCCATTTATGAATAGGACTTGCGACCACTTTTTCCCCGGAATCGCTTTGCTTTTGAGGTGAACTCCGTTTGCAATCAATTCACTGAAACGTCGCGCGCGCCGGACCTGCGGCAAGAATCATCGCGCGCGCCACACCTGCGATGAAGCATTTCGTATCAATTGTACAACTTATCGAGAAGCATTTTCTATACTTTGTTCCCTGAGCTGAACGGCTACGGGGTGAAATTCAGCAGACGACAATTTCTGGACTACTTAATCTTTCAGCTGATGTGCTAGGAAACCATTGTTAACAGAAGACAATTCTAGTGCCAATAGGTATCTTCACATCGCTCTATATGTACTTAATTTATCGAATGAGCATAAGTATGGATTCCGTAATGCATTAACATTTAAAACTCAAAGTTTGGAATCGGTGGGCCGCCGTCGTCGTTTTAGCAGATCTATTGCAGGAAGAGAAATCTGCTTCAATAATAAAAAACGCTCTAGCAAGGTTGGCCTAAAATTTGCGTAACATATTGTACAATACTATATTTAAAAAATTTATGAAAAAAATCAAATCAAGAAACTAGTGAGAATTGAACTATTTTTTGCTCCAAGTAGGGCTGTTTTTTTTTCAAAAGGTGGCTACTGTAATTTGGCTCTCTAAAATTGAACAGGATTCGACATTTCAATGATAAGCAAGCAAGAAAAAGTTCCGTTGGATTTCATTATTATTCGAAAATTAATCGAAAATTCGGCTTTAATAATCGGACAAAACTTTCAGCCACTTTGGTATCAAACATAAGTCTGATTTTCGAATTCAATCGTCAATTCGAAAAAAAATCCCGCGGACTCCTTCGGAGCTATCATTCACTAAAAGTATCCGGAAAGAATGAATCCGGAGATGCAGTTTATCCGAAAATTCTTAGAGGTTGTTCAAGTCGTTTATTCAAAATCTACAAATGCTCTTTTTAAGTGAGCGATTTCCCATTCCGCTAATACAGACAGTGGATCGAATCCCGGCCGTGTAGTTGTCATGCATTGCCTTCATTGACGAATAATCTCATCCCCTTTATCAGCGAGAGACTGTTGGGCGCAATGGCGCAGTGCAATGTCGCGCTGCTCTCGTAACATCGAATGGATAGAAGAGGTTCGCAGGCTCTCAACTCTGCTAGTTTTGCCAACAACTTCTTGACATGTGCTCATTTACATTGCGATGGTTCTTCATTTGAACAGCTATTACCTCCACATTAATGGAAGATGCTCATCACTCTTAATTCTGACTTAAAGCCAAATTACTACCGCCCCTGCTATTCATTGCCATAGCAGTAGTGCTGCTGTTGCTTCTAATTGTTGAAGTGTTTTGAGATAAACAAATGTTTCATCTAATATATTTTCATGACTTACCGTCTTACTTACATTTTTTCTTTACGGGATTTCACTGAAGTTTTGAATTTACGTTACCTTTTTTGTTGAAATTTTTGAAATGTTTTCGAACAATGCTTTTTTGTCGAAATGAGGAAGTCAAAATCATGGTTGCTGTGCCCGAAATCTAGTGAAACAGCCGATTTCGATTTCTCAAAGGATGCCTGAAAAGGGCACCGAGCTAAGGGGGGGGGGTGAATAATCAAATTGGCCATTCCGGGACGTGTGCCCAGCCCTGTATGGGGGCTTGGATGACATCAAATAGGTCTACATAGGTTAGAGGCAATGAAATTTACCAATTCTCCCTATTAGAAAAGGAGCGAAACCCACTAGAAATCATGTGGTTTCTCATTCTAGGGATATATTTCTGCAAATTTAGCTTCCTGGCAAAAGTAACGATTTGGCAATGCCATTTATAAGTCAAAAAAAGTTCAAAAAATATCTTGAAATTTTTTCAAAAACGATTTGGCGTAAAATAGCCTAGAGTAATAAAAAAGCTAGGAAATGAAGTGAAATAACCGAAAAATACGATTTGGTGGTCGATCATTTCACAAGCTTCTCCGTTAAACTTATCAAAACGAAATCAAGCACGATATGGAATGGATCGGTGCGTTCACCTAGCATGACATACGCTGATTCCCTTATTACAGCTTTCAAAAATGCCTTAATGTTTCCGTTGCGCGCTTGATTTCGTTTTGATAAGTTTAACGGAGAAGCTTGTGAAATGATTGACCACCAAATCGTATTTTTGGTTATTTCACTTCATTTTTAGCTTTTTTTATTACTCTAGGCTATTTTACGCCAAATCATTCTTGAAGAAATTTCAAGATATTTTTTGAACTTTTTTTGACTTATAAATGGCATTGCCAAATCGTTACGTTGGCCAGGAAGCTAAATTTTCAGAAATTTCACATATTTTTCCCAAAGGTTCCCTTTCTGAATTCAATTTTGCTCCACGATTTCCATTTTGGAATGATGAAACATCTAACAGACGATATTGTTGTATGAGTAAAATTTTTGAAACCTATGACTTACAACCATAAAAATAAAACTCATTGCCGCATTTTGTGCAAAATGTGAAAAATCGATATTGTTGATCTTTAATATTTGATCTTGCAAGATGA
Source organism: Aplectana chamaeleonis (assembly GCA_029168955.1). NCBI lineage: Eukaryota > Metazoa > Nematoda > Chromadorea > Rhabditida > Cosmocercidae > Aplectana > Aplectana chamaeleonis. The sequence continues at coordinate 2,111,264 of JAPDOI010000051.1, forward strand.
GAACAATTTCCCAAACCAATGACTTAGAGCCATCAAAAATCATTGCGGCATTTTGTGCAACACGCAAAAAATCAATATTATTGATCGGTATCTGTCGATAATGACTGGTGAGCGAAATTCCCCAACCAAGAAAACCAATCCCACCAGCAATCATGAGTCCTAGCCGCATTTTGTGCAAACAGCGCGAAAATCGATAATATTGATTATCGATCGATGACGTGTCATCAGTACGAATTCGGACAAGTTCAGTACTTACCTCCGACGACCTGTGTTGGTGGGCTACAGAATAACCCACTTACGCCGGTCTCCACAGCCGTAGCAGAAAATTGCAGTTTTCGTGCTCCACGGCTAATTTAGTATGTGAACCCACGATTTTGAGGTATCCTTCAAAGTTAAGGTATCAAGTTCAAAATGGAATAGGAGCGATCTGCATCCATTTCCAGCCTCCTGTTCGAAAATGAGCTCTCTAGCTCAATTTTATGTGTACCAACAAGATCGTGTACGCCGTCTGAAAAAAAAGGAGATTAACAACAAAAACGCGCGGTCTTTCAATTTTTACTCGAAAACCAGTGAACCGTTCTAAACCATTTTTGAGCACATAAAGCAGCTTTTTGCGCTCTTTTAATTGTACAATTAAGCTCTAATTTCTACGTTTGCTCTGAACTGAGATTTCGAAAAAGGGGTTGCGCGCGTGGCCGATTCAAAACCAAATCTGGTGCGCGCTTCGCGCGCACCACAATATGTCCCACAGTTCTGATGTACTGGGTAGTTTCTAAAGGGACGAGCTGTTATGGAACATGTTAGCTTGGTAGGGTCTTATAACAACTATACCCAAGGCAAGTCGTTTGGAAGCTCGCTCGCGGCTGTACCATTGGCGGGACATATGAAGATCTCTCGCCAGTTCTAGTCTAGGGTTTAAACGAGGCCGCGGCGGTAGATTGTCGCTCACAATCGAAGCCCCACAGGCCGACAGTATGGTCAAGCCCTGTCCATCCGCTGAATTCGAAATGACAGAAGACCTGTAGGACCTAGCCTCAAAGCGCATTGATGTTGGTTTCGGGATAAGTATTCCAACTCTGCTTTTTCCCATTTTTCTGAAAAAAAAAACCCTAAAACAGCATTTTTTTCAGAAAAAAAAACATTGAAAATGATTAATAAATAAAATATCGAATATAAAAAGGGAACATCAAACAAGGCGCCCGTGAACAGCTGTGCCAACCATGGAAAGAGTAGTTCCTCCCGGGAATAGGATACGCTATTTCTCTCTAATGGACGTGGAAAGACTGCACTAGAGTCGGAAGAAAATTCGATTAACCAGTTGAAAACTAAACCTATCGGTACTACTAGGATGAGGAGGGGTGGATAGGATTCACCTCATACTCTGGTTCATAAATCGTGGTCCTGCCAGAGCTTCCGACACTGAGATTGTTTTTGTTTCCACAACTACTCATGGCTTTAAAGGCAGTGGTCGCGATGAAAAAAGATATCTAAAAAACTATAAAAATCAGCTTACAAGGGAACCACAATAAGTCATAGTGAGCATTCCAAATGAAATGTACTTTTCTAGAACCGTTCTTGGTTAAAAGTCTGAATATGCCCATCGCAGCTGTCTAGACCCACACTGAAAAAAGCTATAGGCATTTTTTTCTTTGATTTTCGTACCTATCGTACCCTCCAAAAAGCGCATTAATTTTCACGAGAAACGGACCTCATAATCCTATTCAGCGCCCAAAACTACCCCACTTAGCAAAGTTTGGTTGGAGGATTATTTTCCAAACTTTGCGCAGACTAACAGCGTTCTGGACTTGTACGAATTTTCGGTTGGACCTTTATTTATACCAATTAAAGGGCTCTCTATGCGTTTTAGAAAAATATTCCAGATTTGACCAAAAAATCGCCCTGGGGGGTTATTTGGGGTGCTGATCACGAATCTGAGGTTCATTTATCGATTTTCCAAGGTTTTCAACTGTATTCGTTCTCAGATTCCCATCGGGGGATAATTTGATGACAAATCACGACTTTTGACGATTTCCGGAGCGCTACTATAGATTATACTCAAATTATTTCTCTGGGGGTTATTTTGAGTGCTGAACACAAATCTGATGTCCGTTTATCGATTTTTGACAGCCTACGGTAGGTTACGGCGGGTATACGGTACACTTGTTCCAGATGAAGTTTATTTCGAATATCCGACTTTTCGACTGTAGTCGGATATTGCACATTTTCGAATATTCGACTTTTCGACTGTAGTCAGATATCACACCTTTTCGAATATTCGACTTTTCGACTGTAGTCGGATATCGCCCTTTTTCGATTAATCGACTTTTCGACTGTAGTCGGATATCGCACTTTTTCTAATATTCGACTTGTCGAATAAAAAGTCGACTTCTTTATCCGACTGAAACAGTCGGATATTCATCCGATTATTCGATTCGGAACAAGTATAGTATACGGTAGTTTGGTCAAAGTCTTAGATTTGTCTCAAAGTTTCTATGTGGGGGTTATTTGAGGTGCTGAATACGAATTCGATGTCCATTTGTCGATTCTTGAATTATTAAAGGCATCGTACGCGCAAAAAACCGTATCCCATTTTTTCATGTTTTTGCGCAGGAAATTCTCTGACCTACAGAATAAGAGTGGAAAGGCTCCACAAAACCATAAGCTTTCGCAAGAAAACTCTTTTTGAAACGTCTCGAATTATTCATTTCCCACGAATCCGTCAGTTTCGGTGTGTCTGGTGCAATACGTCGGAAGTTATTTTAGCAAACGTCGGATGTGTTTTTTGCTGTAAACTTTTTTATGCGGGTGAATTTCTCTTGCCTTTCGTTCATTGAAACTTATTATAAAAAAGGAAGTATCCATTGGTCAAGTTTGGATATTAGAATTTCCCGAATTAAAAATCTAAATGGATAATCATCTGCGCCTGTGATGGCGCTTCTGTTCCTTGTGCTAGATGGTTGGTGGAAACTGGTGGCGGATCCTCATTTTGAACCACTCCAACTTCAGAACCATATGTTTTTGAGGCGCAAAACTTCACCGACGTGGTCCACCGGGCTCACTCATGAAATTGAGCATGAAAAATGGCAATTGGTTTTCAGCGCGAACGATGCCTATAAGGTAGGTTTTGCCTCCTAAATGGCATGTTACCTACCGTAACCTACAGTAAACCTTAAAATCTCCACAAGTGGACCCCACATTCGTGTTCAGCACCCCAGATTACCCCTACATACATATTTTTAACAAAATCCGAAGAAAAATACAAAAACACCCAAAAAAATTCATGGGGATTCATGGGGACCTTGTCGCGAGGCTTTAAAAAACGCTCATAACTTTTTTCAGAGTGGGTCTAGGCAGTTTCGATGGGCATATTCGGACTTTTCTTCCGAAAATGGTTCTAGAAAAGTATATTTCATTTGGTATGGTCACTATGACTTATTGTGGTTCCCTTGTCAGACAGAAATTAGCTGAAAAACAATGAAGGTAGCGCGGTGAAAAACGGGCTAGAATTAGAGTTATTAAGACCCTAAATTTCCAGTTCGTGCACACGTGCACAGAAAGGTCACAGTCTCATGCCAAGCAGTCGAAAATCATCGACACTCAGAGGAAGAAATAAATGCAAATTTACCTATTAAAACAGTTGAACAATGAAAGCAAGCACTTCAGTCAATGTTTTTGACTAGACGTGTACATAAATCCGAAGGTTCATTGATTGAAATTCAATTTCAAGCTAGCTGATGTTCTTGTTATCAGAGATCATCGCTGCCGATGATGTGGAGTGGACTCGTCTACCTTCAAAAGACAAGAAAGTTCAGGCTCTAAATTTGGCCCGAAACAGCTGTTTTTTCGCGATTTTTTCTCATACGTCCTACTATGTACTCTAAACCCAGAAAAGGGTTTGGAGATGAAAAAAGACAAGCGTAAATCAAAACAGATCGCGACCGCTGACTTTAAAGGCAGGGTTCTCGATTAAATTGGTTGTTGTGCTATCCTCATGAAAGGATAGATCTGGCCAACCCAAAAGCGAAAACAAAAAAAATGAAGAAAAAACGCTCAAGAACAAGTTATTGCTTGGTGTATTCTCAGAAAAATCAAAACAAGTTGCTTGTAATATAAATGTAACTTAATTTTCAAACCTTTTAGATATATGGATGACTTGCTCATAATCCATAATAAAGATGAAACATTTGTGGATAGTCAAATTTCACTAATATACAGGCCATAAAACGGCCAATGTCTCACCGTCGACTGCGTACCACGCGCTGCGCGATCGCACGCGCGTCGGAAGCACACGAGTTTTGGCCGCCGCGCGACGAGTTTTGGCTGCCGCGCGACGTTTCGGCCGCCGCGCGGCGGCCAAAACTCGTCTGCTTCCGACGCACGTGCGGTCGCGCAGCGCGTGGTACGCAGTCGACGGTGAGACATTGGCCGTTTTATGTCCTGTACAAGAATGTATTGGAGCTCAAAAAGACGCACAATAATTCCTATAAATCCAATTACTTAGACATTAGTATAGAAATAATTAATAATATAATACGCACAAAATTGTATAATAGGACAGATGATTTTATTTCAGAGTTAAAAGATTTCCTCATGCTCATTCTGATATCTCTATAAAAGTCAAAGCATCCACAATTTACACGGAGACCTTGAGATTAAATAATATCTCTTCAAATTTAGAATCCTTCACGGAAAAACTCAAAGAAATGAAAACAGTTTTGATTGGAAACCTATATACACCAGTATTCGTAGAAGTAAATATGATAAAATGCATCTATAAACAAAAAATGATAGCATATAAGTTTAACCTGAGAGATGAAAAGAAAAGTATAACACGATTAGTAGAAAGCATAACATACTAAGTCTTCACTGTTGATAGGTCGGTGTTCGATACTGTCTAGGATAAGGACTTGTGATCATATGGACTTCATTCTGATATTGATAGTTTACTAAAGCTGCTTGCCCTAATACCTCTTTCTAACGTTTCTATCACTACTTCACTCTGCTCGGCTCATGCCTTCGTATTCATCCTTCTTTTTCATCGACAGTTCTGTTCCTCACTGAGGAGCTCCGGCAGAGCTGTTTGATAAAGTTTGTCTGAGGCCAGGGGCGAAACGAGCTTTGTCAATTTCTCCTTCATACCTTTCCTTTCCTTGGTTTACTTACTTCTAGTGTTTTGAAGATTGGGTCAAATATAATTAGAAAATGGCGATTCTTTCATTGTCCGTACTTGTTATATATTCTATACACATGAACTTCAAATACGTCGTAGTGTAATTTACTTGAATGTCTCAAGTAACTTACATTTACATTACATGTAACATACATTTATATTACATGTAACTTAAGTTTATTTTACATGTAAGTTACACTTTTGTTACATGTCACTTACATTTGAATTTTCACTATGGGTGGCCATCACGTGACGCAGACGACCCGCGACGCAGAAAGCGCACCCCAGACCACACACTACGCAAAAAAAATGCTGTGCGGAGCCTTCCCTGCAGGTATGGGATCAAGTACCTCAAACTTGAGTAATTGAACCATCAGCAACGCCAGTCGTATGGCTGACCCCGCGAGTGCGTCGTACATCTACCTTGGAAATATCTTCTTGGCCAGTTTAGGCTACTTGCGATTTATATTGTGCCATTTAGGTTACATGTAACATATCGGAGACGCACTGCACGCAGGATCATCTCAGAAATCAAATACAAGTCACTTGTAACATATCTTAGCCGATGTAAGTTACTTGCGACTTATCTCAAGTCACTTAAGTTACGTGTAACATATCGGAGGCGCACCGCATGCAGTATCCCGCCGATATGTTACATGCAACCTAAATGACCTGAGATAAGTCGCAAGTAACTTGGATCAGCTCAGATATGTCACAAGTAACTTGTTTTCTGACTTTTGAGTTAGCAGTGACTTGTTTTCATTTTTTCTGAGTTAACGCTCCCAGTTGTCGAGATTTCTATAAATGTCTGTTTTGTCAACTTTTACTTTGCTTCCACTCAAGTAATTTTTGAGCATTTCTGAAGACTACTGACAATTTTAATAGCAAAATAAAAGATGGATAAGCAAGCACTAACAAAAAATCTCGTTAATTAGGGGGCCGACCGACCCCTTTAATTAGCTGTTATGCTCTGTTGTTGAGCGTTGTTCCCGCAAATTTCCGAGTTTTTTCATGAATTTTCACTTTTGTGAATCTACATCCTCATTGAAAGACCTTAAAAGTGGTTTTTATCGCGAACCCTGTCTTTGAAGGCAGTGTCCACGATAAATCTCGTTCTCGGTTTTTGACCGGAAATCGAAAGTTCGGGGTCTCATTGGAGCACTGGGGTCGACAGAACGAACGAAAACTAGCCCGAAAGAGCTCCATACGATTTCGAAGTCCGCCCGCACTAGCCCTTCCGCTCGCGGTCGAGTTTTTCGAGGAACAGTTTGGTCCACTTCTACATAAGCATTGGAGCGCGAGCGCGCCTGAGTTTTAGCATTGGGGCGCATTTTCGCACGCTGTCTACCTCAGGTCATAGCTTCGTTGGGTGGAGCCATGTACTCCACCTACCTTCACCCCTGGGCAGGTAAAGTGGGGAACCTTCACCATTGGGAGAGCCCGTGACAACCGGTGAAACGCCCTGAAAAAGAATGAAAGTGACCCAACACTCATGCAAGTCAGTTTTTCAAAAATGGGTGGGTGTCACTGCCGGTTTTTCGTCCATAACTCTCTTGAGCTTAAAGATAGACCTCTGGTGAAGGTTGTTTTCGGAATATCGATGGAATTTTGCGTCGACTAGTGTTAACAGTTCGGAAAAATATTTTCTCGCTCCTTCAGCCTAATTCATTTTACGAAACACCGGTCTTTCGCCTATAGCTCTTTAAAGGCAGTGTTCGCGATGGAAAAATTTTCAATGTTCTCAAAGAATCCTAAGCTTTCAGCCCTTCTCAGGATATAAATGAAAAAAGAACAGTGAAAAACGGACCGGAAGTGGGCCAAAATCGTGTGCTACAGTCGACCCACTGCTGCAGACATCCCAACAGACTAGTACTTATTTTGAAAGCCTTAGGTAGATAAACAACCGGTCATCAAAAGAATATTTACTGACATGTAGAAGTCGACATGTAGTTGGGGGTGTGTATACAAGTCTGTTGGTACCTGCTCGTTGGTGCCCCTGCTTCTACTGAACCCAGCAGACGTTTGAGTGTACACAGGGAACGTTCGAGCGATATAGCGTGCACAACTATATCGCGAAAGTATCCCGCACATTGCATAAAGGTGTCGCCGTCCGGCACACTAAGGCCTCTGGTCCATAACACCTTAGATCCGTACCTAGGGAGTCATGGAGTCTTTGGCCACAAGCCACAATTTCGCCACCCTGAACTGTCGGTCGCTGTCGAGTGATATCCAAAACTGCGCTATCCAGACTTCTGAGCTATTTCCATGCACCGTTTGCTGCTTTGCAGGAAACCCGCCTCAAGGATAGACCCGTCATCAGCGTCGGAGAGTACACCATCTACTGCGGTAACGCTGACGATAGGAGAGTGGGAGGCTGTGCAATAGCTGTAAGGAAGGATTTCAATGGTATGGTCAAGGAGTTCGGCTCAACGTCGTGTCGGAATGCATTCGTACGACTGCGGGATCACAGAGGATTCAATCTGTGGATAGTGAGTGCTCATGCGCCCACTGAAACCGCCGAAGACAATTCGAAGGATGCGTTTTATGAGGAACTTAATACGTTGCTGGCCAGGATACCTTGTCAACATGCTGTTGTCGTGGGGATTGACGCAAATGCGAAGATGGGACTTGATCAGGAATCCGAAGTACTCGGTAAATGGTTCTACCCAGTGGAGCAAACATCGGACAATGGCTACCGCCTTGTCGACTTTTGTCAACGCAGTGGTCTGATTATTGCATCGACATTCAAGAGGAATCATCGCCGCCATCAGCTTACGTGGCAGGGACCAACCCGGCTATCTCCAGAAGAGCGGCGGAAGCGGAAGATGACAACTTTGAAACTACAGCTTGACTATGTCCTGACGAGGAATATTCCAGTATCGGACATTCGAAGATCTAGAGCTGTGTGATGTCGCATTCGATTCGGATCACCGTCCTGTTCTGTTGAACTTCACTGCGAGGATTCATAAGAGGAAGCGAGGGGCTCAGCCTCTCCAGAGGATTGACATGACAAGTCTCAGAGATGAAGAGTGCAGAAGGAATTTCCGACAACGCGTTTCTATTCACATCGGAGTACGGACTAAGAAGAAACTTTGCGACGCGGATCCTTTTTCAAGTGCATCCAGGACGCTTCGAAAGAGGCACTCCCGGTTGTACAGCCTAAGAAGAAGTTCGCCTACGTCTCAGAAGAAACAACATCTACCTACAACAGAGTATGTGCTCTCCGAACTGCAGGAAACTTCGTGGAGGAGAAGCGTCTGAGGAGGAAGTTGCGTCGGCAGCTTCAAAGTGACCGCGAACGAGAGTGGACGTGTAGAGCTAAGGAGTTCGAGAAGGCTTGGGAGGAGAAGAATCCGAAGAAAGCCTACACGTTGCTGCGACAGTATAGCGGGAAGATGAAGAGATGTTCTCCTGTCTTGAACACTACCAATGGAGTTGCAGTTGGTGATGCGACGCTGCCAATATGGAAGGATTACTTTAGTTCACTACTGAATCGTCCAGCGCCATCAGTACCTGAGCTCCCGCATGTTGAGAGAGCACATTACGATGTCAGTGAGGAACCGCCGACTGAGTCTGAAGTTTTGGATTGTGTCCGGAAAATGAAGAATGGAAAGGCAGGTGGAGATGACAACATCACTGCTGAAATGCTGAAAGCTCTTCCTCCGTCTGGGATTCGTGAAATGACCAACACCATCCGTGCCATATGGATGAGCGAAAGGATACCCGATTCGTGGAGACCTGCGATCATCGTACCTCTTCACAAGAAGCTATCCGTCACGGATCCTAAGAACTACAGAGGAATCTCTACTTCGTGTCATGTACAAGGTTTTGGGCAACGTATCATTCTCGAGCGACTTATCAAACATCGTGAAGGAACGACCAGAGATGAGCAAGCCGGTTTTCGACCTGGAAGATCGACCATCGACCGCGTTCGTCGAGAAGAGTAATTGAATCGTGGCAGCGGTTTTCGAAGCCATTACAGCTTGCTTTTTTAGACTTTGAAGCCGCGTTCGACTCTCCTCATCGTGATCGATTGCTCAATGCTCTGCGAGCAGATGGAGTCCCGGAAAGGTATGTTCGGTTAATCGAGGACATGAACAAAGGAACAACAACAGCAGCTCGTACACCTGTCGGATTTACGTCAGCTTTCGAGGTGAAAACAGGAGTAAGGCAAGGAGCCGTTGCAGGACCTTTCTTTCAACTTCGCCGTTGATGACATCATGCGTAGAGTTGCAGAACAGTTTCCTGCGGATGTGATCCTAACACCATCAGGACGCCCCTTGTCGACCTGGAGTACGCCGACGACATTGTGTTATTCGCTGAAAACAACGCAAAAGTGCAAAGGATTGTGAACCTCGTTTCGAAGTATGCCGCAGCCTATGGACTTCGTCTTCGTCCCGACAAATGCAAGCAGATGTGGGTCTCTCAGAGGCCTTCAACTGGAGTTTGTGTGGACGGACAACGTATCGAACTGGTGGACGATTTCTGTTATTTGGGCTGTTTGCTGAAGAACGATGGTAGTTATGCAGCGGATATTCGACAACGATGTGCGAAAGCTACGTCTGCATTCAATTCTCTAACCAAGTGTTTGTGGTCTACCACCATCGCGAAGGAAGTCAAGTTGCGCGTCTACCTATCCGCTATTCGCCCTATCATGATGTACGGATCGGAGACGTGGGCAGCACCGAAAACGCAGATGGAAAGGTTGGATTGCACGGAGAGGAAGCTTGTTAGGCGTTTGCTTGGATATTTCTGGGCGCGTGTATGCCATAACGAAGACCTTTACAAGGAAATCGACGCAGTACATCAACGCTTGACACGAGGGAGGTGCCAGCATCTCCTAACGCCATCTCAAGCAGCAATGGAAAGTCGACTTCGACTGCTCGGGCATATACTAAGAAGAACGCCGGATCGTCTCGTACAACACGCTTTAAAATGCTTCCAAATCCTGTCTGAAACGGCCACCTGGGCGTAGGCGAAAGTTCTGGACGGATGTGGTTAAAGAGGATTTGAAGTCACTCGGCATCGAAAGACAGTTCAGGCGCGATGTTTCGTTTCGCAGGAAATGGAATAGTGACAGCTGGATGGAATATGTTCAAATTGTGGCTGAAGACCGTGAAAAATGGACACGGCTGACTACTAGGACGGCACACCTCGGTGAAGATGCGGGATGACCGCGTCAGGCGAAAGCCAACCGATTAAGTCAAAGTTAAGTAAGTCAAGTAGAAGTCGATTAGGTTTATCACGTTTTCACATTGAAAAGTTCTCTCCTCCAAACCGGTCAACTCTTCTATTGTCAGAAATGAAGCGTCACAAAAGCGATCCTATTTTGGTACAGAAGAACGGTTCCTGGTCGTTTTTCGCTGCTCTTTCTGGCACGATTGTCTCAGCTGGCCTCTGACCTACCCTATTGAACGAAAAGCTCTCTATCCATGATCTAGCGCGAACACTGCCTTTAAATGTTGAAGATAGGGTTTTGGTGAAGGTAGTTTTTGAAATCTACGTAAAATTCTGCGTTGAATGACATATCGAGTTCCTAACTTTGCCTGCTGCATAAGCCAGCCAGGTCGGTGGAGCCGAGCCCCGTTGTAAGCTCCAGGAGAACTCTGCGTCCCCTACTTACACCATAGAGGCGAGAGCACCCTATAGAGATAACTATGGAGCTCGGCTCCACCGACCTGGCTGGCATATGGAGTCAGCAAAGTTAGGAACCCGATATATCTTTCGACGCAGAATTTTACGCGGAATTCAAAAACAACATTCACAAAACCCTATCTTCAACGGTAAAAGAGTTATAGGCGAAAAACCGGTTTTTCGTAAAGTGAATTAGGCTGAAGGATCGAGAAAATATTTTTCCAAACTGGAATCACCAGTTGTCGCAGAATTCCATCAATATTCCGAAAACAACCCTCACCAGAGGTCAATCTCCAAGCACAAAAAAGTTATGGGCGAAAAATCGATAACTTCTGGCAAAAAAAATGCACTTCATAAACTAAAATCGGCTGGTAGAAGGGAAACGTATTTTTCAAAACTGAAAACGCTATTCGATGCAGAATTTTATGGGGATTCCGAAAACAATTTTCTCCAAGGGGCTATCTTCCAGGATAAAAAAGTTATGGACAAAAAACTGATTGCTTTTGGTGAAAGAAACGTTACTTCATAAATTGAAATGGAAACGAATTTTTCTCAACATGAAAACAATTCGACGCAAAATTCCATAGAGACTTTGGAAACAGCTCTGTTCAAAAATCCATCTTAAAGGTCGAAAGTGTTATGTGCGAAGAACGGGTAGTTTTTCAAAAATCAAATGGAATTTTTTTCCGAAAAAATTTTGACTCCAAGAGAGCTCAAAGAAAATTTTTCATGAGCTAGGCAGTTCATTTCATTAAGAATTACGAATTTCAAAAGGAGGTCATCTAACGGGAAAAATGTTTCAAGATTTATGATTGAAAAGAGAAATATACTGAATGCAAGAAAAAAAAGGATTGAGAAAACGTTAAATTTTGAAGTTGCAAGTCTATAGGGAACCTTCACCATTCCCCACTGAGGTATCCAAATCAATCTTCACCTCTTGGACCGCTGTCTCCACCCCAACGAACCTATGCCTCAGGCCCATGCCCGCGCACCTCATCCACCGTTGAAGTGTGGCTTTCAAGAAGAAGAGCTGATTTTGGATGTTTTGCAACGTTTTTCCTAATTCTTTCTTCACTGATGAAACAGTCAGACTCTAAACCTTCGTTATTTTTTGTGGAAACTCGGAAACGAGTTTTATCGTGGACACCGCCTTTGAGTAAGAATCAACTTTCGAAAACCGGAGATCACAGACAATGGAAATCAGCTGGATAGTTTACGGAAATCCCTCCAGATCAGGGACGTGCGAGAAATATTTGAAAACGAGATTTCGAAAAATGATGATTTTCGTTCCGAGACCAATTTTTTTGTGCAGATAAGCCATTCAAAGATCGTATTTTTCTTAAAATTTTCGGTAATATTCACAAACAATACAAAACACAAATTTCTATTAGAGCGATAATGGAAGAACAACATATTCAGTAAAAAATAATTTGAGGACGTAATTTTGCGTCATTCCCATTTTCCCGCGGCCGGTCAACGACTCATCGCATCCTCGAGCACGCTGGGTCAGGTAGGTGGCGGTGGTGGCGATGCCGTTGCACCAGCGACGAAGTATGCACTACTCAGAAAAATGAAAACATGTTACTTGTAACATAAAAGGTCGAAAACAAGTCACTTGTAACATATCTGAGCCGATGTAATTTACTTGCGACTTATCTCAAGTCATTTAAAGGCAGTGGTCACGATGAAAAACGTCATCGAAAAAACTACAAAAATCAGCTTAGATCGAAAACAGCTGAAAAACTAGGAAGGTAGCGCGGTGAAAAACGGGCTAGAATTAGAGTTTCTAGGGCCTTAAGAAGCCACTTCGTGCACACGTGCACAGCGATGACGAAAAAGATCGCAGTCTCATGCCGAGCAGTCATAAATCATCAACATTCAGAGGACTAAATAAATGCAAATCTAACGAGTAAAAACGGTTGAACAATGAAAGCATCACTATAGTCAATGTTTTTGACTAGATGTGTACATAAATTCGAAGGTTCATTGATTGAAATTCAATTTCAAGCCAGCTGATGTTCTTGATATAAGAGGTCATCGATGCCGATGATGTGGAGTGGGCTCGTCCACCATCAAAAGACAAGAAAGTTTAGGCTTCAAATTTGGCCCAAAACAGTGGCTTTTTCGTCATTTTTTCTTGTAGGTCCTACTACTCGAGACCCAGAAAAGGGTTCAGAGAGAAAAAGACGACAAGCATATTTGATCGCGACCACTGCCTTTAAATTTACATGCAACATATCGACGGGATACAGCGAGCGGTGCTCCTCCGATATGTTACGTGTATCTTAAATGACCTGAGATAAGTCGCAAGAAACATACGTTGGCTCAGATATGTTACAAGTAACTTGTTCTTGTTTTCTGAGAGGATACTGCGTGCACTCAGAAAATGGAAACAAGTTACTTGTAACATATCTTAGCCAATGTATGTCTTGCGACTTATCTCAGTCATTAAAGATACATATAACATATCGGCGGGATACTGCGTGCGGTGCTCCTCCGATATGTTACATGTATCTTAAATGACCTGAGATAAGTCACCAAATGTAACTTCCATCAACTTAGATATGTTACAAGTAACTTGTTTTCGATTTCTGAGAGGACACTGTGTGCAGTGCGCCTCCGATATATTACATGGAACCTAAATGGCACAATATGAGTCGCAAGTAACTTAAATCGGTCGAGAAGATATTTCCAAGGTTGATGTACGACGCACTCGTGGGTCGGGCTTACGACTGGCGTTGCTATCGGTTCAACTACCCAAGTTTAGGGTACTTGACCTCACACCAGCAGGGAAGGCCCTACACAGCATTTTTACGTAGTGTGTGGTCTGGGACGCGCTCTCCGCGTCGCGTGTTGTCTGCGTCACGTGAAGGCCACCTATAATGAGAATATAAATGTAAGTTACAAGTATCACAAGTGTAACTTACATGTAATATAAATTTAAGATGCATGTAATATAAATGTATGTTACACGTAATATTAATGTAAGTTACTTGAGACATTCAAATAAGTTGCATTTATATTACAATTAACTTGTTTTGATTTTTCAGAGTAGGCCTATACGGCAAATCGAACTGTCGCGGGAATGTCGCGGGAACGTTGTGGTATGTAGGTTCTCTGAACGATCGTAAAAAATATGCCTGGAGTTCAAAGTTTACCTTTTAAACAATATGGCGCTAAGACTATGTATATAGGAGCCGTGAAAACTCTGAATTTATGTTAGCCAACTCATAGGATTTTGAACAAAAAAGAAACGTTAGGTCTGCGAAGTGCTTTCTTGGCGTCGTTCGTCACCATAGCAGACATGAAATACCTTTTTTTCCATGCCAATTGTCAAGCCACTAAGGTTGATTACATATTCCCAACGAAAGATATTTTCCCGAGAGGCTTGCTGCCCCCATTCTGCACTTTGCTGCTAGGAATTCTTAGAATGGATTCAGCCGATTTTCCACCGACTAAACAGGAGATTATGCCACAAGTAATATATAGATTAACTTTCTACGAATATCCAAATTTTTGATTAGCAGACCAATTTTTCTGTGCTTTGAACCATCGAATTAAACTAAGAACATGATATTAAGTGAATTACTTCAATGTTCAGGTAATAGGACTTTTTTAGACCGTTTAGCATTCAATTGAATTTCATAATGCTCCTTCGAGGAGCACATAAAGTTCGTCCGAATGAGTCTGTCCGCCCACGCGCTCAGCGTGCGGGTCAAGTGAACGTGACAAAAGCATTTTCCAAACCTGTTGACCTGTCAGCAATACTCCTAGACAAATAATGAGTAATACCTCACTCATCTGTCTGCAACGGAGCGTAGGCTCGTGCGGAAAACATGCCTTCGCGACAGTCGCGCGACACGCAAGCCGACCGCGTAGGCGGACAGTCTCAATCGGACAGACTTTATACTCTGTTTCGGAGGCAGTCCTAGTTTGTTCCCTCGCGTGCTTGTGCGGGGGCGAGGGTAGAGACAGCAATAAAGTGCGGGGAGAAGGAGACGCAGCATACGCCAGCGCAAGCACGCGATCAACAGCAGTAAAATTCACTCCTATGTAGAGGCTATGCATGCATTTCTGGAAGTGCATAGATATTTGGAACTCAGGCGATTATCGGCGCCGAGTCGCCTGACAGTTCGGCTCGTTTTTCCAATCTGCGAGTCGGCTACTGTTGCTGTCCGGGCCACTGCTGTTGCTTTCCGGGCCACTGCTGTTGCTTTCCGGGCCACTGCTGTTGCTGTCCGGGCTATTCCGGTTGGCCCGAACAGCAACAGCAGTAGCCCGGAGATTGGGAGAACGAGCCGAACTGTCAGGCGGCTCCGATTCCTATTCGTTGCGGCTTGGGGCCGAGAATCGCCTGAGAAAGTCGAATCTTAACATGTCCGAATCTAAAAGAAATTAAATGTTCGCGTTACTTAGTCAATAATTTGCTTTCGGGATTACTCCGACAAGAAAATCGCCTTTCCGAATTAGCCGAGTGTTCATGAATGTTTGAAATAACCAAAGTCTTCGAACAAGTGAAATTGTTGAAAACTCACAGCTTGATAAGCGGCGATTCGAAAGAAAAAAACTAATTCTTTATCGAATCAGTCGAGAACAGGTAATCTAATATTACGAGGAGAGATGAGCACAGAAAAGTATTGGAAATTTTGAGAATCGGAATCAGGGAGAAGGAATGACAATCTAACAAGGGGCGACATCCCGGGGGAGGAGAAGTCATAAAAAAAGTTCTTCTGAAAACTGTGGGGAATGGATATAGTAACATTACTGCATGTTGGGTTTTACCTAAGGAACATCCGGTAGAGCAAAAAAATAGGAAAAACATGAAAAATTAGAGGGCGCACTCTCTTCAACCGACCACCATGGCTGTGCTTTCGGTTTTTCAGAAGCGAAAACTGGCTGGCTACTATATCAAACACCCATCTACCCCAATCTGTTTTATTTGGATCAATATGGAGAATTTTTTCTTCAACTTTTTCTTCGTCACCTACTCACTCACTCACCCCCGAACTCCAGATAATCGAAAAAAAATTTCTGCGTGATCGAGCCAAGTTTAGTAGATTTCGATGAAGGGTCAGCAGATGTATTGGGCAATCAATTGTCGCCTTCTGAAAATGAAAACAGCGGCCATGATGATAATTTTTAAGAAAGGGTTCATCGCTTTGCCTTTTACAATGGCAATGCTTTTTTCTCCGATGATTCGCAAACGACTTTTATGTGTTCAAGAAAGACGTTCTCTTTTACTCAGCCAAAGTTATACAAAGTTAGAAGATGCTCACATTACAATATTTCTCAATGAACCCAAAAGGCCAGCACAAGAAGAAGAGAAGGATAATTTTTTTGAATAAGGTGAGGAAATGCTCATATACTGCAGGGATTCACGCGATAGAAATTGTAAATCCAGCCAGATTGGAAAAAGCTAGTTAAAATGTGAATGAGAAACCTCGTGGAAAAACACTTGAACCAATGCAAAACAATTTTTCTAGAAGATTAATTGCGGGAATCGAACCCGCAACCCTTCGTAGTTTAGCATTCCCCATCGTTATCCTCTCGCCCATCCCTGCACGATGGCTCAGGCAACTTCAAAGGCAGCAGACACGCTCAAAAACGATATCAATTTTATGGATTAAACTGAAGGTCTGAAGCTGTTAGTATTCAGAAATAACGAAAAAGACGAAAACAAATCGACGCAAATTAAGATATAACGGTTCGTTCCATATTGGCCCAGAAATGGACGAGTTATACGGCACTGGCTGAAATAGCGGAGCTAGAAACAAATTTGTTGGGATAACGACGCTAATGTACTCGTACGGCTCTTTCTGGAACGCTTACGCCCTTAGAAGCCTAAAAAGTAATCTAAAGTGGCCGCAATCGAGCATTGAATACCTGTATGCAGGGGCGGAGCCCGTATCGATGGGCGGAGCAAGGATGATTTCGTGACTGACTAAGGCTCAAATACGGTCATTTGGACTCGTTTTTAACGCTTGGAACTTCGTGAGGGCTCTTCTAGGGCCTGCACGACCCTACTAATGTAGTCATCTCAACAACTTTTTCGAGCGTGTCTGCTGCCTTCAATCAAGTGATACGAGGAATGGAATGCACAGTGAGCTCGGAAACGGCTTATATCTCACGAATGGGCCAGAATCAAAACGTCAAACCTTGTATAGGGCAATTTTATTGTAACTTGATCTGTGCCGAGCATATGAACTCGCTCCAGCTTCTCCGAGAAAGAGGTTACAGGTAGTTTCAAATAGTTTTTTTCTTTTTTCTGGGATATCGGAGGGCCTTTAGGTAAAACCCAACATACAATAATGTTACTATATCCATCCCCCACAACTTTTAGACAAACTTTTTTCAGGACGTCTCCTCCCCCGGTGGGTCGTCCCTTGTAAGTTTCGGAAATTGAGAGCCGGAACACCAAAAAACCATCGGAAACACGGGATTCGGAATTCAGAGGCAGGGTTCGCGATAAAAACGACTTTTGAGCTCTCTTCATAAGAATGTAGATTTGGCCATCACAAAAGTAAAAGTAAGTGAAAAAAAACCGGAAATTCACAGGAGGAACGCTCAAAAACAAAGATTAACGGCTAATTACCGGTGTCGGCCGGCCCCCTAATTAACGCAATTTAAATTAATGCTTGCTTACCCGACATTTATTTTTCTGTTAAAGTAATCAGTAGTCTCCAGAAATGTTCAGAAATTACTTTAGAAGCAAAATAAAAGTTTACAAAGCAGGCTTTTACCCAAATCTCGATAATTGGGGGGCGGGAGTACACCAAGCCATAACTTTCTCCTGAGCGTTTTTTCCCCAATTTTTCACCTATTTTCACTTTTGTGATGGTCAGATCTACCATTCTACGGAGAAAGCACAACAGCAGATTTTATCGAGAACCCTGCCTTTCAAGAAATTGGGAAAATTTCTAATACTGTAGGTGATGCCGAATTCTTCAAGTGTTTTGAGAAATTTTTTTAGAAATCAGAAAGTGGGATCCTAGCCAACCCTAATCCATAGTGTTTGAGTACTCAAAAAAATCTAAAAAATCAAATCTAACTTGAAGAATTCGGCACTACCTACAGAATTTAAAATGTCGAGTTCTCCATTGCTCAAATCACTGATATAGTAAATAACAGGAATAAGCAGGAAATCGACAAATCAAGATTTTCGTTTGAAGACGATAATTTTTGGTGCAAGAAGGCCATTGGGGTCACCAATTTTTTGGAAAATTTTCTGCCTTTTTCGGTATTGATTTCTCGGGAAAGACGAAAAAGCCGAAAAAACGAAAGATGAAATAAAAGGCATTTTCGCTACGTAGCGAAGCATTCTACAAATTTCTGATCGATCATCTACTGTGCTTCTCTGGGCGAAATTCCGATCCCCAACTGCGTCTCGACACGCTTTGCGGCCGCGCGCTTTTGTGCCGAAAGAGTTTCCAGCACCGTAGCCGACCATCTGTTGACTCTAGGTGGGTTTTGGAAACTAGAAACTAAACAAAATTGGAGAAAACTGTATAAAAAGCCACATCTAGTCGGCTTTGGCGCTGGGAACTCGATTGACTCGAGCGCGTGCGGCCGCAAAGCGTGTCGAAATGCACATGCAGACCGGAATTTGGCACAGAGAAGCGCAGTATACAAACTGTCGATAACTTGAATATTCAAAAGCTCAGATTATGGATTAAGTCCAGATTTTTTAAAAGATCATATACATAGAGAATTTTCAGGTGATCAACTCTTGGTTTTTTTTCGCGGCCGAAATAGCAGTGCTACTTGAACAGTTGACCACTGAAATCCATTCAAGAATTTGAACACGTATGTCAAATAGTCATAAATTCATTCGATTTTAAAAAAATATTCGCCCGATATGAAAATCTCCATACTATCGGAATGTGTCTCCAGAAAGTCCAGGAGAATTAAGCAAAACGTCGAGGAAAACTGTCTAAAGCGTGCCTGAGGGATTGGAGCCGCAGCCAGACCCCATCAATTACACGCCGTTTTTTGTAATGTTGGAAAATCAGAGCTAACCTCCATGACTTATTATGATGATGATCAATGATATGAATAGTGGCAATAAAAGTTTGCACAGACTGGAAAATGAAAGAAATTGAAAAAGGTAAGTAAATAAATAATTAAATAAATATAAAAAAATGATAAGGATAGATAAAGCGATAGGTAAACAAGACGAGAAACGGCAGAACTTTTTTTGAAAAGAAAAACGGAGGATTACCTTACCCATCCCATTGATTTGCGTGAAAAACAAGGCTAGGTCTCTCCCATGTTGATGGTTTTATAGACCCTTCTAGCTGTTTTAACGATGCGGCTGTCATGGCAAACTCAGCAGAGTTTTCATTCTAATCCATGATTTTCCAGTGGCTTATTAAGCTTCAGCTAACAGAGAAGGTTGGTCAACACGGTCTTTTTTGTGCTTCTTGAACCTTCCGAAACGCGCATTATTCTTTGGAAAATCTGGAAACGGTCCTCATAATTGTGTTCAGCGCCCAAAACTACCCCCTAGCAACGTTTGGGTGAAGGCACATTTTCAAACTATGTCCAGACTGAGAGCGTTTTGGACTTGTACGGATTTTCGGTTGTGCGTTTATTTATGCCGATTTGAGCGCCCTGAAAGCGTTTTAAAAATCAATCCAGATTTGACTTAAAATTCGCCCTGAGGGGTTATTTGGGGAGCTGATCACGAATCTGGGGCCGGATTCATCAACGAAATTTAGCGCTGGTAGGCTGGGCAAGGGTACCTTTCTACCAGAATTTGCGCGAATGACGCGATTCACGAGACTTGCTACCCACGGTAGCAGCCTACCAAAGCCTACCCAGCGCGAATCTCGGGTAGGGTCCTACCAGCGGGGCCCTACCTGGCGACATTTTGCGCTCCGATGCTAAATTAATGCGCTCGTCCTTTAAACAGCTGTTTTCAAACCCCTTGTATAACAGATTTCCGGCATTTTTATCTTCATTTGGTGAAAATTTTGTGTTTTTCATCTTCGATTTCAGCCACTCTCTTCTGAATACTCCGTTGGTTTTGAAACATAATTTTGCTTCGTCCGGATGAGTTTTTTTGTGGATTTTGGTGCTTCTCTATGTGATAGATACTTTTTGTCTCTTCTCAAAGAACTCGATCTTCTGTGAATTGAAATTTCATGTGCGTTCTAACTATGAGTACTGAATACTTGCAGCCTTCAGATTCTATTTCACGCAATGATTTTGAGACGCCAAACTTCATCGTTAAAAACTACGCGAAATCCCCTAATCCACAATACTTATTATGCTATTTTTCGACTATTTTTCGATTTCCGGTAGTGTAAGATAGATGAAGGAATGAATACCATATTACACTTTCCAGGAACAAACTCGTTCGGGCGAAAAGATTTGACTTTGATGATATCTATGATTTTGATGATATCTATGAATTTCCTTTTACGCGAAAACTTGGTTTCCACAACTTTTAATTTTTAGACAAAATACTCTTTTATTTACTCAAAGGACGAGGGCGGCGAAGGATTGATGATGAGGAGATTGGAAAAAAATACGGGTCCAAAACATTGTTATTAATAAGATCTATGGAAAAAAAACTGAAAACCATCGCTACGTTACCCATATTAGTGGATTCTTCATATGATTTGAACATAGATTTACTTTTTTTATAGTTTTTCTGTTTTTTTACGCTTTAGGTTTTTTTGAGTTTTTGAAAGTTTAGGCTTTTGGAAAGCGGTTACGAGTGATGTGCATTAGCCGTCGCTTGTAAAACACGGCGGCGTCGCCACACACAGAACGCTTTTAGGCGTAACTGCCTGGTAGCGCTACCCACGGTAGCATTGCACTTGTGAATCACAATGTGATGGTTAGGTAGCAATCTACCGTGGGTAGCCCTACCACTGGATAGGGTTACCAGCACTGCCGCGTTGATGAATCCAGCCCCTGGAGCCGGATTCATAAACGAAACTTAGCGCTGGTAGGCTGAGTAAGAGTAGCTTTCTACAGAAATTCGCGCGAATGACGCGATTCACGAAACTTGCTACCCACGGTAGCAGCCTACCAAGCCTACCCGGCTCGAATCTCGGGTAGGGTCTTACCAGCGGCGTCCTACCCAGCGAGATTTCGCGCTCTGATGCTGAATTTGCGCGCTCGTCCTTTGAACAGCTGTTTTCAAGCCCTTGTATAACGGATTTCCGACAATTTTTATATTTATTTGGTCAAGATGTTGTGTTTTCATCGTCAATTTCCGCCACCCTCTTCTAAATACTCGTTATTTATCGTCAAGACTTGATTATTTTTGAATTATTTGGGTGGAGCAAAAATAATTGTCTGTTTTGATAAATAATTTTTCTGGACCGGTTGACTTTTTTGTGGATTTTGATGCTTCTCTATCTGATACTTCTTGTATTTTCTCATGAAACTCTATCTTTTCTGAATTAAAATTTTATGTGTGTTCTAAGTAGTGAATTTTCTTGCTGCCTTCACGCAATGAGTCTGAGAGTCCAAACTTAGTTAAAAACTACACGGGATCCCTTAATCCGCAGAATTCACTTCTTTGCTTTTCTTTTACCGGTAGGAGAAGATACTGTGCTTTTCTGGGCCAAATTCCGGTCCGCAATTGCGTCTCGACAAGCTTTGCGGCCGCGCGCTTTTGAGTCGGAAGAGTTTCTAGCGCAGCAGCCGCCGATATGTTGACTCTAGGTGGGTTTTGGAATTGGAAACTTTAAAAAAAACTAAAGAAACCTATTTAAGAAAGCCACATCGAGTCGGCTTTGGAGCTGGAAACTCGACTGACTCGAGCGCGTGCGGCCGCAAAGCATGTCGAGACGCAATTCCGGACCGGAATTTGGCTCAGAGAAGCACAGTAGATGAAGAACTGCGGTTTTGAATGCCATATCAAATTTTGCAAAAAGAGCTAGTTTCGACGATTTCCGGAATGGGTCGATAGGTAAGGTTCAAAATTTTTCTGCATGGATTTTCTGGAGTGCTGAGCACGAATCTGCAGCCTGTTTATCGATTTTCGATATATTACGGTGGGTATACGGTAGCTCAGTCAAAGTCTGCGATTTGGCTCAAAATTTCTCTGTGCGTGTTACATTGGACGCCGAACACAATCTTGAGGTCCATTTTTTGATTTTCGAAATATTAAGGTTGGTAACGCCAGTTAAAAGGCATAATGTCTTCTGTAACCTACTGTAAGCCTAAGCTTAGCGACACACAGACCCCGGATTAGCGTGCAGCGCCCTGAATAACCCCCAGTTGAAAGCTTCGAGCCGAATCCGATAAAATGTTTTAAAACACCCTAAAAATTTCGCAAAACTTGAGAAACGCTTGTATTTTTGTTCAGCGGTGTCCGTAGCTAAATCCGATGTCAGATTCGGAGACAGCGAGCCAGAATTGACCAGAAAGCATTCATCATCTTCGAAACGGTGGGGATGGCGTTGCGAGGTTCCCTAGTTAGAACACCCAAGTTTCTGAGGAAAACTCATTCAAAAATCACGGAGCATCATTTTCCTCTTTTTTCGGCGTTTGTGTATTACACATTACCTACCATGGTGTGTCTTGTGTGATACACAAACGCCGAACATTTGAACGTGTGAACTTGTTCAGCCCCTTTAACTTTTGAGGTTCCATATTTCTTTTCGTCTTTGTGCTGTCAAAAATTCTCTGAAAACAAGTAGCTCTGGAAATGAAGAATACAGAAGCGCTTCTGTTCCTCGTGCTAGATGATCGTCAAGAAAACGCCTTTTCAGACCACGGAGCAGTTTTCACGAGCCTATAGCATTACGAATACGCAACATTGAGGTCTCAAGCGTTGTCAACCATCTACACTTGGTCCAAACATTGGATTGGGAAGGAAAAACTGCTCGGAAGCTGCCTTAAAGCACTTATAGAACCTCCTGTTTGATATAAGTAAACGCTTAACGGAAAATTCGTACTAGTGGAGAACGCTATCAGTCCGTGGAAAGTTAGGAAATTGTGTCTTCACCCAAACTTTGCTCAGGATGGTTGTTTTGGGCGCTGAACACAATTATGAGGTTCGTTTCCGGATTTCGCAAAGAATGCTGCGCATTTTGAGAGGCACAAGAAAAAATACCGTCTTCAGCCTACAGCTTTTGGAGCCAGCAGCTCGGAACGCCCAAGCTTTGTATAGTCCCCTTGTAAAAAGTAGGAAAAATATGAATATATACAGATTTTCTGATGAGACTCACCTTACTCTTTCCGAAAAACAACCACCGCATGGTGGCCTGGCGGCTACTCGTGCACAGACGACAAACAGACGACGACGATGACGAGACTGATGGTTGCGCCTGACTGGCGGCAACTCAGACCACGTCTCCACAATCCCTTGCATTTCCAATGTGCGGACTTCCAGAAGCCTACAGATGTCAGATATTAGTTGACGGAGTAGTAAGGACGTCGCTTGATATCGGGGTTTTCCCCATTTCCTGAGCATGAAACCGCTGGTGGGAGACACATGACGATTTTACGACAACGATTCGGTTTTGTGGCGCAGTATCCAGGTCGTTCCCGAGATTTGTGTATCGCAGGTGGAACGGATTTTGTGGTAGGTTGAGCAGTGGAAAATGAAACCTTGTGATCCAAGTTATACACTTCCCAACCTAATCAGGGGGTTTTATAAATTCTGTGTATCAAAATACTTTTGTAATTTTTTTTAAATTCTGAGTGCTTCAAGGAAGCATGCGTGCTTAGGGCAAAAAATGCGTCAATCGAAACATACGGAGTTGATCAATGTAAGGAACTTCGAACCAAACTTCACCACTCAACTTTCCCACTTTGAACAGAACACCCTGCCGTAACGCCCTAGATATGTACAGAGCGTCAGGTCATTGCTGGCGCGTCGTAGAATAGAAATGACAGCCGCTAATAGCAAATTGACTTGGCTAACTGACTAAAAAAACATGAACGAAACACCTCAGACAGTAGGTGCGGGCGGATCGCTGGCATTTGGCGGGCGGATCGACATGCCGCCGCCATCCGCCCGCCAATAGCCAGCGATCCGCTCGGCAGTAGCCAGCGATCCGCCTAGCAGTAGCCAGCGATCCGCCCGCCAGTAGCCAGCGATCCGCTCGGGAGTAGTCAGCGATCCGCCCGGCAGTAGCCAGCGATCCGCCCGGCAGTAGCCAGCGATCCGCCCGCCAGTAGCCAGCGATCCGCCCGCCAGTAGCCAGCGATCCGCCCGCCACTAGTCAGCGATCCACCCTCGATGCCACATTTTGGTTTCCATGGGTTCCCACCACGGTCTCCGTGTGAGGGACCACACCCCCCTCCCCTAGCCGTAGGGACCATCCCCTCAGCTGCTGAAAATTATTCTTCGGCTTCTGAGTGATCCTTCAAAGACGACTTGAAGTCACCTTCCAGGATCGGCCTCGAAATGCCGAGTGAGCATTCAGTGCGTTGGAGCGCCTTTTATACCCTTCGGTTTGTTTACTCTGAGCATGATACTGATAACAGAAAAGAACTCGTCAATGATTGACAAGTTTCACCGTTTAAAATTTGAGCGGGCTGATCGCTGGCAGGTTGCAAGCGGATCGCTGCATCTCATAGCTCAGCGGGCGAATCGCTGGCTATCAAAGTCATTGCGGGCGGATCGTTGGCAGGTTGCGGGCGGATCGCCGCCTAAGAGCTTGCCGGCGGTCCTCCCGCTAGCGTGATCAAGTTTTCCAGGTGCCGCTATCCGCCCGCCAAAACGCAGCCATCCGCCCGCAAGGGCTTTGATAGCCAGCGATCCGCCCGCCAAGGCCACGATAAGCAGCGATCCGCCCGCAACTTGCCGGCGTACCGCCCGAAGAGGCCTTGATTGCCAGCGGTCAGTCCGCACCTGTTGTCTGAGACTACTCACAAAAATGAAAAAAACGAGGTGTCAAAAAGAAAATTTCAATAGAAACCGAATCGCTGAGAGCAGCTATACATTTTCGACTTTTTAAGTACTTACCCCTAAACGGCGCAAAACGGCTGAAGAGGCATTTCACTACATGAAAATTTCAACTGTGTCTTCTACAGCAACAATGCTCTCTCGTCTCCTACAACAACAAAGCAGAATTTGAAATATCGCTTAAAAATAGAGCAGACCTTTGGAAACATTTTTAGTGGCAGGGGCACCTTTGACTGGATTTGTTCATATTTCAAACTATTTCAAGCGCACCTTCCACACAAAAAAACCGTGCCTTATTTTCTGCTTTTTTTTTGAACAGGCAAACATTTAAGATACAGGATAATAGCGAAAAACCCAGAAACCCTTTAAAATTTGAAAAAAACTCGTTTATAAATCTGGCATAGCCTACATCCCCCGCCACCTTCGTCTATTTCGGTGTGTCCGGTGTAATACGCCGAGTATTTTTGTAACGTCGGAATTTGTCTTGCGCTTTAAACTAGCGGTAAATAGATTCCTTCTTAGTTTCTTTCACTAGAGATTATTGAAAATATAGAGCTTTCGCTGCGCAAAATCCAATACATTGTTTGCGCCCTTTAATGGCGCTTCTGTTCCTCGTGCTAGATTGTGGTGGATGACTGGAGGAGAGCCGGCCTCTTGAGGCGAGAGCACTTACCTGCAACCTCCTATACTTTTATAATATGTAGTGCTTTGATGACACACCAACTCTTCGTGCGGTCTCACAGGGGAGACCATTTTAGCGTAGTCCGAGGTGAGAAAGTACCTTACGAGGATGCTCACGCTCTCGCGAAAGCGCGCTGCTATCGCTCCTCAAGGAGGCCTGGGAGCGGGCGGTCCCGCAACGAAGGCCGACGCACGGTAGAGACGCCGTCGGACTGGTTCGGGCGGCGCAGAACCAGTCCGACGGGGGTTAGCGTGGTCTATTCTACTGCAGCTCTGTGCTGCTCTTTATTCCCACCTGTGCTGTGCATCGTTTCGGGGCCTTTGGCCTTTAGAACACTACTATTCCACCTGCAGTGCAGCTGGCTCGCGAGGAGCATCTTCAGTGAACAAGTTTTCGGCCTAGACCTGTATTATCGATCGTGATGCAATATCGCAGTCGTGCGTTTTCTTCTTGTAACATTTGTTCTTTGTTTCTACTCCTCCTCCTCCTCCAACCTCCAGGTTCTCTCCATACTGTATTTGCAGTATAAACTAATCTAAATTAGCTTGTGTCCTGTCGTGTATGCAAGAGGGTCTTATATTTCGCAATCTATAATACAGTCGGGATTTATGTATTGATCAGTCCAGGGAAGTTCCAGCTGGTGGCACCAGGGTGTCAAATGTGCACTATGTGGTATTATCGTTGTTATATCCTTATTGCAGTATACAAATTGCTGGGGTAATCAGTACAGTCGGTTATGTCACCCGTAGGAAGTCTGTGGGTTGGATCTCCCGGGACTGACGTCTGGTGTCGCACCCGGGTGAAAAAACCACCAATTCGCAACACATGTTATTAGTAGTAGTAACTCTGTATTCTTCTTGCCCGAACTTACGTTCAAAAAAATTCAAACTGAAACCCTCTAACGGCACGTGGTCCACAGAAATTCTTAATTTTCCTCATTGTCCAAACCTGGTACAGAAGGGAGGGTAATCTTTTTCGGTTTTTAGAACGACTAGCTTACGTTACTGTCGGTAGATTGAGATTTCTTTTGAAGGCATCGTACACGATGAAAACCGAATTCCAGCTTTTGCGTTCAGTCGGACTACTCAGACAGTAGGTGCGGGCGGATCGCTGGCATTTGGCGGGCGGATCGACATCCCCCCGCCATCCGCCCGGCAGTAGCCAGCGATTCACCCGCCAGTAGCCAGCGATTCGCCCGCCAGTAGCCTGCAATTCGCCCGGCAGTAGCCAGCGATCCACCCGGCAGTAGCCAGCGATCCGCCCGGCAGTAGCCTGCGATTCGCCCGGCAGTAGCCAGCGATCCGCCCTCGATGCCTCACATGGGTTATTCCGGTTTCCCACCACGGTCTCCGTGTGCGGGACAACCCCCCCCCCCTTAGCAGTGGGGACCATCCCCTCAGCTGCCAAAATTATTATCCGGCCTCTAAGTGATCCTTCAAAGGTGACTTGAAGTCAACTTTCAGGATCGGCCTCGGAATGCCGACTGAGCATTCAGTGCGGAAGAGCGCCTTTTATACCCCTCGGTTTTCTTTCTCTGCTCATGATACTGATACCAGAAAAGAACTCGACAATGATTGGCAAGTTTGACGGTGTGAAATTTGAGCGGGCGGATCGCTGGCTATCAAGGCAGTGGCGGGTGGATCGCTTGCTATCAAAGCTCTGGCGGGCGGATCGCTGGCAGGTTGCGGGAGGATCGCTGCATCTCATAGCTCAGCGGGCGGATCGCTGGCTACCAAAGCCCTTGCGGGCGGATCGCCGCTTTAGAGCCTGCCGGCGATTCGCCCGCTAGCGTGATCAAGTTTCCCTGGTGCTGCTATCCGCCTGCCGAAACGCAGCGATCCACCCGCGGAGACAACGAGAGGCAGCTATCGCCCGCCGAGGCCACGATGAGCAGCGATCCGCCCGCAACTCGCCAGCGTACCGCCCGGAGAGGCCTTTATTACCAGCGGTCAGTCCGCACCTGTTGTCTTAGTAGTGGGTCATGACAATTTCACTCAGAAGGTCTGGAGTTTCAAAATCACCTCTGAATAAAGATTTTTTAGCTCAAGACGGCTTCCTGGGTTCGGGGGGAGAGCCTTGGGGTCGATCCGTTGTTACAAGGAACAAACTTCCGTGGTCGCTGCCAGCGGGGGTGCCTTGACGCGTCGTAGGGCGCAATGCACACGCCAGTCGATTTGACGTTCGGCATCGATCGAAAGCAGCTGACAGCAATGGACGGAGCAGCATAGTAGCCCTTTTCCAATTCATTCGAGAAAAAATGATCGCTCGTCTGAATGGCGTCCTCGGTGAATTGCTTCAAACGATGCGCCAAGGAACAGATCGTAAAACTGTTCCTCGCCTTCTCCGATCAACTATCCCAAGTTGATGTCGGCACAAACTTCAAATCGCTTCTAAACTTTCTTAAAATGGGTTTCTCTTGAAAAGCTGACGTTTTTGATAAGCCTTTCGCAACCTTTAGTCACTATAAGGTATACGAACACGAAAACATCAAAAACCCAAATATGGTTTTCATCGTGTACGATGCCTTATCTTATCTACCGTTGTCGTTCTGAAAACCGGAAACGGTTATCACATTCGTGTTCAGCACCCGACTAATCCCCTGTACAAAAGTTTGGGCAAAGTAGAAGAACTTCAACTTTTGTGGACCACCACCCGTTTTCAGCTTGTAACTTTAAAAGATCTAGATTTGGGCAGGGAAAACTCACAGTTTTCACTACTCATATGTAGTATGAACAATTCGGACTACGTTAAAATGGTCTTCACCGCGTCCGAAGCCTTCGTGTGCGCACTTCACAAATTAGGAGATGCCCACAGTTCCCGGCAACGGAAAAGGGGCGACTGTGCGGTTGCGTATTTCCTCTTAGCATACTGTAGGTTGCGCCATAGACGATGGCAAAGTCGTAATTTCCTCCTGAATTCTGAAGATATTTTCATCGAGAACGTTGAAAAACGAGGTTTTGCCACACACAAACAATCTCCATATACCTAGAGTTTTAGAGCAGGAATAACAAGAAAAAACAAACTTTTCTCTGTTGCTTTTTTTGTCAGAATCCAGGAAATATTTACAACTTTGCCGTCGATTATACCGCAACCTATTGTATTCTCAGTGAAAATATGTACGCAATCGCACAATCGTCGTTTTCCGTAGCGGTGAACTGTAGCTATAGCTGCTATGCATAATAAAAGATCACGTTTTTTCCTAATACCCGTCGGAGAGCACAGCTCTTCCTCCGTCGTCGAAACATGATGAAGTGGAGGGGAAAGTGCTACGTTCCTCCTGATGAACGAGGTGGGCTCTGGGGGTTAAGCCGAATTAAGAACGGGGGCTGAAAAGCTCTGCGGGAGGCCATGAATATGGAACGGCGACTATGGATTAACCGAAAAGTGGAGGCCAAAAACTTTTGAACAAACAATACTTAACTTCAACGCACCGAGGGATTCAGTTAATTCAAATGAACATGATCGATAAAAAAACGGTTTTCAGACTTCAGAGAGGTCTATGGCCTTTTATTCATGTTTTTTAGTTTCGCTGTAGGAACCAATTCTTGGGTTTTCAGAGGCTTTTGGCCTCGAAAACTATCGTGAAAACTCCCTCCAGTTATTGGATGCACAGAAACCAAACAGGGTGAAATGTGATACTTCTGTTTTTCTTCAACGCTCCTGAAGTTGTCGAAGCCGACGAAAACAAGAATGTCTTATTCGAGGGACTCAGGTCGATGACTTGACAGGCACCTATAAGAAATCACCGTCGGCATGGATCCTAGTGATACTTTGCGCTCCGTACAGTGCGTTCAGAAATGATAGGCTCACCCTTGAAAACCGAGGTTTTCAAAACGCTTCACAGTCTGGCGATCCATACTCTTCACTATTGAATTCTGCACTGCAAAAAACTTGTGCTTACTCAATCTTATGAATACTCCACGATTTTAAACAATTTTAAGATTAATTTACGGATTTTTCACCGTTCAGAAATGACAGGCTCACCCTGTAAAAATTCAAATTTTTCACTTCGAAAAATTTCTAGTTACAGGTCCGTTATGTACAATCATTGACGTGGGTACATCGTACATCGTTTTTGCTAGTATGGGACGTGGTACTTCTCTTACTACTTCTGAACAGGCCCAGACCCGTGCCCTCGCCTCTGTTGGACTGAGTCAGCGAAGAATAGCGGCCCAAATCGGACGTTTGCAACACTGTGCTGGGCAGTTTCTTAGAGATCCAGCTTCTTGTGGAAAGGCGAAGTCTACCGGACGCCCTAGGAAGGTCACCAGTCAGGTGTTATGAAGAAGGCCCCGTCAATGTCCGCCAACCATAAAGAAGCTCGACTGAGATTTGCAAGAAAGAACATGGCAACCGACTGGGCAATGATAAGGCGATCTTCCATAAGTCAAGAAAACTTGAAAAATGAGCTTAAAATTGTTCAGGTTATTTTCTCCAATGAGAAAAATTTTAATCTTGATGGTCCTGATGGAGCTAGGTATTACTGGAGGGATCTGCGTAAGGATCCGTTAATCTTTAGCAGGAGGAATTTTGGTGGCGACTCGTTGATGTGTTGGGGAGCACTTTGCAGCAAAGGTGTTTAGGAGATGGCCTTCACTCCTTATCGGATGAACTCGAAGGAATACCAGGAAACTCTGAGGACACATATACTGCCGTTCTTTTCTCGAATACGTCGTCAGCGTTTCACTTTCCAGCAGGATAAGGCTGCAGTACATGTGTCGAGGTCTACAAAATCCTGGTTGGAGCAGCAGCGAATCCGTGTGATGGAATGGCCTGCGTGCAGCCCTGATTGCAACCCCATAGAGAATATCTAGGGCATAATTCTGCGCCAGGTTTATCCGAAAAAAAAGGGCAGTATGGCATTGTAGATGAGCTTAAAGCTGCTGTTCTCGGAGCCTGGACCAACCTTGATAAGAATAACATATCAAATTTGATCCTTTACATGCCTAAGAGAATTTTCGGAGGCCATTGCTAACGATGGTGGACCTATTTTATTATTTGTTCACGTTTTGTTCAATAAATATTCGTTTTCGCAAGGTGAATCTTTCATTTCTGAACGGTGAAAAAAACCGAAAATTTACCTTAAAATTGTTCAAAATCGTGGAGTATTCAAAAGATTGAGTAAGCATAGGTTTTTTGCACTGCTGAATCCAATGGTAAACAGTATGGATCGCCAAACTGTAAAGCGTTTTCAAAACATTGATTTTCAAGGGTGAGTCTATCATTTCTGAACGCACTGTATTAAAGGTTGGCGCAAACTCGGTGCCATGTGCTATAACATAGGTGCACCGGATTTGCGCTAACCTTCAATGGGGAACGCAAAGTATTACAAGGATCCATGCCGACGGTATTACTACTATCTAAGATGTTTTTTTTTTAAATTTGCTTTGCCCTACCTACCGATCGGAAAATTATGAATAAAACCTCGGATCTAGGATTAGTCGGCGAAGTACGTTTTTTTTCGGTGAAACGGACTCGGAATTTGATCTTATTCTGGTTATTCGGGATCTGATTATCCGATAAGAATATCCAGTTGGTTGTCAGCTGGCATACAGCTTTCTTAAAAGAATCTTCAGATTAGATTTGGTTTTGAATCGGCCCCGCGCGCAACCCCTTTTTCGGAATTTCAATTAAGGGTAAACGTAGAAATCAGCTCTGAATGCATTGAAAAGAGCGCAAAAGTTGATAATAATGCCCCAGAACGGTTTGGAATGGTTCCCTAAGATTTGAGAAAAAAATGTGAAAAACCGCAAGTTTTCTCTGTTAATTTCCTATTTTTTTTTCAGTTGGCGTTTACGATCTTGTTGGTACGCTTAAAATCCAGCTAGGAAGCTCATTATTGGGATGGAAGCTGGAAATGGGTCCAGGTCACTCCTATTCCAATTTGAACTTGATACCTTAACCTTGAACTCAAAATCGTGGGTTTACATATGTACTAAATTAGCCGTGAAGCACGAAAACTGTTTGGGTATGCTACAGCTGTGGAGGCCAGGTGTGTGGGTGAATCTGCAGCCAATTAACACAGGTTGTTGGTGGTAAGAACTGAACTTGTCAGATTTCGTACTCATGACACGTCATCGATCGATAATCAATATTATCGATTTTCGCGCTTATTGCACAAAACGAGGCGAAGAGTGATGATTGTTGATGGAATTGGTTTTCTTGGTTGGGGAATTTCGCTCATCAGTCATTATCGATAAATACCAATAAAGAATATTGATTTCTTCGTTCGTTGCACAAAACTCCGCAATGACTTTTGATTGCTGATGGCTCCAAGTCGCTTGTTTGGGAAATTCTTCTCATGATGCAAAATCGAACATTGAAGATCAATAATATCGATTTTTCACCTGTTGCACAAAATGCCGCAATGAGTGATATTTTTTATGATTGTAAGTCACAAGTTTCAAAAATTGTACTCATTCGACAATATCGTCTGTTAGATGTTTCATCATTCCAAGATGGAAATCGTGGAACAAAACTGAAGTCAGAAAGAGAACCTCTGGGAAAAATATGAGAAATTTCTGAAAATTTAGCTTCCTGGCAAAAGTAGCGATTTGGCAATGTCATTAAGAAGTCAAAAAAAAATTCAAAAGTATCTTGAAATATCTTTGAAAAGTGATTTGGCGTAAAATAGCCTGGAGTAATAAAAAAAGCAGGGAAATGAAGGGAAATAACAAAAAAACCAATTGGTGATCAATGACAGATCGGATTTTACAAGCTTATCCGTTAAGCTTATCAAAACGAAATGAAGCGTCCCAGGGAAACATTAAAGGCACAGTACACCCTCAGATATGAATTTTGAGATTTTCATGTAATTGTGTAGAAGACCCCTCCTGTATAACACGTGCCTAATGCGAGATCTCAATTCCTCCAAATAAGCGAGATATAAGCGACCACCACAGGCCCGACCCCCTTAGCTCACCACCACAGGCCCGACCCCCTAACAGATTTTCGAACTTGTTAGCGGCTCGATGGATGGATGAATTCCAACAAGTCGTCGTTCTTCAGTCCATTACCGGACTGTCTCCTTATCCTGGCTTTCTCTCACGCGAAGATTGCGAGTGAAGAGAAATACAGGCTTGAGACAACTCGTCCACCAATTTTTTACCCTCAAAATCTAGGCATCTTTGAAGAGCCATAACTCTGTTCAAAGGGGGTTTTGAACGATTTTAGAGATACCGCTGTGATCACCGTGTGACTCTCTCCAAGATAAGCATGAAATCTGAAAATTAATTTCCTGGGTGTCCTGTGCCTTTAAGCCAATTTTGATTGGAAGCTGTAATAAGGGAATCAGCATAGTTCAAGCTAGGTGAACGCAACGCCCCATTCAATATCGCGCTTGATTTCGTCTTGATAAGTTTAACGGAGAAGTTTTTGAAATGATCAACCACCAAATCGTATCTTTGGTTATTTCACCTCATTTCCCTGCTTTTTTATTACTCCAGGCTATTTTACGCCAAATCACTTTTTAAAGACATTTCAAAATACTTTTGGAATTTTTTTTGACTTCTAAATGACATTGCCAAATCGCCATTTTTACCAGGAAGCTAAATTTTCAGAAATTTCACAAATTTCTCCCAAAAGTTCCCTTTCTGACCTCAATTTTGCTCAACGACTTCCATTTTGGAATGATGAAACATGTAACAGACGATATTGTCGTATGAGTACAATTTTTGAAAGTTGTGACCCACAACCAAAAAAAAATATCACTCATTGCGGCATTTGGTGCAGAATGTGAAAAATCGATATTATTGATCATTAATATTTGATCATGCATGATGAGAAGAATTTCCCAAACAAATGACTTAGAGCCATCAACAATCAAAAATCATTGCGGCATTTTGTGCAACAGGCGAAAAAATCAATATTATTGATCGGTATCTATCGATAATGACTGATGAGCAAAATTCCTCAACCGAGAAAACCAATCCCAAAAGCAATCACCACTGTTCGCCGCATTTTGTGCAAAAAGCACGAAAATCGATAATATTGATTATCGATCGATGACGTGTCATGAGTACGAATTCTGACAAGTTCAGTACTTACCTCCGACGAACTGTGTTGATTGGCTGCAAATTCAGCCACACAACGCGGTCTCTACAGCCGCAGCAGAAGAAAGCATTTTTCGTGCTCCACGGCTAATTTAGTAAGTAAGCCCACGATTTTGAGGTACCCTTCAAAGTAAAGTTATCAAGTTCAAACTGGAATAGGTGCGACCTGCATCCATTTCCAGCCTCCTGTCTAAAAATGAGCTCCCTAGCTCAATTTTATTTGGTAGCACAGGATCGTGAACGCCGTCTGAAAAAAAGGAGATTAACAGAGAAAACTTGCGGTTTTTCAAAATTTTCTCAAATTCTAGGGAACCATTCTCAACCATTTTTGGCCATGATATACAACTTTTCGCGCTCTTTTCAATGCAATTTAGAGCTAATTTCCAACTTGAGCCTGAACTTAGATTTCGAAAAAACGGGTTGCGCGCGTGGCCGATTCAAAACCAAACCTGGTGAGCGCTTCGCGTGCACCACAAATTCAAGATATTTCTGAAACTTCTTAATGGAAAAATTGCCGAATCGTTACTTTTGCTAGTAAGCTAAAGGAAAGCTTTTTAGAAATCGACGTCTTAGTTTTCTGGCTTTAGCTTTGTCAGGAGGGTTCCCCGAGGTGCTGGTCACGAAGCCGTTGCCCGCTTTTCTAAAAATTATGGCAGCCTACGGCACTCAACTAACAATTAACCTGCCGTAATGCTTCGAAATTTCAAAAAAAAAGGATTTCTAGACTCCTCTGGGGATGCGCCACTCACGCGATTCTCGGCCCCGAGCCGCACCGAATAGGAATCGGAGCCGCCTGACAAATCGGCTCGTTCTCCCAATCTCCGGGCTACTGCTGTTTCTGTTCGGGCCAACCGGAATAGCCCGGACAGCAACAGCAATGGCCGGAAAGCAACAGCAGTGGCCCGGACAGCAACAGGAGCCGACTCGCAGATTGGAAAAACGAGCCGAACTGTCAGGCGGCTCTGGGCCGATAATCGCCTGAGATAGATTCGAGTTCCATTCAAAATCGTAGAGGCTTTTGAATGTGTATTACGCCTATACAATGACTTGCAGGAGCCAGCCGACGTTCAAAACAATGGTCCTATCCTTCCAGACAAGTCCAGGGTTCAGCACAGCATTACAATTAGGTCTCACAACTTCAGACCTCCTCTCTTTCCGGACCTCGTACTTACTACCCCTTACTCCCCAGCTTGATACAGTTCCTATCCATCAACGTATTTATGGAAGTGTGCACAGGCATTTTCATTGTTAGTCTCGAAATTTTAGTTTTTTTTTGTCCTCTACCAAAAAATTAATTTTTCTCGAGATTTTCTGGTATCTCATCAACCAGAAGCAATTTTTAACGGTTTTTGGGCCAAATGGAGTATTTTGGAAAGGTGGGCACCAGGGCTGTGCGTTGTAACGTTAACGTGTTAACGCATTAACGAATTAGCACAGTTTCTTTCGCAAATATTAACGATTAACACTTGATGAAAAAGTCTTGAAATGACGTTTATTTAATTCGTTGATTGTAGTAGAATTATGGCACTGATTGTAATGGGACCTCTGATAATTAATTGATTTTTGCTCTGGCCAGGTAATGTTTTTTTTCTATTTTTGACGAAATTCAAAATCAACATGTTAACGCACTAACGGATTAACGCGGTTTTAACGCTTTAACGAATTAACACATTTATTTTTTCAAAAACTAACGATTAACGCTTAACGAAAAAGTCTTGAAAGGACGTTAATATAATTCGTTGATTGTAGTGGAATTACGGCACTAATAGTAATGGGACCTCTGATAATTTATTAATTTTTTCTCTGGTCAGGTAATATTTATTATTGAATTTTTAACGGAATGCAAAATTGACTTGTTAACGCGGTTTTTTTTTCAATTAACGATCACCGGGAAAATAACGAAAAACTTAACAAAAAAATTATTCCCAATAATGAAAACCCCTGGTGCGTTATTGGAAATAATTTCAGGACAAAAGCAATTATCATCATAGCAATCATAAAACAGATTTATTAACTGTCCTTCATTAATTTTTATCATTAAAATCATATGAATATATTTTTTCTCCTCTTCGTCCTCATTTTGTCTGAGAATTTCGAATAGCAGAGAAGCAAAAAAAAACTATAAATAAAAATTTCACTAAACAAAAATTCTTCCACTACAGATTTTTATTTTAATCATACAATTCTGTACATTATCAAATGATCCTGAATCAATTCATGTACTAATCTTATCATATCATGCCACATGAGACCAGGCAATCTTCCCAAGAAAACTTCAATTCAGCCAAGTTTGGCAAAAATACTGGCCGACTCAAAAGTAATTGTCACTTCAATCAAAGAATTAGCTATAGAAATACCTGTTTCAGCAATGATATATTAGCATTTGGATCTTCATGGTCTTATTGCTTCCCAATCATCTTTTGGTTTCAATCGATTT
Organism: Aplectana chamaeleonis; assembly: GCA_029168955.1. Lineage (NCBI taxonomy): Eukaryota > Metazoa > Nematoda > Chromadorea > Rhabditida > Cosmocercidae > Aplectana > Aplectana chamaeleonis. The sequence continues at coordinate 2,147,114 of JAPDOI010000051.1, forward strand.
TCAAAGGCAAAGTTTATGATCAAAAAGTTGATCGTTTTTGGCGAAATCGTAAGCTTTGGGTCCCTCTAAGAAGTGAAAGAACGAAAGTACGGCGAATAGAAATCGAAAAGAAAGAATCTTGCGGACCAGCCTACCCATTGGATCACCCCGCCCACGTCATATAACAGTTGTCCTGCGTTCGTTTCAACAGAGGAACAGTTGTCCTCATTTTTTCAGAGAATTTCGAATAGCAGAAAGGCAAAAAAGCTATAAATGAAAAATTCCCTAAACAAAAATTTTCCCACTACAGATTTTTATTTGAATCATCCAATTCTGTACATTATCGAATGATCCTGAATCAATTCATGTACTAATCTTATCATATCATGCCACATGAGACCAGGGGTCGTATTCGCCAACAACCCGCCGAGGGAAGTCGAAGGGAAACGGAAGGGTTGATACCGCGCGCGGCAGAGGAGCAGATCAACCCATCGTACACCATGCAAGATGGAAACGCAAACTGTGTTACGTATCGATATCACTGCGAAAAGATAAAGATTCCATCGCGAAGCGGCCATTCTTCAGCTATGCGATTCGAAAAATTCCGGCGGTCGCGAGGGAAGCCAAGGGAGGCGAGAGGTGGCCGTGGAGCGCGCACTTTGTACTGAAATTTCACCTCATCTACCCTTCGACTCCCCGGCGGGTTGATGGCGAATACGGCCCCAGGTGATCTTCCCAAGAAAACTTCAATTCAACCAAGTTTGGCAAAAATACTTGCACGGTTCAAAAGTAATTGTCACTTCAATCAAAGAATCAGCTATAAAAATACCTGTTTCAGCAATGATATATAAACATTTGGATCTTCATGGTCTCATTATTTTTCCCAGTCATCTCTTGGTTTCAATCGATTTTCAAAGGCAGTGTTCACGATGGAAAAGTTTCCCGTTTTTGGCGAAATCGTAAGCTTTGGGTCCCTCTAAGAAGAGTAAGATCGGAAAAGCGACGAAAAACGGTCAGGAAGTGGGTGAAAATCACGTGGACCAGCCAATCCATTGAATCACCCCGCCCACGTCATATAACAATTGTCCTGCGTTCGTTTTGCCAGAGGAACAGTTGCCGAATTTTCGAAAATTCTTCAAGGAAAATTTTCAAAAAAAATTCTTCAAGAAAAATTTTCGTTTCCGAAAATTCTTCAAGAAAAATTTTCGAAAAAGAAAAATGCTGACATTAAAGCATGTGCATTGCATCCATCTAGTTATCACAGAGTTCTCGGTACAATAAACAGAAAAAAGTCACTTACCTAAGAATTGCGAAGCCCAAAACCATTTCCGACGTCAAGTTTGACGCTTTGTCCGCAGTCACTAAAAGCACACCAAACAGGCGTAATTGAATATTTCAGAAGTTTATCTGAACACTTTTTCTCCGGCAGGTGATAGTTCAGTTAAAACTCTTCTCTACTAACCTCTACTTCGTGGACTCACCTACTCAAAAACATCGAGAACGTATGTTTTTTGTCTTGATCCCTACCTCCAAAGGCAGTGTTCACGATAAAAAACCGTAAATTTCAAAATTTTTTTTAGTAGGTAAGTTCACTAAGTAGGAATCAATAGGGAAAAGTCAACACAGAACACTCAAACACCGGAGGAGAACTGTACAAAGAAATCTCTGAAATTTTTAATTATGCCTGTTTGTGTGCTTCGGGAGACTGCAGACAACGCATCGAACCTCACGTCGGGAAATTCGCTTCGCGCTTCAAAATTCCTAGATATGTGGCTTTGCTTCCTGCTTCCTGTACCGGAAATTCTTCAAAGAATGCTGGAACCTTTCGCGATTAGGAATATTCGAAAATTCGGCAACTGTTCTTCCGCTGAAACCAACACAGGTCAACTGCCATATGGCATGGGCGGGGTGATCCAATGGGTCGGCTCGTCCATGAGATTTTTACCCACTTCCTGGTCGTTTTTCGTCGTATTTGCCTTCTTACTCTTCTTAGAGGGACCCGAAGCTTCCGTTTCTCCCGAAAAAAAGGGCAACTTCCTCACCATTAACGCTTTCTTTGAATTCTACTGCGGCCCCCAAGTTCACAGTCACACTGCAGCCCAGACGATTAAAGGATTAGCTGACAGAAGGGCAAAATATTATTTAACATCAATTTTCTGTATATATTTTTTTCAATTGCGACTCACTGAAACTGTTTTCGGTAATATGATACTACTTTTCAAGCGCTAAACAGGGGGAAATTTTTGTGGGTAACGAGAAGCCTGCGGCCCCTTACCCGCCGTTTCACAAAGTGAAAACAAAACTCATGGATTCAAGAAGGAGAGATTAACAACTAGCGGCAGGGTAAGCAAGACACTGTCGAACAAAAAGGGCCAGGGGCTGAGCGAAAGGCATTCGATTGATATTGACTGTTGGGTTGACCTGAAGAAAGTTTCCCTATTCAACTGCATAACTACACAAACTGTCATGATCTCAACCATACATACTGCATGCCTATACATATATACTTTCTGAGACTATGTACAAGTTTAGAGTTCGGCTAACCTCTGAATAAAAAAACCTTCATTAGCAGGAACAAGAAAAAAAGTTGACCCGTGATAATCATCGAGAAACTCAGGCGATTCTCCGCCACGAGCCGCAACGAACAGGAATCGGAGCCGCCTGACAATTCGGCTCGTTCTTCCAATCTCCGGGCCACTGCTGTTGCTGTTCGGGCGAACCGGAGCAGCCCGGACAGCAACAGCAGTGGCCCGGAAAGCAGCATCAGTGGCCCGGACAGCAACAGAAGCCGACTCGCCGATTGGGAACACGAGCCGAACTGTCAGGCGGCTCGGGGCCGCACATCGCCTGAGAAGCGCATCAACACGCCTAGATAGGAAAAGACCAGTAACAAGAAAACAGATCACAACACTGCGCTCAAGCTCCGCCCACATCTTGAGCTTTACCCGCAGAGGGGCGTGGTTCGCGAGGAAAAAAAACAAGCGTACAGATAAAGCTTTGACGATCATAAATAAATAGTTAATTTGAACATCATATTTCTCTACTATTGCGTCTGTGCAAAAAATCAATATCGATTGCTGAGAGATCGCTCAATTTCTCGCATCCAAAACTGCCGCTCCAGATCTAAAACGTCGATCTTTGCCATCCAGTAGTCACGCTCGGCAGTAACAGCTTCCAGTTTCGCTCTGGCATACTTCATGTCGTCCTCCAAAACCCGCCTCTTTTCCTTCACAAAGTCGAACTCGGTCCTAAACAGTGTACTATAGTGGAGCGTAGTCTAAAACTTCGTAGCCAAGAGGATAAAAGAATGGGGCGTGGCGGGGACAGGAGCTCTCTAAACACCGAGGGAGGAGTTGTTTCGCCTTTTGCGACTTTAATTCCACTCGGGACCACCTCGCTCGTATTGAGAAGCGTGGCGTTCCAAATTGCAGAAACCCCCTCGATGCGTAGAGAGCCCCTATCCCGGGCGTGGCGGGACCTGGTCTAGTTCTTAAGCAGAAAATCGGGTCTAAGGAGATGAAAAAAAAATTCTGACAAAAAATGGGTCTCGATTACACATCATAGAGGGGTCGAGAGAAAATTTCCGCACCCTTTTCAGGATTTCGCCCACCTAGGGGTTTCAAGCCCTTAGGGAAAATTGGGAAACGTTTCGCACCAGCGTAGGAATCTATGAAAATCCCCGTACTCTGAGAGTTTTAGCCGCGCAATAGCCGGGAAACAGCCCACCAGGCTCCGCAGCGGCTCCTGGTGGGCTACTTACCGGCTATTCCGCGGCTATTTCTCGGCTTCTAACAGAACGGACCAGAAGTAGCCGAGAAATAGCCGATATATAACCGAGAAATATACAGAAGTAGACAAAATTAACCAATACGCAACCGTCGCCGGCTCTCCGAGCCACCATCTGGGGCCGCCAGCGGTTGGGCGGGGCCTCTAGAGGTTGAACGAGGTCCACGTACCTCAAACTTGGGTAATTAAACCGACGGACTCTAGAAGTTTTAGCCGCGAAATTACCGGGAAATAGCCCACCAGGCTCCGAAGCGGGTCTTGGTGGGCTATTTTCCGGCTATTCCGCGGCTATTTCTCGGCTTCTCGAAGAACGGACCAGAAGTAGCCGAGATATAACCGAGAAATATACAGAAGTAAACAAAACTAACCAAGACGCAACCGTCGCCGGCTCTCCGAGCCACCATCTGGGGCCGCCAGCGGTTGGGCGGGGCCTCCAGAGGTTGAACGAGATTCACGTACCTCAAACTTGGGTAATTAAACCGACGGAGGTGCTGACATCTGAATTATGCCTCTGGAATGCTCCGTATATCTGCCTGGAGAACAATATGCGAGCATTATTTGGCGGCTATTTTGCGGCCATTACGCGGCATGCAGGCATTTCGCGGCTATTTCTCGGCCAAAACTCTCAGAGGAGGCGCTGACATCAGAATTATGCCTCTGGAATGCTCCGTATATCTGCCTGGAGAGCATTATTTCTCGGCTATTTCGCGGCTATTTCGCGGCGAGCATTATTCGGCGGCTATTTTGCGGCGAGCAATATTTCACGGCTATTTCGCGGCTAGCATTATTTGGCAGCTATTTAGCGGCTATTACGCGGCATGCAGGCGTTTCGCGGCTATTTCGCTGCTATTTCTCGGCCAAAACTTTCAGAGTAGTGGGCAAAACAATGACTTGTGCGCGAGATTCTCTTCGGCTCCCCATTATGTGATGTTATTCCAAAATCAGGAATGGAGGTGTCGCGTAAGCGCGACGCTATCGCTCCTTGAAGGAGGCCTGGGCGCGGTCGGTTCTCGCAACGAAGGCCGCAAGCACGATAGAGACGCCATCGGGCTAGTTGGGCGGCGCGGTCTGAGTCATCAGTCTTCGCCCTGCCGCGACCAAGCGTGGTCGTCTCTTCTGCAGCTCCGTGCTGCTCTTGTTTCTTCACCGTTGCTGTGCTTCGTTTGGGGGCCTTTGGCCTTTAGAACACTACTATTCAACCTGTAATGCAGCTGGGCATATTCAATGAACAGGCCAGTGACCATGATCGGTATTATCGATCGTGCTGAATACTTGAGTGGTACTTTTGCTTCTTGTAATATTGTTCCTTGTATCTATCCACTTATTCTCCAAGATCTCTTCATATTTCTCACGTAGTATAAATTAGTATAATTTAGCTTGTGTTCTGTCGTGTACACGCAAGAGGACGTATATATATATATATATATATATATATATATATATATATATATATATATATATATATATATATATATATATATATATATATATATATATATATATATATATATATATATATATATATATATATATATATATATATATATATATATATATATATATATATATATATATATATATATATATATATATATATATATATATATATATATATATATATATATATATATATATATATATATATATATATATATATATATATATATATATATATATATATATATATATATATATATATATATATATATATCATAATATCAATAATACATTCGGGATATGTGTTGATTAGTCAAGGGAAGTTCCAGCTGGGGGCAACAGGTGGCAACACATGCTATGTAGTAATATGGTGGTTATACCTCTATTACAGTATACAGCTTGCCGGGGTAATAAGTACAGTCGGCCATGTTGGCTGCAGGGAGTCTGTAGGTTGAATCTCTCAAGACCAGGGATGTGCGTAATTACGACTAACGACTAACGAATTTGACGAATAACGGGCTTTTTGGGTGTAAAGTCTAGCGACTAACGAAATGAAAAATATTTTCGTAAGCAATCCCAGTCTCGTGAGAAAATCAATAGTCATTCACATCGCGCTCCAACCCAAGGATTACATCGGAATTGATACATAGTTCTATGTTGAGAGTACAAAATAACCATAGCCTTAAGTATCCATTATTTCTGATGATACTGCTTCGCAGTTCTAGAACCCCCACATTATGACCCCAACCATACATCGCGCAAGCTCCATTATTCCGGCTCCAGCGGAGACTTTTAGGTCCCCGTCAGAGTCGGTGGATCCACTGAGTGCCACCGGGTCGATACGCACCGAATTCGTGGGAGACGGGTGCAAAAAAATCAACCCACTGAGTCCGACTGCGACCGTCTGGTGCCCACCGCCATCCCCCCTGTCTATACTGATGGTTCTCATGCGTACAAGGGCGGGGCAAATGCACCGACTGAGTCCCACTGAGTCCCAACCAAAATCATCCTCACCCCACCCGGTCTATATAGGAGTTTCTCACGTGATTTGGGTGCATTTTCTTCGGCCGACTGCGACCTGGCGAGTCCCGCCATATCCCGACTCGTCGTCTGCGCTGTGTCCCACCTACTGCTGCCGCTGACTATCAATTGCGTGTTTAGCGTCGTTTTGACTTGCGCCGCCAAGCGGCGCGGCGAAGTGCAATCCTATGATATCGATCGTGCGGCGTCGCGTGATCAATATTACAGGAATGCACTGTGCCGCGCCGCTCGGCGGCGGGAGTATAAACTACCCCTTTCGCAGAGGAACTGGGTGGCACTGGGGGCAACCGGACTCAGTCGGTTGCAGACGGTCGAGGACGGTTTTCCGCCGCGGACTCATTCGGACTCAGTCGAACTCAGCAGGTTTTCCGACCAGGTCTGACGGGGGCCTTAAAGGGGGAACTATCAGAAGTGATAATATGTCTACAGCGGTGCCTGCAGGCCACAACTGCGCACCGACGGGAACTGTATCCGATGACTAGATTGTAAAAGTCTGCTCCGTCCTCCGATTTTCAGTCATAAATTCGAGATATGGGATTTTTTTAGAGTGGTGCTGGACCTCTCAGTGGGTGAAAATTCCATTTGGGTGCTAATTTCTTCCGACCTCTTCCCCATTATGAGAATAAGCTCGAAATGCCGCGCGCGCTCATTTCGCGACGCTGGAAAAAGAATATTTAGTGCAAGTTGGTGCAGTTTTCCGTATGTCACCATGGGGTAGAGCTCATATAACATCATATGGCGCAGAACGGTAAATTTTGCACAGAAAAAAGCGAAGAGTGCAAGATTTCCTCGGTTTCCCATATTGCTTTTTTTCCCGCCGAAAAAAAGAGCGAAAATCGACAAACAAACACTTTTGAGTATAAGGCTTTCATTCATGATTTTAATTACGTATATGTAGATTTGCAGTTTGAACTAGGCTCTCTAACGATGTATCTTTCGGAGAATTTTTTTTTCTGCCTCAACTGTACTTATTTTCGAAGCCTAGATTTTTAAAGTCTAACGACTAGCGAGGGTTTTGGTCGGTTGAACGGCTAACGACTAACGAATTACAAAATTTCTATTACGCACTTTAAAAATCTAGGCTTTGAAAATAAGTACAGTTGAGGCAGAAAAAAAAGCGCTCAGGACTGACATTTCAGTCGGGACTGGTGTCGGACCCAGGGATAAAACCACCGATTCTCAACAGTAGTAGTCGAACAGAATTCTCTTGCAAAAAGTGGGCTGAGCAGAATCAAACCGAAGATCCTGACAGAACTTGGGTAAGGCAAAAGAGAACCGAGCTTTACCACAAAAATTGGGCGTGGCGGGGTCTCACCCATTTTTTTCTGCAGAGAATGGAGTTGGAGGAACACCACAAATTCTTAGTCGAGTTTGAAGGCATAGGACCGGATTTCTCCATAGATAGTAGGCAAGGCGAAATAAAACCGTGGCTTTCTCACGGGAAATAAGCATAGGAGAATCAGTCTGCGTGCTTCAAAGAAAATAAGCAAGGAGATAACATACCGTGTTTTTTGCTACAGAATGGGTTTGGGGGGATCACACAGTTTCTCGATGGGAAATGGGCGTGGCAGGACCTACTACTCTGACAAGAAATATGGGTGGCTGCACCAAAGCAACTTTCTCTGACCAGCAAATTAATTACTAAATGCAAGGCATTTTGGGGGGAAAAGGGTTCTGGAAAAATTCTCCAGAAGAGCGTAGTGATATATACGGCATGTCCATTGTCAGAATTTTCGAAGACAGTGCTCACGATAAAAACCGTCTACGATTTCTCACTGGAAATCGAATGTACCGGGATTCATTGCAGCAATAATGGCGAAGGAACGACCAGAAACCAACCATAAAAAAACCCTATACAGCCTCAAAGTTGTATGCGCTAAGCCCAGCCCGCCCACTTCCTTGTTGGCCGTTTAGGGAAGAGGGCGGGGCGGGCACAGCGCGTTACTACCAACTTTGAGGATCGTTTAGGGCTATCTGTGGCTCGTTTTCAGCCGTTCTTTTGCTGCCATTGTTGCAATGGATGCCGGCACTTTCAATTTCCGATAAAAACTCCAATACCGTTTTTATTAACACTGCTTTTTAGATGTTCTGATGGCGAGTCCACCACATAATCGCGTTACCGGCGCCGGGATTCCGGGTAGGATCTATAACCTCAAAATAGCTACTGCTCTGCACAATGCCGCATTGGCCGCCCGCGACACAGTGGTAGCTTCTCTTACTAAGTACCTGCAATCGTCGACGAAAATTCTCGATGGCAGCTCTCGTTGTTGACTTAACCGTCGCTTCTTGGGACGCACTGGTGGACTCGGCGAAGCGGGTCGCTTGCCTGATGTTGGTGGGCTAACCTCCGTCGACGAGCCTGAACGGAAGGTAGGATTTTCGATCGACGGAATTTTCAGTTGAACTTTTTTGGCAGAATGGAAGGGACCAAGGAGAAACAATGCATTTTTGATCACGGGACTTTTGACTTTGACGAAAATTGTTCATCGAGCGAGCAATTCGCAAGAAGAAATATTGACGTGGAAATTTACGAAGCGCCAGTGAACGCTTGCTACAGCTAGTGTACAAAGAAAGCTTTCTGTTCCTTGCTTACTAGGGAACGAACACTCGTCCCAAGACTATATTCTGACGCAGCAGGGCTTAATGCAAAGTCTGTCGAAATTCTAGATTAAAGGCAGTGTTCACGAAAAAAACCGTACCCTAGTTTTCGATGTTTTCGAGCATGTAAGTTCACTAAGTAGAGGTTAATAGGGAAAAGTTCCCTAACAACACTCAAATACCGGAGAAAAACCGTTTTAAAATCTCTAAAATATTTAATTACGCCTGTTGGTATGTTTTGCGCACTGCGGACAAAACGTCAAACCAAACGTCACAAATAGCTTTGAGCTTCAGAATTTTCAGGTTAGTGACTTTGTCTTCTGTTTCGTGTACCAAAAACTCTCAAAATATAGGATAGTTAAATGCGCTTGTTTGGATATTAGAATTTTCCGGGACAACGCGTATTCAAAATTACGGCAACTGTTCCTTTAGTGAAACGAGCAATGGACAATTATTATATGGCGTGGGCGGGACGATACGGTGGTTCGGGTGGTCCACGAGATTTTCGCCCATTTCTTTTTCCTTTTTGCTCGTACTTCCGCCCTTACTGTTCCACCTCACAGTCCAACCTCAGGCACGAAATCTTACAAGGGCCACTTCGAACATAAAATGGAGTTCTGAAAAACGGTCTCTTGAGGGTTGTAGAGGAGTTAAAAAGAAACAATTTGAGATTTTGAAATTTCACTCAGTCCTCACGGGTGGATCAAAAACGATCAAAAAAGGAAAGAAACCAGAACGTTGGATTGGGAGGATGTAGCACAAACGTGAGCTATACAGTGGCCTTGAAATCATCTGAGAAGGTTCCCCTAAAAGTTTGAAGATGAAATCTAGCTGGGTTCTCGAGTTCTGACTTATTCATTGATCCCGTGAACAATGGCTCAGTCGGTTAGGCGTTGGATTACGAAGCAATTGAAAGATGGTTCGAATACTGTGGGATCATTACTGCATTATGGCCGGTAGTAATGAGATTTCTATGTGTGGCACCTTAGTTGTCTTGAGTTTTAACAGTGTCTCTTGTTTTTTATACCTCTTTTCTTATATCGCACAGGTAACGTGATATAAACGGAGAACGGTTCATATCAATGTTAGAAACTATAGAAATTCCGAGGTTTCGACAATTGCTAGAATATCAAGAATACCCTAACCCTTCTCCCCCACATATATTACAGAAAAACCGTCCTTAATTTGGAGAAACAATTTAGGGGACTTATTTTGATATATGACGCTGGAAAAAAAGTTCGGACAAAATGTAACTTCGTGAACTTCTTCCTTGATCAATGACCAATCTTTTTTCAAAAGAAATAATTATTATAAACAGAAGTGGGTTTACCTAAACTACAAAATCCATTGAAGCAACCTAATACTTTAGCGCGTGGCTCGAAGACTCAAGAAAAGTGTTTCGTTATCAATTCCAAAATTTGGAGTAGAACAGAACCACTCTTTTGGAAACGCATCTTACAAGAGAACCACTTTTAGTCAGCCTGGCCATTCTGGTTTAAGTGTAGTTTTCTGGTGCCATTTTGGACGTAGAATCCGAGTATGCTCTTCGCACCTTCTCTGAAAAATAGAGAAGCTTTTATGAAAAGAAGTTATAGCCGTTTTTACAAGCCTCGCGACAAGGCAAGGGTACCCATCAAGGACTTTTTAGGGTGGTCTGGAAAAAAATTTCGGATTCGGCTCAAAACTTGTATGTAGGGGTAATCTAGGGTGCTGAACACGAATGTAGAGATCGTTTGCCGAAATTCTGAGGTTTACTGTAGTTTACGGTAGTTATCATGACATAGAGGGCCTAAACATACCTTATTAATTTGAAAATTGACAAGTGAACATCCAATTCAAATTCAGCACCCCGAATAACCCCCGTTCAGAAATTTTGAGTCAATTCTGAGACTTTCACCCAATTACCGTATACCCACCGTAATCTACCGTAATCTGTCGACAATCGATAAACTGACCTCAGATTCGTTATGAGTACTTTAAATAACCTCCGAAAGCGAAGTTTGAGTCCTAAATTTTTTCTCGACCTTTGGAGCCCCATGAGGTAAGAAGCTCAAGGCCATTTTTGGGGGTTCAGAGGTCGAAATTTTTTTCGCCCAAACTCAGCGCCAGGGGGTAATTTGGGGCGCTGAACACGAATATGGGGTCTGTTTCCTGTTTTTTTTTTAGCGGATTTCGTCAGGTTAGGGTGCATTGAATGGCATTTTACCTACCGCAACCCATCGTTTTGGTAGTTTTTGATCTACCCGTGAGGACTGAGTGAAATTTTAAAATCTAAAATTGTTTATTTTTACGCCCTCTACAACTCTCAAAAGACCGTTTTTCGAGACTCCATTTTTTGTTCAAAGTGGTCCCTTGTTAGATTTCCATACAATTCCACAGTAAAGACCCTTTCTCTATGGTACCTGCCAAACGCAACCTCTCCGTTTCCTTCCAATCCGTGGGCGCTCCAGAGTTGCTTCTTCCTATATCTTTCCTTTCAAAGATATAGGAAGAAGCCACTCTGGAGCGCTCACAGCTAAAGGCCACTTTGGCTCGCCCCTCTAGACGCTCTGGAGCTTAAAAGAGGCTAGATACGCGGTGAATTTCAATAGAAAGCGTCATCCTTTCCTTCCTTTTCAGTCTATCACTTCACTCAGGCTCACTTCTGTGCATCGGTTGCGAATGACGGAAAATACCGTGCTTCTCTGGGCCAAATTCCAGTCCGTAATCACGTCTCGACACGCTTTGCGGCCGCGCGCTTTCGAGTCGGATCCGCAACTGCCGATCTGTTGACTCCAGGTAAGTTTTGGAAACTAGAAACTAAACGAAATTAAAGAAAACTGTATAAATAAGCCAAATCGAGTCGGCTTTGGCGCTGGAAACTCGACTGACTCCAGCGCGTGCGGCCGCAAAGCATGTCGAGAAGGAATTGCGAACCGGAATTTGGCCCTGAGAAGCACAGTACACGCCTCGGGCAACTCGTCCACCATACTTTAGCCACCCAAATAGGGGCAGTTTTCGAACAGCCATAACTTCGCTTCTAGGTGGGTTTGCGCGATTCCAGAGGTATCGTTTTGACCAGCATGTGATCGTCTTCACAACAGGCCACAAAATGGAGAATAATACCTGCTGGATGTAGAGCGCCCTCAAAGACAGTGTTCGCGATTCAAAAACGTTTCCCACTCCTGTCTAAAACGTATGCTTTCGGTCCCTCAAAAAAGAGTAAGTATGGAAGTATGACGAAAAACGGCCAGTAAAAAGGGTGAGAATCTCGTGGACCAGCCGACCCACTAGATCACTTCGCCCACGTCATATGACAGTTGTCCTGCGTTCGTTTTACTAGAGGAACAGTTGCCAAATTTTGAACATTTTTTAATGCGTAAGATTCTAATGTTCAAGCATGTATATCGGCCCATCTTATTTTAAAAAACTTTCGGTACAAGAAGCGGAAAACAAATCACCTACCTGAGAATTCCGAGGCGCAAAACTATTTCCGACGTTAGGTTTGACGCATTGTCCGCAGTCCCCCGAAACTCACCAAACAGGCGTAATTAAATATTTCAGAGATTTTTTCGTCAGTTTCTGTCCGGTATATGAGAGTTTTGTGGGGACTTTTTTTTCAATCAACCTTGTCTTCGTGGTCTTACCTACACAACAACATCGAAAACTAGAATACGGTTTTTCTTATCGTGAACACTGCCTTTGAAGGCACAGTACACCCTCAGATATGAATTTTGAGATTTTCATGAAATTGTGTAGGAGACCCTTTCTGTATAACACGTGCCAACTGCGAGGCCTCAATTCCTCCAAATAAGCGAGATATAAGCGACCACCACAGGCCCGACCCCCTTCCAGATTTCCGAACTCGATAGCGGCTCGATGGATGGATGAATTCCAACAAGTCGTCGTTCTTGAGTCCACTGCCGGACTATCTCCATATCCTGGCTCACTCTCGCGCAACAATTGAGAATGAAGAGAAATACAGGCCTGAGGCAACTCGTCCATCAATTTTTCACCGTCAAAATCTAGGCATCTTTGAAGAGCCATAACTCTGTTCAATGGGGGTCCAGGACGATTTTAGAGATACCGTTGTGATCAGCAGGTGACTCTCTCCAAGATAAGTACGAAATCTGAAAAATAATTTCTTGGGTGTCCTGTGCCTTTAAGATATACCTGCAATTGGAATATCCACGCAGGATGTGTCCACCACGACGGCTTCATGTATGCCATTCTGCTCCATCGATACCGGTCTGATGGGCTCTATGATGGTCTTCTCAATTACATCAGCAATCATCTGCTGCGGTGAGGAAAGCACGATCTCCCTCCTGCCCGGAGCAGGGTATCCCGATTTCTGAGAGCAGAAAAAAAATTTTCATGACATGCAGAATTTCGAAAATTCTTAAAATATGGAGAATTCTCACCTTCGCAATGAGGTACTTTTTGACTCGCTTCAGTTCATCTCGGATTTTCTGCTCCACCTGTTCAGGAGTCCGACGATCCTCGCCGATGGTCGAGATGTGCTCGGCCATTTCCGTCAGCAGCGCTTTTTTCCTCTTCAAGGCCATACGTGTGAGATATGTATCGATTGATTAAAACAAACATGTGACCTACCACAATAGCATCCTTGTCCTTACCACCATTCACCGTCGAATGGAAAAACGTCTCATAGTTACTGCAGTAGGTCTCGGCAATGTACTCCAATTCCTTTCTCAGGAACCGCCCAGCCGGGAATTCGCGCTAGAAAACACATTAATACAATGAAAGTTGATCACAACCATTTTTCTATGAGTTACGGTCACCATTTAAGGTTTTATGCTCATTAGTATAGCAAGCCCACCACGCTCATCACGGATCTGCTTCTTGAAACTGCCAAACACCTTTTCGCAGCAAGGTATGAACTTTTTTTAGGAGCGTCAGCATAGGCGCAGTTGGTTAGCCGAGTGGATAGCGGTGCGGACTTAAAAAAAATAGGCCCAAGGTTCAATCTCGTCCGGGACGGAATTTTTTGTTTTGCCTTTCTCAAAGGGGTTCATCTCTAACTACTCAACTTCACCTTTTTCTTCAAGGCATTGAGCAAATCGAGGTCGAGATCGAGATCTTCGAAGTTTGAGTGAACTGATCCATCGTTCTCCTCGTGTTTGAAGCAGTTGTTGATAGACTGGAGATGTTTTTCCATATCAAATCGTCCGAGATCGTCGTCAGCAGTGAGCGAGCCCATTGTTCATGTTCTGAGTGAAAAAATGGGATATAAAACATGGATAAGGACAGAGAAAACTGGAGAAGAATAACGGAGAACTGCGGCACACATGGCACTAGTTTGGCGAACCCATTCAGATTTCGTGTGGCGTCTATGCGATGCCGCTGTAGCGCCGGGCTGAGTGTCCTCGGGGTCGTAATCAGGGCTGGGCTTGCATCAATGATAACTTCAGGGGGGGGGGGGTGCCTAATGAACATTGCAGAGAGGGAAAAGAGCGGTGCCTAACCTAAACACCGCTACACAGCGCACACTGGAATGGACGCGAAAGCAGCCCATTTTCGTTTTCCAGGGAGAAAGGTGTCTAAAAAGGTGCCAAGTTACGGGAGATGAATATCCAGAACCCGGTCACAACGATGCCCCCGCCACACTGCGGTGCTATTCCGCATGAGCGGGGCGGCGTTTGTGACAGCGTGGTAGGTCATCTAAACCAAGACCAGAAAAATGTCTAGTGTAGAGCCTGGCGGTTCCTCTCATCTGATTGCGGCCGGCCTCAAATACATTCGCAGGGTGCCGAGTAGTGTATGGGACCCAAATGGGAGTACGCATAGCGCCGGGAAGTATGTGGGACCCAACTGAGAGTAAGCATAGCGCCAAGAAAAGTGTGTGGAATCCAACTGGGAGTACGCATAGCGCTGAGTAAAGTGTATGGGACCCAACTGAGAGTAAGCACAGCGCCAAGAAAAGTGTGTGGGACCCAACTGAGAGTAAGCACAGCGCCAACAAAAGTGTGTGGGACCCAATTGGGAGTGCGCCGGAGAAGTGTGTGGAACCCAACGGGAGTACGTAGAGCGCTGAGTAAAGTGTATGGGACCCAACTGGGAGTAAGCACAGCGCCAAGAAAAGTGTGTGGGACCCAACTGGGAGTAAGCACAGCGCCAAGAAAAGTGTGTGGGACCCAACTGAGAGTAAGCATAGCGCCAACAAAAGTGTGTGGGACCCAATTGGGAGTGCGCCGGAGAAGTGTGTGGAACCCAACGGGAGTACGTAGAGCGCTGAGTAAAGTGTATGGGACCCAACTGGGAGTAAGCACAGCGCCAAGAAAAGTGTGTGGGACCCAACTGAGAGTAAGCATAGCGCCAACAAAAGTGTGTGGGACCCAATTGGGAGTGCGCCGGAGAAGTGTGTGGAACCCAACGGGAGTACGTAGAGCGCTGAGTAAAGTGTATGGGACCCAACTGGGAGTAAGCACAGCGCCAAGAAAAGTGTGTGGGACCCAACTGAGAGTAAGCATAGCGCCAACAAAAGTGTGTGGGACCCAATTGGGAGTGCGCCGGAGAAGTGTGTGGAACCCAACGGGAGTACGTAGAGCGCTGAGTAAAGTGTATGGGACCCAACTGGGAGTAAGCACAGCGCCAAGAAAAGTGTGTGGGACCCAACTGAGAGTAAGCATAGCGCCAAGAAAAGTGTGTGGGACCCGATTGGGAGTGCGCCGGAGAAGTGTGTGGGACCCAACTGAGAGTAAGTATAGCGCTGAGTAAAGTGTATGGGACCCAACTGGGAGTAAGCACAGCGCCAAGAAAAGTGTGTGGGACCCAACTGAGAGTAAGCATAGCGCCAACAAAAGTGTGTGGGACCCAATTGGGAGTGCGCCGGAGAAGTGTGTGGAACCCAACGGGAGTACGTAGAGCGCTGAGTAAAGTGTATGGGACCCAACTGGGAGTAAGCACAGCGCCAAGAAAAGTGTGTGGGACCCAACTGAGAGTAAGCATAGCGCCAACAAAAGTGTGTGGGACCCAATTGGGAGTGCGCCGGAGAAGTGTGTGGAACCCAACGGGAGTACGTAGAGCGCTGAGTAAAGTGTATGGGACCCAACTGGGAGTAAGCACAGCGCCAAGAAAAGTGTGTGGGACCCAACTGAGAGTAAGCATAGCGCCAACAAAAGTGTGTGGGACCCAATTGGGAGTGCGCCGGAGAAGTGTGTGGAACCCAACGGGAGTACGTAGAGCGCTGAGTGAAGTGTATGGGACCCAACTGGGAGTAAGCACAGCGCCAAGAAAAGTGTGTGGGACCCAACTGAGAGTAAGCACAGCGCCAAGAAAAGTGTGTGGGACCCAACTGAGAGTAAGCATAGCGCCAACAAAAGTGTGTGGGACCCAATTGGGAGTGCGCCGGAGAAGTGTGTGGAACCCAACGGGAGTACGTAGAGCGCTGAGTAAAGTGTATGGGACCCAACTGGGAGTAAGCACAGCGCCAAGAAAAGTGTGTGGGACCCAACTGAGAGTAAGCATAGCGCCAACAAAAGTGTGTGGGACCCAATTGGGAGTGCGCCGGAGAAGTGTGTGGAACCCAACGGGAGTACGTAGAGCGCTGAGTAAAGTGTATGGGACCCAACTGGGAGTAAGCACAGCGCCAAGAAAAGTGTGTGGGACCCAACTGAGAGTAAGCATAGCGCCAACAAAAGTGTGTGGGACCCAATTGGGAGTGCGCCGGAGAAGTGTGTGGAACCCAACGGGAGTACGTAGAGCGCTGAGTAAAGTGTATGGGACCCAACTGGGAGTAAGCACAGCGCCAAGAAAAGTGTGTGGGACCCAACTGAGAGTAAGCATAGCGCCAACAAAAGTGTGTGGGACCCAATTGGGAGTGCGCCGGAGAAGTGTGTGGAACCCAACGGGAGTACGTAGAGCGCTGAGTAAAGTGTATGGGACCCAACTGGGAGTAAGCACAGCGCCAAGAAAAGTGTGTGGGACCCAACTGAGAGTAAGCATAGCGCCAACAAAAGTGTGTGGGACCCAATTGGGAGTGCGCCGGAGAAGTGTGTGGAACCCAACGGGAGTACGTAGAGCGCTGAGTAAAGTGTATGGGACCCAACTGGGAGTAAGCACAGCGCCAAGAAAAGTGTGTGGGACCCAACTGAGAGTAAGCATAGCGCCAACAAAAGTGTGTGGGACCCAATTGGGAGTGCGCCGGAGAAGTGTGTGGAACCCAACGGGAGTACGTAGAGCGCTGAGTAAAGTGTATGGGACCCAACTGGGAGTAAGCACAGCGCCAAGAAAAGTGTGTGGGACCCAACTGAGAGTAAGCATAGCGCCAACAAAAGTGTGTGGGACCCAATTGGGAGTGCGCCGGAGAAGTGTGTGGAACCCAACGGGAGTACGTAGAGCGCTGAGGAAAGTGTATGGGACCCAACTGGGAGGAAGCACCGCGCCAGGAAAAAGTGTGTGGGACCCAACTGAGAGTAAGCATAGCGCCAACAAAAGTGTGTGGGACCCAATTGGGAGTGCGCCGGAGAAGTGTGTGGAACCCAACGGGAGTACGTAGAGCCCTGAGTAAAGTGTATGGGACCCAACTGGGAGTAAGCACAGCGCCAAGAAAAGTGTGTGGGACCCAACTGGGAGTAAGCACAGCGCCAAGAAAAGTGTGTGGGACCCAACTGAGAGTAAGCATAGCGCCAAGAAAAGTGTGTGGGACCCAACTGGGAGTACGCATAGCGTCGGGAAGTGAGTGGGACCCAACTGAGAGTAAACAGAGAGCTGGCGGAGTGTGTGGGACCCAACTGGGAGTACGCATAGCACCAAGAAAAGTGTATGGGACCCAACTGGGAGTAAGCATAGCGTCGGTAAGAGTGTGGGACCCAACTGAGAGTAAGCATAGCGCCAACAAAAGTGTGTGGGACCCAATTGGGAGTGCGCCGGAGAAGTGTGTGGAACCCAACGGGAGTACGTAGAGCGCTGAGTAAAGTGTATGGGACCCAACTAAGAGTAAGCACAGCGCCAAGAAAAGTGTGTGGGACCCAACTGAGAGTAAGCATAGCGCCAAGAAAAGTGTGTGGGACCCAACTGAGAGTACGCATAGCGTCGGGAAGTGAGTGGGACCCAACTGAGAGTAAACAGAGAGCTGGCGGAGTGTGTGGGACCCAACTGGGAGTACGCATAGCACCAAGAAAAGTGTATGGGACCCAACTGGGAGTAAGCATAGCGTCGGTAAGTGTGTGGGACCCAACTGAGAGTAAGCATAGCGCCAACAAAAGTGTGTGGGACCCAATTGGGAGTGCGCCGGAGAAGTGTGTGGAACCCAACGGGAGTACGTAGAGCGCTGAGTAAAGTGTATGGGACCCAACTGGGAGTAAGCACAGCGCCAAGAAAAGTGTGGGACCCAACTGAGGGTAAGCATAGCGCCAACAAAAGTGTGTGGGACCCAACTGAGAGTAAGCATAGCGCAAACAAAAGTGTGTGGGACCCAATTGGGACTGCGCCGGAGAAGTGTGTGGAACCCAACGGGAGTACGTAGAGCGCTGAGTAAAGTGTATGGGACCCAACTGGGAGTAAGCACAGCGCCAAGAAAAGTGTGTGGGACCCAACTGAGAGTAAGCATAGCGCCAACAAAAGTGTGTGGGACCCAACTGAGAGTAAGCATAGCGCAAACAAAAGTGTGTGGGACCCAATTGGGACTGCGCCGGAGAAGTGTGTGGAACCCAACGGGAGTACGTAGAGCGCTGAGTAAAGTGTATGGGACCCAACTGGGAGTAAGCACAGCGCCAAGAAAAGTGTGTGGGACCCAACTGAGGGTAAGCATAGCGCCAACAAAGTGTGTGGGACCCAACTGAGAGTAAGCATAGCGCAAACAAAAGTGTGTGAGACCCAATTGGGAGTGCGCCGGAGAAGTGTGTGGAACCCAACAGGAGTACGCAGAGCGCTGAGTAAAGTGAGTGGGACCTAACTGGGCGTACGCATAGCGCCAAGAAAAGTGCGTGGGATCCAACTGGGAGTAAGCATAGCGCCAACAAAAGTGTGTGGGACCCAATTGGGAGTGCGCCGGAGAAGTGTGTGGAACCCAACGGGAGTACGTAGAGCGCTGAGTAAAGTGTATGGGACCCAACTGGGAGTAAGCACAGCGCCAAGAAAAGTGTGTGGGACCCAACTGAGAGTAAGCATAGCGCCAACAAAAGTGTGTGGGACCCAATTGGGAGTGCGCCGGAGAAGTGTGTGGAACCCAACGGGAGTACGTAGAGCGCTGAGTAAAGTGTATGGGACCCAACTGGGAGTAAGCACAGCGCCAAGAAAAGTGTGTGGGACCCAACTGAGAGTAAGCATAGCGCCAACAAAAGTGTGTGGGACCCAATTGGGAGTGCGCCGGAGAAGTGTGTGGAACCCAACGGGAGTACGTAGAGCGCTGAGTAAAGTGTATGGGACCCAACTGGGAGTAAGCACAGCGCCAACAAAAGTGTGTGGGACCCAATTGGGAGTGCGCCGGAGAAGTGTGTGGAACCCAACGGGAGTACGTAGAGCGCTGAGTAAAGTGTATGGGACCCAACTGGGAGTAAGCACAGCGCCAAGAAAAGTGTGTGGGACCCAACTGAGAGTAAGCATAGCGCCAACAAAAGTGTGTGGGACCCAATTGGGAGTGCGCCGGAGAAGTGTGTGGAACCCAACGGGAGTACGTAGAGCGCTGAGTAAAGTGTATGGGACCCAACTGGGAGTAAGCACAGCGCCAAGAAAAGTGTGTGGGACCCAACTGAGAGTAAGCATAGCGCCAACAAAAGTGTGTGGGACCCAATTGGGAGTGCGCCGGAGAAGTGTGTGGAACCCAACGGGAGTACGTAGAGCGCTGAGTAAAGTGTATGGGACCCAACTGGGAGTAAGCACAGCGCCAAGAAAAGTGTGTGGGACCCAACTGAGAGTAAGCATAGCGCCAACAAAAGTGTGTGGGACCCAACTGAGAGTAAGCATAGCGCAAACAAAAGTGTGTGGGACCCAATTGGGACTGCGCCGGAGAAGTGTGTGGAACCCAACGGGAGTACGTAGAGCGCTGAGTAAAGTGTATGGGACCCAACTGGGAGTAAGCACAGCGCCAAGAAAAGTGTGTGGGACCCAACTGAGGGTAAGCATAGCGCCAACAAAAGTGTGTGGGACCCAACTGAGAGTAAGCATAGCGCAAACAAAAGTGTGTGGGACCCAATTGGGAGTGCGCCGGAGAAGTGTGTGGAACCCAACGGGAGTACGTAGAGCGCTGAGTAAAGTGTATGGGACCCAACTGGGAGTAAGCACAGCGCCAAGAAAAGTGTGTGGGACCCAACTGAGAGTAAGCATAGCGCCAACAAAAGTGTGTGGGACCCAATTGGGAGTGCGCCGGAGAAGTGTGTGGAACCCAACGGGAGTACGTAGAGCGCTGAGTAAAGTGTATGGGACCCAACTGGGAGTAAGCACAGCGCCAAGAAAAGTGTGTGGGACCCAACTGAGAGTAAGCATAGCGCCAACAAAAGTGTGTGGGACCCAATTGGGAGTGCGCCGGAGAAGTGTGTGGAACCCAACGGGAGTACGTAGAGCGCTGAGTAAAGTGTATGGGACCCAACTGGGAGTAAGCACAGCGCCAAGAAAAGTGTGTGGGACCCAACTGAGAGTAAGCATAGCGCCAACAAAAGTGTGTGGGACCCAATTGGGAGTGCGCCGGAGAAGTGTGTGGAACCCAACGGGAGTACGTAGAGCGCTGAGTAAAGTGTATGGGACCCAACTGGGAGTAAGCACAGCGCCAACAAAAGTGTGTGGGACCCAATTGGGAGTGCGCCGGAGAAGTGTGTGGAACCCAACGGGAGTACGTAGAGCGCTGAGTAAAGTGTATGGGACCCAACTGGGAGTAAGCACAGCGCCAAGAAAAGTGTGTGGGACCCAACTGAGAGTAAGCATAGCGCCAACAAAAGTGTGTGGGACCCAATTGGGAGTGCGCCGGAGAAGTGTGTGGAACCCAACGGGAGTACGTAGAGCGCTGAGTAAAGTGTATGGGACCCAACTGGGAGTAAGCACAGCGCCAAGAAAAGTGTGTGGGACCCAACTGAGAGTAAGCATAGCGCCAACAAAAGTGTGTGGGACCCAATTGGGAGTGCGCCGGAGAAGTGTGTGGAACCCAACGGGAGTACGTAGAGCGCTGAGTAAAGTGTATGGGACCCAACTGGGAGTAAGCACAGCGCCAAGAAAAGTGTGTGGGACCCAACTGAGAGTAAGCATAGCGCCAACAAAAGTGTGTGGGACCCAATTGGGAGTGCGCCGGAGAAGTGTGTGGAACCCAACGGGAGTACGTAGAGCGCTGAGTAAAGTGTATGGGACCCAACTGGGAGTAAGCACAGCGCCAAGAAAAGTGTGTGGGACCCAACTGAGAGTAAGCATAGCGCCAAGAAAAGTGTGTGGGACCCAACTGAGAGTAAGCATAGCGCCAAGAAAAGTGTGTGGGACCCAACTGAGAGTAAGCACAGCGCCAAGAAAAGTGTGTGGGACCCAACTGAGAGTAAGCATAGCGCCAAGAAAAGTGTGTGGGACCCAACTGAGAGTACGCATAGCGTCGGGAAGTGAGTGGGACCCAACTGAGAGTAAACAGAGAGCTGGCGGAGTGTGTGGGACCCAACTGGGAGTACGCATAGCACCAAGAAAAGTGTATGGGACCCAACTGGGAGTAAGCATAGCGTCGGTAAGTGTGTGGGACCCAACTGAGAGTAAGCATAGCGCCAACAAAAGTGTGTGGGACCCAATTGGGAGTGCGCCGGAGAAGTGTGTGGAACCCAACGGGAGTACGTAGAGCGCTGAGTAAAGTGTATGGGACCCAACTGGGAGTAAGCACAGCGCCAAGAAAAGTGTGTGGGACCCAACTGAGAGTAAGCATAGCGCCAACAAAAGTGTGTGGGACCCAACTGAGAGTAAGCATAGCGCAAACAAAAGTGTGTGGGACCCAATTGGGACTGCGCCGGAGAAGTGTGTGGAACCCAACGGGAGTACGTAGAGCGCTGAGTAAAGTGTATGGGACCCAACTGGGAGTAAGCACAGCGCCAAGAAAAGTGTGTGGGACCCAACTGAGGGTAAGCATAGCGCCAACAAAAGTGTGTGGGACCCAACTGAGAGTAAGCATAGCGCAAACAAAAGTGTGTGGGACCCAATTGGGAGTGCGCCGGAGAAGTGTGTGGAACCCAACGGGAGTACGTAGAGCGCTGAGTAAAGTGTATGGGACCCAACTGGGAGTAAGCACAGCGCCAACAAAAGTGTGTGGGACCCAATTGGGACTGCGCCGGAGAAGTGTGTGGAACCCAACGGGAGTACGTAGAGCGCTGAGTAAAGTGTATGGGACCCAACTGGGAGTAAGCACAGCGCCAAGAAAAGTGTGTGGGACCCAACTGAGAGTAAGCATAGCGCCAACAAAAGTGTGTGGGACCCAACTGAGAGTAAGCATAGCGCCAAGAAAAGTGTGTGGGACCCAACTGGGAGTACGCATAGCGTCGGGAAGTGAGTGGGACCCAACTGAGAGTAAACAGAGAGCTGGCGGAGTGTGTGGGACCCAACTGGGAGTAAGCATAGCGCCAACAAAAGTGTGTGGGACCCAATTGGGAGTGCGCCGGAGAAGTGTGTGGAACCCAACGGGAGTACGTAGAGCGCTGAGTAAAGTGTATGGGACCCAACTGGGAGTAAGCACAGCGCCAAGAAAAGTGTGTGGGACCCAACTGAGAGTAAGCATAGCGCCAAGAAAAGTGTGTGGGACCCAACTGGGAGTAAGCATAGCGTCGGTAAATGTGTGGGACCCAACTGAGAGTAAGCATAGCGCCAACAAAAGTGTGTGGGACCCAATTGAGACTGCGCCGGAGAAGTGTGTGGAACCCAACGGGAGTAGGCAGAGCGCGGAGTAAAACTGGGAGGGCGCTGAGCGCCAGGGATAGTGTGTAAGGGGAGCAGGGGGGGGGGGGAGTGTATGAAACCCAACTGAGACTACGCATAGTGCCGAGGAAAGTGTGTGGACTCAAGCGGGAGCACACAGAGCGCCGGAGAAAATGTGGGGCAATATTCTAACTCTTTAATGGGGAACTTTCGTCGGAACAGAATGAAATTTTCCGGCTGTTCTGCTTCGCAACAGGGGCTAAGATTCGGCATTATATTAGGTTGATGCAAAAGTTTCCGAACTTTTCACGAGTTTGAGTAAAAAACAATTATTTCAAAAACAAACAAGGTTCACCCAACAAAATAATTTCCATCATATTCAAGGATTCTTCGCCACCGATTGAGCAGATCACGAATTCCCGACTCGTAGAACTCTGGCTGTTTCGAGTCGAAGTCTTCTTCTAGGGCCATTTTGACTTCTTCATCGTTAGTGAACTGTTTTCCATCCAGCAAGTGCTGCATCGAACGGAACAGATGGTAGTGGAAAGGGGCAAGATCTGGGCTATATGGAGGGTGAGGAAGAACTTCCCAGCCCAGGTGTATCAGTTTCTGTCGAGTTATCCGAGATATGTGTGGCCGAGCATTGTCATCAAGAAGGCGAACAGTGTTCAACATAAACTGCTGGACCTGGGCTAGAAGGTTCTTCCTCACCCTCCATATAGCCCAGATCTTGCCCCTTCCGACTAGCATCTGTTCTGCTCGATGCAGCACTTCCTGAATGGAAAACAGTTCACTAACGATGACGAAGTCAAAATGGCCTTGGAAGAATTCTTCGACCCGAAACAGTCACAGTTCAACGCGTCGGAAATTCATAATCTGCCCAATCGGTGGCGATGCGATGGAAATTACTTTGTTGAATGAGCTTTGTTTGTTTTTGACCTAAATGTTTTTTATTCAGAGTCGTGAAAAGTCCGTAAAGTTTTGCATCAACCTAACACATTGCTAACATGGTCTATGAAATTTGGCAGTAAATAGGACACAACTAAAATACGGAAAATATTTATCGATCACTCATAGGTTGGCTAAATTCTACTAAACACTTAAATTCGGTTTTCAATATTCGACAAACTGATTTCAAAATTGTCGGTCTCGAGATATTCAAAAAAATCGTGAATTTTTAAATGTGCACATGGAAATGAATGATAAGGTCTTCAATGAATGATGAGGAGCCCGGGCGTTCTTTTAAAATTGCTCTCGAGTGTTGGGGAAATTCTGCTTCATGTCAATCAGGAACAGTATGCATACAGTTCCGTATGTAGGACCTAGCTGGGAGTACGCAGAGCGCCGGGAAAGGGTGTGGGACCAAATTGCGAGTAAGCATTACGCCGAGTTAAGTGTGTGGGACCCAAATGGGAGTATGCGGAGCGCCAGGGAAAGTGTGTGAGAGCCAACTGGGAGAAAGCAGAGCGCCAGGAAAGTGTGTGAGACCTTGTAGCGAGGTGAAACAGGTGGAAAATTCTACCTACAAGTCTAATATGGTTTCTAGAATAGTAAGACAGAGCTACAAGAATTGAGAAGTTTGAGGAAATACAATACCCGCGCTAAGTTCTGTAAAAACGGGGAGCATTTGCCAAACTTGACAAAAAAGCGTCCGATGTATATAACTTCTTTGAACGAGGACGTTTTTGAATTCTGAAAACGCCATCATATTCACAGCTCAAATTCCTACATAATAATGTCCCTTGTGGACCGAAGCTCCCTAGAATCGCTTTGTTTTCGAGTGAAATTGTTATTGTGGTCGTTTCACAAAAACGTCGCGCGCGGCAGTGCGGCGAAACTTTGAGTAGTAATTGTACGAGTAATAAAAGAGCAAACTTTATGTTTTCATCGTGAATTGGATGAAAGTGGGGCTATCTATAGATCTATGCAGTTTGAATTTTCGAAATCCTTCATTAAACACGTTAGGGAGCTTCCTGAAAAGTCGGACTTTTGTTGCGAAAGCTCCAGATCGATAAATGGAGGATTTCGAAAATTCAATCTGAACAGATCTCGAGATAGCTCCACTTTCATCTAATCCACCAAGAAAACATAGAGATTGCTCTTATATTAACTGTACAATTACTGCTCAAAGTTTCGCCGCACATTGCCGCGCGCGACGATTTTGTGAAACGACCGCAAAACAATTTTACTCAAAAACAACGCTAATTTAGGAAACTTTGGTCTTCAATGCATATTATTATGTAGGAATTCGAGCTGTGAACATGATAGCGTTTTCAGAATTCAAAAACGTCCTCGTTCAAGAAAGTTACATGCATCGGACGCTTTTTTGCCAAGTTTGGCAAATGCTCCCCGTTTTTACAAAACTTAGCGCGGGTATTGTATGTAAATATGAAAATGGAAAATGGCAGTGAGTAGATTAAGAACTATTCTACGCAATTTCTATTTTTTTAAAAACTTCATTCCTGATTGTTTTTTATAAAATAAAATCTCTAATCTAAGTCAGATTCAGTCAATAAAAAATAAGTAAACTTATGGAATAATAAAAGATTATTTAAAAGTACGGAATACGAAAAATATCGAAAATTCGGGGTGATCTATACGTGCAAGGGTAAATAGGGGAACGGGGCGGGGTTGTTCTCCCCCCCCCCTGCAGTCGATGAATTGGCTGAGATGTCTCCGCGCCCTAAGACTTTCCTGATTGGCTGACGGAGGCTATTTTCCCCTGAACCTCAACAACAGTACTTCTGTCTCTCCTGACCAAATTTTCGGATTTTTTAGTCGGAATAAATTTTGGACGACGAGTTTGCTTGATCCGCGAAACATTAGAACTAACAAGGGAAGTGTTTAGAGTGGTAGACGCATCTGCCAAAACGACTGGTATGGTTAGTATCTCCAGTGGCTCAATAATAAAACTGCGCAGTATCCAGCTCCGAGCTGCAGGTTCCAAGAAGTTACAAGCTTAAAAAGTAGTTTTTGTGCCTTTTGTACCCTCCAAAAAGGGCATCAATCTTTCGAACATTTCGGAAACGGACCTCATAAATGTGTTCAGCGCCCAAAACAACCCCCTGAGCAAAATTTAGATGAAAGCGCATTTTCCATACTTTGTCCAGACTGACAGCGTTTTGGACTTTACGGACTTTCTGTTGGGCGTTTATTTATAACGATTAGAGCGTTTTAGAAAAATGTTCCAGATTTGACTTGAAATTATCACAGGGAAGTTTTTTGGGTCGCTGATCACAAATCTGTGGTTCATTAGTCGATTTTCCAAAATTTTCGGCTAATTTCGTTCGAAGCTTCCCAACCGGGGAAAATTTCGTGGGGAACAACGCCTTTTTTCGAGATTTTTGGGGTGATATTGCTGAAATTGTTCCTCTAAGGGTTATTTGAACCGCTGAAAACGAATCTGGAGTCCGTTTATCGAGTTTTTTGCAAATTACGCTAGATTACGGTAGTTTGGTATACGGTAGTATGGTCAAAATCTCGGATTTTACTCAAAATGTGTATACGAGAGTTATTCGGGGTGGATCGTCCGCTTGTCAATTTTCAAAATACGAAGGTGGGGGGTTTGACCGTTAAATGACATGTTACTTACCCTAATCTACAGTAAACCTCAAATTTTCGACAAATGGACTCCAGATTCGTGTTCACCACCCTGGATTACCCCTACATACAACTTTCGAGCTAAATCCGAGAAAATGTTTTTTAAACTCGCAAAAAAATGCCTGATTTACGTCCCAGCATGCACCTCAAAGATGCTGGGACGTAAATCAGCCGGGAACCTTGCCGGGAACCCGTGGTCCCAGCACGGTTTCTGCATGTAACTCCGGAATTTTACTTTGATGTGGACAGTAGTGATTATTTTCGAAAAAAACAATGCTCGAAAGTTGGATCATAGATAACATAAGCAACTTTTAAGAACGTTAAGCAACGAGAACGTTCAAAATTTGAAAACATGATTAAATTTGATCTATGGGTCTGATTCCGTAGGTACAGGGGGAGACGAGATCACGGGGCGGGGTTATTCCATCCGTCGACCAATCGGATCTCTCCACCTCAGGCACTCGGGGGCTACGGCCGCCGCACCAGTGGCCGCCGAGTCGCGCCTCCGATCAGCGCATCGATGTCGAAAGGTGCGCGGATCGGCGACCTCCAATAAAACCTGTCGGTCCCCGGCCCCCAAGCGGTCCAAAAGTTGTCCATAAGCGGCTCAAAAACTGTCCATGTCCATTTTCGGCGTTTCCGGATTCGTTCAGGGGACACGGGGACAGTCCACAAGGATCACCCCTGTCGGGATCCCTACGGAGGGGAGGGGTTGACCCCACCGCCACTGTCCGCAGTGGGGTGCACCCCACCGTGGACCGTGGGGAGATGGCCCCCAGTTGGGCACCACCCCCCCCCCGAGCCGTGGGGAGCCCTCTCCCCTCGGCGACCAAAATTATCCTCCGGTGTCCGGTGGATCATCTGGAAAGTGACTCGAGGCCACCTTCCAGGTCCGGCTCCGAAGAGCCGACTGAGGCACACTGTGAGATGAGGAGCCTTTTATACCAGCAACATTGTTAATAATTTTGTCTAAACATGTTGATGATTCTGAGCAAGTGCGTAGGGGCGCGGGTGGCTGCGACTGCCGATGTGCGTAGACGCGTCGCGGTCGAGAATCTGCGTGGCGGTCGAGAACGGGCGCGGATGGCCGAATGACTGTCTCAAGGGTTGGGGGATGGCCGTTTCGGCCTCAAAAGTGTGGCGGGCCGTCCCCCCGAGTGCCTGAGACCCCATAGGACCCGCCCCGTACATACTTCGATCTCTCCCCCCAGTACCAAAATTGAATTTGATCCACGAAATTACGTTGATCTACCCATGGTGTCAACTTTCAAAAAAGGAAAAAAACTTGTGATGAAAAAAAAGATTCGGTCACCAGGAAAGACGACTCGCAGTGATTGAGGCGAAATTTTGGTGACACAATATTGAAATCTATCAGTTCATCTAACCAGAATCTGAATGGAGCTGAAGCTGGACTGAGAAGCTCTTGAGGACGGGTTGAAGTAGGGTGAAGGAATGAGCGTCTCCTCTCCCTCCCCATACGGGCGCAATCGATGTGTGCGGGTGAAATGGGAGGCTATCCGGCAGAGCCTATGGCCACCCACATGGGGGGAGGGTGAGTTTACTCCCCCCCCCCAAGACTGCTGCCCATCGTCTCCAGGGGGATTCTGATCGATGTCACCCTTACCTCCGGGCCACTCAAGCTGAAACTACCTGAGAGGGAGACTAGCGGCGACAGGTGTGGGTGGCAGCTGGGTTCATTGGGTAACTTAACAAGTTCAGAAAGGAAGAAAACAGAGTAGAGGAGGTAGCAATGGGGTAAAAAAAAACAACTGAATGATGAATACCCACCCTGAAGAAATGGCGTCCCATCACCACGTGGGAGCCGCATACTTGTAGGTTTTGACCTGAAATTTCAGGATGCTTTATGCTCATTCTTCACAAAGTATGTATGCTAACAAGAGAAGCGTCTAGGGCCTCAAACACATCCGCGAAAACGCATAACATAGTAAGTCTCTCTTAGGCCTCTATACTCAGACGAATCTCGGCCCCGAGCCGCACCGAACAGGAATCGGAACCGCCTAACAGTTCGGCTCGTTCTCCCAATCTCCGAGCCACTGCTGTTGCTGTTGCGGCCAACCGGAGCAGCCCGGACAGCAACAGCAGTGGCCCTGAAAGCAACAGCAGTGGCCGGACAGCAACAGAAGCCGACTCGCAGATTGGGAACACGAGCCGAACTGTTAGGCGGCTCGGGGCCAATAATCGCTTGAGTATGTATAGTAAAGCTGCGCAGTATCCCGCCCCAAGCTGTTGGTTTCAAGCAGTTATTAGCGTTTTTCACGCTTTGCGAAAAGGCTAGGGTATACATTAGGCAATCTTTGGGTAGTTTAGACTTTGCGCTCAGTGGAAGCGTGAGCTTTGACTTTTGGTCAGGCAAGTTCCGCGGTCTGTTTCGACCAACTTTGAGCGCTGTATTGTCACCTCTTACCAAGGAAGTTTGGTGACGTTCACCCAGACTAACGGTTGAATGTTATAAGAATGGTAAAGAGTACATTTCCAAGATACTTGAGAGGGCAAAATGCATCTGGGTAGATCAGAAAAGGCCAAAACAAGCAAGATTGTGCTGATTTGACGCATGAAATTGAACGTTGTACGTTACGTTGTTGAACTACGTGGAAAATGCAGTAAAGGCATATGAATACGTTTCTTTTCTGAGAGTTTTGGCCGAGAAATAGCCGCGAAATGCCTGCTTGCCACGTAATAGCCGCTAAATAGCCGCCGAATATTGCTCGCCGCGAAACAGCCGCGAATTAGCCGAGAAATAATGCTCTCCAGGTAGATACACGGAGCATTCCAGAGGCATGATTCAGATGTCAGCACCTCCGTCGGTTCAATTACCCAAGTTTGAGATACTTGGACCTCGCTCAGCCTCTGGAGGCCCCGACCAACCGCTGGCGGCCCCAGATGGTACCTCGGCGAGCCGGCGACGGTTGCGTCTTGCTTAATTTTGTTTACTTCTGAATATTTCTCGGTTATATATCGCCTATTTCTCGGCTACTTCTTGTCTGTTCTGTAAAAGCCGAGAAACAGCCGCGAAATAGATGGGATATAGGCCACCAGGAGCCGCTGCGGGGCCTGGTGGGCTATTTCTCGGCCAAAACTCTCAGAGTTTGACATATCAGGCTAAACTGGCGAGCTCCCAATATCCTCAGTGACGAATAACAGCGCTCTGGAATACGAAAAGTACGTTATTGTCAGGTGGTCCAGTGGCCGAGTGGGTAGCGCATTAGATTGTCACGCAGAAGGTCACGGGTTCGATCCTCACCGGGTGAAATCCAGGCTGTTCTGATATTCTTTGCTTTTTCTTAGGTTTGCTTCAATGATTTATAGAATTTCTGGTTGTTTGATTATAGTTTTCAGGCATTCAAGTCTATATAAAATGTTCTAGAGGGTTTGCCCCTTACGCGGTAATTTCGACGTATTTTTGATGAACTTCTGAAATTTTTCAGCGCTTCTCTGCATTAGAAGAGTCTGAAAAACAGAGTTTTTTCATTATATATGATAGTAAAATGTATTTGTATCAAGTCTCACGGACATAATCAATTTCGACAGACTTGAACCGTCGTTTCATAAAATACGCCTAACTGATAAAGCAATGAAAATGGAATATCAGAGGAGATTATCCATTCCCGTCACAGTAAATTAGTAATAATGACTCGCTTTGCAACTTAGGCGATTCTCGGCCCCGAGCCGCCCGACAGTTCGGCTCGTGTTCCCAATCTGCGAGTAGGGTTCTGTTGCTGTCCGGGCTACAGCTGTTGCATTCCGGGCCACTGCTCTAGCTGACCGGGCTGCTCCAGTTCACCTGAGCAGCAACAGCAGTGGCTCGGAGATTGAGAGAACGAGCCGAACTGTGAGGCGGCTCAGACCCCTGTTCGGTTCGGCTTAGGGCCAAGAATCGCCTGAGAAGCTTGATATCAATTTCCATACACTTTGAAACTTTGGTGATCATCATGATTCTTGCTAGTCTACATAAGGGGCAAACCCAGAGAGGTCCAAGGCATCTTCCAAAACGCCCAGTAATCTTTCGAAAATCTGGACACGGACTACATAATCGCGTTCAGCCCCAAAAATAACCCCTCTGAACAAAATTTGGGTGAGCGTTATTATTCGAAATTAGCATAGAGTGATGGCGTTCTGGGCCCGTAGCAAACCCCCTGCCGCCACCACATAAAGATGGCAGCCGACCTGAGGTACATCGTGCCCAGATGCCACCTATTGTCGCCAACCCGGAGCCACCCTTCGTACAGGATAATTCTATTTACAAAAACCAGTCATGTGGCGTAGTCGAACCACGCACGATGATCATATCGACAGCGAGCACAGCAACTGAACCGCGCGCTCATGTTGGAGGTGCCATTCTTGGTATTAGCCAGGGTGTGAGATGACAAAGACAGTCAACAGCAATCTATTCCATCGAAACCATTCCCTTTAGGTCTGCGGTCCATCCTATTGTGATAAGTTAATTACAAACTATGCACGGCTATCTCTGCTTACACGTTTTCAGCAGTTGCACAAGAACAAATTTTCGAATTTGTAAAGAAGTTCATACTTTCTGTTTTCTTTTCGAGAAGTCCGTAGATTACTCTAGAATTAGCCAAAGTGATACTTGACGTAGAGAATTATCCCTTTTCCTCCCGTGCTATACTTCCCTTCTTCTAAAGCAAGCAGGCGATGTTCCACTTCCAGAATTATACCTGTTCTTACGGAACTTATGATTTTTTTTGCGGGATCCATGTTTGTGTACATGATCACTCTGCTATTCGCTTAGCAAACATCTAACTAAAATGAGTTAAGAATAGAAGTAAATCTTGATGTTTTTGAATATTTCATGTTTCAGAATGCAATGCCCTTTTAGAAGCTGGGAAACCGTTCACAGGTTATCACGAGAATTTCACCTACACCCAACAATTTTGATGATAACTCAGCTACCTTTTGAAAACCGTGGTGTAGGCCTGTTCTTGATTGTTTCTAGGGCGAAAAAGTGAAAACAAATCTAGAATGTTCATAGGTATCTCTCAGACTTCTGGATTTGTCTTTCGAGAAATCGTCGTCCAGATTTTTTGTCTGATAGGAGCTCATAATCATTAACCCCTTGTGCTTTTCTTCTTTGAAGAAAATTGATCATCACCTTTCAATCTGCTGCTATGCCTGGCTGCTGCTGACGTTTCCTCCTTTCCTTGCTGTTCAAATTTTTTTCCTTTCACTTTTTTCATAAAAACTGTACGCAATGTGTCTCACGGTACGCTTGTATCTAGGTGAGGTTTTTTTACGGGTTGGGGTTATCCAATATGCATTTCCGACAGCTTCTGTGCTGAAAAAACATGTTGAAGAACAGTACCATTTCGATCGGAATGTACAGAGCCAGTTAGAGATATGGGTAACTGAAAAACGATCTCGAACTTTTCATCGCGAAGAAATTCTCAGAACATATCTTAACGGCGGCGCAAAATTAGTGAACCATGAAACGATCCGAAAAATTGGTCAGCCCTCTGGAAAAAACACTTTGTCCAATTCAACTTCAATTTATTTTCGTGAATCCGCGAAGGAAACTTAAGGAGTGTATCACTCAGTATAGACAGACAGTTCACGTACAGCTTTTTATGAAGAAAGAACCAATTTGAAGGCTCAGAAACAGCAAAAAGGATGAGAAACCAGGGGAAATCAGCGTCCTCGAAGAATCAACAGCTGGTGACGGGCGATTGCTTTTGCGTTCTCGGAAGACGGCTAACAGCATTGTGGCAATGATCTCCACTCATTGGAGTGTTTTCCGTTGTTGTACGCTTCATAATGATTTTTTCTCCAAAAATTATCACATGTTAGGGGAGGCTATCATTCCAATGCCCTAATCACAGCCATTGGGGGGAATTTTCGCATGATCAGTGCAAAACTCGAAATTTTACTTAAACCTTAACGGAGATGGTCAAAAGTCGCCAGAAAAGGTCAAGCGATCGTGTTCTCTTCCCCTCGCCGCCACCACCTCGGTCACGCACGACCCATGACTTGGCTCCCTCCCTACGCGCGTCTGCAATATGCGCGCTATTTCCACTTTCCACTCGCAGCTCGTGGCTCCCCTTTAGACCTCAGGTCCATGGCTGCGTGCCGAGGCGGGTGACATTCGGCTGCGTGCGAAGTCACCACCTCAGCACACACACGTGCATTTGGATAGGGCGGCCACCACCCACTCCGCTTGCTAGGTGGGCCACCACCTCACGCCGGGGAGGCAGCTATGAGCCTCCCACCTTTCGGTGGGATTGCTACGGGCCCTGGACTCTACGGATTGTTGGTTCAGCGTTAACATATCAACTAAGGGGTTCCGAAAGTGTTTTAAAAAATGCTTCAGTCTTGAGCTGGAACTTTTCCACGGGGGTTCTTTGAGTTGTCGATCACGATACTGAGGTTTACTGTGCTTATCTGGGTCAAATTCCGGTCCGCAATTGCGTCTCGACACGCTTTGCGGCCGCGCGATTTCGAGTCGGAAGAGTTTCCAGCGCCGCAGCTGCCGATCTGTTGACTCTAGGTGGGTTTTAGAGAACAAAATTGAAGAAAACTGTATAAAAAAGAAATATCGTGTCGGCTTTAGAGCTGGAAACTCCATTGATTCGAGCGCGTGCGGCCGCAAAGCGTGTCGAGACGCAATTGCGGACCGGAATTCGACCCTGAGAAGCACAGTAAGGGGCGAACCCAGAGAGGTCCAAGGCATCTTCCAAAACGCCCATTAATCTTTCGAAAATCAGGAAACGGACCACATAATCGCGTTCAGCTCCCAAAATGACGCCTTTGGACAAAATTTGGGTAAGCGCTTATTATTCGAACTTAGCATAGAGTGATGGCGTTCTGGACTCTACGGATTGTTGGTTCAGCGTTAACATATCAACTAAGGGGTTCCGAAAGTGTTTTAAAAAATGCTTCAGTCTTGAGCTGGAACTTTTCCACGGGGGTTCTTTGAGTTGTCGATCACGCATCTGAGGTTTACACTGCTAATCTGGATCAAATTCCGATCCGCACTTACGTCTCGACACGCTTTGCGGCCGCGCGCCTCCGAGTCGGAAGAGTTTCCAGCGCCGCAGCTGCCGATCTGTTGACTCTAGGTGGGTTTTAGAAAACAAAATTGAAGAAAACTGTATAAAAAAGAAATATCGTGTCGGCTTTAGAGCTGGAAACTCCATTGATTCGAGCGCGTGCGGCCGCAAAGCGTGTCGAGACGCAATTGCGGACCGGAATCCGACCCAGATAAGCACAGCACTTGTAGGGTTCATCAGAGTTGCAGACTCATTTCGTTCAAAGCTTGGGGAAATTTTGTGGCCAAAACACGATTTCCGGCGAATTCCGGAATGCTAAGGTAGATGTGGCTCAAATAGTTTCTTTAGGGGGTACTTGGAACGCTCAACACGAATCTGAGGTCCGTTTATCGATTTTTGACAGATTACGGTGGGTATACGGTAGTTTATTCAAAGTCTCAGATTTGACTCAGAAATTCTATGCGGGCTTGTTTGGGGTTGAGGATCCTTTGTCGATTTTCGAGTTATTACGGTAGGTTTTGTCCTCTAAATGACCTGGCACCTACCGTGACCTACAGTAAAACTCAAAATTCTGACAAGCGGACCCCAGATTCGAGTTTACAATCCTAGAAAAAGTGCTCTTACATACTGTGCTTCTCTGGGCCAAATTCCGGTCCTGCAATTGCGTCTCGACACGCTTTTGCGGCCGCACGCGCTCGAGTCAGTCGGGTTTCCAGCGCCAAAGCCGACTCGATATGGCTTTTTACAACTTTCTCTAATTTTTCTTAGATTCCAGTTTCCAAAACCCACCTAGGGTCAGCGGATCGGCGGCTGTGGCGCTGGAAGCTCTTCCGACTCGGGAGCGTGCGGCCGCAAAGCGTCTCCAGACGCAATTGCGGACCGGAATTCGGCCCGGAGAAGCACAGTAAGAGTTTGGAGCAACATCCAAATAAAATATGAAACATCCTGAAAATTATCTCTTGAGTGTCCTTACTTTGCCGCCAGGCTTAAATACCTATGAATTTTTTAGAGTAGTTTTAGGCAGCTGTGAAGGGCAGACTCGAACTCTATTAAGGATTTGGTGCCAGAATTGCACATTTCATTAGGAATGGCCACTATGACCAAAAGGAGTCCCCTTGCTAGACATCGTGCTGAACATGAAGGTTCACTCGAAGCTTTCTCGAAATGCTAGAACGGTGTGTGACTGCAAGTATCCTAGGTAAAATGTCGTAATTCTCACGACTCGTGGCGCGAGCGGCGCGGGCGATTCTGCTCCCTCCGTCTGTCATGCGCTCTCTCACTGTCTCTAACCGCCACTCCCCACCAGCACGCGTAGAAACCATAAGAATTTCGCGGTTTTATGGCCTTTAAAACTTCATTATGTCTACAGTCGCTTACCGCAATTGTTCCTAAAAGAGAAAACGGGCCTCATATCCGTGTTCAGACTTGGGACCGAATCGAATAAGATTCGAGTAATTTGAATATTCGAGTATTCGAATATTCGATTCATTCGGGAATTTCGATTTTGGGGTTTATTCGAACATTCGATTTATTCGGGAATTTAAATTTTGGATTTATTCGAATGCTCGAATAAATTTTGGATTTATTCGAAAATTTAAATTTTGAATTTTTCGAATATTCGATTCATTCGAGAATTGAAATTTTGAATTTATTCGAATATTCGATTTATTCGGAAATTTAAATTTTGGATTTATTCGAATATTCGATTTATTCGAGAATTGACATTTTGAATTTATTCGAATATTCGATTGATTCGAAAATTTGAATTTTGGATTTATTCGAATATTCGATTTATTCAGGAATTTCAATTTTAGATTTATTCGAATATTCTAATAGGATTCGACTATTTGAATAGTTTGGCCGACTTTTCGAATGTATTCATTTCTTCGGGAATTTCGAAAAGGCCTTATTCGGATGTATTCATTCGGGATTTTTTAAAAGGCATTATTCGAATGTATTCATTTATTCGGGAATTTCAAAAACGCCTTATTCGAATGTATCCATCTATTCGGAATTTTTGAAAAGGCCGTATTCGAATTATTCATTCATTCGAAAACACGGGTCGAATGCCCATGTATAGTGTTCAGTATACAAAATTACCCACTGGACTAAGTTTGGGCTAAAATTATTTTTCGATTTCTGTTGCGAGAAAAAAGGATAGGAGGGCCTGCCTGCTTATGAGCTTGATGATATTATGGGGACCGGAAAGTAATGTCGTTTTTTGACTATACGGGACCTAATTGACTGATCTGCTTACTTCACCAATCTGCTTCAAATATTTTTGGACCAAGGTTGGTTAAGACTATTTGCCAATTCCTCGATCGTCTGACACGCGTTTACGTCCACTTCCGCCCATAACACGTCATTGTCTAACGTTGATGGTCTTTCTAATCGCGATGAGTCGGGAAGATCAAATTTACCCGATTTGAACTTGGAAAACTTTCTTTGACATTTACGAATGTCCAACCCATTTGGATAGACATCGCGAATGCAACTATTGCGTTACCTCCCCTGCGAAACTGAAAAAGCATGTAATGCCGGATGTGCACGTTCTGCCCGAATGAGACTGTCCGCCCACGCAGCCAGCGTGCGTGTCGAGCGGTCGTCGAAAATGCATTTTTAGAGGGAGCCTTCCCACAGCTGCAAACGGCTGACTGGGAGGATATTATTCATTATTCGTCTAACGCTCCTGCTTATCGATTTGCAGGTCCGAATTATGTCTTGGCGACGGCCGCTCGACATGCGCACCGACCGCGTGCGCGGACAGTCTCATTAAGACGAAGTTTACCTCTTCTGGTATTTGGCTGATCATTTTACCCAAAATTACACAAAAAAATTTGTAATTCGATTGTCTATAAGTCAAGAAGATTTTATGACCTCACAATGTCTTTGTCACGCCTCTGGACCAAACAATGAGCTGATAAATGACAATGAAGTATTGCCATGCGCAGAAACGACACTACTTTCCGGTCCACTTAATATATCGACTTTTTCGCCCCAACAGCTACCATAGGGGTAACTTGAGGTGCCGAACACGGCAATGAGTTCTGTTTTTCGTTTCTCAAAGAATTACGGTAGGTCACGGTGACAAAATTACATTTTCTCTCACTCAGGCAATACTTTTGGATTTTTTTGATCTACCCGAATGCATTTTGCGCTGTCAAGTAGATTCAGCTTTTACCCTCGCCCACATGCAGTCTGGGCAAGCGAACAAAGTAGGTGGAAACTTACCTGGTGAGCGCAATTTAACCGCCTGGGTAAGAGAAAGGAGAGGGGTCGGCCCCTTTGAGGCCGCAGACGGCCTGCATCTGTGAAAATTGCCCGCGGCAAAGTTTCCGCATCGTCCGAGTCGTGTGGCCTTTTGTCAGCGAAACTCACAGCTGGTCCGCGGCCGATCACCGAAGCCGGTGAAGCGCCGGTAACGCCCCGCGGACCGTCTAGCTAGCGCAGCGGACCGTCCAACTAGCACCGCGGATCATCCAACTACCGCATTAGAAGCGTCGCGGATGGTCCGGTGAAGTCAATCGCTTTGCTAAACCGCCGCGGACCGTCCGTATCAGTCATTTGCCGCCGCGGACGAGCCGTGCTTTACTGAGAAGTCCATTCAGTGACAGTCTAGTGAGTCCATTCTCAGGCGATTCTCGGCCCCGAGCCGCACCGAAAGGGAATCGGAGCCGCCTGACAGTTCGGCTCGTTCTCCCAATCTCCGGGCTACTGCTGTTGCCATTCGGGCCAAACGGAACAGCCCGGACAGCAACTGCAGTGGCCCGGAAGGCAACAGCAGTGGCCCGGACAGCAACAGAAGCCGACTCGCAGATTGGAAAAACGAGCCGAACTGTCAGGCGGCTCGGCGCCGACAATCGCCTGAGTTAGAACAGTTCGGCCCTGGATCAAACCGTCAACGTATCAAGGCTGACCACGAGCAGACGGCGATGATACCGCGGCTGGGCTTTGTTCCACCCACCGATGGCCCTCAGCTCACCCTTCTGTACTTTTTAGTAGATTTCTATCGCTATATCTCTCGATATCGATACAAACTCGATAAAAAATCGATATCAATCGACGAGGCGCATCTGACACAGAACACCATATATATGTTATATCGTTTATTACTAGACAATGGGCAACTTGTTTATAACAATATTATGACATGCTCTCGTCCCCGAAGAGAATAAGGACGAGGTGATGATGTGTGATGATTTGCATGAGGAGGAGGAGGAGGATTCAGAAGGTTCATAGAATGGAGGGAGGCGTCAAGCCGCCGCGTGAGGGACCACGAAATAATATATAGCGTATGTATTCCAAAAAACAGAATATTCAATACACTCTACATTGTATAGTAACTAAACACTAGACGCGGATAGGACTGACTGACATATACTGACTGCAGATCGATAAATTCGATCAATTATCGATCACAGACAGACGCAGACAACAGATCCTGACTACATTCGGGCACGTTAGGAAGGGAGGAAAAAGTGTCGAGAGATGAATATGAATGCACACACACACACAAATATTCAACACCGCGCGCAATTGTGATATAGTACATTATATATGAGAAAAAGAAACACATGTGAAAATCTCCAAATACCCAAAAGACAAACAGAAAAAAATCAATGAAAGGATGAAGGACGATTTTGGCCACTACGTGGTTGGCTTAAGCTGCTGCTCAGGTCACATACAAAAATTGTGTACATATACAATCAAATTATATTATAAAAAAATAATCTTTGTTGCGTCTAGAGGTTCTCAAGTAGTAGTAGCAGTTTTAATTAGTGCGCGTTGCGGTCGCGTCGTGACACAGAGAGATACACAGCATCATCATGAAATAAAAACAATCAATAAAATCAATCAATCAATCGAGGATATAGTATGTACACACGCATGTGGTTAGAGTGAGACGGGGCCAAATCCGAAAGTAGTAGCGCTAGAGTGGCTAGCGGTGAAGTATAAACGAGTGGCTGGCGGGGGCATATTGAGCGGCGCGCTTCACGACGACGACGACGACGAGAATGTAAGAGACGCAGAGAATCACAGGGCAGCCCAGGAAAAAAACTTTTGTAGCTTCATTACTTCTGAAGCGAATCGGACGCTTGGAGGACCAAACGAAAGAGGAGAATGAGCACTTTCTTCTGGCGTATTTTTTGAACGAGACTGCGCCATGCACTGGTCGCTGTAACGGAATCGTAGAACTGATTGATTGTGGCGGTGACCAAATGCATAGTTATTCAATCCAAAGCTACAATCAATCGAGTCGGCAAAACTGAAATCTCAGGAACAAATGCATGGTGTATTGTTGACTTTTCTCCAAAAAAACATCTTTGGTTTTCGCCAGAAACTTCCTAAATCAAGCCTCAGTAAGTGCGCAAAAATCCGTTTTGAATTCCTTTTCCTAGGCTACCCTGAGGGCCTCTAGGCGATCGATACGTATGAAAGACACATAGATACAAAAAACCACACACACACATACACACAAAGAATTGAAGACACATACATATACAAGACGGGGGCTGTTCTGACCTCTACTCAACGGGTCAGAAGACAGCTGAAAGACGTTTTGGCCATACGAATTCATACCATAAACCATAAATGAAGGGGCGGGGCGGGGCGCGGGCAGGTGGGGGGGGCGGGTCGGAGAGAAAGCACTGACGGACGAGTTACTGCCTGGGGTGGGTCCTGGCACGACGAGAATTATTCGTGCGCGCGGCAATGGATGATCACAATTCAGAATGACTGACTATAGAACCATAGTTCCTATAAAGAACGAGATAATACATACATATATAGTATGTATATTATATAATAATAACAATAATAATAATAATAATAGAAAAAACCATATATGGTAATGTGAGTGAGGATGATGAAAAGACTTACAGAAGGATGACGCAGAAGACAAACAAAAAACAGAACAATTAAGACAAAAATTGAAAGCAAGAGAACATTTTTGAAAGATTTCGTGGTAAGACCGATTTGGTATATTACTATAACAACTTACAAAATAAAAAAATATGAAAAAATACATAGCAGCACAGGTGCCTAGATCCGAATCGGACGGAGCAGGATAGCCAGGGCAGTGTAGGATGGGAGGAAGATGTGATGAGGGTAGCGTCGAGGACGACAGTGCTTCTTCTTCTTCTTTTTCTTGGCTCGACGGACAGCGTGCGCTGCGCTGCGCTGCGCGCGCGTTCAGTCCCACGCGTTTGGCGACGGCGGCAGTTCCGAAGCTTGGGCCACGGATGAGCTGAAAGAAAAAAAACGATCACTTGGTATTACAATGGCAATTAAGCAGTAGCATTATGTGTATCCTCCGTGTCAATTTAGTAGGAAGCAGCGAAGCGCGTACGTGGAACGCGCGAAAGCGATCAATCAAATGATAGCAAGTCAGGCGTCGTTTTTACTCTCGCCGCCGAGCGGCGCGGCGAAGTACAATTCTATAATATCTACTGTGCCGCGCTGCGCGATCAATATTATAGAACCGCGCTTCATTGCGCCGGTCAGCTGCGGAAGTATAAACGACCCCTTACGTCGCTGCGCCGCGGCGGCTTTCAAAAATGAAACGGAGAAGAATTCTGAAAGCTGCGCATTAAATGGACAGAACTCTGAATCCTATCTGTTCCGTAATACTGCCAAGGTTCCGCGCTGGTTGCGGAGCTCCTCAAGGGGGTCTGAGCTGCGGAGGGGTGGAAGGGTCATAGAAAATCGCCAAAAATTTGACCCAATCACGCTCCTGGGGGGAACTGAGAAAATCGTGAAAAATATGACAAAATCACGCTGCGGGAGAGATGGGTTTGGGTAAAATTAAACTTCTGCACACCTCGTGCCGTACCCTGAAAACCGCCCGTAGGATTTGGTGAAAGGACACGCGAGGACGCGTTTTTGCGTCTTTAGCGTCCTTTTTAAATAGCTTCCTTCGAATATTTTTTTTTGAATTTGAAAACATATTTTGAAAAAAGTCTGGTGAGAAGGGCTATCCAACGGTATAATACTTTGCTGGATTTCAAGTTTAACAATAGAGCTTGGGATGAAATTTTCCATCCACCATATACTATAAAAATGCAGTATGCGCCTGCACAGCGCTAATTATACTGTATAAAAATCAATATGAAAATCACATTCCGAACTTTTTCGTTCAGATCTAAGCTTTACGAAACCCTATATTATTGACCAGCCCTCCTCACCAGGATCATGAATAACCTTTCAGAAAAAAAAGTGATTTTAGAGAGATTTACCCAAAAAAAGACGCGAAAACGCGCCTTCGAAGCTTTTTGGAGGCCGATCGATATCGGCGGCGTCGG
This sequence comes from Aplectana chamaeleonis, assembly GCA_029168955.1. NCBI lineage: Eukaryota > Metazoa > Nematoda > Chromadorea > Rhabditida > Cosmocercidae > Aplectana > Aplectana chamaeleonis. The sequence goes on from JAPDOI010000051.1 coordinate 2,187,678, forward strand.
GAGCGATCGAAATCAATGACTTAGGCCTAGTGCATACTTCCCGCGACGAGCGACAGCGACAGTGCATATCAGCAACATCGAATTTCTGTCGATCTCTATTATGAACATTATGTCGCGTCGCCCATCGCGCGAAGCATACACTAGGCCTTATAGGCCGGGATCATACTTCCCGCGACCAGCGACAGCGACAATGCACATCAAGCCAACCGATTTTCGGTCGATATTGATGGTCAACAAAGTGTCGCGTCGCTCGTCGCTGGAGGTATGATCCCTGTCTTAGGGGTCTGCAGAGTCAACCTTGACGCGGCGACAAAAATATTTTCAAACATTATCGTCGAGGCATGGGTTGTAGCTCGCTGGTGGTGACGCAGGGTTGTCGCGGCGTCAAAACGCTATGGTGCCCCCTCGGCGCCCTCCACGCCGCATGGGTCGTCTCCGTCGCCGGATGTAGTCGATATTACATCACCCAGCGCTGTTCGTCGCTGCGGGCCACGTAGCATCTTGAACCCTGCCACTTTGGGCAAAATTTAGGATCATGATGTTATACTCACCTGGCGAAATTTTTGTAGGCAGCCGAACTGGGATTGATACACAACGGTGTGCCGAAGAGTGGTGTGCGCTCGGTGACGAATTTGTACATACGATCCCGTAGATCAAACATTGACAATCGCGACAATTCCTTTTCCCATTTCGGGTCGAACGGCAACTCATGCTGAAATAATGGACTTAATCCTCTCGACACCTTGGAAACATACATACATAGCGATTTCTTTTTAGAATTTCGTCATAGTCGTTCACTGTTTTCCCTCCCACTTTTCGACAAAATTCGGCAAAAAATTCTTAATAAATAACAAGCGCCGCATTTTTGACGTCAAGCTCATAAAGGGCAATCCGCGCTCTAATGACAAATGATGACCCAGCTCTCGCGTCTTTTGAAAAGAATTTTTGCGTCCTTTAAATAGAACCTTCCAGAAAACAATCTTGTGATTGTGTCCAGCAGACCACACTATGGCACCGATCTTATCATCATAATTCACGAGGTCCCCCTAGCTAAAATAACTTGCTACGCGATATCTGCCTGCTCCAGCTCCCTCGTCAGAATGCGAGCGCCTATTCAGTACCGCTGTAGCTATCACTTCGGACCTCCGAAAAAGGTTGACACAGAAAACCTCGAAAATTTTTTATTCTCACAGCACAATTTTCCTATTACCGGTTTTAATGAAATACTCATTCCAGTGTTGTTTTTTCCTATCAAGTATTGCACTGAGATGTTCAACTTCTTCTGGTGGGGCCAGGGCTGGGCACGCGTCCCGGTTGACCTTAGAGGGGTGCATATTGGGCGCTGCGGAGAGGGCAAAGGGGGGTGCCTAAACCGAACACCCAGATAAAAACAAAGTGCCTGTTCTGCCGAATTTCAGGGAAAAAATAGTACACGCTTTTCTTTTGAATTGTCAACTCTTCTTCTCCGCTTTTCAAAAAAAACACTAACAGAATTCAGATTATGGAAGATATGCAGGTTGCGTTCGCAAAAATTAATAGTTGCTGTCGAGGTTTCTTTTTAATAACTCTATCTATGAATTAAGTATTATCTATAATTTGTTTGATTACTTTGATAAAGAAATAAACACTACTCCGTTATCTAGCAGCAAGTAAGGATTGGTGTGATGTCATGTTTCTCTGGTGCAACGTTCATTTTTTACACTGGTGGTAACCGATTCGAGGCAAAGATACGAAGAGAGCGCTCAGAAGCGCTATCGTTCACGTTCAAAAAAGAATCAGCGAACTGTTGTATTAGTACAGATTGAAATTACAGGTAGCACATTTAGAATCACGACTAGCCAACTAATTTTAGCTCATGGAATGTGACTTATGAAGAGATCCGATTGTGAAAATTGAGAACTTTGCAAGGTCTTGTAAGAGAAGTTAATGATCGTGCCCTCCTTGAGAAGTACCATGTCTATCATCATGCTTAAAAACTGCTATCAGTACCCTGCAGAGCACAAGAGCACTGAATAGGGCTTTGGAATTATAAAAACCCGAGTTGTAGCCATCTGGAGTGCCGCAAACCCTTGAAATTCGGCTCGCCGTGCGATCTGGTGCTTGTCCGCAGCAACACAGCGCACACTGGAGTGGACGCGCACACAATATTAATTTAAAAATGTAATTTATTACAGAAGGGGAAGGAGAAAAGGGCTGAAACTGGAGTAAATGGAAGAAGGCAGAGGTACGATACTTTCAATGTAACCATTATAGAAATCTAATGTAAACAAACTAAGTTGGAGCGGGGTGAGTTTTTTGGATTCGACAAGGTTCATTCAAATGAACCTAGTTGAATGAAAACAGCATTGAACATAAAAAGTAAGAGCATTGAAAGAAAGAGGAGAATCTGGCAAACACCTTGGTTTCAATAAGTTTGATATTTGATGTGATATAAGGACCTTAAACCTCGTCCCGGTTCTGTCCCGGTTTTGTCCCGGTTTTCGGGGTAAAACCGGGACGAGATTTAAGGTCCTTAAATCACATTAAAAATCAGTCCTATTGAAACTAAAATGTTTGCCAGATTCTACTCTTTCTAACAATATCCTTTGCTCTCTGTTTAATGCTAGTTTTGATCAACTAGGTTCGTTTGAATGAACCTTGTCACGGCTAAATATTTACACCAGCTCTAACTTTGTTTATTTACATTAAATTTCTGGAATGGGTACATCCAGAATAGACTACCTTTACCATCTTCCATTTCATTCAGTTTCAATCCTTTTCTCTTCCCCGTTCTGTAATAAAATACATTTTTTATTAATATTGCGTGCGCGTTCATTCCGGTGTGCGCTGTGTAGCTGCGTACAAACACCGTATCACACGGCAAGCCGATTTTCAAGGGATTTCGGCATTCTAGGAGGGTAAAACTCGGGTTTTCTACTCCCTACGAATCACATTAATCCTATCATTGTTCCACAACACAAAATAGTTCTGATTTCCACATCAGAACAATCAAACACAGATTAACTAATCCTTTATAGGTTTATGAAAACATTCGACAGGAAACATTAATTATTGCAATAGTAGTAGTTCTGTTGTTGGTAATTGTTCGATTGTTTTAAGTTGAAAAAATGTTTTATCTTTTGTCATAACTTATCGTCTTACTAACACATTTTCCTCATGAGGTTGTTTTGAAGTTCAGAAATTACACTACCTTTTTTGTTGCCATTTTCGGAATATTATCTATTCAGTGCTTTTTTTATATTCTTGTTCATCAAAATCAGGAGGTCAAGATCATGGCTGTCCAACTATTCGGAAAACAGCCAATTTCGATTTCCCATAAGGGGGTGCCTAAAAATTACCGAGCTAAGGGGGGTGCATATTCAGATTCGCCAAGCCGGGACGTGTGCCCAGCCCTGGGTGGGGCCTTAGTGTCAATCCGTGGTGGCTGCCGCCGGGCGTGCCTTGACGCGTCGTAGGGCGCAATGCACACGCCGGTCGATTTTACATTCGGCATCAATCGGAAGCAGCTGATGGCAATGAATGCAGCAGGTTGGTAACCCTTTTTAATTTCGTTCAAGTGGTTGTTTTTTAGGTAGGAAATCAAAAGCTTCCAACGTTGCTCCAAGGAACGAATCGTAGAATTGTCGGCGCGAACTTCAAATAAGATTTGAACATTGTTAAAATGGATTTTTCTTGGAAAGTCGACATTTTATGTGAGGAACTTTTACAACATTTAGTCACTATAGGTATATAACAACACTAAAACGTCAAAAACCCAAATATAGTTTTCATCGTGTACGATGCCTTTAAGCTGTTCTTTCAGTATGTGTGTAAGGATGAAACCTCACCTTAGGGTCAGGATCCGTGCTGAAGATGCGCGTATTACCGGGATTATTCGTATAGCAACAGGAGCACATGCACGAGTGGAATCGCATTCGTCCCTCGTCCAGATAGCTGTGCTTCAACGCCTGGTCCACTGTGACTCGCTTATCCTGAAAGAGCATTTCATGGTTAGGGCGTCTGACCCAATTTCGCTAAACCAATTCTGGTTCATCCTCCCTTACCGGGTCAAAGTGCAACATCATTGAGAGCAGTTGGACGGCATCATCGGTGGTATGCTGGCTGAGTTGTCGCATTCTATGGAACGTATTCACTCGGAATGGGGCCCGTAAGACATGATTTCTGGCTCCTTCACATGCGTACTTCATCTCTTCCGGTGTGGGTGTGCCAAGCAGGTCAATGATCAGGTCCAGCTGAAAAAAAAACATGTCAAAGTCTATTTTTCCCTTAGAGCGGACTTAACAAAGAGGTCTTTCGGGGCAACAGACAGGCGACCTGCTGTCGACAACCTACCTGATCAATGGGTCCCTGCGCTTGGAACAATATCCGTCTGGCTAGGAGTTCGGCGAATATACATCCAACTGACCAGATATCCACTGAACCGGTATACCTATAACCAAAATGTTTGATTGATCAAATTATCGATTAGCATGTCACATAAATCAATGAACTCAACAAACCTCCGCGCGCCCATCAACAATTCGGGTGCTCGATAGTATTGTGTGACAACCTCGTGCGTCATATTTTGCCGTTCCCTGCAGTCCCAGATTCTCGCCAATCCAAAATCGCAGATCTTCAGGATACAATTGCTGTTCACCAGCAGATTACCGGGTTTGATGTCTCGGTGGAGGATGTTGGCCGAATGCAGGTATTTCATACCTGGAAAATCAAAAAATTTTTAAAATTCAGATTATTAGAGAATTGATTTTTGAGGAAATTTCGCGGTGATTTCTCGGTATTTTGGCGGTAAAATCGCGATATTTTCGCGGCGAATTAGCGTCGTTTTCGCGGCTGGCGGTGTTTCCGAGGCGAATTCTCGGTAAATTCCAGACAAAGTGTACAACAGAAAAAATTCACTACTTTCATTAATGAAAAACAAGAAACAAACAAACATTTCAAAATCAGAAAAAGGTCAGTAGGTTTATACTTACCTCTCAAAATTTGATACACGAACACTTTCACATGATCTACGGTGAGCGGTTGCGGTGAGACAATAATCTTATGAAGATCACTTTGCATGAGCTCCGTTAAGACATATCTGAAAAACAAAGGGGATCATTTTAATTAAGAAAGGAAATACGAGAAAAAATAGAAAAATGAAACAAATAGAAAATAAATAAGAAAAAATGAACATTTATGCATTTTTTATGATAAAATAATAATAACAATAATAATAATAATAATAATAATAAATTACTCCTACTTAGAGAATTTCAAAACAAGCATTTGTGAATTGGAAAAATCCGTAGCAAACCATCACAAAATCGTCGTAAAAAACAAGAATAACACAAAGTTAGATCAAAGTCACGGAAAAATGAGAATTTCCAGAAATTATTAAACAGAAATTCAAAAAAATGGCCCACAAATCTGTTTTTTTTTCAGAGCTCTACAGCACCTGATACGCAAAAAAAGTGAAACCGAATGTTAAATAAATTGATTCAATTTTTTAGATAAAAATTGAATTTTCACAAAAAAAAAAGTTAATCTAGTTAAAAATGCTCCGATATCCGATTTCTTGCGAAAATGCTCTTCTAAACTTTTTCAAAGCGTGAAAAACCAGATTTTCATAGAATTTCGATTAAGGTTGGTTTCTAGCCCTCCGAATTGCAAAAAAAACAGCCCGGAAAATAAGAAAAAAATTCGAAAACCCATGCATAATCAATGTTTTCGACTCCCTATGTATTGCTATTGGGGCTAAGAATTCCGATTTAAGTATTTCAAATTAAGTCTGTCCGAATGATACTGTCCGCCCACGCGGTCGGCGAGCTGGTCGAGCAGCGTCGCGAACGCGTTTTTTGAGACTTGTGAATTGATCAGGAAGAATAACAGACAAATAGTGAATAATATGCTATTTGCGGCCGCGGTAAGGCTCATCCAGAGAATTTTTTCGCGACAGCCGCGCGACACGCACGCCGGCCGCGTGAGCGGACAGTCTCATTCGGACAGACTTTAGTCGCTACGTTATCCAATTCTCTAAAATTTCCCCTGTTTTCGAAAATCCCCTGATTCCGATTCCAATACCCACCTATTTTTGTTAATTTTTATTTTTTCTTTTCAAACAAATGGGAATTTTGATCACAGATGCCTTTGTTTCCTCCGGATAAGTTGCAGTGGAGAAAAAAATTCCAGCAATTTCAACAAGAATAAGCAAAATTTGAGCTACAAACCAAAAAAATTCCCAAAAAAAAAACTAAAGATTTCAACGAATTGTAAGCAAAATTAGAACTAGAAACCAAAAAATCTCGAGAAAAAGCTACTCAATCATTCAAAACAAACTATTCGGGAATTTCGCAAGCTTTGTGGGCGCAAAAATTTATACCCTACTTTTAAACAATTTTGCTTAAAATGATATCCCTATGCGCCAAGAAAAATTGCGTTTAAAACACATATAAATAGCATTTTAGCTTCATATCAAAATCATTTTCATGTTTTTTTTCAACTCCCACATGACAATCTGTTCCAAAGTGATAGCTGTCCTGTGCACCTACGTAGCAGGGCTGTGGCTTATAGCGTTAACGTGTTAACGCGGTTTTTTCTTGAAAATCGACGATTAACGCATGATGAAAAGGTCCCAAAATCACGTTAATTTAGTTCGCTAATTGTAGAGGAATTACGGCACCTCTATTGATTTATTGATTTTTGCTTCGGTCAGATAGTTATTCCTAAATTTTCAACGACATGCAAAATTAACGTGTTAGCGCAATAACGGGTTAACGCGGTATTTTCATCGAAAACTAACGATTAACGCTTAACGAAATAACATTTTCCATTAACGCACACCCCTGCTCAGAGAAATCAAAACAAGTTACTTGTAATATAAATGTAACTTACTTGAATGTCTCAAGTAACTTACATTTATATTACATGTAGCATATCTGAGGCGCACTGCACGCAGTATCCTCTCAGAAATTGAAAATAATCTACTTGTAACATATCTAAGCTGATGTAAGTTACTTGCGACTTATCTCAAGTCATTTAAGTTACATGTAACATATCGGAGGCGCAGTGCACGCAGTATCCCACCGATATGTTACATGTAACTTAAATGGCCTGAGATAAGTCGCAAGTAACTTACATCGGCTCAGATATGTTACAAGTTACTTGTTTTCGGCCTTTTACATGTTTTCATCTTTCTGAGTGCTACGCAGTATCGCAGATCCATTTCAGGCAGATTCCACTTTGAGAAGAGGCTGTTTCGAGGCCCGAAACTTAGTGATTGATCTTAGCTAGCCCTAATTTAGAGGCTAAACACACAAAAAAAACGGGATTTTCTTCAGAATTCTATATTGAAAAACAAAAAAAAACGTTATTTGGGAGATTCCAGATATCATTAAGGGAATTATCAACCCTAAGCAAATCTAGCGTCGGATGCTTACAAGAACAACTTTTAGCCAGAGCCTAAACCGGCAAATATCTTCCTGCAACTTCCTCTTCTTCTTCATCTGATGATGATCCCTTATTAAACGAGGGAAGGCGCGTTATTGAGGAGGGGGGGATTGGGTGGAACGGGGGGCATTGTTATTTGTTAGGGTGGTTGGTGATGGTGGTGGTGCGGGTCAATCGCGTACCAGGCACTAAGGACACGGGACACATTCAGCTCCCATCCACCCCTCCTCTATCTACCATAGGCTAGACCCGGTCAGCAGATCGGCTCCTTCTGGACACTTTTTTATCGCGCGAACGGCGTCTTACGGTAATTGGATCAGCTGACCGGCGCAAGCTGAGGCTTTTCTGGGCTAAATCTGTAGCAATCTTACTAGGGGTAAATAGACCTTAGCTCACAAGGGAACAAGTATGAGCCGAAGGAACCATTCCAGATGAGATGTGCATTTCTAGGACCATTTTTCAAGAATATGGAGCCCGAATAAGGCATTCAGAGTTGCCTAACGACAGAAACGCGACTTTCGAGTTTATTGATGTGGCCCAGAATCAATCTCCGAGGGTTATTTGAGGTGCTGAACACGAATATGAGGTCAATTTATCGATTTTCGATAGATTACGGTGGGTATACGGTGGTTTTGTAGAAGTCTCAGATTTCGCTCAAAATTTCTCTGCGGGGGTTTTTCAGGTCGGTGGATAGGAAAATGATGTCCATTTATCGATTTTCAGAACACTGACGTAGGTTTCGCCCCACTAACCTAAAAGACATGGTACCCACCCAGGGTTGAGCAGTCAGCTCAACGAGTGGGTCGTAAAATAATTGGAATTTTTTTGAAAAAAAAAAAAAGAAAATCGGGTGGGGGGCTCGTTCGATTCGACTGAATTTTACCACAAATTTTGAACTTTTCCCAGCTTTTCATTATCAGGAAGCTTCGGAAATGCTTCATTTTGGAAGATTGATCGTAAAAAATTTGGAAGTTTCGAAAAAATTTGGTCAACAGAGTTCGTAGCTCCGCCGAAAATTAGCCCCCTGGACCCACCGTAACCTACAGTAAACCTCGGAATTTCGACAACCAGATTCCAGATTCGTGTTCAGCACCCCAGAATACCCCTACTTACACGTTTTGAGTGGAATTCAGAACGAAATGTTTTGGAACACTCCGACAACTGCCTCATGGGTGGGTACCCAGGGTCCAGGGGAACGCGCCTCGACGCATTTTTTTTCGGGGGGGCTAGGGAGGTAGAAAGGTTGATCCAAAAATCAATTTTTTTTTGGGGGGGTCGTAAAAATTCTGGACCAAGATTAAAACTTCTAAGAAATAGTTAGGAAGCCTAAAATAACGTTTTCAAAATCGAATTTTCTCCAATAAATGCCCAGCTCTATATTACGGTAAGCTACGGTAGGCAGAATGCCGTTCGGCTACCGTAATCTACCGTGATCTGGAGTGATTTAAAGCACAAGTTCTCTTACATAACAACTACTATTAGTCAGCCAGGCCATCCCAAATGGAATGTACTTCTTTAGAATCATTTTTGAACGTAGAGTCCGAATATGCCTTTCTCAGCTGCCTAAAACCACTCTGAAAACAGTTATAGACGTTTTCACCTGATTTTCGTACACAATGCACCTTCCAAAACTTTCGAAAATTTGGAAACGGATCTCATAACCGTGTTCAGATCCCATAAAACCCCCCTGGGCAAAAGTTTTAGTGAACGGTCATTCTTCGAACTTATTGTTAGCATAAGGTAATAGCGTTTTGGACTTGTAGGGATTGTTGGTTGAGCCTTCAATTATATTAATTAAAGGGTCCTTAAAGCGTATATGCAAAATGTTCCGGTTTTGACCTAAATATTTCCCATAGTGGTTCTTTGGGTTGCTGATCACAAACTTGAGGCTAAATTATCGGGTTTTCAAAGCTTTAGACTCCTTTCGTTCGAAGCTTCCCATCGGGTGAAATTTTTGGCCAAAACGCGACTTTCAACTATTTCCGGGATGCTATAGTAGATAGATGTCGCTCGAAATCTTTCCCTCGAAGTTATTCGGAGTGCTCAACCCGAATCTGAGGTCCGTTTATCGACTTTCGACAGATTGAGGTAGATTACGGTGGGTGGACGGTAGTTTAGTCAAAATCTCAGATTTGATTCAAAATTTTTCCTTGGGGTGCTGAATACGAGTTCGATGTTCATTTGTCGATTTTCGAATTATTAGGGCACGTTTTGCCGCTCGAATGGCATGGTACCTACCGTAACCTACAGTAAACCACAGAAATTCGACAAGCAGACCCCAGATTCGCGTTCAGCATCCTAGGTTACCCCTCCGTAGAAGTCTTGAGAAAAATCCAAAAAAAAATTCGAAACACCCAAAAAATTCGGCGAAAATTAAAATTTAAAAATCTTGCGATCCCCCCAGGGGTATTTTCGGGCACTTTTTTTGCCAAAAAAAATTTTTATTTAGTACTACAAGGTGATTTCTATCTTTTTCAACTCAGAATGTTCGATATAGTCTGAATGTAAGTTTAATAGTCGGACGTGTACCATTGTCAGTTAATCCTAGAGTCGTGAGTTTACGAAATACAGTCTAGTTTGGTTTCACTTACTTGGTCCAAAATTTTCAATTTCGAACAATTAAATTTCATTTAAAATGATTACTCTGACCATGAGCAGTTCCCGGGTGATTCCAAATGGACACGCCTGCAGAAAGAAGCGTACACAGTAGTAGTAGTGGTGTAGCATATTCTGACGTGTCAGAACCTGTTGTTAACAAGTTTTAACGGGTTAGAACTTATCGTTTTCTCCTCACATTTTTGTACTGAAGAATCGGAATCGACGATTGTACGTTTCTGCAAGGGTGTCCAGTTGGCAACAGCCGGAGTTCCCGTCCATTGGGTGAAATGCATTCGCCGCGGGCCCGGTCATGGTCACCCAATGAAACAGTGATGGCATTTTAATAGCGCACTTTCATCCCAGCAGTGTGTGAAATCGAAAATTGGGCCATCCGCCGGAATCCCTAACCGGATTTTGGCGGCCGACCGCAGATTTCATAGATATGTGGTCCCATAGTGGAATGAAAGATTCAAATTCCAACCCTGACCTCCAGCTCACGACCTCAACTATTTCAGATGACAGGTGTGCCACAGAAGAGGTATATCAATCAATACGCATCAATTGTCAGACGAGGTCAAGCGCACGGCCAGCGCATACGTAACCTTACCTCCGTGCCCGCCTGTGAAGTAATCTGGTGACCCCTCATTCAAAAGGTCAGGCATCTGAGCAACGGATCAGGACACCACACCATCCGCCTAACCTAACATGACCTTTTCGGCCTCATTAGCCAACAATTAATTAACAAAAATTCTGCAGAGACATTAAAATTCTAACAAAAATAAAAATTTTAAAAATGATAAAAATAATAATAAACTTGAAAATAAAATAAACAGAAAGCAAAAATACACAAAAAAAACTCACAGCTCTTGAAAGAAATGTGGATTCGTTGGCTGCAAGATGTCCAATAGGGAAAGGACCTGAAAAATTGTGAATTACTAGCAAATCTAGACCTCCAATAATTCTAATATTTTGATATTTTCAAAAATTCAAAAAAAGCAGAGAAAAAAAACTTGCTTTATTCGGAGTATCAGAGTGCCCAGTCTTTCAAATTGTCTGCCGATTTAAGATTTATTTATTCGAATATAAGACCATATAAATGTAAAAAAATATTCATTTTAAAACTTGTATTGATTGTTTTCACATACTGTGCTTATCTGGGCTAAATTCCGGTCCGCAATTGCGTCTCGACACGCTTTGCGGCCGCACGCGCTCGAGTCAGTCGAGTTTCCAGCGCCAAAGCCGACTCGATATGGCTTTTTATACAGTTTTCTACAATTTTGTTCGTTTCTCAGTTTCTAAAACCCACCTAGAGTCAACAGATCGGCGGCTGCGGCTCTGGAAGCTCTTCCGACTCGGATGCGCACGGCCGCAAAGCGTGTCGAGACGCAATTGCGGACCGGAATTTGGCCCAGAGAAGCACAGTATACTGTATTATTGTAGTCAGAACTTTTTTTCTTTTTCTTTTTCAGTGAGTTCTTTTTTTCAAATTTCAAAACAAAATCAATTAATTCAATTTATGGGAAAATATTAAAATTAGCTTCTTCTGAATTCGGAATGATTGAAAAGATTAGAAACACTTAATATACCTTTTCGCGCGTTAATTTCGGACAAACTGCGGAATATGACCAAAAATCGTCAAAAACTGTCCTCTAAATAGCAGAATCTCACCAAAATGTCAAAATTTTCGTTCCTCGCTCAATAAACCTTAAACCGAAATAGTCACAAAATCCAACCAAAATCGAATTAGATCATGACCTGAAATTCAACCCGCAAGCCTGAAATTCGAATAATACAAAACTAAAAATTTTTACCCAGCATCCTCGAAGGTTAGCCGAAAAATCGGCTGAATTCAGCTGGAACTGGCCAAAATCGACATAAAAATCGCCAAAATGTTCCAAAGTCGAAGAAAACCTTTATTAATGGTCGAACATTATCCAAAACATTATGCACCTTCAGGGAAAATATTAAATAATGGTTACTGCATTTGTGTGGTTTTTTTTCGAATTAAAAAAATATAGAAAACGTGCTGCCCAAAAAAAATTCTTTGTGATTTCTTTGTAACTCGCTTATTAAATTTTGTTCGAAAAATAATCATACCGATTTCATTCAAAACCGAGTATTATAGCTAAAAAAAAATCAAATTTTTCAAAGTAAAATTAGGTTCCAGATGAAAATTCAAGAAAAAACTTAGAAATTTAATTTTTTTCGATTTCGTTGACTTCGGCTTAGCTCAAGCTTAAGTTGTTAATTCATTTCCGAATAATTTAGATTTACGTTTACCTAAACCTTCCAGAAACTCTACGAGAGAATATTAACATTTACACAAATTTTTCTCTATCAAAATCTTTTGAAAATGTATATTTCTATGTTTTATCGCTTATAGACAACCTTAAGTTGAGACCATAAAATGGAACTCCGACTCGACGCGAGCGGTTCGCGTCGCGGCAATTTTTGACCAGATTCTTCTCGCTCTTCACAACCCATCGGCCAGAAATCGCCGCGTTTCACTGTTCATGGGAGAGCGAGAATAAAAGAACACAGAAGTTTCTTACAAAAACGTCAGAAAAAAAGGATTACGTAGGCTTCCAGAAACACTATTTTGAGAAGACTTGGAGAATCTCCTCTTTCAGGGCGGATAAATTCTGATTATGACAAAAAAAATTAAAAAATGAAAAAATAAAAGATAAAAGTACAGATTGAAAGAACAAAACCACCCACATTATCGTGCTTAAACGATGAAAGCATGCGAATTTCGCGAAAAACCCGTTTACAAGAGGCCAGATTCTGAAAGACGTTGGGCATTTTCTTCAGCGCCACGCGTTTTCCGCTTCGTGGATCCGTCACCGACCTGAAATCCCATCGTCGATTACTGTAGTAGCACGGTACCGGTACTGTAGTCTACCGTAATAACCCTCATGGTGGAAAGAAACAGGTTTTCTGCTGCAGTCTTCTCTCTCTCTCTCTCTCTCTCCTTCTATTCCCGTCTTATTTCTGTACATCGAAATCTGATGTTCTGCCCTGATAGAAACCCGTTCTCACACCCATTCGGACTCTGTCTGGCATGATAGAATCAATTTATTGATTGATTATGATACTATTCAAAAATTTCTGACAATTAAACAATTATTCATAGTTTGTAATATAAGTGGAAAACCATTTTTTATACGAAATACTCTGACCATAACGAGGAAAATTTTACACGAAAATGCTACAAATCGCGTTGAAATTTTAAACAAATGAATATTTCCTGCAACGAAAAACTGGAATAATAATCAAAAACTTCAACAAAAAGGGCTTCTACAGCACTTTCTTACACAATATCAAATAACCAGAAATTTTCCTTTTTTTTTCGAACACTGAAGATTTCTAGAAAAAAATCGAGGCTTAAGATGAATTCTCCCTCACGAACACTCACTACAAAACGAAATCAGGAGAAAATGCTCAATAGGGCTATTAATTTTTCTAGAAATTTTTTTTCGAAATTCTCAGAAAAAAAAAACCAAAAAAATAATATCGTTTGGCAATATTCTGCCCTACAAACTCAAGGGGCTTAAACCATTTTGCCCAGGGTAACTTTGTTTGTCCATTTTCTATATTTACCAATCAGCTATACAATTCTCTCTGACACATCTCACAAGTACGTTAATAAAATTATCGGCTCCGAGCCGACCCCAACAGAAACGGGAGCCACGCAGCACTTCAATGACGTCACGAAGGATGCCGTACACAGCTCTTCTAAGAACGGCTTGCAGCAGCTACTCAGAAAAATGAGATTAAGCTACTTACAACATAAATGAAACTTACTTGAATCTCTCAAGTAACTTAGATTTATATATATATTTAATGTAAGTTACACTTATCTTACATGTAAGTTACACTTATATTTTCACCGCGGGTGGGATTTCGCACCGGTACGACACCCGACGCAGGCAATGCCTTCATGGCCGATTCAAGTTACTTGCGACTTAGCTTGGCCAATTAAGTTACGTGCAATATATCGGAGGCGCTCTACCGTCGATAGGTTACATGTAACTTAAATGGCCCGAGAAAAGTCGCAAGTAACTCACATAGACTTAGATATGTTACACGTAACTTGTTTTCGGCCTTTTATATTAGAAGTAACTTGTTCTCATTTTTCTGAGTACAATTCCATTCGCAACAGTGGTTGCTGTCGTGTTGCACGCCAGTTCGGCTCGAGGCCGGTAGTTTTTTGAGTAATAACCAAAAAATCAAAGAAAAACCTCTAAAATGGACAACCTACCACACGACTCCGAAGGCTCCATAGCCGATCGGCCGGTCCGGTTGCGCGTCTTGCACCGGAGCTGGGTAGAACGGCTGCGTGGCGGCCAGTATCGCATTTGAGACATGCGCTGCCTGAAAGCCAAAAAAATTGGCCCTATGGAATTTTCGATTTTTACCTACCATAAGATATCAAAAATTCTTTGTTTTTCTAGATTTCCAGAAGCTAAAACCCTACCAGAATCCTCTTTACGAACTCTATCAGACTTTCAGCCAACGCCAGCAGCAGTGACGTCATTGTTGCGGAGACATTAGGGCCGGTGTGGACGAACTGGTGGAGCTGAAGGGAGGCTTGTGTGTCTGTACGGGGAAGATGATGTGATATGGTCCGATAGGCGAAATAAACTCGATCGATAAGGATCGATACTCCTATCGATTAATCTATAGAAGCCGGATTTAGCTTTGGGATAGGACAAATCACAGAGAGAGAGAGAGATTCATGGATAGAGCATACATTCGAGGAATTGCATGAAAAAATGAAAGATTGCAGAGATTTGCATTGCGAAGCAACAGGTTGGTGGAACTCCCCTAACTGGATAGGCAACGTGATTGAAGGAAACTGCCAGAATCTCTGTCTCCATCCCTACCAGGGCAGGTTTCTGGAAAATTTATGTGGCTCAATTTTGAGCGTTCTTAGCCCTTACCGCTTTTCGGGATGAGATTACGGACAAAGTGGTGAGATCTGGCAAAGCGGTTTAATTTCAATCGAGATGACTTTCTAGTCGGTAAGTCGAATATCCGAAAAGCTACATATCCGAATACATCCGAAAAGACAGCGGATATCAGAAAAATTCCAAGTCAGATCATCACCGAAAACTCAGATATCCAAAAAACCGTTCCATTCTGCACTTGATTCCAGTCGCCACTCCATTCGAAAAACCGGCCTGTCGAAAAGTCAAATATCCGACCATATTCGAAGAGTTACACTCGCAAAGTCGGATATTCAAAATCTTACAAATCTGGTCACATTAGGGAGTGGGATATTCAAAAAGTCAGATATTCGAAAAAAATCAAATTTGGCTCCCTCCTGAACGACTCGCATCGAGCAACACTCGAAAAGTCAGAATCCGATACCCGACTATATCCGAAAATCGTGTATGCGAATAGCCGGAAATTCGACTTTATTCGAAAAGTTTGAAATCTGATTCTTCCGGATGTCCAAAAAGTTTAAGAATCCACCACGTTCGAAATGATCCATATTGTGAGACAACATCTGAGAAGTCGGGATCCGGAGTCCACAATATTCGATCATATTCAAAAAATCGGATATTCGAAAACTCTACAATCCGTCTTCATCCAAAAATCTGTATTTTCAAAACATTTGCAATTAGACTATATCTGAAGAGTCTGAAATTGGACCTCGCTTGGAAGTCGGTTTTTCGCGGAAAATCTGAATGTCGACAAACTGGATTCAAAAATCGGATATGAATCCGACTTTATCCGGACGTCATCATCCGGTATATACGAAAAGCCGGAAGGTCGACTTCATTCTGATCAATGTCGCCGGATGTCCAAAAAGTTTCAGAATCGACCATACTCGAAACTATCCGCAGTTTAAAGCAACATCTGGGAAGTCGGATATCTGGAACCCAAAATATCATATCATATTCAAAAAGTCAGATATTCGGAAACTCCAAAGTCCGCCTATGCTCGAAAATCCGGATTTTCGAAAAACCTGCAATCAGACAATATCCGAAAAGTCTGAAATTCGGCCTTATTCGGAAATCAGACAAGCGGCGAATCTAAAATCCGACAGACTGATTCCGAAAACTGGATGCGAATCCGAATTTATCCGAAAGTCGGCCATTCGAGAAGCCAAAAATTCGGCTTTATTCTGATCGATTTTGCCGGATGTCCAAAAGGATTCAAATCGACTACATCCAAAATGACACTTATTTTATGCCAACATCTGAGAAGTGGTAATATACGGTACATCTAAAATCCGACTGAGTGAATTCGAAAATCGGACATGGATCTGACTATATCCGAAAGGTCGGAAATTCGACTTCATTCTGGTAGATTTTGCAGGATGTCCAAAAAAAAATAGAATCAGCCATGTTCAAAATGACCCATATTTTCATAAAACATCTGCGAAGTCGGATATCCGGAATTCGAAACATCCGATCACATTCAAAAAGTCGGATATTCGAAAACTCTTAACTCCGGCTATATTCGAGAATCTGGATTTACGAAAAAATGTGCATTAAGACTATATTCAAAAAATTCTGAAATCGGACCCCAGTCGGAAGTCGGATTCACGGAAAATCAAAAATTCGACTGGTTGAATTCGAAGATCGGATACGAACCAGACTATATCCGAAAGTCGGCTATCCGAGGAGCCAAAAAATCGACTCTATTCGAAAAGCTCTAAGATTGAATATGCCGGATGTCCAAAGGTTCTAGAGTCGACCATATTCGAAGCTATCTATAGTTCAAGGCAAAATCTGAGAAGTCGGATATCTGGAACCCGAAACATCCGATCACATTCAAAAAGCCGGAAATTCAAAAACTCCAAAATCCGCCTGTATTTTGAAATCTGGATTCCCAAAAAATCTGCAAATTGCCTCTATTCGGTAGTCGGATTCACGGAAAATCTAAAATTCGACTGACTGAATTCGAAAATCGGATATCAATCCGACTACATCCGTAAGTCGGTTATCCGAAAACCCAGAAATTCGACTTTATTCGGATATTTTGAAATTTCTGTTTGCAGGAAGTCGAAAAAGTTTTAGAATTGACCATATTTGAAATGGCCCATGTTTTGACACCACATCTGAGAAGTCGAATACCCGGAAAGCGAAATATCTGACCATATTCTAAAAGTCGAATATTCGAAAACTCTGAAATACGTCTATATTGGTCCGGAAGGGTGCATAGATGGGACCCTTAAAAATCTGACTATAATCGGCAATTCAAATATCCCAAAAGTTTGAAACTGGGTTATATCCAAAAAATCCAAAATCAAAGGTCCATTGGTAACAACAGTTGCTTTCATGTTGCACGATATGGGACTGAAGAGAGCTGAATTTCTAATTCAAACACAAGGCTCACAAAAGGTTAACCTAACCCTCAATGATTTACCTGGATTTTGTAAATCCCAATAAAAATTTGGGGTATGATTTAAAATTCATCTCACATGTCACCCTCAAGGGATACACTGAGAATCAGGAAATGACTAACTCCAAAAGCCCAGAGAGAGAAAATCTTGAAGCAAATTCTTCTCAAATTACGCATCTGGCGCTGGAAAACGAAGGAATGCATGATCAGAAAGGGACAGAATCAGATATTCAGAATCAAAATGTGTCGATTGACGGAATGGGGGGGGGGGGCGACTGCTGGATGGCTGTCTGGTCCAGCAGGCAGGCAGGGCAGGGCACTGCGAGACCGACGATTGCCAGCTGTCATGTCAATGAATTTCCCCGATAGTTTTTTTTTCGGCCAGTGAACGTGAATCCATAGAGAAATCATCCTGGTGAGAGAGAAAGAGTTGATATTTAGCTCCCACCAATGCACATGAATTTCACAGGTGATTCCTTCCAGGAGAGAGAAAAGAACTTTTGGAGGAACCACTAGCAAAGGTAACAGGTTATTCTGCAGGCTCTGACAGGAGAAAGTGGGGGAGGGGGAGACTTCTTGGTGGCCGCTGGCCAAAACATGCTGATAAGGGCAGACGGCTGAAGGGGTGGGAAGACGGTGGGAAGTGCACATATCACGCGGAACATCACGCGAGTCTGAGGAGGAAGGAGAGCAGTACAACCACCTAAGCACCTGGGGGGAGGGGGCTGTTGTCCGTCGCAATCGCTTGGTTTTCGATTCATATCACTCTGCTGGCGTCGATCTGTGGCCTGATAATGTGATTCCAAGAAGAAGCTCAATACAAAAACTATTCGTAAACCAATCTAAACTTGAGAATGGGACAGCAAATGAGAAAGAATCAGATCAAAAATCGAGTTTATACTTCCGAAGCGGCACGGCGTGATCTCGATCGACAGCGTTGTCGCGTGGAAGTATGGAATCAATTAAGCAGGTATTAGCCTCGCCCGCCGTTCAATTTCAAGGAGAATGTTTGGAAATTACTGAATCCTCAGACGTTTTTCGATTCATCTATAAATGCGAAAAAAATTGAGGGGAGGCCACGCCCCCCGCCTCTAAACCCACAAGGAGGAAAGCACAAGCTCCGCCTCCAAAAGGAAACTAAAGGATCGGGGCCGGGGATAAACGAAAATTATTTCCTGAATCTCGGAAATCGGAACGTCAAAACCATTGGACATTCGTTTAGGGAAATTCCTAACCCTCCCTTGGCGACTGAGCCTACAAAAAAAACATTGACTTATCCGTCTTTATTGAATGATTTTCATGTAAATACAATCAACCCTGGTTTTCTTGGATAAGAAGGCGTACCTGGAGTTCGAATTTATCGCCCAAAATGACCCCCAAGGGAACTAACAAGGAAAAGTGTTGCAAATTCTAATCTCGCGAGTATTTCCAATTTCTCCCGCATTCTCAGGCTTTTTTTTTTTCGGAAATCGGGAGGCCAAAATCATCGGAAATCGGAATTCCGCTCATCCCTGATCGGGACCAATGAACGGCTTGGCAGCTTCATGCAGGCTGCGTGGTGTTGCCATAGCGTTCCACTGGCAACAGCGATTGCTGTTCTGTTGATGGGGGCGGGGTTGACCGGGGTGCAGTTCGGCTCCGAGCCAGCAACTCTCCATGTGTGAAATGAGCCCCCTTGTTTTTAGAACTTCAGGGGCGGAGCTTGTGGCTTCTTCCCTATCTCTTGTTTCTTATACATAACCGGTGTAAAAAAAAGAAAAATTTCCCAATTCAATTTCTAAAAAAAACTTTTCAGTAATGCTTTGTCAATCTCACCTCGATATGCCGAATTACGAAAATATATCCTTTATCGACACTTAATACCATCTAAAAACATACAAATTTGTTTACTTATACTATATAGAAAGTATATGTACACCATTTATACGCAAAACTTTTCAAAAATTTTTTGGTATTTTTCAAAACAAATTGCAAACCATGCCATACAAAATGATATTTTTTAGTGTTTTTTTAATCTTTTTTAATTAATTAGCTTCAAACTTTAGAACCCTCCCCTCCATAAAAATCAAAGGAGACGTTAGTGTTTGTCAATCAGCATTTAGCCGTACAATATAAATTTGAATAGAAGAAAACTCTTCTGAAGGGTCCATTCTTGCAAAAGAAATTGCAACTTTCAATCTGCTCCAAAAATTTGAAGGAGGCTCATACAGCTCAAAAAAATTCTAGGTGAGAAGACACTCAAAAATGGCAAAAAAAAAACGAAAAAAAAACGTTTTGAAGCTTTCAACGTCCTTTAAAGGAAATTGATATTTTAAGGATACGGTAAATGCCAACATAATTCAACCAGGTGGTGGCCGTAATATATCCAAACTGCAAAAAGAGCGGGGGAGGAGCGAAGGGCTGTGATTGGCTCTGGTTGGTGAATTCTCCAATCACGGTCCTTCGCTCCTCCCCCCTCTTTTCGCCATTTGAACACATTACGACCATCATCCCATCCAATCATTCGTACCTTTCCCAATTAACAAATTTTCTTTTTAAAAAATCTTGCATTTTTTCAAAAAAAAACAAATCTTTTTCAACTGAAAAATTTGCACGCAGTCAATTCTCGGAAAAAAAGCGAGATTTTTTCCCCAAAATTTTCCCGTTTCACACCGGCCATATAAGGGCAGCGATCTAGTCAGTTCAATTAATACATAATAAACCCCCCCCCCAGAAAATTGGATACCTGCGGCAATTGTTGTTGTTGCATTTGCAGCACCTGGTGCGCAGTTGGAGCCACTGATTTCTTCTCCTGCTGCTTCACGACACCGCCGGCATACATTGGCGGGGCGCCAACGGCCGCCGCCGTCGCCGGATGCGACACGAGTGCCATGTCGCCTGAAATGGGCAGTATAAATCCAACAAACCTCACAGATCTCACTGGGCTATTTTTTTTTCAAACAAAAATCAATTTAAAAAATTCTTGTTGGAGCTTTCTGATTCGAATTTCGAGAAAAATCGATCCGTAATGGGAACCTTCGAAAAAAATCGATAATTAGGAAGAAATCAATAACCTGTTTGAGAAAAATTTAGGAACCAGCACATTTTTGTAAGAGGATTATACTTCTCAGCGGGGAAAGTTGTCATATACTGTGCTTATCTGGTCCAAATTCCGGTCCGCAATTGCGTTTCGACACGCTTTGCAGCTGCACGCGCTTGAGTCAGTCGGGTTTCCAGCGCCAAAGACCTACTCGATGTGGCTTTCTTACACAATTTTCTCCAATTTTTCTTAGTTTCCAGTTTCCAAAACATACCTAGGGTCAGCAGATCGGCGGCTGCGGCGCTGGAAACTCTTCCGACTCGGGAGCGTGCGGCCGCAAAGCGTGTCAAGACGCAGTTGCGGACCGGAATTTGGCCCAGATAAGCACAGTACATAACAGTTATAATTTGCAAAAATTACCCAAAAAAAAGAAAACAACATTAGAATATCCATATTGATCGATATTGATTAACGCTTAAAAATGGGCTAACAAGTGGCAGCAGGTAACAAGGGAGTAGTCTGTGTGTTACCCCATCATCTAGCCGGTAACTACTGTGCAATCGATAAACACGCCAGGTGAGGACGAACAGTCAGGTCACACTGGGCGACAAGTTTCTCCCAATTACTGGTAGGTAGAGCTATATCGAGACTTGTTCTTTAAAATATTTTTAAATTTTCTATACCTTTTTCAGACTCCGAAGCCTTTATATACCTTTTTTCAGACTCCGAAGAGGGCGAGACCGCCGAAACGTTAGTCTGCTAATAAACATCATACTACCTCGTGCCGGCTAAAATCAAAGTACCAGCTATATTCTGATGCCGAGGTTCATCGAGAGTCAAACGTGGAGATTATTTTTAAATAATTATTTTCTCCACTTACTCCCCCTTCCTAATATTTATTTTTATATCTTTTTAACCAGTGAATTTTTTTCTCTATTTTTGTAATTATACCAGAGTAATAAAACTTTCTAGTTCTAAAACCACAGATTGGGTATCTAGAAATACAAAACACATAGTCTAAAAAATGAGAAAAAATTATTGAAACGCATGAAATCTTTCACATTCATATTTACTTCCGTAATTTTTTTCCTGATATAATTGATTTTTAATTCTTTTTTGAACTGGAAATATCTATCAATTACCAATTATCTTTTTTTTAAATGTTTTTTTCAATTAATTTTTTTGTTTTAACAATACCAACCTCCCTGAAAGTCAAGTCTCGAGCAAAAAAAACCGGATTTTTCTATTTGTGAAAAATAGTTGTGAAATAATGAAAGGTTCCCATAAACCACAAGCACAATATATTATGCGAATAGTAACAAAGAAAAAAGAGATTTAGAAATCCCGGAACCGCTTCGAAACAAATTCGGCATGAAAAAACAAGGAGAATAGTAAATAGTTTTTTTTTTATTCCAAAAAGCAATTAAAATTTCAATAGAAATTAATCTTTCATTTTTCAGAACAAAATTTCAAAATAGATAGGAGATTAATCCCAAGAAATTTGGAAAACTGAAAAATCTTTAAAATTTTAGAAACCCTTCATGCTTTTCAAAAATTTAAAAAATAATTCCAAACTCTGACCACTTGAGTTGGAGACAGTGAAAAATTTATTCAATAGGACTTTTTTTCCTAATTCAAAAATGAAACTTTGTGGATATTAGATCAGGAGTTAATAAATACCACATATTACGCCGCGGCGAAAATATCAAAAATCACGGAAAAAATGAAATAAAAAACTCGTCAAAATTTTCATAGTTAAAAATATTATAATATCGCCAGAAGTCTCGAAATAATTTATTCTTCGTGCATTCAAATGTTCCATATAGACACGTAATCGATTTTTCCGCTTCGAGAAACTTTTACTAAAACTTTTTATCTGAAAAAGGGAGTATTTGCTGAATACTGTGATTTTTTTCCGATTTTTCAAACAATTTTTATATGTCCTTGCGAAATTTCATCACAAAAATTTGTAAATAAAGGGAAAAACGTAATGATTATTTCAATTAAAAAACGGAAATCCTAACGGTAAACCAATCAATAATCAACAAATCGGAGAGAATAAAGATTTTCGGAAACCCTCCAATCCGAAATTATGGACCCATAATGGTAATTCCAACTTTCTTCCGCATTCCAAGGCAATTTTCGGAAGTCCAAAATGAGAAGGCCAAAACCCGTCTCGGAAATCGGAATTTCGCTCATGTCTCGGTTTCCCACCCATATGTACTCTGCTAGCTAACCAGAAGTTACTTCCAGGATTTCCACTGCGGCAAAATTTTGGGGACATGTAACTCGTCACTCCAAATTTCGTAAAATAGCAGTGGATTAAAGTTCATGCCCTCATATAAACACGATAGTTTTGTCTCTACAGGATCGTAGAAAATTCAATATTGATTGAAAATTCGAAAAAAAATCGAAAAAAATCCGCCTCACCGACTAAATTATGGTGCACAATGCCTTGAATGTGATGCTGCAACTGTTGCAGTTGTTGATGATGGGCTAGTTGTTGGACGAGCTCAGCGGACGATATTAGTGGAAAATTTGCTGGAACGAATAAAACAATCAATATATCGATTCATCAGTCAATCGATAATCGATCACAAATATGTATCTACATAGAGACGACGAACCTTGCTGAATCAGTTGTTGCTGCCGGGCAAGAAGTGCGTGTGCTGTCGCGAGATCGTACAGCTCACACGTCGCGGTCGAGCTGCAACCCGACGACGAGCTTGAGCCTGAAATCGATATTATAAAAAAATGAAAAAAAGAAATCGATCAGCTGCGATAGGGAGACAAATCGCGATTTATTGACGATTTTAACACACGCGGAGATTTTCTATTTCTCAAGAAATAAGTCAAATATTGAAGCAAAAAATGAATACGTAAAAGCGTTTCATAGTCCTAAATTTTTTATAAATACTTAAAAAAGAAACAAATTGAAAAAAAATCTGGATGAAAATGTGCGCAATTTTGCGGGATTTTCTCCATTTGTTAAAAGCAAAAATAAATAAAAATCCAAATAAAAAAATAAAAGGAAAAAATAATTGATAAAAAAATGAAAGTTAAATAAGAGAGGAAAAAATGACATGTGTGGTCGATTACAAAAAAAAAAGTTGTGGAATGCAGAAGTGACGGGAACTGCTCACAACTAAGATGGAAATTAATAGCAAAAAGTAGAAATAAAGGATTTTTTAAAAATTTTTCACAATGAATAAAACCACAACTCCTAAACAGAGATGAAATGAAAAGATCACACGTTTACTTCGGAGCACTGAATTAAAAAAACCTAGAAAACAGTTTAAAATGTTCGAAATCCCTACTTACACAAGCTAAATTCGCTACCAATCTTCACAAGAACTTAGAACTCTTGAGAAACATAAAGAAACAAACTTTCTCAAAACTCTGCTTTTACGAATTTAAAATCGATTATCCAAAAAAATCCAATCAATAAATCGATTATTTGAAAAAAAAGCAATCAATAAATCGATAACATAAACTTTTGAATAATCGATTTATTGATTGATTTTTTAAAACTGGTGAAAAACGTATTGAATCCGTCAACTAAATAGCTACTGTAGAACTAGTACACTAAAGTGACTATAGTAGCGACAGCAGAAAGCAGACCTTCACTGGAATAATTAAACATTCTAAATGTAATTATAACACTAATGACAGTAATTATATGTATATTGGAGATAATTACCACATCGAGGAGGAAATCAATGAATGCACCTGGAAGTGCTATCCACTCTGCCACAGTGTGACCCAACTAATAACGCTATGGTGAACAATAGTCAGAATCTACTGCAGTAATGATCGATTCGATATATCGATCTTTTAAAAGATCAATGGTAGGTTGCTTTTTTTTCAAATACCAGTATAAAACGGAAAATATGAATTCATTAGATAGTATCTAAAGTAAAGAGAGAAAACACTGCAATGCATTAGTATTAAAATCTGATGCCTTTATTCAATTAATTTTCAAATAAAATACTAATTCCAAGAATAACTATATGAAAGCTGATTCTGTATAGGAATCATAGTGTACTTATGAAAATATGATTGACTAGAGGGACGAAAAAACTGGTTACTGGTAGACTATGCTAACTTCAAGACTTCAATAGGATACAAGAGTAGGATATTCTCTTGACCACATAAAAAATATTAAATATAAGAAAGGACCGAGAAACTAATGCAAATCACCTAAAAAGAAAAAAAATACAGAAAAAAAAACTTCAACACAAAATTCTATTTTTTACTAAAAACAGAACACACGAAAACGGAAAAAAATGAAAGAGTTGTCGAAAGAAAAAAAAAACAGAAATATCCAGCGAAGAGCAAATCAAATGGATAAAATGGAAAATTTTCATGCACATTGTCTTAAACAGTAGTAATGCTATAGAATTTAAAGACAAAAAAAGTAGGGGAAGACAGAAACACTTGTTACTCTGAACAAAGAAATTCGAATGCTTTCTAGATCTTCACTTTTTTCAATCTAAACTTCAATAGTCCAAATTTATCTCTGGCTCGAGTACTTTTTTTAATTTTACTTCATATTTTACAAACTTCATATACACAATTTTTTATGAAGAGCTTCAGAAAGCTTGAATAAACGGGGATGCGAAGTTTTCATTTTTTTGTGGAAAACAAAACGGAAATTTTAAAAAAAATGCATAAAATCTATAAATATCGAAATTGCACAAATATGCATACACGCTTACAACAACGAATTACTGAACTGTTCTTTGGGAAACTGAGGAGAAAAAAACCAGAATTAATTAATAAGTATATGATCTAAAATGTTAGAAAATTAGGTACAGAAAACTTTCCAGAATCAGGAAAAAAGCCGAGAAAAACCCAGCACATTACCCTGATCTTTAGTGCAAGTTGCCTGCAAGCTTCACGCAACTTTTTGCATTTCTCTTACGAATCCTTAAAAGGAAGCTCGAAAATCTCCTATAAAGCGACATAGGACAAAAAGCACAGAAATCAGATTATTCAACAAACTGTTAAAAATCAGTAAGTAAAGTAAATATGAGTGAGTAGACAACTCTGCTGGCTATGTAGGTTAGGAGAAAATTTTCTCAAACTTCGGAGCAAGTTACCCTCATCCTTACCGCAAGTTACCTGCAAACTTCACGCAACTTGTACAGAAATTGAATGAATTCAACAAAATCACACAGCATCTAGTATATATGCAGTGTAAATATGATTGAGTAGATAATTCTGCTGGCTACTTTGAGTGAATTTTCTAAACTTCTGAGCTACCACCATCTTTGGGCAAGTTACCCTTAGAAGTCAGAACATCTTACCAACATCTTTGGCCAAGTCATCCTTGAAAGTCACCAACATCTTTGGGGCAAGTTACCCTCATGTTTAGCGCAAGTTACCTGCAAGCTTCACGCAACCTGTTCTTCTAAATATTTCATGTCATAGGTGAACTTTGAATTTGCATGTAACGTAAAATGATAGACAAACTAGTAGTTAGCTGTAAGATGAACGCTGTAAGTTGAGAGAAGCCTTCAGGTAACTTGTGCTAAAGCCGTAGTTAACTTGTTCGAAACTTTCTGAATGAAATCAAAGTCGATGAAAGTCGTCCCATATTCGAAGATGCCCAATCATAAAAACAGGACATCTAACAAAGCCTATGATAAGATCAAATTGGAATGTTTTTTTCATGTTTTTTAATATAAAAATGGAAAATAAAAAAAAATCTTAGGTACACACAACTAGCGAGCACAAAATAATGTCAGGTTAAATTCTCAGAGTTCAAAATGGAATCCTGAAATCTCACAGGACAACTAGCACAGAAATCCTGAAGTCCCGTGGGACAACTAGCACAGAACATAAAACAAATCAATAAACTGTTAAAAATCGCACAGATTCCAGTAAGTAGGGTTAATATGAGTAGGTAAGCATTAGTTAGAGAATATTGACCCGAATGGCAGCAGATAGCGGCCGGCGTCCTCACTGGTCATCAGTCTGGTAGGGTGGGTGAGGGGTGGGTGGGTAGCCAATATAAATTGACCATTGGCCTCCTCCTCCTCTCTGGCGCTGCTCACGCGCGCCTCGGCAGTCGTCCTCAGTCCAGTCAGTGGTCACTTGGGGACACCGGATGAGGACGAACGGCGGAATCAGCTGGACGCTGCTGGCTGGGGTGGGTGTCTCCAGCATTGATCGGTCGGTCGTTGTGGCCATCTATGGAGAGGGGAGGAAGGAAGTGTGAGATGTGGAGCAGAGGGCAGGCCTAGGCTAGTCGCGCCGCCAGGCCATTGCCATCTGTCCTGACGCCCAGCCGCCGCCGCCCCATACATACATAGCATACTAGAAGAGTTCGTGTGTGGCCGTATAGATGACATAGCGCGCGGTAGGCGGAGAGTGGCCAGACATCGAAACTGCATCACATACACACATGCACATACACTCTACATAACCGGTCTATGTGACTGGCTGACAAATGCCTGGGCTTGAGCTTCGGCTGAAGCAAGCGGGCAGACTCCAGGTCAAGCTCACAAGGGAAGTGTCTGGAGCAGTTGTCGCATCTGCGAAAACGAATTGTATTGCCAGAATCTCTTAGACCTCTGTTGTGAAACTTCGCAGTATCCCGGGATGTGCGAACATTTTCGAAAACTCGAAATCGAAAATGACGATTCTCGCTTCGAGACCAACTTTTTTGGAGCAGATTGGCCATTTGGAGTACAACCATTTTTCGAAAAATTTTCTTTTTCGGTATTGATTTTCCCAAAAAAAAAACCAAAAAAAAAACGAAAAAGTGTACTTTTGCATCGTGACATAGTGTGGGTAAGCATTCTACAAATTTTTGTCTAAAAAATTAATCGTTTTTCAGTTTTTTTTTTGGTTTCGCGAGCGGCTGATTCCAAGAAGTTAGGAACCCGTAGGGCAAATTTTGGAATGATTGTTTGGAATTTCGACTTTGACTGGAAACCTGCATATGGTGACTGTACAGGGTGCTGAAAACGAATCTGGGGTCGGCTTCTCGAAATTCCGAGGTTCACTGTAGGTTACGGTGGGTAACATACCACCAAAGAGGTCCGGTTAAGGCCCGCACCGGTATGGCTCAGCCCGGTTGCGTGCTTGACGCAAGAATATATATACAACTGAGTGTACAGCGAATAAAAAATTGGTGATCTGAATAATTTTTGATTCAAATGCGGTATCAGAAATAGTAAAAATCAAACAAAACGAATTTAAAAGATGAATAACTTGTCCGTTTTTAGCAAAAAAAAACGTAAGCTTTGGATACCTCTAAGGAAAGTGAGAACGAAAGTACGACAAAAAACAACCAGGAAGTGGGTGAAAATCGCGTGTATCCAGCCGAATCAATGGATCACCCCGCCCACCGTCATATAACAGTTGTCCTGCGTTCGTTTCACTAGAGTAACAGTTGACAAATTGGTGCATAATCTTTATCGCGAATGATTCTAAAATCCTAGCATGTTCATTGGCCCATCCTATTTTTAAAGAGTTTCCAGGACAAGAAACAGAAAACAATGTCATTTACCCAAGAATTTTGAAGCGCGAAACCATTGCCGCCGTTAGGTTAGACGCTTTGTCTGCAGTCTCCCAAAACACACCGAACAAGCGTAATTGAGAATTTCAGAGGTTTCTTTGAACAATTTTATTTACGGTATTTGAGAGTTTTGTGGGTACTTTTCCCTATTAACCTCTACTTTGTGGACTTACCTACTCAAAAAACATCGAAACCTGGAATACGTTTTTTTTATCTTGAACACTGCCTTTCACGAGTAAAGATTACCACGAACCATTGAAGTTCGTGATGCTTGATTGATTTTTTGGCTGTTTTCAGGTAAGGACCATTTTAGGATTAGTTGAGCTTTCTGAACTCACTATATTGTTGTTTTTCCTTATAGTTTCAGATATTAGTTCACAGACAGCAAATTACTAGTTATTCATTTTTCTTACACCTACTTGAGCATTTCGAAAATCGGATTTTTCTGAATTCAAAAATAAGTCAGATCAGTATCCGCCGAACCGAATAACCCCCGCAAAGGAATGTTGAGTAAAATCTGAGACTTTGGCCAAACTACCGTACACCCACCGTAATCTGCCAGAGACTGCCAGAAATCGATTAACATACATAAGATTCCTGTTAAAGACAGTGTTCACGATAAAAAAAACCGGACTCTAGTTTTCAATGTTTTCGAGTAGGTAACGAAGTAGAGGTTTATGGACAAAAGTCCCAACAAAACTCTGAAATACCGGATAAAAACTGTTTATAGAAACTTCCGAAATATTTAATTACGCCTGTTTGGTGTGTTTCGTGGGACTGCAGACAAAGCATTAAACCTAACGTCGAAAATGGCTTTGCATATAAAAATTCCTCGGTGAGTGGCTCTGTTTTCTGTTCCTTACACCGAAAATTCTTTAAAGATAAGATGGAAAAATGCACATCTTTAGATGTAAGAATCTTCCTTGGAAATAAAGAATATTCAAAAATGTGGCAACTGTTCCTCTGGGCGACCTACCCTTCAGATGCTTTCCGTCAAGAGTCAAACCGCTACAGCTACACAGCTACTATACGAAGTAACAAGCGCCACATCGTATTGGCATTTCCTCCCTCTACTCCTCCTCCTCCTCTCCCCGAACACACACACACACAGACCAAATATGGTAAATAGTAAACAAAAACAGAGCACCAGCATGAGCACTAGGCCAGCCAGAGGCTGAAGGCTACTGCTGCTGCTGCGTCTGGTGTAGGTCAATAACAGTCACAAGAGCCACAGCAGTAGCAGTAGCAGCGGTAGAGGAACAAAAAAAAAGACGACAAGGCAGATTCAATCAGAAAACACTAATCGATAATTCATCTATTTAATTGAATAATTATTCATGTACATGCTTAATTATTTGCACGCTGTCTCAAGCGCCATCGCTGTCGAAAAAAAAACGCGCAAAGGGAGCAATTTTTATTCATTTTGTGGTGATTTTTCAAAATATATTGAGCAATGAGTGCTTTACGAAAATGCGATTAAATACGTATTTTCGTGATTAAAAATTGTTAAAAATTCAATAATTGCCGAATATGTATGTATTCTATATTATACATTCCATCCGACGGAGTCGGTTTCGGATATCCGGGTCGGATAATCCGATCGGATAATTATCCGAAATCCGATCCGACGTCAAAATGGCGATTTCGGATTGATCCGAAATCCGATCAGACGAAAAAACACGATATCCGAATTATCCGATATCCGAAAAAGTGAAAATCGAAGGATCCGATCAGAAAACCGGATAATCGGATGAAAAATTGGTCAAAAACGGATACTCGATCGGATAAGAATCGGATAATTTCGGATAAAAAAATCGAAATATTAGTAATCGAAAAAGACGACATCGAAATAGTAGACTGAACGCGGTCTCCGGATGCTGTCTACATTTAGAAGGCAGTGTTCACGAAGAAAAAGTTGCACGTTTTTTGATTAGAACGTAAGCTTTGGGTCCCTCTAAGAAGATTAAGAACGGAAGTGCGACGAAAAAAGGACGGTAAGTGGGTGAAAATCTCGTGGGCCAGCCAACCCATTGGGCCACTCCGCCCACGTCCTATAACAGTTCCCCTGAATTCGTGGTTAAATGAGCGATAATTTCCGATGAAAAGCCCCGTTCTTCCCTTCATTCTCAACGTCTCTCTTTACTCAGGTCAGCTCGCACACATCGGCTGCGAAAAACGGGAGTTACAAGCTTCGGACAACTCGTCCACAATGCTTCCCTAGCTGAATTTGGAGGGGCCTTAACTCCGTTTCCAGAAGGTCTTGTACGATTCCAGGGACATCATTGAAATCAGCATGGGACCGTTTTCAAAATAGACGGAAAAAACAGAAAGACGACTTTTGTCGTAAACACTGCCTTTAAAGCGACCATATCAGTTGAAGATTTCCAATTATGTCTTGTTAAAAGGCAGCAGACACGCTCAAAAATGGTATTGATTTTATGACATAAATCAAAGGTTTTGAGCCGGTTTTATTGGGAATTGACGAAAAAACGTACGAAAACTGTGTGCAAATAGAGAAATAACGGTTATTTTATTATCGGGTGAAAGTGGACGAGTTACTCAGCGCGCGGTTGAAACAGCGAATATTAGCAACAAAACGGTTGAGATAGACAAGCCGACATACTCTTACAGCCTGTACTGGAACGTTAACCTCGTTGGAAGCATCAAAAACATATATACCCTCAAACTACTCGACTCCAACGCGTGCGTGTGCGGGCGTATGCTGCTCCCCCCTCAACATACACACGCATACTCTCTGTCTGTCTGTCTATCTGTCTCTGTCTGTCTCTGTCAGTCTGTCTGTCTGTCTGTATGTATGTATGTATGTATGTATGTATGTATGTATGTATGTATGTATGTATGTATGTATGTATGTATGTATGTATGTATGTATGTATGTATGTATGTATGTATGTATGTCTGTCTTTCTGTCTGTCTATCTCTCCGTCTGTCTTTGTCTATCTATCTGTCTTTCTGTCTGTATATGTCTGCCTGTCTGTCTCTATCTGTCTCTGTCTGGCTCTCTCTGTCTCTGTCTGTCTCCGCCTGTCTCTGTCTGTCTTTGTCTGTCTCAGTCTGTCTCTGTCTGTCCGTCTCTGTCTGTCTGTCTCTGTCTGTCTGTCTTTGGCTGTCTTTGTCTGTTTTTGTCTATCTGTCTCTGTCTCTGCCTCTGCCACCGCTCCGCACACGCACGCAAAAGAACCAAGCGAATTTCGCTGCGAAATGGAGGATACACAGGACGAACACATACATCCACGAGAGAGTCGACTATCGACTTCAAGAGTAGGAACAGCAAAGTAGGATATCCAATTAGAAAGTCGAATATCCGATAAGCTCCGAACTCGCCTATACTCGAAAAGTCGAATATCCGATCGGATAACCAAAAACTCATAATCCAAAACTATTGGAAAAAATACAATGTCAAACTATGTCAATAACGTGAGATTTCGAAATGTCAAACATCATTCGACTACATTTGAAAAGTCGGATATTCGGAAAAAAATGTTAAAATATTCGAAAGCCTGGGAAAAAACAGTGTTCACGCATGGTGGTATAGGTCTTTCACCAAGTTTAGTCGTGTGAATGGGCGGGGCCGCGGTGGTAGATGGTCGCCCGCGAACGAAAACGACAGTCGGCAGTGTCGCGAATGCCGCACCGCCGCCGCAAATGACAGCGGCTGTTCCACTTTTTCATGACTGAATTTGAAGAAAAACATGTATGTAACCCGTTTTTTCTGTTTATGGCTGATTAAGCAATAGACTTGGGACCCAAAGACTTGGAATCGCAGTTCTTGAAAAACACACCAATTTATCTCCCCAATCAAGTTTCCCACATAAAAACCCCTTTCAAGAGCGGTCTAGCCCTAGTCCAACCTTGACCCAAAAATTAGCTCCACCACCAATTTCCAGGGCTTATTCGGCCAATTTGCGGTCTGCGCGCACGATGACGAGTTCGGGATGAGGAACCGGATCTAATGTCATCACAAATCTTGATTTTCGCGCGAAGAGGAAGAAAATGCGCCAGAAAACCCCATCAGGACCTACAGCATTCGAACACTGGCTGAAGTCACATCAGATGTCGAAAAGAGCGACAACTGCCCTGTGAGGACATAGGACCTCAAGAGTACAGGACCAGAGCACATCGCATTGATTAAAGAACTGTGAGGGCAGAAAAGTGTCAATAGTCCATTTTATGGTTTCTGCCCCGCCATATACACATATGTAAATCTGCGCTGAGGAACTTTTTTTGTGGTGGCGCAATTACGCTGCCGGAGCATGTTTTGAGGACGAGTTTTCGCGGCCAGAGCACGTACACGCGCCCTCAAGTCACACACCGCGTGGACTCGTCTCGCACTTGGCTGAGGCGAGGAGGCAGATATCCCGGTTCCACTGTACTCTTCATGTCCGCAGATTCACATTTACGCATTCCGTGTCTATATGGCAAGTGCGACTGTCGTTCTGAACCCATTAGACGCTTGCTCATTTAGACTTCCGAGAAACTCCTGGTGGAAGCACGACGATTGTTCCTTAGTGAATACCTGATGGAATGCACGGTTTTTGACCAGGATTAGGGCACTAGTTCACAAAGAAGACCACGGAATTCTTACGCAGTTATATGATAGAACTGCTAACCTAAAGGTATATGACTTTACCAAGAGAAATCCCAAACAACATTCCAAAAACCAAACATCGAGCTACACACACACAACACTATATCTGAGCCTAAGGCAGCTAAAAACGTCGTCAGAGGGGAGGAGATGAGTTAGCGCGAGGTTGTTCCCGTGGCCAACGACGACGACGGCGACAACAAAAACAACACCAGCGAAAACGTAAACAACAACACACAGATCACGAAGAACTGAGCGTATAAGGAACTATTACTACATGTGGACGAGTTTCCCCTTACCAAGTGTACCAGCTGTCCGAGCACCAAGCAACAGGTACAAATCGGTTTTCAGATGAACAGCTGACCTTTTAGCTCAGAATAAGGAACAGATGTCCAATGGAATGAATCTACCTAAGAAGACTGGGGATGCAATATATTTGAACGAGTTTTCATGTTCCTGTAAGACCAAAAGAAAACTGTAACAGTTGTCCTAACGTGAAGTTGTACAGAAGAGACAGAATTCACCAGAAACGATGAAAAAAGCCTTACAACAAAAAAAGGATCACGTCCAAATGCGGACAACTGGTCTTCATGGTTTACACACACCACAAAAGCCCGAAGAATTCCCACAAAAAGAACAGTAGTCGGCTGAGGCAAAAAACTGGGGAAAAATATTGATGTGAAGCTATTGCATGCGACTATGAAGGCACGAAATGTGCTAGTTGTCCGAATTAAGCAGCTAAAGCATGACGTTAAACTTAGCACATCCTGAGTTGGACCGCTGATACTCTGGTTAGCCACGCCCATTTAACTAGCTGAGAAACAGTTGTCCAAGAACAGTTCTGCGGTGCTTTATATATTTGGAGAAAAGAAGAGAACTTCAGGGAATTTTCAATGGGTAGAAATCGAAAGAGCTGGAGAACGGATGTCCTCGGACGAGTTTTCGCGTGATTACAACCCCATTAAATTCTGTTAGTTGTCCGAGCTGAGCTGGACGCGAACGATCAAATGAACTACACCATATATGAAAATATATATTTGAACTGAAATATAACACATCCTTAGTTAGAGAGCTGATGAACCAGTCTAGCCACGCCTACCAATTAGGCTGAGGAACACTTGTCCAGAAGGTACGTCTCCGGTTATGAAGTCCAGTCAAAGCAGGGAAGCGTTTTAAAACATTTACTATGAGTAGCGAAAAATTCAAGATGCTCGACAAGTTTTCACGCGATTATAATCAAGCGAATTGTGCCAGTTGTCCGAGTGTAAAATATTACATGACCGAAATGAAATTTAGGCGTTAAACTTATGTCGGGCAGCTGATCTACACGTTCAACCAAGCCCACACCTATGGAGCTGAGGAACAGTTGTCCAAATAGACACTTTCCGTGAATAGAACAACAAAAGGGTGAAGCTATTGTTAAGGCGTCAGCGGTTTGCAAAGGATCGCAACCTTAAAGATTGTGTTAGTTGAGTCATTCGATAAAGAATCACAAGGAACAAAACTGGAGTGTTAATTTTAACTCTATACTAGAACTAAGACAGCTAATACTCAAGTTCAGCCACGCCCACGAAAAGGGGCGTGGAGCAGTTGTCCTTATTTTACTAGCAAAGACATAAGAGAAAACAGTTCAAAAGAAGGAATATAGAATTAATGGAAACTGAAATTTCGGACGAGTTTACATACACAACGTTGCTCAGTTGTCCAGGCACGAAAAATAGAGGACACGAAAATGAATATTTCGAAATTACCCCTTTCCAGGTCAAATCGTTTGAGCAAAGAAAATACATGGACATTTAGACGAACTACTCCCGATTTCGGACGAGTTTTCTCACAAAATGACACTTGTCCGGCGTCAGCAAGGCGACCTCACGAATCCGAAATATAACCCAGATGCATGAACAATAGGGTGAAATGCAGTGCAGCAGCAGCCGGCCGGCCGGCTGGCTGGTCGAGCGGGTTTCGGTCAGTGGTTGGTGGTGGTGGTGGTGTGTGTGTGTGCTATATTTGCTCACGCCTCTGTCCATCGGTCTCCGTTCGTGGCCCAGAGGGGGGCCGGCGGCTGAGGCTATTTCAGGCCTCCAATGGCTCAAGTCACGCCGTGCTGACCCCCAGAATAGCCGCTGAGTGTGCACGAATTTAGCGCGCCGACGCGTGTTCGCTGAAGAGAGCACGGCTGGCTGGAGGGCCATATTTAGCCCTGCGCGGGGGTGAAAAAGAGCACTCAAATATTGTGTCATTCGCTGAACAAACTCTGGGAGGGGGATCAAATCTCTCTAGCTGACGACGATCCAACACGATCCGTTCCGAAGAAAGAGAGGTTTGGGACAAGAGCGGGGGGTATAGGTGAGCCGGAGTATGTGAAATGAGTACGCACAAAGCTGTACTTGCACTCTGAAATTACGACCGACGACAGAGCAATGAACGCGATTGGAAAGGGCGCATGGAGTGGCCGTTCTGTGAGCTCATCTCACGCGTCTCCAGCAGAATACACTTGAGCCTCAAGGGTGAATGTATACATGGAAAACCCACAATTTGACCCAGATTTAGACTGAATAGGACCACACAGTCTTCAGAGCTAAGCAGGTGAATCAACGGAAATGACACACTACAGCCTCCACAGCCTGTAGCAGTGGACAGAATCGATGCATAAGTACATAGGGTGATGAGCCACGCCAGCGTCAGCGTCATGTTCTGCACGAGTTGACCTAGTTTCGCACTTAGAGTTCAGGAATCGCCACGTCAATTGTAAGCAGTAATCACTTTACAACTCAAAGATCATCTGATAAATACCGTCCTTAGCCCTTAAGAGATGCCTAAGATGCTCAATGGAGGCTCTTATGAAAGCACTTGGTATGGTTCGGGTTCAGTTTGAGTCATAAACCCATCCGTAGCCAAACTCATGATCCAACGAGATAGAATGCTTGGCTGGCCTTGGGCGAGGATCGATCACTCGACCGTGTGCGTGACAGTGGCGCCTCTTTCCACTGCCCTACATGCGTCCGCGCTACAAAGAAGAGGTTATCATTCAAAAACCAGCAAACCGCAATTGAATTTGGACTAACTCTGGCGATTTTCGGTCATGATCCGCAAGGAACAGGGATCCGAGTCGCCTGACCGTTCGGCTCGTTCTCCCAATTTCCGTGCAACTACTGCTACTGTTCGAGCGAATTGGAGGAGCCTGGAGAGCAACAGCAGTGGCCCCAAAAGCAACACTAGTGGCCCGGACAGCAACAGAAGCCGACCTGAGGATTGGGAGAACGAGCCGCACTGTCAGGAGGCTTGGGGCCAAGAAACGTCTGAGAATCGCGGATATGTCGCTTTAAGCAGCGACATGTCCGTGATTGGTCCAAACTCATGTTCGACCAATAGCAGGCCTGTTGATGAGGGCAGCGATTTGCGCAGCAGTATATTATACCATACGTCCAAAAGGCTTCCCATAGTCGGGCGGGGCGAGTTGAGGAGTGAGCGGCTGCAACACAGTTTCATGATTACTCTGTGGCCGGGATCATACTTCCCGCGACCAGCTACAGCGACATTGCACATCAGCCATATCGATTTCCGGTCGATATTGGTTGTAGACACTGCGTCGCGTCGCTGGTCGCAGTGAGTATGATCCCGGCCTATAGGCCTATTTCAGAGTACGACCGCTGTGCGATGCGACAGTATGTCAATCCTGAGCATTGATCGTGATCGCATCGCTTATCGATTCTCATTTGAAGCATGCTATAGCAGCGATCGGCGATGGAACTGTAAAGGAGAAGGCCTTATTCCTTACCATTGCGGCGCGACTAGTGTGGCTAGACTATGCGCAGAGACCTTGTGGCCGGGTTCACACTTCCACCGCAACGCGGAGCGATTGCATGACCTAGTATCACGTCGCGCATCAATCCTTATTAATTGTGTATTTAGAGCCCGATCGCGCCGCGGCGCAACTGCTAAAAATGCGGCGTATTGAACGAAGCGCTGCAGCACTCCCTGAGAGGGTTTCTAGAGTCCCACCGCGACGCGGCACGACTTCATGATTCATATGTGAATCGATGACCGACGCGCCTTCAACTGATGCCTGCAGAAAACATCTAATCGTGCAGCGCCGCGACTGAAGTCTAAAATATTTCTAACGGAGCTGTATCACCACGCGGCGCGACGACATGTTTCAGGCGTCGTTCATACTCCCACCGTGAAGCGGCGCGGCACAGCGCGTCTCTCTAGTAATGAACAAATGACGCGGTACAATCGATATTACAGGATCGCACTCCGCCGCACCGCTCGGCGGCGGAAGTATAAACGACCCCTCAGATGCCAACTGAAGCGCACTTATATATCGATTCATTCTCTGAAAAAGCGCACAATTGCGCCGCGATGCGATGAAACTCTAATATAGGCCTAATAGCATGCTATCGCATCGCTATTCGATAGAAGTAGAAACGCTATTTATCGCTAGGCTGCGCGATACCGTGTATTGGTCACCAATGGAAAGGCATTTTGATATCGCTCTGTACCTACAGAGAACGCGTCATCGCGCCGCGCTGCGATGTAACTCTAAACAAGAGCCTAAGTCCATAGTGATGCTCTTGAACGCTTCGTGGGTCTGAACGCCGCGTAGGACGGTGTAATTTGACTAGAAGACAGCCTAACAAATCGTTTTTTTTTTCTTGGACGGACCCACAATGTAGCGACATTAGGGGACCTACACCCCTAACTACATTCAACTCATGTGAAGTGTATGCCTTGTCCCCTAGACTCAGTTTTCAATAAAATTGCTCACAGTCTATGTACATACATCAGAAATCCCCGTTCACCAAAACCACAAACACGGGGCGGTTTTTCCCAGAACTACGACGCACACGAATCAATAGTTCCTTGTCCTGAAGCGACGTCGTCGTCAATGCCGCTGTCGAGCGAAAAACACGGCGACGGCGTCGAACCACGAGACCAAAAATACTCGTCACTGAGCTAGTGTATGTTATTCTGCCGCCGTACCCGCACTGAATGCCCCGCGGCGGCCGGCCGGCGTTGCCGAGTGCAGGACATTCCCAGTACTTCCTACATCTACCACCTCCGTCACACGCGGGTCACACGAAAAACAAAAAGTACTAAAGGACCCCTTCGCCCAAACATCGGCAGTGAACCATCTTTGATTAGGCCACACGAGGAAGTTACTAGAGGAAAACGACAAAAAAAGGAGAAGATAAGGCCGGAATGAATAGCCTAATTGGGATGAAAAAGGAAGAATTGAATGAACTTCCGATTGTTTAAGTTGCATGGAATCGTCAAATTCTCGACAAGCAAGTCCGATATCCCACTAAATTCCAAAAGTCCAATAATATCTTACTAGATCTGAAACATGGGGTTTTTCGAAAGGGCCAAGATTGCTGACTATGGTAAAAGTCGGTTATTCGAGAAGTCCACTATGCGGCCAAATTAGGAAACTTCGGTATACTGAAGTTCCCATTTCCGACTTAATTCGAAAAGTCGGATTTACGAAAGGTCCATAACCCGATTAAGGAGGAAAAGTCCGAAAAATTAGTAAGTATTCGACTGAATTTATGAAACAGATACCGAAAAATTCAATATCCAAATGAATTGGAAAATCGGATATTCGAGAAGTCCAATATCCGACTGATTTGGAGAAATCGATGTCCGAATGTCCGAAAAAAGTTGGTTGTTCCAAAAGTTCAATCAATATTCGATTGAATTCGAAAAGTTTGATATTAAGCAAGTCCAATATGCGACTAACTTCAGAAATTCGAGATCCGAAAAGTCCAATATTCGGAAAATTGAAAAATTTTGTGTTCCGAAGTCCAATCAATATTCGACTACATTCGAAAAATGCTATATTCAAAAGATCCAATATGCGACTAAATCTGAAAATTCGAGACCCCATAAGTCCAATATCCGAGAAAAAAATGAAAAATCGGTTAGTCCAATCAATATTCGACTGAATTTGAAAAGTTCGATATCCAAATGGTCCAATATGTGTCTAATTTTGAAAGTTTGACATCCAAATAAGGTTACGAATAAGTTGTAAAGCGGATATCACAAAAGACTGAATTCGAGAAAAGTTCGATGTACAAGGGGTCCAATATACGACTAATTTCAAAAATGTCAATATTCGGAAACCTACATACTGTGCTTCTCTTAGCCGAATTTCGGTCCGCAATTGCGTCTCGACACGCTTTGCGGCCGCACGCTTCTGAGCCGAAAGAGTTTCCAGCGCCCCAGCCGCCAATCTGTTGACTCTAGGTGGGTTTTGGGAACTGTAAACTGAAAAAAAACTTGGAGAAAACTGCATAAAAAGTCAAATCGAGTCGGCTTTGACGCTGGAATGTCTACTGACTCGAGCGCGCGCGGTCGCAAAGCGTGTCGAGACGCAATTGCGGACCGGAATTTCGCCCAGAGAAGCACAGTACATGACTAAATTCGAATATTCTCACATCCGAAAAGTCCAACTACGGCTGATTTTGAACAATTCGATATTGGAGGGGTCTAATAACCGTCTGAATTCGAGAAGTTCTATACATATCCGGCAGGCATTATATCCGATGAAATTCGGAAATTTAGATCTCCGAAAGTTGCTATAACTGACCAAATTCGAAAAATTCGTTTTCCCGAAGATCAAATAACTAACTGAATTCGGAAATTTAGATGTTCAAAAGATTCAATACCCGACTAATTTCAAAAAAAAAATCGATAGCAGAAAGGTCCAATCATCAAATTAATCCAAAGTGTACGATGTCTGAACTCAGGCGATTCTCGGCCCCGATCCGCACAGAACAGGAATCGGAGCCGACTGACAGTTCGGCTCGTTTTCCCAATCTCCGGGCTACTGCTTTTGCTATTCGGGCGAACTGGAGCAGCTCGGACAGCAACAGCGGTGGCCCGTAAAGTACCAGCAAAGGCCCGGACAGCAACAGAAGCCGACTTGCAGATTGGGATTACGAGCCGAAGTGCTGGGCGGCTCGGGGCCGATAATCGCCTGAGAAGGGTCTGACAGCGGTCACAATTCGAACTTTCGATTATATGAAAACCGACTCTATTGGAAAACAAGATATCTGAATGGTCGAATAATCGACCGAATTCACAAATTCAGATGTCCAAAAGGTCTAATACGCGGACGAGCTCGAGAAGCTCGATATCCGAATGGTGCAATAACCATCTAATCCGAAAAATTCGTTATTCGAAAGGCCGAGTATTTGGCTAAATTCAGAAAGTCGGGTGACCTAAGTGCAACATAAATCGAGAAGTTGCCTATCCAAGAATTCGAATTGTATACTTTTAAAGGCGCTCTATGATACTTCTATAGCAAGAAATATATGTATGGACTTTTCCATGTGAATGCACTCCTTGAGAGTCACCTTTACGGTTTTTTAAGATTAAAAAACATAGTCACGAGCACATTTTCCCCCACCCCTTATCAAAATTTTGCACCTAAAGAACCTCATAGTACTTCCAAATCAATGAACGATAAGAGACGAGAAGCCATAAAAAACGTTCACCACACAAACTGTCACGTTGTCCTGAGGAACAAATCACAGTAAAAGACAAAATTTCTACATTTTGAGCAAAAGAATCTCTACCAGTAGGTATAGTACAGCTAGAAACATCGTGCTAAAGGATTGGGCTAGGATGCAGTCGTCGTCGACGTCGTCCTCGTGATGGTGGGTGTTGGAGGCGCCCCATCAAGAATGAAGCAGCCGCCGAAGCCGAACTGGCTTCACAAACTGGTCTGGGCAACGCGCAACGCCACTCCGACACAACTCCAAAACGCCGGTGTGCAACGCCATCAGCACACTCAGACGCCGCCGTCGACCGTTTTCCTTTCCAGTAGAAAAAGTTGAAGCACAGCCGGCACTTCCCCTGGCGCAGAAACACGCCCAAGGGCAATTCACTTTGACAATTTGAGATTCTTCGTCGGATATTCGATTATTCGAATTATTCGAAAACCAATTTTTGCTCAAGCTACCCGACTTCTCTAATAATTCGAATTCAACTTTCTTGAGTGGATCGAATATTCGAACCATTTGATTCTGTCAATGTTCCGTCAACATTGGGGAATACTAGGCAGCGTCATGACGCCACAGGCAACACTATGCAACACCTGGAGGCAACACTAGGCAACACCAAATACGCCAGAGGCAACACTGAAATACCGACAGCAACAGCAGGCAACTCCAAAACGCCGTGGGCAATACCACGCACTACTGCGCAACACCATAGCAGGAGAATGCGCCATGCATCCGTAGCTAAATGAAAGCGATTCATTCGAACCGATCAAGAACCTCTCTTGAAAAAAATCAGAATTATTTTTGAATATACAACTTTTAGAATAATTCGAAATTTGGCACTTTTTGAATATGGGACTTGTTAAGTAACACGGGGATTGAAACTTCTCGAATCAATCAAATTAAATTTTTAGGTCGAATGAATGCTCGAATCCTTCCATTCGATCTCGATCAGAATATACTAGGCAACCACAAAAAGCCAGAGGCGACACTAGGCAACACCGAAAAATTGGAGGCAATGAAAGGCAACACCGAAAGCAACAGCGGGCAACACCGCAGAGCCAAAGGCAACACCACGCAACACCAAAAGGAGAATGCGCCATGCATCCGTAGCTTGATAAAAGCGATTCATTCAAAACCGATCGAGAACCTCTCTTGCAAAATCAGATTCATTTTCGAATAATCGACTTTTGGAATAATTCGGAAATAGGGACTTTTGATCATGAGACTTTTCAAGTAATTCAGGGATTGAAACTCTTCATATAATTCAAATTAAACTTTTTAAGTCGAACGAATATCCGAGTCTCTCCATTCGATCAGAAT
Source organism: Aplectana chamaeleonis (assembly GCA_029168955.1). Classification (NCBI taxonomy): domain Eukaryota; kingdom Metazoa; phylum Nematoda; class Chromadorea; order Rhabditida; family Cosmocercidae; genus Aplectana; species Aplectana chamaeleonis. The sequence continues at coordinate 2,229,038 of JAPDOI010000051.1, forward strand.
ATACAAGACAACGCCAAAACGTCAGATGCAGCACTAGGCAACACCAAAAACCCCCGGGGCAGCATGAGGAAGCACTAGGCAACAACAAAAGCAACAACCGGCAGCACCTAAACGCTAGAGGCAACTCCGCGCAACACCAAAACGGAAAGATTGCGCCATGCATCCGGAGTTCAATAAAAGCGATTAATTCTAAACTGATCAAGAACCTTTCCTGCGAAAACAGATTCATTTTCGAATCACTAAGTTTTAAAATATTTCGGAAATCGGTCCTTTTTGATCATGAGACTTTTCGAAAAATTCGGGAATTGAAACTTTTCAAATCCTTCGAATCAAACTGCTGTGAGTCGAATGAATTTCTGATTCCTTCTATTCGCTCAGAATATACTAGTCAACCCTAGAACGACTGAGGGAACACTAGGCAACACCGAAATACAACAGGTGGTAGCATGAATTAGCATGAGGCAACACCAAATGCAACAACCGGCAACACTAAAATTCTAGAGGCAACACCAAAACGAAAAGAATGCGCCATGCATCCGTACATTGATAAAATCGATTGGTTCTGAACCGATCAACAACCTTTCTTGCGAGATCAGATTTATTTTTGAATTACCAACTTTACGAAAAATCCGGAAATTGGCGATCTTTAAACATGAGAATTTTCGAATATAATTCGGGAATAACGGAACTTTTCAAATCATTCAAATTAAACTTTTCGAGTACAATGAATTTCCGAATTCTTCCATTCCATAAGAATATACTAGGCAACGCCAAAACGCCAGAGGCAACATTAGGCAACACCAAAGACGCCGTAGGCAACTTTAGGCAACACCAAAGACGCCGGAGGCAATACAAGGCAACAACGGAAGCAACAGCAGCCACACCAAAATGCCAGAGGCAACATCACGCTACACCAAAAAGCCATAAGTAACACCGCGCAACACCAAAACGAGAGGAATGCGCCATGCATCCGTAGTTTGATGGAAGCGATTGATTCGGAACCGATCAACAAACTTTCTTGCGAGATCAGATTTATTTTTGAATTACCAACTTTTTAAATAATTCGGAAATTGGCGATTTTTGAACATGAGAATTGTTGAATAATTCGGGAATAACGGAACTTTTCAAATCATTCAAATTGAACCTTTTGAGTACAATGAATTTTCGAATTCTTCAATTCCATAAGAATATACTAGGCAACGCCAAAACGCCAGAGGCGAAATTAGGCAACACCAAAGACGCCGTAGGCAACTCTAGGCAACACCAAGACGCCGGAGGCAATACAAGGCAACACCGGAAGCAACAGCAGGCAACACCACAATGCCACAGGCAACATCACGCAACACCAAAAAGCCATAAGTAACACCGCGCAACACCAAAACGAGAGGAATGCGCCATGCATCCGTAGTTGATGGAAGCGATTGATTCGAAACCGATCTAGAATCTTTCTTACAAGATCAGATTTATTTTTGAATTACCAACTTTTTAAATAATCCGGAAATTGGCGATCTTTAAACATGAGAATTTTCGAATATAATTCGGGAATAACGGAACTTTTCAAATCATTCAAATTGAACCTTTTGAGTACAATGAATTTTCGAATTCTTCAATTCCATAAGAATATACTAGGCAACGCCAAAACGCCAGAGGCGAAATTAGGCAACACCAAAGACGCCGTAGGCAACTCTAGGCAACACCAAGACGCCGGAGGCAATACAAGGCAACACCGGAAGCAACAGCAGGCAACACCACAATGCCACAGGCAACATCACGCAACACCAAAAAGCCATAAGTAACACCGCGCAACACCAAAACGAGAGGAATGCGCCATGCATCCGTAGTTGATGGAAGCGATTGATTCGAAACCGATCTAGAATCTTTCTTACAAGATCAGATTTATTTTTGAATTACCAACTTTTTAAATAATTCGGAAATTGGCGCTTTTTGAACATGAGAATTGTTGAATAATTCGGGAATAACGGAACTTTTCAAATCATTCAAATTGAACCTTTTGAGTACAATGAATTTTCGAATTCTTCAATTCCATAAGAATATACTAGGCAACGCCAAAACGCCAGAGGCAACATTAGGCAACACCAAAGACGCCGTAGGCAACTCTAGGCAACAACAAGACGCCGGAGGCAATACAAGGCAACACCGGAAGCAACAGCAGGCAACACCACAATGCCACAGGCAACATCACGCAACACCAAAAAGCCATGTGCAACACCGCGCAACACCAAAACGAGAGGAATGCGCCATGCATCCGTAGTTTGATGGAAGCGATTGATTCGGAACCGATCTAGAACCTTTCTTGCGAGATCAGATTCATTTTTGAATAGTCGACTTTTGGAATAATTCGGAAACTGACACTTTTTGAACACGATAATTTTCAAATATTTCGGGAATCGACATTTTTCAATCATTGAAATTGAACTTTTTTGAGTCGGATAAATTCCCCAATCCCATTTGATCAGAATATACTGGGCATCCCCAAAACGCTGGAGACGACGCTATGCAACACCAAAAACCCCCAGGGCAGAATCAGGGTTCACTAGGCAACACCAAAGGCAACAACCGGCAACACCAAAACGCTAGAGGCTACACCGCGCAGCACCAAAACGAGAAGATTACGCCATGCACTTGAAATGCCACGAAGATGATTGATTGAGAAATAGCCACGAGCCTCTCACACATGGAAAAATTACGTTAGTATGTAGCTGAAATCACAAGACCCGGAACCTAAAATGGGCCATTACAGCCACGGGAATCGGCACTATTGACTGGTAATACGAGAAGACACGCCCCCCTCCCCATGGACGATCGACGGTCTCCTCTTGGCGTACTTTGCCCGACTTAACGCGCTCGGCCGCTAAGATCACAAGCACTACGAGCGGGCTCCGCCCGTATTCACGTGCTGCCGCCGACTCCGCCCCAGGAAACGATCACCTACCACGGGAAAACAACTCTACTAGGAAGCGAACAGTCGATAGATAGGGGAATTTCATTGAAATTCATACCAATAGGGTTGTATCAAGGCATAATTTCGAACAACAAGACTTTCTAAGAAAAAAAAACCTTAGGAAGTAAAAATTAATTCCTAAGTAGATACTTGCCTCGAAAACAAAACAAAAATTTATTGCCTTGATCTCTCAAAATTTTCGAACAAGACCCTTCATATATAATACAAATTGAACCTGTTCTCATATCTACGACTTCCACACAGAGCGAATCACATTAGTTGGAAAAGAAAGTGAAGAGTGGGCTTGAAAGGATGTGTTAGCGGCGTGTTTAACCGGTTTTCTAGGGCAATTTCAGTCAGCTGAGGCAACTACAGACTAGATTAATCAATAAATCGATTGAAAAAAAGCAGTGATATTGAACTTTTCAAACAGCAAATGAGAACCGGTGCAATTCACCCATTTCATGGGTCTCCAGTGGAGCAGAACAAAGGTGGCGGGCGCGAAACTGATAACGTGAGGCACTAATCGTCTTTTGACACTACTAGGACATGATCTTGCTTATGTGAGAAATTACGCTCTACAAAAAATCAATAAAATAGGAATTGGTAAGAAAAATTTTATATAAAGATATAGATAAATCAATAAATAAATGAGTAAAGTAAAAAAATTGCTTTATGTCCTTCTATGTATATAATACACATAGGAGAATGTGGCCATCCAAGTCCGCAACCCAACAAACACGAAAACACGTTAATTTACGCCATAACTATTACTGTGAAACCATTCTACTCCTTCTTTTATCAGAAAGAGATCAAATAACACACAGAAGTATCCAAACCTTAGAAACTGTCGCCAAATCGGTGATAGGTCCGCAATTTCAGAATCGATTCGACATATTTCACGCAAAAATACGCTCATGGTGAATCCAGTTTAAACCTTTTACTAAACACATTAGCAAAATCGTCCAGAACTGCTCATAAACGTCAAATTCCGTGGAGATAGCAACAAGTCCGCAACTGCACAACCAACGCTAATTAATCCACGCCAACGAAATCAATTACGGTAAAACTATTGCCCTTTTCCATTTACTAGTACGGCATTGATAATCTCTGTTTCTGCGAGAAAAAATCTAGCATAGTAAGTTAATGGAATGTCCGCAATGTCGGAAACAAAGCTATTAAATTTACGCCAAAAAATTTACGGTGAATGTCTTGTATCTCTCCAATCACCTTAACGGGATGATAACAATTAACAGCATTGTTGAAAAAAAAAGCATAAAAGTGGTTATAAGTCCGCAACTGCACAACAGGAACTATTTAATTCTCGCAAAAAAAGGTTCGATGTATCTATGAGTTTTACATACATACCTCTTCCTTTACCAGACAGATACAGAAAAAATCACAAAATTAATCGAAAACCAGGGCAATAGGGGTGGTAAATCCGCAATGACGCAATTGAGGCTATTTAATCCACGCCAAAAATCTATTACGGTGGGCATATTGTGCCTTTTCTTCAACCAGAACGAAATTGAAAACCCTACAGCTTCCTTTAAAAAACTCAAAAATAATATTAAGTCCGTATTCACGCAAAAAAGTCACAATTGACTTAAACCACAGAAAGTCGACACATAATTAAAGGAAAATTAAAAAGTCCATGAAACAATCACATATAAGCATAAATGAATTGATAATAGTCAAAATAGTCGTTCTAAACACATATATTATAAATCAGTAAGAGGGTTGAAGTAAAAAAAATCGATCGATTCTTGACGCTGAATTCAATGGCCGGCTACATGGCGTCATCGGGTGCCCGCCGGGTGGCCGCTGTGATAGATTCGAGAGAGAATCGAAAAATGAAAAACACAACTCTATGATAATCGCATGGTAAACAGCATACTGCTCAGCGCGCATAAGGTGCAAACTCTATTAAAGGAAAAAAATTTAAATAAACACAATTAGTTAAAAAAATACATTGAAATTCATCAAAATATACGAAAAAAAATTCAAAAAAAATACAATTATCTAAAAGTATACGGGAAAAATATTCTAAAAAATATATATCAAGTTAAAAATACATAAAAAAATTATGAAAATATAGAGGAAGCGAAAAAAAAAACTCAAAAAACGCAATTAAATTAAATAAATCTGAAAAATCATGGAAAATTTACACAAAAAAATCATAAGAGAAGAAGAAATGGGCAACCTTCCCTGTGTCTAAAATAGCCCCATTATGTCGCCAGCTGGACGCATAAAACCAGAAGGATTTAAATTAAACTCGGCGCGGATGAATTGGACTGATGATAGAGCCGCTGGAGGGGCTATGAGCGCCGGGGGGAGCGCGCGCGCGGCAACTAAGTCGAATCGGATTATGTCCAGCGGGAATTCCGTCCACTCTCAACTCCCAGACCCGATATCCCATCATCGTCGTCGTCGTATAGTTGCGCGCCCCGAGGGCCCCACCTCACACACTGCAATAACGCTCTATAGCGCGAAATTCTTACACAATTTCGATCACTCTGCGAGCTGCGGGGGGGGGAGGGCTGGTCGGTATCTAGCTGGACACACAGCTGGCCACTGGCCAGTGGTCAGCGCCAAGCCAGCTAGCTAGCTCAGCAGCAGCAGCAGTCATGTGAGAGACGGGGAAAAACCTCCCCATTCAGAATTCGAACGCTCAACAAACAAACCACCTCCCTCCTGCTGGGCCCAGAACACCCATGAAAGTATAGGTGGCCGGTTGACAGCCTTGCCTACCAAGGGAAGTATAAAGAGCGTAGGTCGGATCTGCCAAAACGACTAGTATCCTTAGTATCTCTTCTGGCTCAATAGTTAAAATGCGCAGCATCCCGCCGCAAGCAGCAGGTTCAAAAAAGTTATGAGCATTTTTTAAGGTTGGCGAAAAGGCATTTTTTTTTGGAGTTTCAAAAAATTTTCTCGGATTTAGCTCAAAAGTTGTATGTAGAGGAAATCTAGGGTGGCGAACACGAATCTGTAGTCCATTTGTTGAAATTTTGAGGTTTACTGTAGGTTACGGTAGGTAAGATGTCATTTAGGGGTCAAAACCCACCTCAGTATTTTGAAAATCGAAAAACGGACGTTAAATTTGTGTTCTCCACCCCGAATAAACCCCTTATACGAATTTTGAGTAAAATCTGAGATTTTGACCAAACTACCGTATACCCACCGTAATCTACCGTAATCTGCAAAGGATCGATAAACGGACTCGAGATTCGTGTTAACACTCCAAATAACCCTCAGAGAATGATTTTGAGACATATCTATCGTAGAAAACCGGGAATCTCGGAAGTGGCGTTTTTCCCTCGAAGTTTTCCCCGGTTGGGAATCTTCAAACGAAATTAGCCGAAAACTTTGGAAAATTGACTAATTAACCACAGATTCGTGATCAGCGCCCCGAAAAACCTCCCAGGGAGAATTTTAGGTCGAATCTGGACAATTTTTCTAAAACGGTTCCAGAGCTCTCAATTGGTAGAAATAAACGCCCAACCAAAAATCCGTACAAGTCCAAAACGCTGTCAGTCTGGACAAAGTACGGAGAATGTGCGTTCACCCAAAATTTGCTCAGGGGGGTAGTTTTGGGTGCTGAACACATTTATGAGGTCCGTTTCCAGATTTTCCGGAAACTAACGCGCTTTTTGGGAGGTACAAAAAGCACAACAAATGAGCTTTTTAAGCTTGTAACTTTTTTGAACCTGCAGCTCGGGGCGGGAAACTGCGCAGTTTTACTATTGAGCCACAAGAGATACTAATGAAACTAGTCGTTTTGGCAGATCCGACCTACGCTTTGTATACTTCCCTTGTTGGACGGGTGGTGGAACGAGAATAGGAGTAGATGAAGATGAGAATCGACTCTGATTCTCTAGAGGAGAATCCGGTCATCCTGAACTATGATCCTTCAAACTGCAGATTTCAACTTCTGATTCCTCAATGTCAGTCACGAGAAAAAACTGGAAATTAAAAAGGGGCACTTTAAGAAAAAAGCAAATCCGGTCGGCTCAGCTCATAATCTCAGCTGGACGATCTCTAAGGACAAAGAGATAGGCATCGATCTTATAATAACAAGATTTTCACTGTCAAATTCTAGTGCCAAACGCATCCCAAAACACATATAGTTAAACCCGTGGCTTGTTTCCTCAAGAAAAAAAAACCTTTAAATCTCACCCGCGGCTGGCTCCTAATTACCAGACAGCCGCCGTTGAGATTTAAACCTCCGCGCCGGCCGCGGGTGAGATTGAAATGTTTTTTTTTCATGAGGAAACAAGCCACGGACCTAACCATAATTTCATCTTGGAAAGTAGCGGGGAAATCATTTACACACACTTCTTGCTTAAGCAGTAGGTCAGCGGCTTTGTAGGTGAAATCATGGACTTAGCAAAAGCTTTGGGTCCCTCTAAGAACAGTAAGACCGGAAGTATGACAAAAAACGGCCAGGAAGTGGGTGCAAATCTCCTTGGTCAGTCAAACCGTTGGATCACCCCGGCCCACGTCATATAACAGTTGTCCTGCGTTCGTTTTGCCAGAAGAACAGTTGACGAATTTTAGAATATTCTTTATCGCCAAAGATTCTCACATCCAAGCCCATCTTATTTTAAAGAAATTTCGGTACAAGAAAGAATTTTGGTACCTGAGAAATTCGAAACGCTAAACCTTTTTGACGTCAGGTTAGACACTTTGTCTGCAGTCTCCCGAAACACACCCAACAGGCGTCATTCAGAATTTTAGAGGTTTCTTTAAACAGTTTTTCTACGCTATTTGACAGTTTCGCGGGGACCTTCGCCCAGATTAGAATCTACTTCTAGGACTTACTACCTACATACTCCAGAACCTTGAAAACTAAAATAAGGTTTTGTATAGTGAACAACGCGTTTGAAACAAGTTTAGGGACATTATCCTAGTTTTTGTACAGCGCTGTCCAACTTTCGATTTCTTTCAAAGTAGGAAAATAGAAAAACCGTAACCATTTCAGCGCAAATAAAGTTGTGTAAATGCTTTCTCTGCGGACCTGTCAGTAATTTGAAGCCGAAAACTGGCTTTCTGTGAAGAAATCTAAAAAAATAAATAAAACAAAAAACAATTAAATAATAGATTTTGAAAAAATTAACAATTAAACAAAACAAATATAAAAAATTAAAAACTTCTAAAAACTAAATAACAAATTATTTTGGTATTTTCCAGCTATGAACGAATTACTTCAGATCCAGACAAAATAACTGCGAACTTGCGTCGCGAAATCAGGAATAATTTTCAGAATAACCCTGTGGAAATATGGTCTTTCTAATAGAACAACAACAACAAGTTCAAGTCTGTCCGAGCATTACTGTCCGCCTACGCGGTCGGCGTGCGTGCCGACCGCCCGTAACATAGACATTCTCCTTTCAGGCCTTAAAATCGATCAGCAGGATTAATAGACGAATATTGAATAATATCCAAGTCAGCTGTTTACAACCAAGGGTTGTTCGAAGAAATGAATAAAAGTGAGACCGCCGCGCGACACGCACCCCGACCGCGTGAGCGGACAGTCTCACTTGGAACGAAATTATCTACATTTTGCTTTTAGGCGTAAACTGTACAGCGTCTAACCGGGAGCTGCCAACTCATTGATTTGACGGGCGCTCAAAAAAAAAACTAAAAACCTTGGATAAAAAATAAATACAAAAAAAGCGCACAAAGACATTAAATAAAATAAAACAATGGATACGAATTTGTGGTTAAAGAAACAACTTTAATTAAAAGTAAAATCAAGGAGGTACAATTTTGTTCAAAAAAAATTGTAGAAAATAAACATAGGTAAATAAAGGAAGCAGAACTAGCAGTAAAAATAGAAGAAAATATTTTTTCCATTCCAATAAATAATAAAATATGAACTTCAGCATACCAGTTTTCTTTTTTCAAGTGGGCGAAGCCATTACCTGAATTTGTATACAATTGGTAACGATCACAACAGCCCCGCCTCCAGCTCCGCCTCATAGCAATTTTTAGAAAATATGGGGCGCGCGTATCTACAGTATAACTACCATAAGCCAATCGATAATTGAAGGACTTCTCCTTGTCAATGACGCAATACGTAGGGTGAGAGAGATAGACTTGAAGTCTCAGGGTGTGAAAGCGAATCGTCGATACACAGAGGAGGCGGTTGTAGAGAACAGGTCTCCTTCCCCTCTACCCCCCCCCCCACACCCCAATCCTGAGCCGGATCTGGCCGCGTCGGGTCGCCGCACGCGGTGAATCGCGAGGTGGAACCAGTCGTCACGAGGAGCAGCACCACACAGCCAGCACCACCTTCCGAAAATGGAACACGACGCGCGGCGACCCTCGACGGCCCGGGGGATGGCGGAGGAATGGGGGTCTTCTGGGTTCTGTAATGAGCAACGAACCAGATACATACCGCGAGTCGTAAACGACCACGCGCTCTGGTATCCCTCTTTTCGTAGCCCGCTATCACAAAATGAGGTGAATCACCGCCGAGGAGGAGGATGAGATCTGCTCTGATCTGATCAGTTGGATCACGAGCGGATTGTTGCGAAAGGGTCTGGCTTGAATTACGAATCGCAAGACCCGCTTGTAACCTACCGGAACCATATTGCGGCACGCATTTCGCAAGTTGTGCACGCTTTCCTACACCACTTTACATGTGAAATAGCATAGTTGCAATATTTCTCAGAAAATGCTGCTCAAATATTCAAATCATATAAATATTTGGATAGATCTATTCAGCAAAAATAAAAATCGAAAAGAACAGAAAGACGGGTTCTGCATTTGACTTGTAAAGTACACAGGGAAATCGTAGTGTTTTAGTCGAAGGTTATATCTAAATATCGACATATCGATCGCTCAGATGAAAGTCACGATTGAAAATCGATATATGGATTCCACAAAAGCTGACCACAGAAATCGATATATCGATCGCCGAATTAAAACGTACAGTCAAAAGTTACGCCTCAAGATCGATATATCTACAGAAGAATGGTTACTCCCCGAAATCGATATATCGATCGCCAAATCAAAAGTGTGCAGTCAAAGTTTGTCAGAGTAGTCACGGATATCGAAGTGTTTTAGCCGAAAGTTATATCTGAGCATCGATATATCGATCGCTCAGGTGAAGGTACGATTGAAAATCGATATATCCATCGCACAAAAGCTGCCCACAGAAATCGCTATATCGATCGGCGAATCAAAGCGAGCAGTCAAAGCTTACGCCTCAAAATGAATATATTGACGGCAGAAAGGTTACGCCCCCGAAATCGATATATCGATGGCCAAGTCAAAAGCTTGGTCAACGTTCGTAGGAGTACACAGGTAAATCGTGCTGTTCTAGTTGAAGGTTATATCTAAGCATCGATATATCGGTCGTTCAAGTAGATGTTGCGAAGAAAAAACGATATATCAATCGCACACAGGTCACGCCCCAAAATCGATGTCCACGCGCACAGTCAAAGGTTACGCCCAATAATCGATATATCGACGGCACAAAGGTTACGCCCAGAAACCGATATATCGATTGCCAAATCAAAAAAGTACAGCCAAAGTTTGCAAAAGTACACAGGGAAATCGTAGCGGTTAAGTCAAAGTTTAAATCAAAGCATCGATTTATCGATCGCTCAGGTGAAGGTTACGAATAAAAATCGATATATCGATTGCCAAGCCAAAAAGGTACAGTCAAGGTTCCGGAAAGTACATGGGGAAATTGTAGTTTTTTGTCGAAGGTTATATCAAAACATCGATATATCGATCGCTTAGATAAAGATTACGAAAAAAATCAATATGTCGATCGCACAAAGTTTACAACCATAAATCGATATATGGATCACCAAGCCCGCGCACACAGTCGAGGGTTGCGCCCCAAAATCGAGATATCGAAGTCACAAAGGCTACGCCGAAAAATCGATATATCGATCGCCAAGTCAAAAGCGTACAGTTCTCAAAATCGATATATCGATAGCCTTGCAGGGAGTAATAACGGATTCTCCCACAAAAGTGGCGTGAAATCTCGGCGTACACAGCAGCAGAATAGAAATTAGGGCCAGGAGAATAGTGAATATAGTAGATGCAGAAAAAAATCACACTAAATTCCAATTTGCGTATGAATCTCCTGAAAACCGGGGCTTTTAAGTTTAAAGAAAAAAATCTGACGATAACACGGAATAAGGAATCGAATTTCCAGAAGACTCGAAAGCCTACGAGAATTTCATTCATAATTTCTGAGAGATGGACAGAAGAGCGGAATTCAAATCTTCTCCATTAAAAATGGCTGAGTCGGAGGAACATCGCGTCGAATGGCGCGAGCGGTCTCGTCGCGGCTATCGCAACCTCCGTCTCGCTATTGGTCAGCAATCGCCGCGACGCAAATGCACGCGCCGAATCCAAGCACTTCAGCCAAATCGGTCTATACATTCTTGGATAGTAAATGAACCCGAAGAAGATTTTCAAAAAAAACAAAGATTCCACAACAGCCGAGCCGACTAAAATTCTGAACAACCATTCACATTTAGTCTCTCGATAAGTTAAATTCATACTACATATAGCTTCGAGTCAACCTTCAGCCTGGGCCAATTTATCAGATTGATTCTAGCAGAAACCCCCTTGCAATCGCCAGTCGCCGGCGCGAAACACCTGCTTGTCGCCCCGAAAGCCTGCTCATTGACAGCCCATCGGTGCACTTTCTGACGCCAGTATAGGCCACTAAACGGTGAGTTTTTGTCTGAATCAGAAGGCAAGACATTATACAAATGTATGCACACCAGTGGGCAGACAGGTAGCAATAATATATGAAGACGAGTTTCGGGGCGATAGCAAGGTGTTTCGCAACAATTCCATTACTTAAAGGCTGTTAACAGATCACATAGATCTGCTGTCGACAACTGAGATTCCACCACAGTTGGGTATAAGGGGCAACTACGCAGTTTGAGTTATCGGCTAGTGCCCTCCAGCACTGCGACGCGAATCGTCTCGCCCGACTACATGGAAGTCTAAACCGAAAAGTTTGAAATGAGAGGGCGGGATCTGTTCGCTACTGCGACGTCGCATCGGCTGCCGCGCGACGTCTTGGTAGGTACTCTGAGCTAGTGCCTTGGGTAGATTAGGAGACAGGAAACTAATGAATTGAAAAAGAAAACTTCACCGGAAACTACCCCAAATCAGTTGATTAAAATATGCATTTAGGTATAATGTTTTATGAGTTAAGGGAGAATCCTATACATTTGAACCTTACCAGTGATCAGGAAAAAATGTGTTTTCAGAAAGACAGAAAATTTCAATATTCTGCAAAGAGGTGTGTGTCTCAAGTGAAATAGTGCCTTAATAAGAAAACTATCCATAAATCTTAAGAAACAAGGCACTAAGCTGTGTCAACCGCCTCGACGGGCCAAGTCGGTGGCTGTGATTGTCGGCTGTTCGGTCGGGGTCGGTTGACCTCTGGCCGCACCGAGTGGTACGCCCTTGCAACCGTCGGCCGACCGATGCGCCCTCACGGCCCCACATCCCCGCCGGCCCCTTCCCCAGAGGAGCACGGACGGGGACAGACAGTTCCCAAAACACAATACCATGAACTTTTGCAAAAAGGAATGTGCGCGCGTGTTCGAAAAGTGCAGCCCCTGGTCACCCCTGCGAGAAGCAGATTTCACAGCTTGGAGATGGCTGGGAGACTGACTGACTGACAGACCAAAAACCCTGCTATCAATAATAATAGAATCACCTGGGAGAAGGCAAAGTGTGAGGCGATCAGCTGATAATCAGCTGCAAAGATCAGAATCTGACGAAGAACAGCTGATTTCAAGCGAGAAAAGGTCAACAAGTTCCACTGGTCAGGTGAGTTTGACAGCGAAAATTGAGATTCTCTCGATATGAAAAAACAAAAACAAAAATAAATAAGCAAAAATATAAATTTAAAAAAAGAAGCGTTTTTGAAAAAAAAATCTGATTAATTAACGCACATTTTTGTATGAAAGGCTACATAATTCTATCAGTTTTCGGCCAATTTTTTTCAACCTAAAAATAATACCCATAATACACTTTATTTTTCTTCGAAATACTCATGCTTTCCTGAGAGAAAAAGAATATAATTTGAAATAATTTCATCAAAAATTTTGCGCAGAAAAAACACTAAAATATCCATTATAAATTACGTACCTACTTGATTATTTTGAGATTACCTTGAAGAGTATCAGTAACCTACCAACTATGTAAATCTTTATTGGAGGTCTTACTATAAAATACTGTCAGAGAAAGTAAAAAGAAAAAAAATTGAATTTGGAAAAAACCTACACCCGAATATTTCAATCAACTATCAACTCCATATTTGGGAAAACGTGACAAAAAATATTTTTACATGAGTTTTGATGTTTTTTGTTTACTATTTAGATTATGGATTATTTTTCTACTAATACTTCGATATTTATAACAAATTTATTATTATTAGTATTATTATAAATATGAAAATATTTTTTATTACAATTGTTACTTGCCGAAATTCTCAAAAAACACTATAATGCTATACTGAAATAATTGACATGTAATCAAAATGAAGTAGTAAAAATTATAAACTGATCAGTGAACAAAAAATATAAATAACCATTCGTATATATATACATAATTTTTTACTGAATGTGTTACTATGAAATACAGTAATATATACAATAAAAATAAGATACAAAATACAAAAAACATTTCAAAGTTACGATTTATAAAATAATCGTAATATATACAATAAAAAATATTTTTAAAAATCCAAAAAAAATTCAAAGCTACGATTTTTAAATAATCGTAATATATACAATAAAAAAATTAATAAAATACAAAAAAATAATCGTAATATATACAATAAAAAATTAATAAAATACAAAAAAACATCTCAAAGTTACGATTTTCAAAATAATCTCTTACGAAAACTTCAGTCAATCAACTATTATACATTTCGGGCAATTTATCAAGAAAAAATAGTATTTTAAAATGATACTAACTAAAAATCTTTTTAATCAAATGAGAACAATGTTTTCAAAAAATAGAAAGAAGTAAATTGGTTGAAAAACAAGATATTAACCACTTATAAATAAAGTATTTTTCCGATCAGAATCTTTTTACAAGGTACCGCAATATACCATGAAATGATGAAAAATAATCTAGCTTAAATAGGAGAGAAAAAATATTATGAGGTGAAAAAAAATATTAAAAAATAGCGAATACCTAAAAACAAACGAAAAAAAAACAAACAAAAAAACAATTAATCAGAACTAATGTAATACTACTTAATGCTGTGGAAAACGCGAAAAAACTTAATATTATAATTTTTTTTCAATTTTTCGCATTTTTTTATTCGGTCTTACTTTGGAATACTGTGACGCTTTGAATTGCAAAAAAAATGATCTAATGAAGAAAATCCAAACATCGCGGCGATCAAATACAATTATTAGGACACATATTAAGAGAATATAAAATAGGATATAATTTAATAAAATATTAAGAAACATGTATATAATAATAAGCAGACAAAAATGATTAAGAAATAATAAATGACCAGCCACATGTAAGCAATGCTAATTATATGAAAGATAATAAATTCACAAAATAGGAGAAAAAATAAATTTAAAAACTTAATACAATGATAATAGAAAACATAGTAAATTGAGATTTCTTAATTTTTTTAAATGTGATACTTCAGTATTTGAAATACCAGCATTAAGGGTAAATCACTCATAGATCCACATAAAAATACCCATAACCTATGTACAACCCCTGACTGAAATCACAAAACCCTATCCTAACCCTGAACGTGTCTCAGATAAGATCACAGTGACAGGCAGACAGATCCACCTCAATCTGTAAGAGGGCTGGACAGGGCCGGCCCGCCAGCCAGTCGCACCGCCGACTGGCTGAGGCCACCTAAGGTCACACTCACTGAGTTAAGGTCACCACCGCCTCTCCCCAGTGGTACCGCTGCCATCGCCGCCGCGCGACATCGCGTGGTGTCGCCAGGCGATGTCGCCGTCATCGCCACCCGAGACCACCCGGTACCACCTTGACCACCTTGCATTCGTCGCCGTGTATCCACACACACACACAGACACCTTTGCACGCGGCACGTAACACCCTGCACACTTACGAAATCAGCAGAATTTGGTGCACTGGGGTAGCTACCGTACTGGCTACATAGCCGGTCGGATACGGTAGAAAACCAGGGCCTATACTGTAGCTGAACAGTGCCATAGTAGGCTATGTAGCGGCAGCTATACAGCGTCAAACATGGTTGTCATCGTCGACGGTGCCTGATGACGTCAGCGACAAGATTTGCACAACTAGCGTCATATCAGCTTTAAACGCACACAAACACACACACATGTACACATCTTCCTACAACCAGCAATAAAAACCTACATGGCGTGTTTTGAAACCTGGGTAAACATAAAGGGAGCGGAGGAACGATGGCTGAACGACTCTGAAAACCCCAAACACTCCATGGAGGAAAAACCGCAAGCAATGTTAGTTCACAGCAGATGCAAAACGCAAAAGTCGTAGGCAGCAGAACATTTCGAGGGAAAGTGGGGGGTCAAGTATAAATTGGTTCAACGAATAGGCTTGATCTGACAGGAGGGGCCGTAGACATCATTATTACCAAAGATAGGGTCGTATAGAAAGCTTTTTGAGGGAGGTCAGTATAGTTCAATCGAAGAGAGTTGCAGCATGGAATCTCCCACAGACTCTATCGATGTACTAGGTACAGCCAAACCATGAAGGACTGCAGGAGGGGTCATACCGCATGAAAAAAGTCGCATTGCATATTTAGAGGGAACAGTTGTAGCTTCACGACAATGTGTAAGAACAGAGTACACTAAATATTGTAAATTGAAGGCTCCCAACTGATTAGTCGACATTTGAAAAAAGGAGAGGGTTGAGTAGAAAAGAGGGGTCGTAGGTGCCACAATCGCCACAATAAGGGGGTCGTATAGAGAACTATCCGGAAGAGGATGTACCATAATTACGGTTCAATCGAGGAGGGTCACATCATGTATACCTTGGCTTCATTAGCTCAACTAAAGAAGTGAGCACAGCGAGGACATGAAAGTAGTGCAGGGAAGAACACTAGGGGGTCGTACCGTCAGAGGGTCACCGTATTCGCTCAAGCGTGGGGGTCCTATTGTAAGCTATCTGGTGGGGGTCGCACAAAAAATATCGTAAAAAATAAAGAAGGGATTTCTCTCCTTAGCTCGACTGTAGAAGTTAACATTGTCAGAAGAGGAAGTTCAATGATAGGAAGAACGGAATGGGTCGTATTCGCACCTGCATGGAAGGGGTCGCATAGAACGCGGCCGGAGGGAGGTCATCAAGCAGATCTTCTCCCACAGATTCAGGATAGCTAAATATGACTCTAACCCAATCAAGCAGAAGGGATGAGCAGGGCGTTGAGCGAACTTTCAGCTGAACTGCGACCCCTTTGTTGACCAAAATTTCGAAAAAAAACGACCTCCCCTTTCGACAAATAGACATCAAATCTGTATTCAGCACACCGAATGACCCCAGGCGACTATTACTACCAGACTGGATATGCACAAACGCACTTTTCCTTCGGCTATTAGAAAAAACACAAAACTCAGGGTCAAAATGAGAGGGGTCGTATAGAAACACAGCGATGGGGAAGGGGCGCAGACTAAATCTAATACAAATGAACAGAGCAGTACAGTAGGCGCTAAATATTGCCTAAGGATAGCGGAAAAGCGAAAGGAATGGTCTTTGGGGTCAATGACGTCCGAAAAAGATGTATCGTACGGGGAGCAATCGAGAGAGAGAGAGGGAGAGAGAGAGAGAAAGATGTGTCGTACAGGGAGCAATCGAGAGAGAGAGAGAAAGAGAGAGAGTTGAGAGAAAGATAGATAGATAGAGATATAGAGAGAAAGATAGAGAGAGATAAGGCCAGAGATGGTGATAGAAAGAGATAGATACATGAAGATATAGAGAGATAGAGACAAATATAGAGATAGGGAGAGAGAGACAAAGATAGAGCTAGAGATTGATAGATAGAGGGAGAGAGAAAGAGGTAAGGCTAAAGATAGAAATAGAAAGAGATAGATACATTTTTGATATAGAGAGATAGAGACAAAAGGTAGAGATAGGGATAGGGATAGTGAGAGAGACAAATACAGGGATAGGGGGAGAGAGAGAGAGAAAGAGAGAGATAGAGAGAGAGAGAAAGAGAGAGAGGAAGAGAGAGAGAGGAAGCTAACAAATTAAATTTCATCGGAGAGGGTCAAAGAACATTTTTCTGTCACCATCCCCGTAATCCCAACCATTTCTAGGGGAGGGAGTTGGACGCTAAGGAAAACAAAAGTGAAGGGTCCTACAAGACGCTACCGATCCAAAGCAGGGGTCGTAACAACACTATGAAAAAACCTTTTGTTTCGAAATAATAATCGAAGAAGAATATGTAGGATACGTCTTTAGGCTATTCCCTTGAATGGCGGTTAGAGGAATGAAGGGTCGAATAGATACCGCGTTGAGGGGGTCGCCGAGTAGATATTATTCAGTTGTAGAGGGCTGCACAACGACCATGGAGTCGTGGGGGGGGAAGTCAATCGAGTCAAAAAAAAAGAGGATTCGTGTCTCCAGCGCGAACCCAATGGCATAACCCTGGACGGAACTATGACTGATAGGGGCGTGACGTCACGGGTTGTGGGTGATCGATGACATATCGCTGTGAAGGATAGGAAACGACAGATAGAGACCGTCGCCAGAGCGGAAGATCTTCACATCTGATTACCAGTTATCAGCCACACTGACCTGCGATGAGCTTTTCCCTATCCGCTATCATCTGATACCCACATCTGAACCCGTAGGGCAAACGATCAGCCACTCTGAATTCTAGATTATCACTACCCAAGTCTCCATTTTCTCATCACTCGCAGCGGTAAGCAGCAAGTTCCCACCCACCGCCAGTCCATCAGGGAGAAGGTCTACAATGAACCATTTGAACTTTTGTAGATTACGAAACTTGAACACTTTCCCGCTGTCTTTCCCCTCGCTCCGCACAGCTACGCGAAGGAACAGAGTAAATTTGCTTCCGAACCGGAGGATACAAATGAGGTCCTCCATTCGCATGGTGAGGGAGATGTAGCTGCGACTTGTGTGAAAGGTCGCTTATACTTCCGCCGCCGAGCGGCGCGGCCAAGTGCATTCCTACAATATCGATCTTGCGGCGCCGCGTGATCAATGTCATAAGATTGCACTGTGCCGCGCCGCCCCGCGGCGGGAGTATAATCGACCTCTAAGGGGTCGTTTATACTTCCACCGCCGAGCGGCGCGGCCGAATGCATTGCTACAATATCGATCGTGCGGCGCCGCGTGAACTATAAGGGGTCGTTTATACTCCCGCCGCCGAGCGGCGCGGCTAGTGCATTCCTGTGATATTGATCGCGCGCGCGGCACAATCGATACTATAGGATTACACTTCGCCGCGCCGCTCGGCGGCGGAAGTATAAACGACGCCTAACATAGGACTGCCCTGTGCCCCGCGGCGGGAGTATAATCGACCTCTAACCAACTGATTCAGCGCGAGCGATACATTGCGTTGCACCGCCAGCCAACCACGGACTGCCCCCAGCCGGCCTTGTCTTATGAAAAAGACTATATACATGCAAATAATTCAATACTTTCCAACAATTATTTGAATACAATTTTAACCAGCTAGTGAGATTCTAGTGGCTTTGTTTGCTAAGAAACGTTTTTTTGAGTTGTCCAAAAAACTCAGCATACGTTCACAAAAGGAACTCGTTACACTGCAGTTCCAAGCTTCCGCAGAACTTGTAAGAAACTGAAAGTTTTTCAGCCAACTGTACAACTTTTTAAGTGAAATAGTAGCCGCGGGGAGTAAGTGCACAGCGGGCAGGCAGGGCTGGGCAGGATTTTTTTTTCATCGTGACTTCACTAATAGTACGCGGCGCCGAATGAACGTGAGAGAGAAGGGCATGCATGCACTATGGACGTTGAGCAGAAAAAAATTCACCACGAATAAGCAAAAAATGGCACAAAAAAGGATTCATTACGCGCTACGCGACGCGAAGAAAATGTGACACAATAATCTGCGAGGTAATAACTGCAGGGAGGTAGTAGTACAAGTGCATTTTCTCTCTTTTTTACATTCTTGAAAGGGAAGTGTGTAGAGCATTTGTAGCATCTGTGGAAATGGATTGTGTGTATTGCTAGCATCTTTTGGGACTCCACAGAACAACTTCGAGATGCCCAGTCCCAAGCTGCTGGTTCTAAAAAGTTATAAGCGTATTCGAAGGTTACGGAGGAGGTAAGGGTACACATCAAACCATTTTTGAGGTACATCGACAATAAAAATTTAGATTTTTACTCAAAATTTGTGTATACGGGGGTCTTAATTGGGGTGCTGAAAACGAATCTGTAGTCCGTTTGCCGAAATTACGAAGTTTACTGCAAGATTCGGTGGGTACCATGCCATTTAGGGGGCAAAACCCATCTTACTATATCGAAAATCTCACAAGATAGCCGAGTTGAAAACAAAACGTAGGTGCCAGGCGGGAATTGAACCCACATCGCATCGCTATGCGGACGAGAGTGTTACCATTACACTACCGACACCGCTCTGCATTCCTCAGCTAATGGGCACATGAATCGTGTAGGCAACTGTCTTCAAAACTCTTCAAAACTGCCTTCAAAAGGCCTCAGCTTAACTGGATTTAATGCCAATTTAGGCTTATCGGATCACACCCGTTATCGGGGATCGCTATATTGGACACACTGTTCATGTGTCAATTAGCTGCTCAGGCGATTCGCGGCCCCGAGCCGCACCGAACAGGAAACGAAGCCGCCTGACAGTTCGGCTCGTTCTTCTAATCTCCGGGCCACTGCTGTTGCTGTTCGGGCCAACTGGAGGAGCCCGGACAGCAACAGCAGTGGCCTGAGAAACAACAGCAGCGGCCCGGACAGCAACACGAGCCGACCAGCAGATTGGGAGAACGAGCCGAACTGTAAGGCGGCTCGGGGCCGATAATCGCCTGAGGAGGAATGCAGCAGAGCGGTGTCGGTAGTGTCATGGTAACACTCTCGCCCAGATAGCGATGCGACGCGGGTTCGACTCCTGCCTGACACTCAAGTTTTGTATTCAGCTCAGCAACCTTGTGATGTCTTGTGATCATATAGCCATGCCATACACCACATCGGCATAGCGAAAATTCACAGATTCGTGATCAGCACCCCGAATAGTCCCCTCATAGAAAAATTACGGTTGGTATACGGTAGCTCGGTCAAAGCTGAGTCTTTGAGAGAGCTACCATATACACACCGTAATTCATCATAAGCGGCTTAAAATCTATGGGCAGTCAGTGTTACAATAGAAAAACCGTAAACTAATTTACGATATTTCTGAGTAGGTAAGTCCACGAAGTAGAGGTCAATAGGGAAGAGTCCCCACAGAACTCTCGAATACAGGACAAAAACATAAAAAAAACTCAGTAACATTCAATTACGCCTGTTTGGTGCGTTTCGGGAGACTGCAGACAAAGCGTCAAACCTAACGTCGGAATCGGTTTGCCTGGCTTCAAAATTCTTATATAAGTGGCTTTGTTTTCTGCTTCCTGTACCGAAAACTCTCAAAGAATAAGATGGGTCAATTGCACATGCTTGGATGTTAGAATCTTTGGTGATGAAGAATACTCAGAAATTCAGCAACTGTCCCTCCGGTGGAACGAACACAGGACAACTGTTACATGACGTGGGCGGGGTGAGCCAATTAACTGGCAGGTACTCGAGATTTTTCACCACTTCCTAGCCGTTTTTCGTCGTACTTTAGCCCTTGCCTTCCTTAGAGGTACCCAAAGCTTAGGTTTCGACAAAAACGCAACTTTTGTTTTGTGAACACTGCTTTTAATAGACCTCAGATCATGCACAGGCTCAAGCTGAGATATTCACAAAGGGGGCCGCTGCTTCAGGTTCTTGGAAGAACATCCCCCGGCTGGTCTCCACGCGAAAATGGTATTCAGCGTCGGGCACAAAATAATAAAATAAAATTGAAAAATAAATAAACTTCAAAATTTACTAAAAAATAATAAAAAATAATTCACTGAATCATTAAATGTCACTAATTTTTATTCTTTTGTAGTTCACGCCAACGATCCACCTGTGGGTCGCACCCGCTTTCAAGAAGGTGGGAAGGAGGCCGCAGGGAGGGGGCCGCACCTACACTAACCGCTCAGAAGGCCACGCCTTCCACTGCTTTAGCAGATCAGTGTTCTGCACTCCAAATAACCCCCAAAGAGAAAAAAATTGAGCCACATCTATCGCAGCATGCTTGGAATCCTCAAAGTCGCCTTTTGCCCTGAGACTTAATCCCGATGGAAAGCTTTGAATGGGAAAAGTCGAGAAATTTGGAAAATGGACAAATGAACCTCAAAGTCGTGATCAACATCCCAAATAACCCCCCTGAAAAGATTTTAGACCGAATCCGGAGAATTTTTCCAAAATGCTTTCAGAACCATCGCTCCAAAGTTTCTTTCCCATATCAAAAAATTGAGTGGAGTAAAAACTTTACAATTTACCAAACATAAAATATCATTAGGTTTACGAATTCAGATTAGAAGACGATTGGAGACAGTCCGGGAAATCATCGATCCGAAGGGGAAGCTGCACTCGAGGGAGACAGAGTGAGAGAACAACGAAAACAGAAAAAACCCACGGGAGAGAGAAGCGTACTCTCCTCTCTCCAGGCGTGGACGTGGAGAATGCACATTTCGAATTTAAATTCCACTCATGCAACCGATGCGTCCTGGTTGGAGAAAAATGACGAAAGGAAATCTTAAAGATCGATTAAGGTTGTAGAGAACCTCTAAGATCCACATGTAACTTGAACGGGGAGGATCGTGTGACTGCTAGTGGTGGGAGTCGTATTGGACTCTGAGGTGTCCGCTGGAAGTCCAGAAGGTGTCAATGAATGTCAAAAGGGTCGCATCGAATTGACGAGGTTTAAGCAAAACCGCAGGTGTTACACTCAATTCAGCGCAGGTCGTAGAATTCTTAGTGACTCTGTATGACAATAAGAACGAGTTGCAAAGTTATGTCAAGTCGAGGGGGGTCGTATGAAATGTGGATGAGGGTCGTTATGCTTACATGCAGAAAAAAACCAATAAATGTTCGGAGCTGCCTTCTCGACGCGATCTTCCATCAAATTTACGCAACCCCTTCTTTAGCCTTCACACAATCCTGTGCGACCCCCCCCTCCTGATCCACCGACGACCACCTCAGCTTTTCATACCACCCCTTCAAGTTTTCCATCCATCTGTCGCGTAAGCACGATGCTACCGCTCCTCAAGGAGGCCTGGGCGAGGTCGGTCCCGCAACGAATGTCGACGCACTGTAGAGATGCCGTCGGACTGGTTAGGGCGGCGCAGTCTGAGTCATCAGTCTTCGCCCCTGCCGCGACCAAGCATAATCTATTCTACTGCAGCTCTGTGCTGCTCTTTATTCCTACCTGTGCTGTGAATCGTTTCGGCGCCTCTGGCCTTTAAAACACTACTATTCCACCTGCAATACAGCTGGCTCGCGACGAAAAGATTCGATGAACAGGTCACGTGATGCAATAGTTCAGTGGTGCCTTCCTTTCTTGTATTCTTGTTCCTCGCTCTATTCTCCTTATTGCATCCTCCAATATCTCTCCACATTATTCTTGTAGTGTAAACAAATATAAATTAGCTTGTGTTCTGTTGTGTAGGCAAGAGGGACATATATTTCGCAGTATATATAATACAGTCGGGACCTGTGTCGATTAGTCCAGGGAGGGTGGTGGCCATCGTGTATCAACACCTCCGAGGAGGCGGGAGAAACGGGAGACACGCAGCCAGTGAACGTCGCTAGCCACGTGTTGCGTCCAATCAGGAACCTCGCTCCTCCCCCGTTTCTCCCGCCTCCTCAGGGGTGTTGATACACGATGGCCACCACCCGTCCAGGGAAGTTCAAGTGTGTGGCAACTGGTGTCAAATAAATGTTATGTGGTGTTATCGTGGTTATTACCTTTATTACAGTATACAGCTTGGCGGGGAATTAGTACATTCAATTATGTTATATGTAGGGAGTCTGTAGGTTGGATCTCCCGGGACTGACGTCTGGTGTCGGACCCGGGGGAGAAAACCACCGATTCGCAACTTTACACAACCCTTTCTGACTTCATGCGACCCAATGGCATTTAACAAGCAAGTTTTCTACACCTCACATAATCCAGACCTACCTTTGTTGCTTCCAGCTCCTACACGACCCTTAGCAACTTCATGCGACCCCTCCAACTTTCATAGTGGGCGTCCTTCTAGACCTTATACAAACTTTCAAGATTACATTGATGTAGTCCTCACAGCTTCTCGACTTCACGAGACCCCTCTCGAAAAATCAGACAAACATTTGAGATTTAATACGACCTCTATTAACCCAATCAAGACCCCTAAGAGTGTCAAACAACGGTTCCTAATTCTGCGCCGCCCCTGTACTTCGCGCGGACCTTCTATACTCCATCTTAGCATTACTACTCCGCGACGACCCTCTACTAGTTTGATACCACCCTTTCGCGTTGTTCAGACTTCCGCCGCTGAACGGCGCGACACAGTGCATTCCTGTAATATTGGTTACGCTGCGCGGCACGATCAATATTGTAAGATTGCACTTCGCCGCGCCGCGCGGCGACGAAAGTATAAACGACCCCTTTCCGATATCACGGGACGCCTCATCTTGAAGACAGTACTCCCAATTTCTATGTGACATTTACTAGCGAGGACTGCCTCATTTATACTTTCGCCTAGATTATATCTGACCCCTACTGCCTCCATGTGATCCCTTTCCTGGGAACTTAACGCGACCCGTCCCTATCTTCAAGCTCCATTCAGCTTTCCAGACATCCTTACCGATTTTACACTATATTCCAATTCAGACGACCTATTTCAACTTTCAACTGTAAAATTAGCGCTATGCACACAAATCAGTGTTTGCTCCATCTGACCCCCCCCCCAGAATTTGATACGAGCGAACCTGCCTGTTTTATAGGGTTTTTTGGTCAGGTCACATGGACTTGGTAGGGGTCACGCAAACTCAGAGTCGCAAGAATGGAAAGTTATGGAAAATGCATACGAATTCGAGGAGGGGTCGCATAAGGTCAGTGAGGGTCGTACAAGAATAAGAGCGGTTTATTAGGCCATGTATTATCTAGAGAGATCGCGACTATACATGACCACAACATGTTAGGAGCAACCCTTAGTTACAACTTTGAATGCGACCCCTACGAGCCTACATGTGAGCCCCAGTGGAGTAGAGGACCTCCGACCCCTCCTCCCTTTTCCACACAAAATTTTGCTTGAAATCGCGAAAAAAAAAGAATTATTCGAAATTTTCAGATAAAAGTAATTTTTTATTTGTAGGATTTTCTCTGTATACATGAATCTTAAAAAAAATGAACTGCAAAAATTAGCCCCGCCCTTCTCCCAATTACAACTCCATGAAAAAGTGATGAATTGCCGAGGTTAACAGCCGAGACGTGTTTGATGACTCTCCGTTTGTCGGAGGAGGCGGGACTGCCAGCCAGCTAACGATGGCGGTGGGGGGGGGGGGGTAACCCCGTCTCCTCCTTCCCCGCCCGCGACGACGGTATATCAGCGTGGTACCGGCTGAGACGACCTTCCTACCAACCAGTACGCGCGTCTGGTGGCAGGCACCGCGCTACGACCACATCCTTACTCAAAAAGAACCACCACCATCAACAACACATCGCCCCGCCGAGTCATAATAGTGTATGAATGACCAAGATCCCTGGTGTGGACATAGCGGGGACACTCCTGGAGACCTTAAAGACACTGCAAGCTCTGAAAACCATACCCCGGTTTTTGGTTTTTTTTTGCCTTGCCCTGTAGTTGTATAAAATTGTGAAAACTCCTGTTAGAACCCTCAGATTGTGAAAAAATGCGTCTTTAGAAATGCCTAAATTTGATACTTTAAATTCGCGCCGAATTCGTCGTTCAAGGTGCACTGGGGCGCAAGGAACAGTTACTCAATTCGTTCTTTGGCGCGTCGTCAGATACAATCCAGTGTGAAGGAAAATCAGCTGATTTTTTTCATTATTTTTCTAAATGGTTTCCCTTTAATCACGTTGATTCTGTTTGTGGTCTACGGCTATGTTTTCAATAATTTTTTTTTCGAATGCTTCTCACCTCAGTTATCGCTAAAACGCACCTAGAGAGGATGAAAACCTTTATCGTGATTTTTTTTCAATTATGGTGCGCGCCAAGCGTTTTGAATCGGCCAGGCGCGCAACCCCTTTTTCGGAATCTCATTTCAAGGTGAACGAACAATTTAGAGCTAAATTGCGTTAAAAAGAGCGCAAAAAGCTGGCATACGTGCCCAAAAATGGTTTGGAACGGTTCACTGGTTCCCGAGTAAAAATTGAAAGACCGCGCGTTTTTGTTGTTAATCTCCTTTTTTTTCAGACGGCGTACACGATCTTGTTGGTACACTTAAAATTGAGCTAGGGAGCTCATTTTTGGATAGGAGGCTGGAAATGGATGCAGGTCGCTTCTATTCCATCTTGAACTTGATACCTTAACGTTGAAGGGTGCCTCAAAATCGTAGGTTTACATACAAAATTAGCCGTAGAGCACGAAAACTGCTTTTTTTCTGCTACGGCTGTGGAGACCGGGGTGTGTGGGTGAATCTGCAGGCAATCAACACAGGTCGTCGGAGGTAAGATCTGAATTTGTCAGAAATCGTACTCATGACACGTCATCGATCGATATTCAATATTATCGATTTTCGCGCTTTTTACACCAAATGCGGCGAGGAGTGGTGGTATTGGAGTGATGGTATTGGTTTTCTTAGTTGGGGAATTTCGCTCATCAGTCACTATCGATTAATACCAATTAATAGTATTGATTTTTTTCGCCTGTTGCACAAAATGCCGCAATAATTTTTGATTGTTGATGGCTCTAAGTCATTTGTTTGGGAAATTCTTTTCCGGGGTCCGGATTTCTAAGCAAATGATTTGATTCTTAGGATACTTTTTCCATTTCAGTTTCCATTTTTACGGCATCCATCCTATTATCATCCTGCTTGGAGGGGCCGTTCGAGATTCTCTCATATCAAGTAGCAGTTTGAAATTCTCTCATGTGAGGGGGTCGTATAAAATAGGTCATACATATAAAGGTGTTATATAAGTCTTGTATGAATAGGCATTAGACATTTCTCCATATTGAGGGGACCGTATAAGGTTAAAACGGAGACGTCGTATATGATTCTTTTAGATGGAAGGGTTCCTATCAGACAAAGGGTATCAGACAACTATATTGTTATCGTGCCGAGGTTTATGGAGAGTCGCACATGGAGATTGGTCCCTATAGATTTTTCATGTGTGGGGTCGTATAAGATTCCCTCATTCTAACTGGTTGTATAAAACTTTTTAATTTGGGGACTGTGGTAGATCAATTGGCGCAGAGGGTTTAAGTGCAATTCGACATGAGAGTCCTATAAGACTCTCATGTCGAATTACAATTGAAGGGGTCGTGTACTCTCATATGGAGGGGTCGTGAGCTTACATAAGACTCATATTGCGGGGTCGTAACAGATCGCATTAGAAGTTCGGAGCAGATTATCTCGTATAGAAGGGTCGCATTAGATTCTCTCATATTTGTTCAGTTCACCTACAATCATTTCAGACAGGGGGTCGTACATAGAAGATTCGCATAAGATTTCTTGATTCAAAGGGGGTCGCTTAGTATTGTAATAGATGGAGAACTTCTTCAAGATTATTCCAGATCAGGGGGTCGTAAAAAATCCTCTCGATTGGAGGGGTCGTCTAAG
The DNA here is from genome assembly GCA_029168955.1 of Aplectana chamaeleonis. Taxonomy (NCBI): domain Eukaryota; kingdom Metazoa; phylum Nematoda; class Chromadorea; order Rhabditida; family Cosmocercidae; genus Aplectana; species Aplectana chamaeleonis. Next base: position 2,255,841 of record JAPDOI010000051.1, read on the forward strand.
ATTTTCTCACATTTAGAGGCCGTGTGAGATTCTCTTATGTAGAGCAGCCGTATGAAATTCGCTCATGTGAGGGGGTCGTATACAATTCGCCCATGTGAAGGAATCTCAAAAGACTGACCATACCAAGGCGTCGTACAACAGATGGTCGTAAAGGACTCTCACACTAATTTTCCGATAAAGCGGTCGCATACTCTCATATGGAGGGGTCGCGGGCTTGCCTGAGACTCATATTTAGGGATCGTATAAAATTTTGTCACATGAAGGGGTCGTAACAGATTCGATTCGTGTCAGGAAATCGCGAATACAGGGGTCGCATAAGATTCTCTCACACTGATAGATCCAGATAGAAGGGTCGTTTACGATTCACATGGTCTAACATATCACTTCATATCATTACGTCCAACTCACTAGGGAGCCTCGCTAGTCAGGTATGAGCTTTTGAGAGACTGTGAATGTTTCTTGGTCAACTCGGATACGCACTCTTCGAATCTGAACTCGGATTTTGCTACGGACATCTCTGAACGAAGTTATAAGCGTTTGTGAAGCTTCGTGAGAAGGTAAGGGTACCCCATCAGCCAATTTTTAGGGTGCTTAGGAAAACAATTTCGGATTCGGCTCAAAACTTTCAACTGGGGGTTATTCAGGGCGCTGAACGCGAATCTGGGGTCTGTTTGTCACTAGACTTATGCTTACTGTAGGTTACGGTAGGCATTATGCCTTTTAACTGACTTTAACAACCTAAAAATTGCAAAAATCAAAAAATGGACCTCAAATTCGTCTTCGGCGTCCCAAATAACACCCACAGTGAAATTTTGAGTCAAATCTGAGACTTTGGCCAAGCTACCGTATACTATACTTAGTATCCGAATCATTCCATTTCGGATATCCGACCGGATATCCGAGATTCGGATAATCCGATATCCGAAAATTTGAAAAAAACGCATTATCTGAATCGAACCAATATCCGGGAAATTTAAAATCGGCATTATCTGAATCGAACCATTATCCGAAGGGTCGAAAATTCGGATAAAAACGGATAAAAATCGGATAAAATCGGATAAAAACGGATAAAACGGATAAAAATCGGATAAAACGGATGAAATTTGCGTAAAATCGGATAAAAACGGATAAAAATCGGATAAAAACCGGATAAAACGGATAAAATTTGCGTAAAATCGGATAAATCGGTTCATTTTAGGTTGAATGTAGTAAACCGGTCAAGTTGAATGTAGTAAACCGGTCCATTTTTTATATCAACTATTTGACTCACTTTTGTTTCCTCATTCGTGTAATTTATGTATATGTCCATTTCTCGTAGCTACTATTCTACTCATTTTGTGTGTGTGTATGTGCGTGTGTGCGTGTGTGTATGTGCGTGTGTGTATGTGCGTGTGTGTGTATGTGTATGTGTATGTGTATGTGCGTGTGTGTGTGTGTGTGTGTGTGTGTGTGTGTGTGTGTGTGTGTGTGTGTGTGTGCGCGCGTGTGTGTGTATATGTGTGTGTGTTGCCTGAGATTTGTTCCGATAATATCCGAAATTTATCCGAAATTATCCGACGGATATCCGTATCCGAATCATTGGAAAAATGGCATTATCTGAATCGATCCAATATCCGAAAATTTGAAAAAACGCATTATCTGAATCGAACCAATATCCGGTAAATTTAAAATGGCATTATCCGAATCGATCCATTATCCGAGGAATTACCTTCGGATAACAAGTATACCGTATACCCACCATAACCTACCGTAATCTGTCAGAAATCGATAAACGGATTGCAGATTAGTGTTTAGCACTGCAAATAACCCCCAGAGCAACAATTTGAGCCATATATATCGTAGCACTCCGGAAATCGGCAGAAGTCGCGATTTGCCATAAAATGACTCCCCCCCCCCCCGATGGGAAACTTTGAACGAATCATGTCGAAAATCTCGGAAATTCGTCGAGTAAACCATAGATTCGTGATCAGCGCCCCAAAGAATCCACCTGGAAGGATTTTGAGTGAAATCTGCAACATTTTTTTACGCTTTCAAAGGTATAAATAAGCGCTCAACCAAAATCCGCATAATTCCAAAACGCTATCAGGCTGTGCAAAGTTTGGAAAATGTGCCTCCACTCAAAATTCGCTCAGTGTGGTAGTTTTGGGCGCTGAACACAAGCATGGGGTCCGTTTCCGGATTTCGCAAACTCTAATGCTCGTTTTTGATAGAAAAAAGATGTGAAATACGAACTTTGACCGGCTATAACTTTTTTCGCAGATGTCCGTAGCAAAATCCGAGTTCAGATTGGAAGAGAGCGTATCCGAGTTGACCAAGAAACATTCACAGTCTCTCAAAAGCTCATACCTGACTAGCGAAGTTCCCTAGTCAGGACAGGAATGACCATAGGTTGCGGTTATGCAAAACCTTGTAAATCATTAATATTCGTCATCCATTATGGGTTATACCTGCTCAGTCTCTTATCTCCGTCCGCCAGTGGTGCTTTGCAAATTTCGGATTGTCTAGCCTGGCACGCGCGCTCAACGGCCAGCGATTTGTTGTGAATCTCGAAACGTCCCGCGCCAGTAAACAATGCAGTAAACAACACGCTCGGGAGTGTGGCGAAATCGCAACATGACGACTACGCGATGCGAACGGCGGCAGCGGCGGCGACGTCGGCGGCCGCTGCTGACACATACTAGCACGAAAATGGCGAACGGCGGGGTGGTTGTCGTTTTTGGACCCCACGGTGCCAGACACCTTGGGAAAATGAGAAGCGATGCGACTTCTGACCTCTCATACGACGGATCATCACAGGCCGGCCGCCGATGTTCCGCTACTGGAAAAACATTGTTCACCAGTCGCGAGAGCAGAGGTTGACACCGGGGATGAAATGCGAGTGTTTCATGAGCCAATATTGCTGCGCAAGAAGACACATATGATGGGTTCATATACTCAGAAATGCCTCAAACTTGGGTAACTGAACCAGCAGCAACGCCAGTCGAGTGCGTCGTATATCCCCTTTGGTTATACCTTCTTAGCCGATATAAGTTACTTGCGACTTACACTGTGCCATTTAAGTTACATGTAATATATCAGAGGCGCACTGCACGCAGTATCCCCTCAGATATTGAAAACAAGTTACTTGTAACATATCTAAGCTGATGTACGTTACTTGCGACTTACACTTCAACTCCGCATTGCCGTTCAGTCCGCAAAATGCACGCTGCTTGCGAAAGCGTGCTGCGGCGCGGTCGCGAGTGTCGTCAGACAGGGATGTGGGATCACCCGGGCGGTGGGATCACCCGGTCACCAAAGTCAAAAACCGCCCGGGTGATGTGGGGTCACCCGGGCACCAAAGGCAAAAACCGCCCGGGTGATCCCACATCTCTGTCTGAGGATACTCGCAACCGCGCCGCAGCACGCTTTCGCAAGCAGCGTGCACTTTGCGGACTGAACGGCAATGCGGGGTTGAACTGTATCTCAAGTCATTTAGGTTACATGCAACATTTAGAGAGGAAACCGCGTGCAATGTGCCTCCTATATGTTACATGTAACTTAAATTGCACAATACAAGTCGCAAGTAACTCACATCGGCTTAGATATGTTACAAGTAACTTGTTTTCATTTTTCTGAGTCGAGATTGCGTCGTGTACTTCCCTTGGAAATAACTCTTGTCCGACATAAGTTACTTGCGACTAATCCTGTGCCATTTAAGTTACATGTGACACATTGGAGGCGCACTGCACGGCTATTTCCATCTGGACACCATTGCAGAAACGTACAACCGTCAATTCTGATTTTTCAGTACAAGAATGTGAAAAGAAAATAACACGTTCTAAACTGTTAAAACTTGTTAAAAACAGACTTCTACAACTGTGTACGTTTCTGCAAGATTGCCTATTTGGAATCAACCGCACTGCACGCGGTATCCCGTTGAAATGTTGCATGAAACTTAAAGGACCTCAGATAAGTCGCAGGTAACTTACATCGTGCTAGATATGTTACAAGTAACTCGTTTCCAACCTTTTATGATGCAAATAACTCGCTTTCATTTTACGAGTGCACGCGGTATCACATGTATCTATCGCATGCAACTTAAACGACCTGAGATAAGTCGCAAGTAACAAAGAAAGCTGGAGAGGATATAGAGTGGGGGAGGGGTCATATTAGGTTATTTAGAATGGAAAGGTCGTATGAGGTTACTTCAGATGAAGGGTCGCAGAAGATTATTACAGGTGGGGGTCGTGCAAGATTTTTTCACATGGAGAGTTCGCCTAAGGATTATTTCAGATGGAGGAGATGAATGCGATTATTCAAAAAGGAGAGTTCGCATGAAATGATCTAAAGACGAGGGGTCGCACAGGATTGTCTCCTACGAAGGGGTCGCATAGCATTACCACAGATGAAGTTTCGCGGAAGATTATCCCCTATGGAGGGGTCGTAGAAAAAAGATAATTTCAATAAGGGTGCCAGATAATATTATCTAGCACGGAGGGGTCGCATACGGAGGGTGTACGATTATCTCAGATCAAAAGGTCATATAAGAGTACTCCAGATGGAGGAGTCGCAAATGATCGCTTCAGATTGACAAGTTATCGCATATGGAGACGGAGATTGATTCAGATTAATTCAAGTGGAGGGGTCGCATGAGATTGCTCCTGTTGGAGGGGTCGTAATAAAACGTTTTCCATACAGTTGCGCATAGTAGGGTTGCTTCATGTATGAGATCGCATAGGATCGTATCGGATGAAAAGCTCGTACTAGAGTATTTCGGATGAAGGGGCGCAAAAGATCGTTCCAGAGTAAAGGGGTGCATAAGACCATCTCACACAAATGTACGGGTCGCATAGGATTTCTTAGGATGAAGGGGTCGTATAAGATCATTCCAGAAAGAGGAGCCGCTTTAGATCATTGTAGGAACAGGGGTCACTAGGATTTCTTCAGACTGAGGTCACCAGTAAGGTTGTTTCAAATGGGGGTAGTATGACAATTGTGCAAAGAGAGGGGTCGTATATAATTATTCTAGATGGAGGGTTCATCAAGTACCATCATTTTAAGAGAAAAGTTCGCCAAAGATCATTTCAGATGCAGTGGACTTTCATGACTATTTGAACTGAACAGCCTTCAAATGGAGGAGAGCATAAGATTGTTTCAGGTGGAGGGGTCGTATGAGATTAATTCATTTGGAAGGGATGATTAGGCACTATATATACTCCTCAAAGTCAGCGCGGGCGTGGCTTCAGGGGTCGTTTACACTTCCGCCGCCGAGCGCCGCGGCGAAGTACGATCTAATGATATCGATCATACCGCGCCGCGTGATAAATGTCATGGAAATGCACTGCGCCGCGCCGCTCTGCGACGGGGGTATGGACGGCTCTTACAGTACGAAAAGTTTCTACGTCACGCGCGTAACGCGCTTGCACAGACTATGAATACTCCATCTACGACGCCATGGCGGAGCGAAAAAAGGCCTTAACTTTTCCAAACAAGCAAATTTTGTACACGCATTCACCCTTTCGATAGCAGAGGATAGTAATGGATTAGATTATCCTGACGCGGAATCAAACTGATGACGGATAAAAGTGGAAATGCTGAAAAGTCATTACGGCCGTCGCCACCATAGCGGAGCGGGCGTTCCGCGTGCCGCGATGGCGTTGAGAAGTATGGACAGCGCCTTTGGATATCCTCAGACTGCTGGAATGGATGGGGGGTCGTACAAGGATTGTTTCAGATGGAGGGAAAGTATAAAAACAGCTCATAAGAAGATTCCATGTGAGATTTTTCAATTGTCAATCGGAGGAGTCATTTCCTGCAAAAGACAAAAAGGTGAAAATGTGCATTGTTTAAATCTCGGATCGATATAATCACCAAGAAAGCTATCCCACTGTACACTATACTTTGACCGAATCGAATGATTCGAAAAGTCATTCGACTGAAAAAGTCGACTTCGAGTTATTCGAAAAGTCGAATATTCGAAAAAGGCGAATTCCCGAATTATTCGAGAAGTCGAATATTCGAAATGTTCAAAATCCCGAATTATTCGAAAACTCGAATATTCGAAAACTTCAAAATTCCGAATTATTCGAAAAGTCGAATATTCGAAAAGTTCAAAATCCCGAATTATTCGAAAAACCGAATATTCGAAAAGTTTAAAATCCCGAATTATTCGAAAAATCGAATATTCGAAAATCTACGAAAACATTCGAATGAATTCGAGAGTCGGATTTTTCGAATAAATTGTTTTTCAAGAACATTCCATGGACCCAAGAGCAGTTCGCGCGCCAAGGATGCACACTCTCGCGAATCGTAGGTGTTTTTCGAAATCAAGGCAGAGCGAAATTATCGATGATGACTCACTCATGTGGCAAGCGACTCAGGAATCTTTCAGCTCTTACCGTAAGGCCTAGCGCATACTTGCGTCGCGGCGACGGTGCTGCGGTGTAGGAACTGATACATACCGCCGCGCCCAGCGAAGCACTCAATCGCGCCTAGCACCGACAGTCGTCGCGCGCGACGAATCTAGTGGGAGCTGCTATACGCAACGGTGTCGTGGCTGTGTCGCGGCCAATCTACACTTTTCACAACGTGCGCGCTGTTTAGCGCCAGCTGGATGGTGTGTCACGTCGTCGTGCACTGCACTACGACATCGCGACGCAAGTGACAGAAATCCGGCCTGGTAGGCAGTAATATGTTCATTTCAGAATTTTTCTATGTAACGACCATCTTCCACTCGAAGGTTTTCATTTTCCTGAATACTACCATGGATTTCTTCATGATTTCGATCATTCCAGAATTTCTTTTTTTTTCATGATTTTTTTTATGCAATGAACTAAATGATGTTCGCATTGACATTCATAGAGAGAGACGCTCCATTTGGAGAATGAAAATCACGAAAATGGAAAAATGGCATTGAATTTCACAAAAACTGGCGCTATCTCACTTTTTAAAATTCGGTTGAAATTTTTCGCTCGGGGCTGCTGCCAGGGTTAATTTGGGCGGTCAACCCGAATATGAGACTTCTTGGGACGATTTTCAAAAGGGTGGGGAAGGTCACGCCGAAACGAATAACTTCATCGGTGGGTAAATGTTCTGGATTTATGGAGATGCAACATTGCACAGAATGAGTCTTTTTGCGTGTTGATCACTATGTAAGTCACCATCGGCTCGAGATTTTTCATGGATCGCAAATTTTTTTTTCGGTGTATAAAACGCCATTCAGCCACCTTACATTACTATCTCACATTGAAAGAAGTATCTTATAAGTGATCCGTGCCTTGGAACTCTGCATAGATAGAATTTCAGAAGGGTTAGGCTCCGCGGAAAAGGTCAAAGATTCGGTATTTCTAAAAATGTTGTGAAACTCCTTTTGATGGATTTGGCGGTCAACAAATTTTTTCAAATGTGGTGAAATTGTATCGCTCCAGCCGCGAAGCGGCTGGAGAGGTTTGGTTTTGCCTAAGCCTTGTGATCACTTAAAATTTTATAAAGTAGTTTATAAAACCTTTCAAACAAATTTCTGGCAGATTTCCTTCCGGATATAAGTGAATGGGGCGAAAACACACCACCTGTCAAAATTTTGGCCAAATCGGTTCACAAATAACAAAGTTGTGAGCCCTAAAGCTTAAGAAAAACTCATGGTGTGCGCCGTGAGCCGTAGGCCGTCACGCTTTCCATTCACTGCTGATGGAACTCCTCAGAAGTTTCAACCTTAGTTACATGTTTTCCTCAGTAACATACATTGAAGGGCGCGCAAACAGCCGGCAAAGAGCAAGGGTAAAAAAAGTGCCTTCTCGTCTTTTTCTGCAGTTTTTCCTGACGCTGCTGTCACAGTAAGCTCTTGACCTATCATAATCTGTAAGAAACTGAACATACACAATTTATCGTGTACATTGCCTTTAAGTAAGTTAGTTGTGTCCTTCAATGTATGTTACTAAGGAAAACAGGTAACTAGGTTTGAAACTTCTGAGTCAGAAGTAGCCACTGTCAATGATAGCAGGCGATCAATTGGGCAGGCAGGTAGTTGGTAGGAGGTATGTAGGCTGGTCAGTAATCGTTTTCTAGGTCAATCGGGCTTTTGATGACGTCATCGGGACGTCGTGAAAAGCACTTGATGACGTCATCGGGACGTCGTGAAAAAAGCTTCGGGCTTCTGATGACGTCATCGACACGTCGAGAGAAGTGCTTCGGGCTTCAAGTGACGTCTTCAGGACATTGTGGAAAGTGCAGAGCGGTTCATGTAATATGTGCGTGTTGCCGCGAAATGTGAGTTGCGCTTCATTTGTTGTGTGCTTCACAAGTTGATTGCACAAGTTTATAAATTGCCATCGGTACACAATTCTCACGGAAATGTAGCAGTTTTTCTGCCAGTTTTCCATGTTTAGGCCCAGATATCGTGATATCTTTATAACCGGTGAGGCTGTTTCCCTAATCTCTTGTCTGTCCAGCTTCAGCCGCTCACCTCCAGAGAAAGGCGGTGTGAGAATGAAAACACACCGCTCTCAATTTCTCCTATACCTACTCTTTATCAATTGGTTATCATGAGTTTTCTTTACGGTGAGAATTTTGTGCCGATGGCAACTTATAATCGTCTGTTGATTGCTTACTGATTATCGTATCAGTCCAAAAAGGTTGATAAGTGTTGCATATTTTTGAGGGATATTACTGCGTAATATCAGGAAAAAAGTGAACAATTCTATCCAAAAGGGGTCTTCCAAGCGAAAGAGGTTTGGTGCGCGCCAGAAACGTTCCAACGAAAAGGGAACAATAGGAAAGTGAAGTGAGGAGAGTGTACAAAAAGTGAACAATATTTTCTCCAAGCGATATTCTCGGTCGACTCTTCTATACAGCGGAAACAAACCGTTGTGGTATTTTACGAGGAAGAACATGATGGTTTTTAAAAAAGGACTTCTATTCGTTCACGAGATTATATCGGAATACTTTTGCTTGATAATGTATTTCAATTGTATCATTTTTTATCAAGAGCTGGAGCTAACCGTCTGCTCTGGCCAGTTTGGCATCATCTCTTTCAATGAATTAAAACTATCAGATACAAATTCATGTATATTTTTACGGTTCTTGCATGATCGGAGTTATTTTTGGAACTACAAAGTACTTCCGAGTAGAATACCGCAACGGTCTGTTTTCGCTGTATAGAAGAGTCGACCGAGAATATCGCCTGGAGAAAATATTGTTCATTTTTTGTACGCTCACCTCACTTCACTTTCCTATTGTTCCCTTTTTGTTGAAACGTTTCTGGCGCGCACCAAACCTCTTTCGCTTGGAAGACCCCTTTTGGATAGAATTGTAAATTATATTTGGCAATCAAAGAAATCACTGAAATATTGTGAAGTCCTTTTAAATGAATACAGTGATCAACGGATTTTTCGAAATGTTGTGAAAATGTTGAGAATAGAATTTGCGGTGAACAAAGTCATGAATTGACGTGAAAATTCTCTTATTGGATTTAGCGATTATCGAAACATTTTGAATGTTGTGAAATTGTAGAAAAAAGATTTGGCAAGCGCAATATAAATATTAAAAGTCAAATCACGCGCCAGAAGGATTGAGACGCCTTCTGATCAGTCAGGTCCAACACGGTCTCCGAAGCCGCCGGAGCTGACAAGAGCCGCTCCGGAGGCTTCGGCGACCGCGTTGGACTTGATGCCCACGTTAGGGGTCACATTTTTAGTTTGGATGGGGGTCTATCGGGATGTAAAATTGCTAACATACATAACTTTGTGGGGCGGTTTCAAAGGTATACTGCTCATTTTCCTTACTTCAATGTGAGTGGGTGGACTCTATGTGCGGGTTGCGCGCGGTAAGGAATCAAAGCCAAATCTAAGTGCGCGCTTCGCGCGCACCACAATTTCATTCGAATCTAAAATTGAACAAAACCATCTCACACACAGCGTAATCAGTTAAAAAGGGGGCAGGACGAAAACAAAGTCCAGCTCCGTGTTAAGCATCAACAAATGAACCGCTTTTAGATTACAGAACATTAGACCCTATTATTGATAGGAGATCTCTGTCAAGAATATAATGTGTGCATTTGGTAGTGGACGAAATATTGCGTCAACTCCATCTGCAAGGCGACCGGCCGATGACCGATCACGTCGCTGAGGGCTCTGTCGCGGCGACGCCTCGCACACGCGACGAAGTATGCAGAAGGGCTGAGGACTCTCTGTCGCGGCGACCCCGTGACGAAGTATGCAATAGGCCTAAGCGTTGCATGAGCGGTGGACTATGAAAGTTTTTACCGCGCGGCACGCACGGGACGCGCGAGAAACAACTGAAATCTCCGGCGGCATCGGCAGGGTGGTGCGGGTTAAAGTTGGGCGTTAACTGTGACATACACAGAAATTTCTTGCTCACACTTGCGTATACGGCACCGTAGGATAGTCTCACAATTTTGGATGTTAGAGTGTACCTGAACTGAGAAGGAAAAATCCTTATACTTGAAGCAGTTATGTCCCAATGTGTGTGTGTGTGTGTGTGTGTGCGTGTGTGTGTGTGCGTGTGTGTGTGTGTGCGTGCGTGTGTGTGTGTGTGTGTGTGTGTGTGTGTGTGTGTGTGTGTGTGTGCGTGTGTGTGTATGTGTATGTGTGTGCATGTGTGTGCATGTGTCCCGCATATCTTAGGAATGGCCGATCAAAACTTGTATGAAATGGTACCAACATTTAGGTGGGTGCGACATTTATCGATTACCAAAAAATCAGCCCGAGTCACCTCTTACGTGCATCGGGGCAACCGAGTTTGTCCGTGGAGCGCACTTTTGGCCGTGGGTCATGATAACTTCTGCGAGTCGTCTAGCGATGCAAAAATGCAGGGCGTCATAAAAGGTATGCAGAACCCCAGTGAGGGTGTGCAAGACGTCATAGAAAGTGTGCAGGACCCCAGTGGGAGTGTGCAGGGCGTCATAGAAAGTGTGCAGGACCGCAGTGGGAGTGTGCAAGACGTCACCAAGGGTGTAGAATTTGAAAAAAAAGGTTTTTTAATTTTTTTGTGCTAAATCTTAACCTTTTGTGGAGAGGAAAACAGATAGGAAAACATGAATCTTGAGAAGCCTGCGACGCGTTTTGAGATTGACGCAGAACTTCTGAGACATTTTCTTGCCTTATTTAGGAAACGAGCAGCAGCTGCACTTCCGCACCTTCTCTGTTCGCCACTCATTGCAACCGCTCAGTCATTTCGAATCCCCAACTTACAAAAACCAGTTTTATATATGTTGCAAGTCTGAGCTTATCAAAATCTGCACCACAAAAACATGAACAACCACCTACTAATTTCATTCATTGAGAACAAGGGCATGATGTTGGTCAACTAGGGAAACATCATATAATATGGGAATGCGTTTTTCCTTATCATGATAGAAACGGTAAAGCGAGAACAATTGCTTGTGAACTTTACAAATTGGAAGAAAGGGCAGTGGGTAGCGACGTAAGGGAAGGAAGTACAGAAGGGGTTGTGAATTTTGTGCCGGTGGCAACCGACGATTTACCGCTGGCTTCTTATGTTTTGCTTTATGATCCCGCATTTTGATACCCCCACGGCCTGCTGTAAATGTACGGCACCCTGCTCTGCTCAGGAGAGTCCATACGTACAACAAGTTTCGGGTAGACGGAAGTCAGTCACCACCGTTCTAACAAACTAACCCGTCTCAGGCTCACGCAAAAGTTTCTGTGAGCGAAAACTTCGCTAGGTCTCGCTAGTTGATTGATATGGCCGAACCGCCATGGCGGTTCGGACAGTGCTGCTATGGCTGCGCTGGATGGGTGGCACGGCGCGGTGAGAACTTTAATAGTCCGCCGTGCTTCCAGCGCGTCACGAGCCGAATAGACTTCCGCCGTGGAAATACGCGGCAGCATGCAAAGGAGGGGAATCGATCGTCCGGTGCCGCATGATCAACTCTATTCCATTGCATGCTGCTGCCAGGGCTGGGCACGCGTCCCGGTTGACCTTAGAGGGGTGCATATTGGACGCTGCGGAGAGGGCAAAGGGGGGTGCCTAACCCGAACACCCAGATAGAAACAAAATGCCTGTTCTGCCGAATATCAGAAAAAAAATAGTACACGCTTTTCTTTGATTTGTCAACTCTTCTTCTCCGCTTTAAAAAAAAACACTAACAGAATTCAAATTATGGATAGATATGCAGGTTGCGTTCGCAAAAATTAATAGTTGCTTTCGAGGTTTCTTTTCAATAACTCTATGAATTACGTATTATCTATAATTTGTTTGATTACTTTGATAAAGAAATAAACACTACTTCGTTATCTAGCAGCAAGTAAGGATTGGTGTGATGTCATGTTTCTCTGGTGCAACGTTCATTTATTACACGGGTGGTAACCGATTCGAGGCAAAGATACAAAGAGAGCGCTCAGAAGCGCTATCGTTCACGTTCAAAAAAGAATCAGCGAACTGTTGTATTAGTACAGATTGAAATTACAGGTAGCACATTTAGAATCACGACTAGCCAACTAATTTTAGCTCATGAGAATGTGACTTATGAAGAGATCCAATTGTGAAAATTGAGGACTTTGCAAGGTCTTGTGAGAGAAGTTAATGATCGTGTCCTCCTCCTTGAGAAGTACCATGTCTCTCATCATGGTAAAAAAAACTGCTATCAGTACACTGCAGAGCACAAGTGCACTGAATAGGGCTTTGGAACTTCAAAAACCCGAGTTGTAGCCATCTGGAGTGCCGCAATCCCTTGAAATTCGGCTCGCCGTGCGATCTGGTGCTTGTCCGCAGCAACACAGCGCACACTGGAGTGGACGCGCACACAATATTAATTTAAAAATGTAATTTATTGAGGAACGGGAAGGAGAAAGGGGCTGAAACTGGAGTAAATGGAAGAAGGCAGAGGTACGATACTTTCAATGTATCCATTATAGAAATTTAATGTAAATAAACTAAGTTGGAGCGGGGTGAGTTTTTTGGATTCGACAAGGTTCATTCAAATGAACCTAGTTGAATGAAAACAGCATTGAACATAAAAAGTAAGAGCATTGAGAGAAAGAGGAGAATCTGACAAACACCTTGGTTTCAATAAGTTTGATATTTGATGTGATATAAGGACCTTAAACCTCGTCCCGGTTTTGTCCCGGTTTTGTCCCGGTTTTCGGGGTAAAACCGGGACGAGATTTAAGGTCCTTAAATCACATTGAAAATCAGTCCTATGGAAACTAAAATGTTTCCAAGATTCTCCTCTTTCTAACAATATCCTTTGCTCTCAGTTTAATGCTAGTTTTGATCAACTAGGTTCGTTTGAATGAACCTTGTCACGGCTAAATATTTACACCAGCTCTAACTTTGTTTATTTACATTAAGTTTCTAAAATGGGTACATCCAGAATAGACTAAATTTACCATCTTCCATTTCCTCCAGTTTCAATCCTTTTCTCCTCCCCGTTCTGTGATAAAATACATTTTTTATTAATATTGTGTGCGCGTCCATTCCCGTGTGCGCTGTGTGGCTGCGTACAAACACCGTATCGCACGGCAAGGCGATTTTTAAGGGATTGCGGCATTCTAGGAGGGTAAAACTCGGGTTTTCTACTCCCTACGAATCACATGAATCCTAACATTGTTCCACAACACAAAATAGTTCTGATTTCCACATCAGAACAATCAAACACAGATTAACTAATCCTTTATAGGTTTGTGAAAACATTCGACAGGAAACATTAATTATTGCAATAGTAGTAGTTCTGTTGTTGGTAATTGTTCAATTGTTTTGTATTGAAAAATGTTTTATCTTTTGTCATAACTTACCGTCTTACTAACAAATTTTCCTCATGGGGTTTTTTGAAGTTCAGAAATTACACTACCTTTTTTGTTGCCATTTTCGGAATATTCTCTATTTAGTGCTTTTTTTATATTCTGGTTCATCAAAATAAGGAGGTCAAGGTCATGGCTGTCCAACTATTCGGAAAACGGCCATTTTCGATTTCCCATAAGGGGGTGCCTAAAAATTACCGAGCTAAGGGGGGTGCATTTTCAGATTCGCCAAGCCGGGACGTGTGCCCAGCCCTGGCTGCTGCGCCTTTCAGAGGCGGGAGTCTATTCGGCCACTAAGACGGCAGCGGCGGTGGGTTTTAATAGGCTAGTTGTGGAATCGAAGCCTGAGTTATTGTTTTGTACTCACTTCCTATCGGAATTAAATAATGAGAAGCAGTTATCTGCATAATTTGTCGCATAATTCGTTTATTTTTCAGACATTGCCAGCCGTCTCGTGAGTAGTTTGTTTGCTTCCCTATTCGACAGTTTGGTTCAATCTAAAAAAAAAGATAGATAATGCTAGCTGAAGTAATATGGCTTCTCTCTGGAAAATAGTGGCGATGACATTTTTTTTGTATTACTCCAAAAGTCGAATGGAAAAATTCGAATAATTATTCGACAGTCGATTGAAAAAGTCGACTTTTTATTCGAAAAGTCGAATATTCGAAAAGTTCAAAATCCCGAATTATTCGAAAAATCGAATATTCGAAAAGTTCAAAATCCCGAATTATTCGAAAGGTCGAATATTCGAAAACTTCAAAATCCCGAATTATTCGAAAAGTCGAATATTCGAAAAGTTCAAAATCCCGAATTATTCGAAAAGTCGAATATTCGAAACGTTCAAAATCACGAATTATTCGACAAGCCGAATATTCGAAATGTTTAGAAACCCGAATTATTCGAAAAGTCGAATATTCGAAAAAAATTTGAAAATGTAAAAGTATACTGTACACTACTAGACAACTTTGCTGTAACAATGTTCAAGGATGAGATTCCAACGCGGAGTGTAAGCTCCATTCCGTGAACAGGGGGGGGGGGATGGAATAGAGAATGCTGGCCGGTCCAGAATAGGAGGAGCAGATCTTGGTTCGCATTTCCATGAAAATAAACTAATTTTTATTCATAAAATCTTTAAATTCTGTGAAGAATGTAACAGGGTCTCGAGACGAAATCCGAATTTCTTCTATTAGCGGGGGGGGTCACAGATTCAACTTTCATTGCAATCATTGCAAGAACGGGTCGTATTCAAAAAGGCCCAGACTTTTATATGATGCGATATACCCCTGTAAATCTCTTCAGCAGAATAGATTTACAAATTCTCATCTAAAAAATGGTCACCAAAACGTCTTGAGTGGAAGGGAGATTTTCCGTTCTATGTGTAGTGGGGATAGATCACAGACAGTAGAACGGCCGTTTAAGAGGCGTGACCTGAGCGGGAGAAGCTACACATAAGGTCCAGGCGGGCGAGTGATTGGCTCGTTGAGTCATTTTCAGTTGGGTCCCCACCGCCCGGGTCACCCCCTCAGTCATCCCCTGTGTTTGTATCTCGGTAGTGGCAATCGTGTCCTTTGTGATTCTGCCAGTCCTTTTAGTTGTCTGAGTTTGGTTTTTTAGGTATTCATTCCTGTTCTTGCGGCGTGGTTGGCCGGCATTGTTCTGGTTGTGTGTTTTGTGGCCCATGGGGCATATTATTTGTTGGGCATTATCCCTCATTTGATAATCGTTTTTGTGTCATAAACTTTATTTGTATTTCTCGTTGTGCTTTTGGAGTTTACCGTTCAGTTCATACTCTGAGAGTTTTGGCCGCGAAATAGCCGGGAAATAGCCCACCAGGCTCCGCAGCGGATTTCTCGGCTTCTCACGGAACGGACAAGAAGTAGCCGAGAAATAGCCGAGATATAACCGAGAATTATTTAGAACTAAACAAAATTAACCAAAACGCAACCGTCGCCGGCTCGCCGAGCCAAAATCTGGGGCCGCCAGCGGTTGGGCGGGGCCTCCAGAGGCTGAACTAGGTTTAGGTACCTCAAACTTGGGTAATTGAACCGACGGAGAAGCTGACATCTGAATCATGCCTCTGGAATGCTCCGTATATCTGCCTGGAGAGCATTATTTCTCGGCTATTTCGCGGCGAACATTATTTGGCGGCTATTTTGCGGCGAGCATTATTTAGCGGCTATTTCTCGGCTATTTCGCGGTTATTCCGCGGCGAGCATTATTTGGCGGCTAATACGCGGCAAGAAGGCATTTCGCGGCTATTTCTCGGCCAAAACTCTCAGAGTACTTGTTCGAGTTATTGTGTTTTTGCATACATTCGAGCCTTGTGCGACAGTACATCTACACTCCTTACCCTAGGAGGTCGTATAAGAGCTGCAAATATGGGACAAATGTGTCGCATTTATTATATTTCAGAAAATTTTTAGACATTTTTCATAAAACTTCTTAATCTTACAATAGCTCAAAAGCCATAAAAAGATAATTTTTTTGGATAGGGCTTAGGCGTAGATGAAAACTACGACCCTTTTTGGTACGACCCCTCAGATTGCATGGAAAACATCTAAACAAAAAGGAATTTAGTTTGAAGTTTCGTTGAGGCTTTTAACTATTACTGAATATGCGAATCATCCATTTGCCACTAATTATGTAGTAAGGAAGATCTCATCAATTTACATAGTTTTTTCGACACCTCAACTCAGCAGGAGCTTACGACCCTTTGTGTGATAAACCCACCGCCCTCTTAACCCTCCGGTACCCTTCACCTCAAAGTTTACCGAAGGTTCTACCCTGCTGCCGTGATGGGAACATCATTTGAGCGCGTTTTTGCCCAGATTTACACAAATCCTCGCTGGTGGGCACTGCTGTTCCTAATGCTGTCCTCGTATGCGTGATTACACAACAGATGCGACAAATGACGGCATTTGCGGTTCAGCTGCGGTTAGGGCATCTGATAAGTTCCACTTCCGCCATGATCATCGATCGGCAACGTTACTTTGAGGATGGTTACCTGATATTCATTAAATATTATACTAAAGGATAAACAATATCATTTTTTATTCCAGCTTACATCAACATGAGGTTTACCGAATCAGCATTTCCCCAGAAGAGGCCTCGCCTTGATGTTTGTTCACACACGTGATGTCGCGAGGAAAAACAAAATAAACTAGTAGTCGCTGAGCGCCCGCAAACAGATGAGGAGGCTGGAACTCCCTAGCCAAATTTGCTTGCAGCCGGCTGAAGTGCAACTTCAGGGTAGCACAAGACTCCAAACACAGATGTAAAACACAAGTACGCTATGAAAGTCTTCCTATTTCTTGAAACAAGGGTTGAAAAACCCCGTTCCGAGAGGGAAGGGGTTGCATAAACTCTATTATGAGGTAGGAGCGGTTGCCGATGTCACTCCCGGAAGAAGAGAAGTGGTAGAAGCCTTACCAGGCATGTATTAGTCGTGTAATTCATTCCTAGAAGGAAGGGGTCGTTGAAATCATTCCAGACAGGAGAGGGGTCGTCGACGCTATTTTCATGCAATAACTCAGAAAAATGAAAACAAGTTACTTGTAACATAAACAGGTCAAAAACAAGTTACTTGCAACATAGCTAAGCCGATCTAAGTTACTTGAGACTTATCTCAGGTCATTCAAGTTACATGCAACATATCGACGGGGTAACGCGTGCAGTGCGCATCCGATATGTTGCACGTAATCTACCTGTCCAAGATATCTCGCAAGTAACTTTAATCGGCCGAGGCGTCTACAAGAAGACTCCCAGGATCCCCTTGTAGACGCACTCCCAGGTTCAGGCCGAGGACATGCGCTGCTCTCGGTTCAATTGCACAAGTTCGAGGTTCTTGACCGCAAGCTGACAAGGAAGGCCCCGCACAGCGTTTCCACTTACAATTAGCGCATGGTCTGGGATGCGTGCGGACGCGTTCTCTGCGCCGCGCGCCGCGCGATGACCACCCATGATGAATATACAAATGCAGGTTAGATGTAACATGAGGTTAACTTACAAGTAATATTCATTTACGTTAAACGTAATATAAACATAAGTTACTAAAGACATTCAAGTAAGTTACCTTTATATTACAAGTGACTTGTTTTCATGTTTCTGAGAAGGAAAGGGGTCATACGCTTCGATTCTACGAGGGCGGGTCACGATAGTGTCGGTGAAGTAGGGGTCGTATGAGAGCTCAGAAAAATAAAAACAACTTACTTGTAATATAGACGTAACTTACTTGAGTGTCTCAAGTAATTTACATTTATATTAAATGTAACTCAAATTTAAATTACATGTAAGTCACATTTATGCTACATGTAACCCACATTTGTATATTCATCATGAATAGCCATCACGTGACGCAGACGACACGCGACGCGGCGAACGCGTCCGCACGCGTCCCAGACCACACGCTACGCGAAAAACGCTGTGAGGGGCCTTCCCCGTCAGTTTGCGGTCAAGTACCTCAAACGTGAGTAATTGAACCGACAGCAACGCCAGTCCCAAGCCTGACCCCGAGAGTGCATTGTATACTCCCATCAGAAATGCCTCTTGGCCGATTTAAGTTACTTGCGAATTATCTTGGCCAAGTATGTAAGTTACTTGTAACAGATCAGAGGCGCACTGCACGCGATATCCTGCCGGTATGTTGCATGTAACTTAGATAACCTGAGATATTTCGCAGGTAACTTACATCGGGTTAGATATTCTACAAGTAACTTGATTTCGGCCTTTTATGTTACAAATAACTTGGTTTCGTTTTTCTAAAAAGGACAACTACTAGCGCAACCAGAAATTTCGGTAAAACTCGGCAACATTCTAAAGAGGCTGAACCTAAAAATTCATTCTCTTCGCCGTCGACGAGTCGCAACTGGCTGCTTTTACCACTTTTGGGGTTTGTCGGGAGAGGGATTTGTTATGGGAGTCTGGGTCTGAACCTCCCCTTTCTAGCTTTGATGGGCGGAAGCCAGACATATGAAATCACTGATTCATCTATCCGGTCATCAAAAGGTTGCCGACTAGGAAAGATAAGGCGGTCGTTTAGAGAGTGAATTAAAACAAATATTAACAAATATTTGTCATAACAAACATAGAGCGTTAACGACGAGGTAGGACGTGAACGGCTCACGGTGAAGCGGCCTATGACGGACTGGTAAACAGGCGGCACGAACTTGAACTGAGTGATTGCTCATCCTCATTAACCTTATCACTTCCCTCCACGGTCGCTACAACGAAATCACAACAGCCAGGGACCATGCGGAATAAGACAATGTCAGATGGTTCAAAGGACTTACCAGGAGACCGCTTTTCCAAACTTCGCCGGAGGTAGCGCTATATTAACGGTCTTCTGCCGCTCTACCAAGAAGAGTCTTTTTGTACACGAAAGTGAGCTGGAACTATGGGTAACTGGAGACACTTAGGAATCTGCCACTGCTCTGCAAGGAGTTTTCTGGATTTTACCGGGAATTTGAAAGCGAAAATACCGCGTGTTTACCAAGAGGTCCCTGCCCCGAATTAGCCGCGAAAATGCCAGGAAATCACCGTACAAATTACTCGATTTTACAGTCTGCCGCAAATTCACCGGGAAAATACCGCGAAAACACAACCATCTTTGCAATGAGAGCGCCCTAGTGCAGCAGCGGAGATGGCTCAGCCGGTAAGGCGGTGGACTACAGAGCGATGAATAGTGAAGGGCTGAGGGTTCGAATCTTCGGATACAGTGGCGAAAATCACGGCGGATTTGCAGTAGAATCGAGGCAGACCTAAACTTTGCCGAGATCCCCTTGCCTCGACCAGGAGAAATCGCGTAAGTGCCGGGATTCCGCCGCGAATCTTCCGTGATTTGTGCCAAAATTCGAACCATCAACCCTTATAAATTGATGGCTTCGTAGTCTGCCACGTCATCGACTGAGCCATCTCCGCCGCTGCACAGGGGCGCTCTCATTGCAATGATGGGTATGTTTTCGCGGTGTTTCTCCGGAAAATCTGCGACAGTCCCCGCAGTGAAACCGCGTAATTTTTGGGTATTTTCTCGGTCTTTTCAAGGTAAATTCGGAGCCGACAACTCGCGGCAAATGCGCGATGTTTTCACGGCTCCCGGGATTTTTGATTCGAATTCTCGGTAAAACTCAGGCAATTTCTTCCAGAATTCTAGCGAATTCCTGAGCATATATCTAACAAGGGAGCTACTTTTAGACAGCCTGGCCATTCCGGATGACATTTGGACATAGAATTGGAGTAAGCTCTTCGGAGCTGCCTGAATCGAATTAAAAAAAAGTTATAGGCGTTTCTCAGAGCCTCGCGGCAAGGTAAGGGATCATCAGGGCATTTTTAGGGTGTTTTGATATTTTTTGCCGGATTTTGTTCACAACTTGTATCTAGGAGTAATCTAGGATGCCGAAGGCGAATCTGGGGCCCGCATGTCGAAATTCTGACGTTTACTGTAGGTTACGGTGGGTGTCATGCCATTTAGGGGGCAAAAATAAACCTTACAGGCAGCGTTTCTGATATAATCGTTCTTCGAGTTTTCGCCGGAAATCAAATGTACCGGGGTCCATTGCAACAATAATGTCGGAAAAACGGCTGAAAACGAGCCATAGATAGCCCTAGACGACCCTCAAACTTGGTTGTGCTATGCCCGCCCCGTCCACTTCTTTAATGGCCAACAAGGAAATGAGCAGGTAAGGAATAGCTCATACAAATTCGAGGACGGTATAGGGCTATTTTCGACTTGCTTTCAGCCGTTCTTTCGCCATTATTGTCGCAATGGATCCCGGAACTTTCGACTTCATGAGAAAACTCGAAGACCGTTTTTTATCGTGAACACTGACATTAATAAATCGAAAATCAACAGATGAACATCAAATTCGTATTCAGCACCCTGAGTAACCACGACATAGAAATTTTGAGTCAAATCTGAAACTTTGACCAAACTACAATACTCGCCCTAATTTACTCAAAGAAGTCGCGAAATCGCGACTTTTCCGACTTTTCGTTATAACTCGTTTATTTCTCAATTTTTTCCCAATGATGTGTGGTACCATTCGAATGTACACGTCGCCTTCTATCTGAACCGATAAAAAAGTTCCGAGAAAGTCCATTTTCGTACTGTTCTCGAAGTACCTGACAGAAAAACCACAATAAGTCATAGTGACCATTCCAAATGAAATGTACTTTTCTAGAACCATTTTCGGACGAAAAGTCCGAATATGCCCATCGCAGCTGCCTAGACCCACTCTGAAAGAAGTTATAGGCGTTTTTCTCTGATTTTCGTACTTATTGTATCCTCCAAAAAGCGCAATATTTTTGGAGAATCCGGAAACGGACCTCATAATCGTGTTCAGCGCCCAAAACTACCCCACTAAGCAAAGTTAGGTTGAAGGAACATTTTCCAAACTTTGCGCAGACTAACAGCGTTTTGGACTTGTACGGTTTTCGGTTGGGCGTTTATTTATACCAATTAGGGGGCTCTCAAAACGTTTTAGGAAAATATTCCAGATTTGACTAAAAATTCGCTCTGGGGGGTTATTTAGGGTGCTTATCACGAATCTGAGGTTCATTTACCGATTTTCCGGAGTTTTCGACTGTATTCGTTCACAAATTCCCATCAGGGGAGAATTTTATGGCAAATCGCGATTTTTGAGGATTTCCGGAGTGCTTCCATAGAATATGCTCAAGTTATCCTTCTTGGGGTTATTTGGAGTGTTGATCACGAATTGATGTGGGTTTATCGATTTTTGGCAGCTTACGGTAGATTACAGTGGGTATACGGTAGTTTCGTCAGTCTCAGAGTTGTCTCAAAGTTTTTATGTGGGGGATATTTGGGGTGCTGATCACGAATCTGAGGTTCATTTATCGATTTTCCGAAGTTTTCGACTGTATTCGTTCACAGATTCCCATCAGGGGAGAATTTTATGGCAAATCGCGATTTTTGAGGATTTCCGGAGTGCTTCCATAGAATATGCTCAAGTTATTCTTCTTGGGTTTATTTGGAGTGTTGAACACGAATTGATGTCGGTTTATCGATTTTTGGCAGCTTACGGTAGATTACAGTGGGTATACGGTGGTTTCGTCAAAGTCTCAGATTTGTCTCAGAGTTTTTATGTGGGGGTTATTTGGGGTGCTGAATACGAATTTGATGTCCATTTGTCGATTATCGGAATATTGAGGTAGGTTTCGCATCCTAAATGGCATGTTACCTACCGTAACCTACAGTAAACCTTAAAATTCGGGCAAGCAAACCCCAGATTCGTGTTCAGCACCCCAGAATACCCCTAAATAATGTTTTGAGCAGAATCCGAAGAAAAATTTTTAAAAAACCCTAAAAATTCCATGGGGGGGGTACCCTTACCTTGCCGCGAAGCTTTAAAAAACGCTCTTCACTTTTTTCAGAGTGAGTCTAGGCAGCTGCGATGGGCATATTCGGACATTTTGTCCGAAAATGATTCTAGAAAAGTATATTTCATTTGGAATGGTCACTATGACTTATTGTGGTTCCCTTGTTAGGTGAGCCATAAACTGGCGCGCCCGAGATAGTCACTCTCATCTCGACGAACGCATGCATGCTCACGAGGAGTTGCCACACTCTGTCACCAACGTTCCTTCGTAGAAACATTGTAAATAGAAATTTTGAAATGTCAAGGGCTTTCCTAAATTCGATTGAGAGGCTGCAGAGTTATTACTGTGGATTTTCCGCTAATTGGAAAAATTTCGCAAACACTCCATTGTAGGCTCAATGCCAGCTAGAAGACCTTTTTATTAGCTTTTTAAATTCAATGGGACTGCTCTGAAAATTTACAAAGTAGTTTCCAGCTCTCGGGTCAACTTCCATAATGTGGGAGAACATTGCAGTATTGAAGTTGACCCAACACTACGCACGCAATTAATACCCGTTTTCAACAACTTGACTAATGTATGCATAATAACTAACAGAATTTAATTCTATTTTTAAGTTTTTTTCGTTTCTTCTTTATTTTTGAAAATTTTCGATTTCTTTCAGATTTTGTGAAACCGAGTTTAATTCGAAAATGTTGCGTCTGATTTCATTTTTGACACTGGAAAATTATTCAAATGTCGGAAATTCTAATATGAATTCAAAATTATTTTTGAATTTGAACTTGCTTTTTTTCGAAATTTCAATTTTTTTTCGGGAAACTCGTGATTATTTCAAGTTTTGGAAGCTCGGTAGTATATTCAAACTTTTAGGACTACAAATTCATTCAAATTTCGAGAATTCAAAACGTAATTCGAATTTATTTCTGCTTTTCGAATCCAATTTTGTTTTGAAACTTCTAATTTTTTTCAGGTTTCGATGCCCCATACCAGCTTTCATCTACTCCACTAAAGTCTGCATAATAATCCACTGAATTTAACCCGGAATGTTTCCATTTTTTTCTTCTTAATTTTATTCTTATCCTCTTTATTCTTATTCTCTTCTTATTTTTACCGTATACCCACCGTAATCTGTCGAAAATCGATAAACAAACCTGATTTTCGTGTCGAACCCGCGGACTCTAGATGCCCCCCCCCTCAGGGAAAGATTTTGAGCCACATCTACCGTAGCATTCCGGAAATCGTCGAAAGTCGCGCTTCGCCCTAAAAATTTCTCTATGGGTAACCTTCAACGAAATGAGTCAAAAACTTTGGAAAACCGACAAATACACCTCAGATTCGTGATCAGCAACCCAGAGAATCCCCGTGGGAAAGTTTTGGATCAAAATTGAAACATTTCTCCTGAACGCTTTCAAAACCCCTTATCCAACAATCCGTTAAAGTCCAAAACGCTATTACTTCGTGCTATGTTCGAAGAATGGCAGTTCGCCCTAACTTCGTCCAGTGAGATTATTTTGGGAGCTGAGCACGACTATGCGGTCCGCTTCCGGATTTTCCAAAGATTGCTGGGTGTTTTGGAAAGTGCGCTGGGTACGAAAATCAGGGAAAAACGTCTACAACTTTTTTCAGAGTAGTTCTAGGCAGCAGAGAAGGGCATATTCAAACCCTAAGTCCACATATAGTTCTAGAAAAGTACATTTCATTTGGAATGGCCTGGCTGCTTAATAGTAGTTTCCTTGTGAGTACCCATACTTTCAGCTCATTTTCATGCACAAATAGTCGCTTCCTGGTAGAGCCACAACATAGGGAGATGTTATTAAGAAGTGCTCTATTCAGCTGAAGAGCACCCTGAACAAGGAAGGAACGGAGAGGAACACTGAATCGAAGATTTGTTGTGGTCTACACACATACTGCGGACGCCGACACGGAGGCGACGGCGGCGGCTCGGTTCGCCTCATGTTGTTGTTTTCATGTGGCGAGGCGACCACCACGTTCTGTGGTCGCCGTGAGGGCTTCAGACTCCGCGACCAGAAGCGAGGCCGAGGTGATCTTCGACCAGACTCGCCGCAGACGCACACTACCATTTGAACACACACATACACACACAAAACATCATCAGCCAGCCAGTGTCTAACATCGAAGATTGTAGACGAACAAAACAACAACAATGGCTCACAGACTATTCACAAATACATACATATCAACGGAATCTGACCAGGAGGGAAGGAAAAGGAAGGGACTCGACTGGAAAGGAATTAACGTCTTATAGGATAATCCAGGCGGAGGTGGGGGATTTGGTTTCGAAATCCTCCACCTTTCCTCAGATAAGGGAATGTGTAATCAGATGAAAAGCTGTTTTCCTCCGTAGATTTCGTGCAGACTTGAAGGGATTTCCAAGGAGATTTGGGAGATGACAAATAAATGAGGTAGTCTGGGAAACCTGACGCATCCTAACTTATGCAGATTTCATATCGTTAGTATCTCTTGTGGCTCACTAGTAAAACTGCGCAGTATACCGCCCCGAGCTGCAGGTTCCAAGAAGCTACAAGCTTGAAAAGCTCGTTTTGTTTGTGTTTTTAGTACCTTCCAAAAAGCGCATTAGTCTTCGGAAAATCCGGAAACGGACCTCATGGATGTGTTCAGCGCCCAAAACTACCACCCTGGGCAAAGTTTGGGTTAAGGCACATTTTCCATACATACTTTGTCCAGACTGACAGCGTTTTGGAATTGTACGGATTTTCGGTTCGGCGTTTAGTTATACCAATTAAGGCGCTGGAAGCGTTTTAGAAAAATGTTCCAGATTTTACTTAAAATTCTTCCAGGGTTTTTTTGGGGCGCTGATCACAAATCTGTGATTTATCAGTCAATTTTGCAGAATTCGCTCAAAAATTCCCAACCGGGAAAAGTTTCGAGGGAAAAAAGCCACTTCCGAGATTTCCGGATTTCTACGATAGATATGTCTCAAAATCATTCTCAAAGGTTATTTGGAGTGCTGAACACGAATCTGGAGTTCGTTCATCGATTTTTCGCAGATTACGGTGGGTATACGTTACTTTGGCCAAAATCTCAGATTTCACTCAAAATTTGTATTCGGGGTGGAGAATACGATCTTAACGTCCGTTTGTCGATTTTCAAAATACTAAGGTGGCTTTCACCCTCTAAATGACATATTACCTACCGTAACCAACAGTAAACCCCGAAACTTCGACAAATGGACTCCAGATTCGTGATAACCACCCAAGATTACCCCTTAAAGGCAGTGTTCACGATAATCTTCGATTTTGAGATTAACCGCAAAATCGATTGTTTGGCATCCGGGTAGAACTGAAATGACGAAAAAAATCGAGAAAAACACCCTAGAAAGGCACCAAATCCTTTACTCTCACTCCAGCTTTTTATTCTCAGTGGAACTGTTCGTTGTGACAATGAAATCTTTTGTGGACCCGTCCCTTGCGCTTCTCCCCTCTCTACTGCTCCGCCCTTTCCTTCGGACCCTAACTAATACTGCTATGCCTAAAATATTCTTCCATTTTCGATTAACCCCGATTTTTACCGGTGACAAACACCGTGAAAATGTTCATCCAGTGGGACAACTAGCCCAGTCCAGAGAATAATGTCACTGAAATAAGACGGTTCAGGACGTTTCAAGCAGTTTCTTCGTAATTTTGGTAACACTTGGGGGCCAACGAATTGTTTTATGTGAAAAACTCAGGAACGAAAATCATCGTGAACACTGCCTTCAATACAAGTTTTGATCTAAATCAGAGAAAATTTTTTGAAACTCAAAAAAATGCCTGATGGGTGGTACCCTTGCCTTTTCGCGAGGCTCGAAGAATACTCATAACTTATTTGAACCTGCAGCTCGGGGCGGGATACAGCGCATTTTTTATATTGAGCCAGACGAGATACGATACTATTCGTTTTAGCCGATCTGACCTACGCTTTGCATACTTCCCTTGTCAGGATTTCGGTAAAATATCATACGTTCCACATCAGGGTCAGGGAGATCGTTGAGCCGGACCTCGACGAGAATACATCCCCCTTCTTGGTGACCGAAATTCTTGTAGCAAACTCCCTAGCCGGAATTTTTTTTCGAAAATTTCAAGTCTGGGATTTTTCAATTTTTTTGTAATTTTTATTCAGTTTCTTCGTAATCAATACTAGACTACAATATCTGCCATCAACCTTAACCTATTGGCGAGATACTATAAGTGTTTTCATTTATGGCCAGAAATTTCCATGTCCCCTTACCCAAATGTCCACGTTTTCGAAGAAACTACACCTCACGCTCGCTGTCGTACGGGTTGGCAAACGCTTGACTCTGTTCACATCGGAAAATCACAAAAATTCAAGGCAAAGTACGAATTTCCGTCAAACATCTAATGAATTTCAAGCGAGAATTTAAGTACATAATTGGAGTGAAATTAGGCTGAAAGTTATGCAGAATTCGTAAAAAATAAAATAAAATAAAATTTAAGTACATAATTGGAGTGAAATTAGGCTGAAAGTTATGCAGAATTCGTAAAACTAGGGCAAAAATCGTCATGTTCCATAAATTTTATGAACTAAGAACGCGAAATGCAAGAAGACATGGGCGAAATCTGCTTAAAAAAGCGTAGAAAATCAATAAACTCGAGAATCGTCAAAAATATTGCTTTCCGCTTAAGGAATTTTCGAAAAATCGGCCAACTTCTTACAAAATCTGGGGAACTTTTCGGTATTTGCTAGGGTGCTCCATTTGAGGTCAATGATTTTCGTTCGTAAACCATAAAATTCAAGTTAACCGGACGATTTTTTATGGAAATTTTCAAGAAATTCCAAGAAAATACCAATAAAGCCGGTAAAATGCTCTTCCAGTTCCAGATAGTTTTGATCCGAAATTTGGAGATTTAATGGAGAAGAAAAAATGGCAAATATTTTATGTACGAAATACCGAAAGGCGCCGAATTTATGTTCAAAATCAAGACTTTGCATAAAATTGATGAATTTATTTGCAACTCGACGGCTTTGATACCTACATAGATTTTACACGATTTTTGGATGTTTTTTTGCCGTAACTGCAGTTCAACGGCGCAGTGCACGTTATGGTGCTGAGATGATCGCAAAACGCTCGGCCCCGGGCGAGATTGAACCAGCATATTCCCTTTGCGGGGGAGCGCCTTATCGCACTGCACCCCCGATGCCCCAGCGCCGCTATTACTCAACTGCTCGGTGAATCTTCACCGAAGCAATCATGTGCTGGGGCTTCGGTGGTGCAGTGCAATAAGGCGCTCCCCCAGAAAGGGAATATGCTGGTTCAATCTGGCCCGGAGCCAAGCGTTTTGCGATCAACTTAGCACTTTGTTTAAACTCTACATAGATTCGTAAGATTCTGGAACTTTGGAACGAGAGTTTTTTTAAACCCTCCAGAATATTTGATTACGGCTGTTTGGTGTTTCGGAAGTCTGCAGACTAAGCGTCAACCCTAACGTCGAAATGGTTCTGCCCCTCAGAATTCTCAGGTAAGCGACTTTGTTTTCTGTTTCTTGTACCAGAAACTGTATGAAAAACATATGTGGTACGACAGCGAAAATGAGATGGCTCAATGCACTCACAATCTGAAAATCCCATTCCAAACGTTGTTGTTTAATTTCTTCAAACATGTTGAAGAAACGGAAATCTCGTGGTTTCCTAGGCGTGCGTGTGCGAAGCGGGAGTCAGAGACAACGTGGGAACGGAGGGCAGATGGAGGCAGCGGCATCGCGCGCGTGCCGCACGCGCCATGAGTGATACAATTTTACAAAGAATGGATCTAAACCGCAGCAAGAATTATCTTGTAGGACAACCCTCCTCACTTCGATATAGATAACTGCTCAGATCCAAAAAAATGTTGATTTCGAGGGAAGGTTATCAGTAAGGAACGATAAAGACGCCACAGCGGGTCTCCGCGCGCCTTCTGACCACACCCCGATAAGGGGCTATTCCTACTTCTCAACGCCAGCACGGCACGCGCGTGGCGCTTGAGTATGAACGGCATGACGCCAAGGACGCGACCGGTTCAACATGGCAAAACGCCTTTACCATAGTTCCCCTCAATTTTATAATCGCTCAAAAGTCAATTTGCTCATTCCAACTTTATAAGCCTCCATTAAGGGTTGCCGCTGAAGTATTTATAGTCAATCTGATCGCGTGCCGCGCGTAGGCGGAATTCACACTCCAATGTCACTTCAGAGTGTCACGCGCTGACGTCTAGGTGTATGAATAGCTCCTAAACGATAGTGCTCATATCTTCAACAAGAGATTTTAAAGCCACCTTGGAAGACCACAGAGCTGGAAAATTACCCTCACATTCGCAAAAATCTAGAAGAAAATAGGGAGAAATTGCTAGCAGAATGGATAGAGAAAGCTTCTTGTGACAAGGTTTCATACAAGGTTTCATGAATTTGCAAATTTCAAGATTAGCAGCACTTTTAGTGATTTTTGCTAATATCTCAAGCGCAAATGTCGTCCTTTACTTAATGATGCGTGCAATTACGACTGAGATAGCACTTTTCACGCTCTGGCTTCGATTCATGTTCGTGTTTTCCTCAGAAGGCAGAATTGTATGACGTTCTCAGCGTCGGCTGACGTCAGCCGCATACGAGTGGATTAAAGAATTCCGTCATTCAGTAGAGTGATTTGGGTAATTCTCTTGTAAAAACGGGGTCGCTTTAGCGTAACTATAGCCTACATATATGTACCTAGATTTTTTCCCTTTTTCCTTTTTGGCTTGGGTTTACTTTTTAACACTTGGAGGGCAGGTAAACTTTTGAGACGAGAAATTTTTAGTATGTAGAGATTTGCTCCAGCTTCCTAACTAAAGAAAAAGATCCGCAAAGACTCAGCGACAACGAGCGACAAACAGCGACATCATAGCAGAATGAGCAATTTCGCTCAGTTTGAAAGAATGTACATATTTGAGAATTCAAAAATTTAAATGTGAGGATTATTGTGAATTGATTATTTAACTTTATTTCAAATTTAAATCCATTTCCACTTAATTATTCAATTTCCGTTTTGTTTCCTTACTTATCTACATACTTGCAGCAGAACTCTATTTTTTGAATTTCTCGAAAACCACATATATATATCTTTTTCAAATTTTCCAAAATTCCGAATCCATAGAAAAAATCCGTTTTTCAATCATGCTCTTCACCTAAAAAATCGCTTTCCATGATTTGTGACTGATTTCTATTCAAGGAAATTTCCTTGAACTGTGATTTTTCGGAATTTGACCAAATTCGACCTCAAAAATCCAAAATTGGGCTTTTGAACTGCCAATCTTCAAATTTTATTGAAAACTAAAAGTTTTCCGATTTTCGACAAAATTTGACGTCCTAAAACCGCAAAGTTTGTGCTTTTTACCTGATGCAGGGTTTTTCACGATCTATTTACTATTTACTTTACTTAAACATGCTCTTCATCCAAATTATTATAATACTTTATATGGTTTTTGGTTGATTTCTATTTTTCGAATTTTCCAAAAACTATTATTTTTCAAATTTTCGACTAAATTCGACCTCGAAAATCCAAAATGGTACTTTACAAGTGCAAATCTCCGAATTTCACCAAAAGTATGATTTTTCGAGTTCCCGACAAGATTTGACTTCCAAAAATCGCAAAGTTTGTGCTTTTTACCTGAAGCAGGGTTTTTCACGATTTATTTACTATTTACTTCACTCAAACATGCTCTTCATCCGAAATTTCACTTTATATGATTTTTGGTTGATTTCTATTTTTCAAGTTTTCCAAAAACCATGATTTTTCAAATTTTTGACTAAATTTGACCTCAAAAATCCAGAATGGTACTTTCCAACTGCTAATCTCCGAAATTCATCAAAAACTATGTTTTTTCCGATTTGAATTATAGAATTCTGAACAAGACTATGCTATTTTTCGGATTTTCCAAAAACTATGAAAGACTGAGCGACAATGAGCGACAGAGAGCGACATCATAGTAGCAGAATGAGCAATTTTTTCAGTTTTAAATTATGTATTTATGTATTTGAGAATTCAAAATTTAAAAAGTGAGGCTCATTGCGAATTGATTATTTTATTTAATTTCAAATTTTATATTTATTTCCATCTGATGATTCATTTTCCGTCTTGTTTCCTTACTTTTGCTGCAAGTATCTACATACCTGCAGCAGAATTGTTTCGAAAACTACATATATCTATTTAAAATTTTCGATTACACTCGAACTACCGATTCCGCAGAAAAATCCATTTCTCAAATATGCTCTTCGCCCGAAATTCTACATTTCACGATTTTTGGCTGATTTTTCACAATTTATTTACTTCGAATTTTCCCAAAATTATTGTACGATTTTTCGAAATTTTGACCAAATTCGACCTCAAAAATCCAAAATGGGGCTTTTGAACCGCCAATCTTCAAATTTTATTGAAAACTATAATTTTTTCGATTTTCGACAAAATTTGACGTCCCAGAATCGCAAAGTTTGTGCTTTTTACCTGAAGCAGGGTTACTTTGCTCAAACATGTTTTTATCCAAAAATTTTCTTTATATGATTTTTGGTTGATTTCTATTTTTCGAATTTTCCAAAAACTACGATTTTTCAAATTTTCGACTAAATTCGACCTCAAAAATCCAAAATGGTACTTTGCAACTGCCAATCTCCGAATTTCACCAAAAAATATTATTTATCCGATTTTCAACAAAATTTGACTCCTCAAAATCGCGGACTTTGTGCTGTTTACCAAAAAACAGATTTTTTTACAGCGTTGAACTTTTTTCTTCATCTCGCTTTGTCAATTATTCGATGTTTTATTACCTATTCTAAAAGTAGTATAATTTTCATGTTTTTCAAGTTATTCAATCCTTTTTTCTCTTTATCCATATATCTATTTTAAATTGTTGAAGATTTTCGCAGTTCTAATTTGTTCAGCTGAAGTAGGCGGTGACAATAGATTTTCTACAAATAGCGAACAAAAAGCAGATTTTAAAATTCAGATAACTTTTTTTGTGAAAAATCACGAGACTGTGCCATTTTTTGTCAAATTCCCAAAATTTCCCGAATTTTCTTTTTCAATAAACAATTTAAGAAGATATGTAGACTTCTAGGCATGGGGCCTTAACGAAAAAAAAATCGCAAAATGGCTCGAGAATCCGTTTCCTCAGAAATGCCATTTTTGGAGGGTGTTCATTTGGCTATGAAACGCAAAGTATAAACCAGAGAAGTGACTCTGGGCGACGTAAGAATCAATTTTTTCTATCCACGAAATCCGAGTTGGATATAAATAACAGGAAATAATTTGCTGTTTCACCGCCAGTATTCAAGGAATCTTCGGAAGTTCGAGACAATAAGTAGAATGAATGGTGGCGACAGCACGCGACACTCAGCGACAAGCAGCGACAAATCGCAATATTTTTGTCCAACTTCCCATATGTATTTATCATCAAGCAATAATTGATCATGTGATTCTATAAAGACAAGTTAAACCTCGAAATATAAATTTCATAGTAAATTTTGCTTTGCTTACGGAAAAAAAAATTAAGGAAAAATACATCTTCGGAGTCCTTTTTTCAAGCAATTGATTGAAAAAACAAGAACATCGCGGAAAAACATCGAGAATTAGTTATTAGTCAGAGCTTTTATCATATGGTCAGTAAGTTGAATATGTAACTGTGGGCACATTTATAATTTTAGGTTTAGTAGGTTTTTTTGCAAAACTTGAATAATACGAAAACATCCACTGATTCTTCGACATCACAAGAAAATTCCGAGAACGATTCCAGAACGTTTTGTAACGAGTAGGCGACAACACGCGACAACGAGCGACAAACGGCGACAATCGCGCATTATAGGTCGTCTACGCTTCCGCATCCGAACGTCGCGGAGAAGTGCGATTCTATAATAATTATCGTGCCGCGCCGCGTGATCAATATCATATGATTGCGCTTCGTCGCGCGGCTCGGCGACGGAAGTATAAACGACGCCTAATCATTTGTGTGTATCCATACTGCAACTCAATTAAACAAAAATCATTTTCATTATGTGAGATTCCATAATAAGAAATTTTCTCTCGGCCACTCATTTTAAGTTTTTTTGGTTCTAGATAGTTAAAAAATTAGGTAAAAAACAGGTACCTGGTGAACCAAATAATTTTTTTTCTAGCGAAATTGAACAAACGATAGCAAACATTTTGCTGTTTCACCGCCAATATTTAAAGAATCTTCAAAAGTTCCAAACAATAATAAGATGGGATGCCAAACTCAGCGACAAGGGGCGATAAAGTCTACTTACTTTTCATACAACTTCCAAGTGTATATATCCTGAATAAATTTTTGACCAAATAAATCTATAAAGTTTTTTTCTCTCCAAATTTACATTTCATGTCGAATTTTCCTTTTCATACCGAAAAAAAAATGGTGAAAATTACCCTCTAGTGTGAAAACTCGGAATAATAATGATAAAAGCAACCACAGACCGATTCCAGGACTATGAAAATGAGAGTATATACATATTTTTGAAAAAACCAACCTTGTGACAATGTTTTCGTCAAAGGTCAGAGTTCTCCAAGTGCATACGCAGCCGACCGGATCTTCACGTGAGTCTCATGATCAAAGAGCCGATGGACATTCAAAACGCATTCGTTGTGATCGTGAGTTTGCACTTAGAGATTCGTGGGTGTGGGCGACTCAGCCGACAAAGTATAAACAACTGATCATCTAATCAAGTCCGGAATGCAATTACAAATCGATACAGCACTAGTGTGCTAGAGGAATATCAGGGAATTAACAAAAATCGGGAAAATATGGAGAGAACAATCTAGGAGAGGCCGGCCCTATTTTGTGTAAAATAGGTCAAAATACGACCCCTTCAATCACTATTGCGACCTCCACTGTGCCAATTTTTTTTTTGAATTTTCAAAGATCTTCCGAAAATAAAAATTCACAATGGGCAGCTAGGCAGTCAGGTGAACAGCAGTAGAAACCGAGGACAATAGGAGGTGAATGCCCAAGAATAGCAGGTGAGTACAGCAAGGCGGGCAAGTGAATTACATGACAATAGCCGTTCAATACCGCGACAATAGCGTATCAGTACCGCGAACATAGCCTTTCAATATAGCGACAATAGCAGGCCAATACCGGGCCTTCCAAGAATGCCGGCTTCATAGTCTTCCAAGAACACCAGACAACTAAGGTCGACTCCGTTGTGACCACCTCCAAAATAACCCCTATTGGTCAAGCTCCAGCCAGATTCAAGACAATATCCTTCAATGGTGCCCTTACGGTATACCAACTGTAATTCTCTGAGAGCAGAAGTCTACCGTAATCCTCCGATTACTGTAAAACGCACCACAGGTTGCCCTGCCTA
Source organism: Aplectana chamaeleonis (assembly GCA_029168955.1). NCBI lineage: Eukaryota > Metazoa > Nematoda > Chromadorea > Rhabditida > Cosmocercidae > Aplectana > Aplectana chamaeleonis. Next base: position 2,289,280 of record JAPDOI010000051.1, read on the forward strand.
GTTGGAATGCCTCGTTCACTAACCTTTTCTATAAGAGCACTAAAACCAGATCTGAAAGATAATGAGGTCATATATGTGTAAAAATGGGGAAATTCGATGAAGATGAGGCCAAGACGACCTGCCTACTGCTCCCATCCAACCCTGACTTCATGGTCAAGCCGGCCAATGTGTAGGATCTCAGCGAAGCTACGACCCCCTCCCCTTAGGGTCGGAAATTTCTACGATAATCTTACCTTATTTTCATGTTTGGGCCGAAATTCGTACGATTTCCAACCGAAATTTTTAATTTTCAGGTAAAATTCTTACGACCCCCACCTCACCACCCGTCGAGAAATTACACAACCGCGCCTGACCCTGCCCTACTCATCCTGTTGACCTTTTCCAAACCCCAACCAGAGTCCGTATAAGGAGAGTTGTATCTCTGGACACACCTCAAACCACCCAACACACGTCCATCTATCAGTAATTCTAGACGCGAACAACAGCCCACCCGACGTTCTCGTGTACAACAAGGGGCGTGGAGCAGTGATAAAAGTCGCTCTCCTCATTCTGGGGGATGCTTTATATTGAAAAATCGAAAAATACTGCGAAAAACAGCATAGAAAATTCCGAACAGAAAATTTCAGTCCCAAGTGATGCAGGAATCGTATAACCCTAATAATGATCAAAATGAAAGGCAGGGTCCAGCGGGGTTCGATGAGAACCGTGAAAATTTCTGCCCAAAGGTTTTTTTTTCAAATTTTGGGAGGGGATCGTAAAAACGTTAGTTTAAATTTTCGCGTAACATGGGGAGTTCGTATATACCAGGTTGTTCAATATGTTTCGTCGTTCGATTAGGGAAAAACACAATTTTGTGGTTCAAAATACACTTTATTATTCAGTATAATCTCCCGGAACATTAATACACTTAAAAAACCCAAAAAAATCTAAAAACAAATTCAAAAAATCCATCGTGATGAATCGACGAACAAATCCACTTTATCCTTTTTAAAACGCTCCAAATGTTGCCGAGAAAGTTGCATTTGTATTTGTTTTTCTTCCAATGCTAGCGAATGCGGCACCTATTGTGCACACAGCTTTCTAAAACCCAAAATTTCATTTAAAAGATGCCTCACACTGCCTAATGAGATGTGTAGAGCCTCTACTAAATCTCTCTCAGCCAATCGACGATCTTCCAAAACCATATCCTGTATTTTGGCTATGATTTCTGGTGTTGATGCGCTTTTTGTACGTTCTTCACGTGGATCGTCTTCAAAGCTTGTACGACCACGTTTAAATCCAGCAACCCATTTTTCTACTGTTCTAATTGTAGGTGAACAATCATTATACACTTTTACATTCGTTCGTGAATTTCTTTTGGTGCTACACCTTCCAAATATAAGAATTTTATCACTGCAGGATATTCAATTTTTTCCATTGATGTGAGACGGCGACACTAAATGGCTTGTAAACAAAGAATGAACTGACAGATTGAAATGAAACTTCACATACGTTCATATCAATAGTGTACCAACAAAACAAAAAAAAATTGGGCTAGTAGCAACGGTCTCTCTTATCGAACGACAAAACTTATTGAACAGCCTGGTACAATACCCGCGCTAAGTTTTGTAAAAAACGGGGAGCAACTGGCAAACTCGGCAGAAAAGCGTCCGATGCATGTAACTTTTTTAAATGAAAACTTTTGTAAATTCCGAAAACGCTATCATATTCACAGAACAAACTGCTACCTAATTATGTGACCTATGGGCCAAAACTCCCTGAAATCGCTTTGTTTTTGAAGTAAATAAAATTTTTGCAATCGTTTTTCGAAAACGTCGCGCGCAGCCTCAGAACATTTTCGTTTACTTGATTTCAACTTTAGAAACAACTTTCTGCTTGTCGCCGTAACTAACCACGGTATAGTTGTTTGTATGTTGAAAACAACTTGAGGCTCACCAACTTGCCAACAACAATTTCCCATACTCTAAGAACAACTGTATAACAAGCTACTAAAATACTGGGGGTGATGGCCTGCGGACCTTTGCCAGCTGGCCGCGATCTTCGAAGCGGTGAGCGGTGATGAACCGCCTAAACCGCGGACCGCGGCCAAAACCGCCCCCCCCCCAGCCGCGGGGATGCCCACCATCCCCCCCCCGGTAAAAATATGCTGGCCTACGAAGAGTGACTCGAATTCACCCTACAGGGTCGGCATGAGAATGCCGAATGAGGACTCGAGCAAGATGAGGCACCTTTTATACCGGATGTGCACGTGATAAGCACATTACGTGATGACCATCTATTGATAAAGCAACCGACCTATTTGAAGATAGTTACCCGATTCTCGAGTCTTATGCTGATATCTAGTTGTTGATACCGCATCGCTGAATTTGGCTGAATCGCAGCTTGTTTCCACCGTATAGCATCCCTAATCAGCTGGAGAAAGTGAGCTTTGACTTGTTTTCCCCAGTGATTGAGCGCAAAGTAGGGCTACAGTTGTTTAGAAGTCAATTCATAGCTGATGGTCTCCGACATAAGTCAATCCTTAATTGAATTAAAGTGATTTCAAGCTAAATTAATTGAATTCAAGTTGATTTTGCTGGTTATGGCTGGGAATCAAGCTATTTAAAAAGTTCTGAGTCGAAGTGCGGCGAAACTTTAAGCAGTATTTGTACTAGTAATGTAAGAGCAATCTGTATGCTTTCTTCATAAATCAGGTGCAGGTGAGAGAATCTCAAGGTTTGTGCTGGTTAAATTTCCGAAAACTCTCATTAAACACGCTTGAGAACTACCTGAAAAGTCGGCGTTTTGTTGCCAAAACCCCGGATTCTTAAATGAAGGACTTCGAAAATTCAACCAAAATAAACTTTGAGATTCTCTCATCTGCACCTGATTTATCAAGAGAGCATACAGATAGCTCTTCCATTACTAGTACACATACTGTTCGAAGTTTCGCCGCACTTCGCCGCGCGCGACGTTTTTGAAAAACGATTGCAAAAACTATTTCCTCCAAAGACAAAGCGATTTTATGGAACTTCGGCACACAAATCACATAATTAGGTAGCAGTTTGATCTGTGAATATGATAGCGTTTTCAAAATTCAAAAAAAGTCTATATATATAAATTTTACATGCATCGGACGCTTTTTTTCAAAGTTTGCCAGATGCTGCCCGTTTTTAAAAAACTTAGCGCAGGTGTTGTATTTCGGACATTTTTTAAACATTTTGGTTTTCAATGCAGTGATGGTCATACCCTGATGTATAGGAACAACACCATTCTCCCGGAAGCAGAAAAATGAGGGGAAAGTCGGTGGTTTCTGAGGGTGAGACCGATGGATGTGACCTGAAAGTTTTCGATGGGTGTTCGATGGAGATGAGGATGTAGTGAAAGTGGGGTAACGACGACGATCGCTCATGTGACAAACACGGAAACGCATCGGTTTCCAACTGGGGTTTGTTTAGATTCACAAATGTTACACTGATTGTAATGTATTGATAGTTAGAAAGATTTCTTCCAAATATTCTGTGGAAGACAACGAACGCAACCCCTTTCACCTGTAATCACGGGATTGGTTCCTCTGTTACGACCCCATTAAATTAAAGGCAGTGTTCACGATAATCTTCAATTTTGAGATTATTCGCTATATTGATTAAGTGGCCCCCGGGTACAACTAAAATGACGTTGAAACTGAGAAAAACGCACCAGAAGTGCTCGAAATCCTTAAGTATCAGCCCGCCTCTCAAGTATCACAGGATGTGTTTGTTGCGACAATGAAATGTTTTGTGGACCCGTCTTTTGCAAATCTCTACTACCTATTGCTCCGTTCTCTCCTTAGGGCCCTAACTAATCCTGTTTTGCCTGAAATATTCTTCCATTTTTGATTAGCTCCATTTTTTCCCGGTGACAACCACCGTGAACATGTTCATCCAGTCGGACAACTAGTCCATGCTTTGAAACAATGTCACTGAAATACGACGTTTTAATGCGTTTATCGCCGTTTCTTCGTAATTTTGGTAATACTTGGAGGGCAACGCATTGTTTTATGTGAAAAACTCGGGGACGAAAATCATCGTGAACACTGCCTTTAAGCCCCCAATCAAGCCCCTTCACCAATTGATCTAAAGCACTTCTTTTTCTCGATGGGCCAAACAGCGGTCACCACCAATTCGAACTGAAATACGACATTTACAGAGAAGTAAGGCCCCCCAGGGTACTGCGCGAGGTGTGAGGCCTCACAGTGGGGGGTCTGAGCTCTGGTGATCTCGAGTGGGGGGGGGGGGGCTGAGAAGTCAAAAATTGGAAAATTGACACTGCCAATTTGGCCGGCACCCCCCCCCAAATATTTTTTTTCGGTGGTCCAAGTCAGGTGGTGGTAAAGGTAAAAAAAGTAAATTTTCCAGCTAAACAGAAATGATTTTTAAAACAATGACAACATTTCGGGACCTACTTTTTTGGCACCAAAAAATTATTCTTCTCTGGTGGTCGGAGTGAGGTGGTGGTAGTCAAAAAGAAGTTAATTTCCCACCTATACAGAATCGATTTTTAGAACATTTACAACATTTTGGGACCTACTTTTTGGTACCAAAAAAATTATTCTTCTCAGGTGGTCGGAGTGAGGTGGTGGTGGTTGAAAAAAGGTAATTTCCCACCAATACAGCAATGATTTTTAGAACACTTACAACATTTTGGGACCTACTTTTTTTGTACCGAAAATTTTTAAAAAATTTTCTCTACTAAAATTATTATAACATTCTTTGTAAAAATAATTACCCGTGAAACTGTGACTGCGTAAGGTTTAGGTCTGGGGTAGTAGTCTAAGGTACTTCACAGCCATAGGGAAGTGCGTTTTTGAGAAAATTGCTAGGTGATGCATGGATCCGGAAGAGACTTCGCGTTCACTGTTGAAGGTTGGCGCAAACTCGGTGCCACATGCTATAACATAGGTGCACCGAGTTTGCGCCAACCTTCAACGGGGAACGCTAAGTCTCTTCAGGATCCACGTCGATGTTATGGAGCTAGGTGTGAGGGAATCGTCGATTTTGTCGCTACCTCACACTAAGCAATTTCTTCGAAAAAGCCCTTCTTTGGGGCTGTGAAGCACCTTATTCACAGTCGGTCCCCCTACACAGCTGATAATAGGTCGAATTTTGGAAGAATCGGCTGCCATGGAACGGATGTTATCCGGAGACAATTTATGTGTCTTTATTAGAGAGTAGAAAACGGGACATCTCGAGTTCTCCAGCTTCAGCCTTCTAATAAGCTTTCCGTCCAATCCTGCTACTTTTCCAACTGCCGTCCAGGTATTATTTAGTTTCCGACACTGAGCGGCAAATTCCTTTTTCGTTGCTTGTGTGTAGACAGAGGTATCATTCAAATGGAGCTGTGTGATTTCTTGATCTAATGAGAGAGGTGTAATCACAAACTCTCCTCCCTTGTCGCTCACGGATAGACGAATTTCGTGGCGTTCCAGCTTTTCACGAATCTCCTTGAAACCTTCCTGCTGTAGTGATGTCAAGTTTTTTCTTCTTTCACGTCCATGCCTGCTGAGCACGTCGCGAATTCCGGATGAAAGAATTCTGAACTTTATATCGACTTCCGGACGAGGGTCGGGCTCCTTGTAGAACGAACGTGGAAATGGTATAGACGTCAAAATAGAACTCCTACTTCCCTCCATGGTGTTGGGTTGTTCATTACGCCTGGCTCTGAACCTGAGTTGATCCCTTAAATTATGCAATCCTTTAACAACTTTCCGGTGCGTGAATGCATTGACTCCCTGTGTGAGTGCGAATGAAGGGCCCAGCCTGAAAAAATGGATGGTATTTTCTGAAAATCGCGCATCACCGATTATAGTGACACTTGTCTTGATCATCGGTTACTACCGGCGGACAACTCAGAGACTCGAGTCGCTGGTCAGTTGGTGGTTGGATACTGTTACCAAAAACCCTAACTCGCTGTTCGTTTAGGAGCCTGTCGTACTTAGCACACAGAGTTGATTTTGCCCTAGACCGAACAGCATCACATATCCGCTTTGAGCCACTCTCAATCATTCTCCTACTACTATTCGGTAGGAGACGACGGCATGAACATTCCTTTGAAACACACTTCAATAAAGTAGAATACAACACGTATTGATTTTGCCTGAGAACGACTCCTAGTAACTTACGGTAAACATTTACAATACTAGAATGAGACTCAGAAATATTACATATCGATCCTAGCTTCTTATTCAAAATGAACTTCGGTATCACACCGGTTGTTTTGCACCTTCGTAGGAAAATTATTGACTGACGAGTGCGAACCACTTTTTGACGGAGGGCTAAAGCTTCCCGAACGAGACCAAACAATTGTGGCGGTATGTTGCGAATGAGATTTCATGTTTGGCTGTCTTGAAACCTGGGCATGAGTTGAACGTACTTTTGTGATTCTTTGCCGTGCAGGTTTGATAAACGGTGAAACTGGTTTATTAGTGGCCTGACGTTTCGAACAAATCGTCGTTTTCGAAGGCCTGAAAGCGCTAAAAACTTTAGTGACCTGTGAGTTGCTCCATCAAGCGCTTCTCCGTCTACGACAAGTTCAACAAGCCCCAAAAAACTTGAGTAAGCCACCGAAATCAGCACAGAAACCCACCCACGCCAGTTCCACCAACGACGAGCTCCCGTATCGACCAGATAGACCGCAAGCCAGGAGACAAGTGAACCCGCCTGGTCATACACGGCTGATCGTGCTATAGCTGGCACAGCGGTATGGATGGTAGGAAGTCACTAGTAATGGAAATGCACTCATTTCTATGATTGAGTCTGGGGGAGCGGGACATGATATAGAAGGCCTCCAATGCTTTCCTCGCTCCAATATCTTCCTCACGACTTAGAATCGTGCATTTGATGTCAAAATCAACTCCACCATGCTCTTCTTGCCTGTGTTTTCCAAGGGGAGTTAATGTATTCTTGCAACGCTTTCCTGCTAGGTGCTCCTTGACACGAATGTTCAGCATTCTTCCCGTTTCCCCTATGTAGATCTCGCAGCAGGACGTGCACTGAAGCTGGTAGATGACACCGCTCAATAAGCAATCGCCTTCTGCTCCGTTTGGACATACTGTGCAATTTTCCGTGTCGCAGGTGCGGTCGTAGAGCCGGTTGCGTACAAGTTGCCGCTTTATGTTGTCCCGAGGGATGTTTATGAGAGCTACATCATCGCTGAGGTCCGCCCGCGCAATACATTGCCGTATAGCTGCACTCACTCTGTCGGAAAAGAACGGTAGCTGCAGAGGCACTTTGTTGTCGATTCGATTCGGGGGTCTCACTCTTCTGCCACGGTCCCGTCGCTGCGCAGTATATCCATTCAGACGAGTAATAGCACCAGCCAGTCTGCGCGACTCTTCTCGCTCTTCGTCTCCCGTACAGATTTGATTGGCAGTTCTGAACTCGCTCTCAACCTAAAATGCGACCAACCCCTATTCTTTCGCCTGGGAACGACCCCTTCCGTTTTGTTTCAGAAAAAGACCCCTCCATTTTGAACCCCAGACAGCAAAGTTTTCTTTACAGTTTAATCTACGCCCATTCCAGATTTTGAATAAAAACCACCACTTCCAGACTACTGCCTTTCGAGCTTAACATACGACCCCCCACATAATCTCAACGCAAGACCCCCGCAAGACCCGGAAATACGACTCCTAACGCCTGAGACTGAGATGCGATTCCGCTTACCTCTACTCGAAAACAGGATACGACAAAAATCAATACGAATGAAAAAAGTCAGAAAAAAAAGAAAAATCAAAAACTAGAGAATATGAAGAATTCTAATTTTTTTTCAAAGACTTAACCGAAACAAAAAACGGATAAAAAAGAAAAGCTCACTAAAAACTGGAGGAAATGAGCTTTGAAATGTTCTGTGATTTTACTCGAATAATTCTACAGAAATGGAAAATCTCCGATGTGCAAATGAAAAAAAAAAGAACACACTGAAATAGAAAAAACAAAAAAATATCAATCCATGGAGCGTACCTGCCGAATTGCCGACGACTCCAAACTCGTCCGCGGCGGTTTTTGGTCGCGACGCGGCGGCCGCAGCGACTGTATGCGATGGCACAGGAATGGCTGCAGGCGGTCTGGAGAGGAGCGGCCCAACTGCCCAAACGGTGAGGCGCTCGTGCTACACGGCGACTGAAATCATCATCAGTTTGCGAAGAAAACTCGTCCACCAGCAAGAAAACTCGTCCGCGAAATGGTTAGGTAAAAAAAGATGGGATGCGATGTTTAACGCGTCACGAATATGTATACCGTTTTGAAAGTGACAATAACGATCGAATGTCGCCCAGTATCGCTGGGCGACATGGCGCGACAATAGGCGATACTGGATGGCGAACTTGATATAACTGCGAATTATGTAAGCTTGAAGATAATTTACAGAAAGGAACAGTGTAGCGGTACAAACACAGCCACATGACCAATTGCTGGCGGCACTGAGCGACACTGCGCAGCAGAGGGCGACAGAAATAGCTCGGGAATCTGCACAGCACTCTAGTCTGGGGAGTGGAGAAGGGCCTACCAGCCTAAAGTTTCAGGTCGCTGAGCGTATAATCTCTGTTCAGCTAGCGACAGTGAGCGACAGCTAGCTGCAGCAGGCGTAATTATCACCGGTACGCAAAAATCCGATGGAGGCATGCACAAGCTACGCTGAGCGGCAAAAACCGATTAGACTATGCGACAGCAGGCGACAACAAACGACACTCTTAGGATTTGAGTATAATTCTAACAAAGGCCAATCTAGACAAAACCTCCTTTAGGCGACAGACAGCAAGTGTCTGAAACCAAGGAAAGACATCAGGACCGAGTGATAGTGAGCGGCAGTAGGCGCCAAGCGGCGGTGGGAGATATTACGGCATGAAAACCAGAAAACGAAGGGAATAGTGTGAGTTTTGTAACATATGCATGCCAATATTAGGCACCAAGAAGAGAGGTATAGCGACAAATGACATCAATGGGCGACAGTGAGCGACAATCGGCGAAATAGCATGAGTTTAGAACAGAATGATCTTTCAGAGAGGTCGTCAATACCTTGATATGCCGGAATTATACTTCCCGCGACCAGCGACAGCGACAGTGCACTTTAGGCATATCGACTTTCGGTAGTGAAAATTGCGTCGCTGGAAGTATTGTCCAGGCCTTACCCAATTAAATGACTGCGGACAATAGTGACCAATGGATGGTAACAATAAGTGACAATACGTGACATTGCACAACTCCAGTGAGAAAAATTGTAGAGCTTAAAAGGCCGTTTACACTTTCGTCGCCGAACAGTGCGGGGAAATGAAATTCTATAATATTGGTAGTGCCGCGCCGCGCCGCATGACAATTTTATAGGAAAGACTTCGCCGCGCTCCTCGGCGGCGGAAGTATAAGCGACCCCTAAAGAGAGTAAGCGACAGTTGGCGATATTACTAAAATCTATTAAGAAAACATCTGCAGGGGAAATTTAAGAGCAGGCGGCAACAGGCGAGACTCAGCGACAAGCAGCGATAGCTGAATTTATTACACGTGTCCAAGATTTGAAATAAAGTATCACGACAGGCGACAGAGTAGGTAGCGGCAGGCGACTACAAGCGACAAGTGAGGCTAAATAACAGCTGGCGATGCGGATGACAACAAGCGAAAACATAGCGTAACGAAAGTCATTGCATGAGTGCATAGCGACAGTGAGCGACGGAGAGCGACATTACGAAAGCTGACAAATTTGGCTATCACGGCGAAAATTGGCAACAGCAACAGGCATCGCTTAGATTTAAATATTAATTTATTTCTGTCCGCTGTTTAACACAATCGTAGGACTTTATATATTCAAAAGTCTAGTCTAAGAACGCCTAGCGAGGCCAAGCGGCAGTAAGCGACATCAGACGATAGATGGCGGGACTAGGCGACAAGAGTCGGCAGCGGAGACATTGCACGGGTGTATAAAAAGTAGTTTGAGATAAAACTGGAAGAAGAATGGCTAAGTCAGCGGCAAGCGATAATAAACGATAGCTAGCGGCACGAGCGACAATAAGCGGCAGAGGGCGATTAAAAAAACCGAGAAAACAGCGATCCGAGGGCTTCATAGTTACCAGCGAGACTATGCGGTTAAAAGGCGACGCATGGCGAACGTAGGCGACTATCATCATCTGCAGCGCGCTCCGAAAATGAAAAACGGTCACCAACGCTCTGGGCGGCAACAAGCGACAATTGTCAACGTGGTGATGAGTCTAGATATGCAATTGAATCCAATAAATCCTACAAACTTGAATAATTAAGGTGAATCAATCTCAAGTTGAAAATATGTGTATACTTACATAACTATGTATGAGAAAAGTATGAAAATCCAAATTATGTTCGGCCAAATCAAACTAAAAGGTTCTCGAATCAGCAAGTGCAAAAGAATGCTGTCGTGCTGCCATCTGCTACTGCAACTCAGAAAAAGTACACGAATATGCAAAATACACGAGCGTTCTCAGAACAAATTCGCGAAATCCCCCACAATCAGTGTAATAAAGCGGCTTCCCTGCCTCGAGCATTGAACGAATCCATGGCATGTTGGAAGACACTCTCCATGAGAGAGCCAGCTACCGACCCTTAACCATCAACAGCTCTAACGATCGTTATCAGGCTATACTAAGCGGCAAAATATAGCAGGCGACATTCAATAGCAATAATAACCTACCCTCCACTTCGCAGCAAAATTCACTTTGTTACTTCGAGTGCGAGTGCGGAGCGAACGGAAACTGCAGGAGAGTGTGAGGAAGAAAGTGAAGTACCTAGTACACGCGCGCACACGCACGCAAAGGACCCGAGTATAATTCGCTCTGGAATGGAGGGTATGTACAATCGGAACAGATCGTGCTGATACTTTGCGTTCACGTATGTGCCCTGGCGCGAATTCGGTGCACGTATTCTACAGCGTATGCGCACCGAGTCTGCGCCAATAAACCACAAGGAACACAACGTACCAGTGCGATCTGTGTCGACTGTAAAACACATGGCGACACAAACGAGCAGGATTGGGGAGCATCATCCATAGTAACTCAAGCGATTCTCGGCCCCGAGCCGCACCAAAAAGGAATCGGAGACGCCTGACAGTTCGGCTCGTTCTCCCAATCTCCCAGCCACTGCTGTTGCAGTTCTGGCGAACCGGAGCAGCCCGGACAGCAATAGCAGTGGCCCGGAAAGCAACAACAGTGGCCCGAACAACAACAGAAACCGACTCGCAGATTGAGAACACGAGCTGAACTGTCAGGCGGCTCGGGCCGCTTATCGCCTGAGAAAGGCTGAAGGCGAAATCAGGAAACACTGTCCGAGAAGAGGCGAGCGACAGTTGGCGACAATATGTAAGACGGCAAGGGCAGTCTTTGAGAGAATACGAGGTGTATGAAAAAGGGGTGAATAAAGAGCGCGAGAGAATTTGCCTGCGATGAAAAAAAGAGGAGCGACAGTCCGCGACAACGAGCGATTTCTTGAACATACAGAAAGGGGAATATTTCAATACTAGCTCAGCTTACGAAATATAGGACAACAAACAGTTCATATGTGTTAGCTGGCGATAGGCCGGGACCATACTTCCCGCGACCGGCGACGGCGATAGTGCATGGCAGGCATATCGATTTTCGGTCAATATTGACGCTAAACATTGCGTCGCGTCGCTCGTCGCTGGAAGTATGATCCCGGCCATAGTCGGCGGAAGCGGGCGACACAGTGCGGCAATGGGCGAGAATGAGCGAGAACTGACGACAATGAACAACACTCTACAATAAGGAGAAGGAAAAGTTCATCATCTCAGCTCAACAGACGTAATAGAGGACACCATAGATCATGTACCAGCACGCGAACCGACGCGGCACTTGGCGATACAAGCGACGGAAGGCGACAGATGGCGACCTCGCGCGACAGCCGGTGAGAATGAGCGATTACTGGCGATAACAGTCAACTTTCCGTAAATCTATCAGAGGAATATTATCCGCGTTTCACCTTAGCAAACGTAATTGAGGACAACGAACTTTATAAAGCCGCTGACTACTGCTGGCGGCAGACAGCGATAATGCGCGACAGTGAGCGAGAATGAGCGACAACTGATTGTGGCAGCGAGTACTTGGCGACATGCGAGCGGAAAAAAATTAGGTAGCGGTAACTATGAAACGGTGTAATATAGGACGAAAGGTCCTATAAGCCAACCGGCAACAAGGACGCACGACAACAGGCGACAATGAGCGACAACTAATAGCATTAAGAAACACTCTCTGATACGTACAGAATAGCATTCCCGGCTCTTCTCAACAGACACATGAAAGCGTAACACAGTTTATAGTTTGAACTGGCGACTGTAGGCGGCAGATAACGACATCGTGCGACAATGAACGAGGCTGAGCGATAGCTGGCGTCAATGAGTAATAATTAGCAAGTTGAAGGAGGTGAGCGTCCTGCTGTTATGTCCGCAGGCATAGTTGCGGACAACCAAAACTATGCGTCAGCTAGCGACTGCAGGCGACAGAGAGTGAAAACGATCGATAGCAGGCGACAATTTGCAGCAATTAGTAACTGAAAAGGGCCAACACCTGTCTTTTAACAACAACTGGCATAATGAGGACAACAAAAATTAGAGCGGTATTATACTTCCAGCGACGAGCGACGCGACGCAACGTTTGCCGTCCATAACAACCGGAAATCGATGCTCCTGATATGCACTGTCGCTATCGCTGGCTGCGGGAAGTATAATCACGTACGATACATCTTATGTATCAGCTGACAACGGCAGGCGACAGAGAGCGACAACAAGCGGCAATGAGCGAGCTTGAACGACAGCTGAAGACATCGAGTCTAACGAAATGAAGAACATACTGTGCTTATCTGGGCCGAATTCCGGTCCGCAATTGCATCTCGACACGCTTTGCGGCCGCGCGCGCTCGAGTTACTCGAGTTTCTAGCGCCAATGACGACTCGATGTGGCTCTTTTATTAAGTTTTCCCCAATTTTTTAGATTCCAGTTTCCAAAACCCACCTAGAGTCAACAGATCGGCGGCTGCGGCGCTGGAAACTCTTCCAACTCGGGAGCGTGCGGCCGCAAAGCGTGTCGAGACGCAATTGCGGACCGGAATTTGGCTCACAGAAGCACAGTAAACATTTTAGTATTACGTTAGCCGTCGTAAAGAGGAGAACAATTATTTGCAGTGTCACCGATGGCCGCCGTCGACGGCCGGCAATCTGCGACAGCGTGCGACTATAGGCGGGAACGAGCGACAGCTGGCGACAATGAAAGCTGTTTCACTGCATAATGAACAGATGAGTTCCTCTATAAGCTCAGGAAACGTAACAGACAACAACAAATACAAGATGGGTACTGGCGCCTACAGACAGCAGAGATCGAAAACGTGCGACAGTGGGCGGGATTAAGCGGCAGCTGGCGACATGGAACGATAGTTAGTAAATTGAAGAATTCCTTTCACATTAGCTGACATAATGAAGGACAGCGAACAAGAATAAGCTGCAAACGGCAGGCGGCAGTGAGCGACAATGGGCGACAGCTGGCGACAGCAAAAGAACGTCGCGTCTTTTGGATAACAACAAGTCAGTTTGCGGTAACGATGAGGTGGCGTAAGAGAGGGCAACAAATGTTATGCGTTAGCAAGCCGCAGATAGCGACAACAAGCGACAATGGGCGACACTAAGCATCGGCGGGCGGCTGTGTTTGAAAATCTATGAAATAGGTGAAACTTTTGGAAGAAGTCTGAAGATATCGTTCAAGAAAAATACAAAAAATATACTATTCAAGCTGGCGATGATCGGCGACAGAGAGCGATAACACGGAGCGAACAGTCAAAGAATGTGAGGCTGTAGCCAGGGTCCGGCTGGGTGTAGTTAGGGTCCAGTTGGGTGTTGTGACCGATCTCAACGCAGCTACAACCCTACCCACTTGGTGACCAAAATTTTCGAAAAAGTGTCGCGAATTTTCAAGATCCATCTCGCCCAGGTGGAAATATAGTTAACAATTTTTACGATCCTCTCCAAAATTTTACAAGTTTTCCCCGGAAAATCCAAATTTTCACGACACATCTTCCATTTTCTCGTTGTCCCGGTCCGAAACCCGCTAAACCCTGGCTGTGGCCATAAGAGAAAATCCATAGTGAATCCTCCGAGTGCAGCCCAAGCTATGTACTCTGTGACGCACTTTACATCATAACGAGCGACTTACGTGGTCAGTTGTTGCTCCCTCCCACCTTGGAGAAAAAAAACCACTTCCACCACTGGACTTACAATATCAAGTAATACACAAATCAATCAGAAGTTCTATGCTTTTATTGTCTTACAAGGGAACAACACTGATTTGAGCAGGCCGTTGTGGCGATTTTTGTCGCGGCTACGACCCCCCCCCAAATTTTCCATTTTTCCCAAAAAAGTTCCCAAAATTTTACGACCCCCCCCCAAATGGGCCACTGGGAACTAAATTTTTTAGCTTTATTTAGTGTCAAATTTTGAAGAGATGCGAAAGTTAAGCTACCAAGTGGTTTCGAAAAAATCCTATTTTTCTTCAAAAATTTTACGACCCCCCCCCGATTTTCATTTTTTTTCAGAAATTTTACGACCCCATCGTTGTGGCGGGTCACAACCCTGCTCAACCCTGGAACCACAGTAAGTCATAGTGACCATTCCAAATGAAATGTACTTTTCTAGAACCAGTTTCGGACAAAAAGTTCGAATATGCCCATCGCAGCTGTCTAGGCCCAGTCTGAATGAAGTTATGAGCGTTTTTAAAGCTTCGCGGCAAGGCGCGGTACCCCCCATGGAATTTTTAGGGTTTTTTGAATTTTTTCTCCGGATTATGCTAAAAACATATATTTAGGGGTATTCTGGGGTGCTGAACACGAATCTGGGGTTCGCTTGCCCAAATTTTAAGGTTTACTGTAGGTTACGGGAGGTAACATGCCATTTAGGAGGCGAAACCTACCTCAATATTCCGATAGTCGACAAATGGACATCGAATTCGTATTCGGCACCCCAAATAACCCACACATAGAAACTTTGAGACAAATCTGAGACTTTGACCAAACAACCGCATACCCACCGTAATCTACCGTAAACTGTCAAAAATCGATAAACTGACATTAGATTCGGTTCCAACACTCCAAATAACCCTCAGAGAAATAATTTGAGTATAATCTATGGAAGCACTCCGGAAATCGTCAAAAGTCTCCCCCGATGGGAATCTGTGAACGAATACAGTCGAAAACTTCGGAAAATCGATAAATGATCCTCATACTCGTGATCAGCACCCCAAATAACCCCCCAGAGCGAATTTTTAGTCAAATCTGGAATGTTTTTCTAGAACGCTTCGAGAGCCCTCTAATTGGTATAAATAAACGCCCGACCGAAAAGTCCTAAACGCTGTCAGTCTGGACAAAGTATGGAAAATGCGCCTTCACCCAAACTTCGCTCAGGGAGGTAGTTTTTTGCGCTGAACACGATTATGAGGTCCGTTTCCGGAATTTCGTAAAAACAATGCGCTTTTTGGAGGGTACAATAGGTACGAAAATCAGAGAAAAAATGCCTATAACTTTTTTCAGAGTGGGTCTAGGCAGCTGCGATGGGCATATTCGGACTTTTCGTCCGAAAATGGTTCTAGAAAAGTACATTCCATTTGGAATGGTCACTATGACTTATTGTGGTTCCCTTGTTAGTGAGTTGCGCTGTGCCTTTAAAGACAGTGTTCACGATGAAAAAGTTATCCTTTTTTCTTGGCAAAAACGTAAGTTTTGGGTCCCTCTAAGAAGAATAAGAACGGACGTACGACAAAAAACGGCCAGGAAGTGGGAGAAAATCACGTGATTAAGGCGACCGATTGGACCACCCCGCTCATGCCACATGACAGTTGTCCTGCGTTCGTTTCCCCGAGGAACAGTTGCCGAAATTTCAAATATTTTTTCTACATCGCGTTCTTTCTTTTTAATCTAACATCCCAGCATATTTAAAAAGTGTTTTCGGAACAAGAAACAGTGAACAAAGTCACTTACCTAAGAATTGAGGAGTGCGAAACCATTTCCGACGTCAAGTTTGAAGCTTTATCCGCAGTCTCCCAAAACACCCCGAACAGGCGTAAGTAAATATTCAGAGGTTTCTTCAAGCAGTTTTTCTCCGGTGTGCAGACTTTTTTCGTACTAGCCTCCACTTCGTGAGCTTACGTATTCAAAAACATCAAAAACTAGAAAACACTTTCTCTATAATAAACATTAACACAGCCTTTAAGTCAGCTGATGATTCGAAAATGTTGAATGTCCTCCACCGGAAGTCTCCAGAATAGTTCGAAAAATTTTTGAATTAGTTAGGAAATGCTGCCGATTTTAGCTTCAACAATATATGAAAATAAGAGAAACAAGGATGCCAATAAATTTTTTAAAAATCATTTGAAAAAGTAAAACGAAATGAGACAGTTTTTCCGGATTAAAAAAGAAACAATATATAAGAAATCTGAAAATTATTCACGAAAACAAAGGAAAATTTAAAAAAATAATAAAACTAAAAACAAAACCAATGAAAAAATGGGAGAACAAATCAAATAAAAAATTCGCAATAACAGACATATTCTCTACCTTCTTGTAAGTGGCTGCGAAAACAAAACGTTTGATCTGCTTTCGAAAATGGCATCATACTTTTCTGTGAGGGTTCGCCCCAGTTTTTCAGAACTCCGACATGCAGCCTGATTTTAGGTTCAGAAAGCTCAGCTAGGTAGTCTAAAATAATTAGAATTTACGAACAATTTTTGAGGGAAAAAATATAGATACATAAACCCAATTTCTGTAATGTGGGAA
Organism: Aplectana chamaeleonis; assembly: GCA_029168955.1. NCBI lineage: Eukaryota > Metazoa > Nematoda > Chromadorea > Rhabditida > Cosmocercidae > Aplectana > Aplectana chamaeleonis. The sequence continues at coordinate 2,306,075 of JAPDOI010000051.1, forward strand.
GCCGCTTCGCGGCCTGTAGCGCGCGAGTCTAGCGTGAGGGGTGACCCCGCATAGGATAAAAACGATCGATATCGCTAATCGCTGATTTCCCCATGGCCAAAATTACTCCAATTCTTCTTTCTCACCAGTCTCACCTCATGGGTAAGTAATATCCTCGTTGAGCTATGACCTTTTCGTCGGAGCAATGTTTGCATGATTTTGGAAACGAAAAAAATAGAAAAAAAGAGACGAAGAAGAGGAAAATGCGCAACACAGCCGAATAGGTATCCTCTACTTCAAAGTGAAATTTATTTCCGACGACAGCGTGCGTTTGCGCGCGTTTACTGCGTCTCCTTCTCGCCCATTTATTCTCGCTGTTTCTCCCCCGCTCCGCATGCACTCGCAAAGGAACAGAGTAAATTTGGCTACGAAATAGAGGACAAATGTGCAATCACTACACGAGCAAATAGTAAGAAGGTGAGAAAGAAGATTTGGAAGAATTTTAGTCAGAGAAAAATCGGCGACGAGCGATATCGATCAATTTTATCCATGACGGGGTCACTCCACACGTTCGACACGCGCGCTCAAAGCTGCGACGCGGCTTCCCACAACCCATAGGTCAGCGATATAACATAAATGTAGTTAACTTGGGCACTGATTTAGACCTCTTGTGGGAATCAGACAATCCGCCCATTTCCTCGCCGTCGGCCTATCACATTAGCCTTCGCTGCTCCTGTGATAGGTTAACGGCAGAGAAATTAGCGGGTAAACCTCCCCCCCAACAAGAGATCTAAATAAGATTACCCGTTTGTAAATGACAACTGCTTGAATAATACAAGAATAAAATTAAGTATTGGTAACGAAATTCTGAAAAAAGACTAATTTCTAGAAAAAAAAACCCACAATGTGGTCAAAACTCAGAGTCGACCAAAAGCCGAAAAAAAGACGAGAAGACGTCTCGAAATCGACCGGAATGAGGGTCATAACTCACCCACAGCCAGCTAAAACTCCATCTAGTCGACCTCTGGCCGATAGTGGCATCGTCCAGAACGCTGCGGGCAGTGGAGGAATGGCCGAACTGCTGCCAGCCAGCTAGCCATCCCTTCGGAACGGCCAAATGAATGATGGCGGTCGGCGAAATGTGAGCCCGAGTCGAATCGGAGAAAGAAAAAACCCACACTGCCACAGCCCCAGAGAGAAAGACACGAGTTGAGCTGCTGCTGCTGAGGTTGAGGCTCAGCCGCGCAAGAGAGTGAACTAACTAGGGAAGCTCGCTAGTCAGGTATGAGCTTTTGAGATACTGTGAATGATTCTTGGTCAACCCGGATACGCTCTCTTCGAATCTGAACTCGGATTTTGCTACGGACATCTTTGAACGAAGTTATAAGCGTTTTTGAAGCTTCGTGAAAAGGTAAGGATACCCATCCGTCAATTTTATGGGTGTTTGGAAAACCATTTTCGGATTTGGCTCAAAACTTTCAACTGGGGGTTATTCAGGGCGCTGTACGCAAATCTGGGGTCTGTTTGTCGCTAGACTTATGGCTACTGTAGGTTACGGTAGGCATTATGCCTTTTAACACTTAAAGGACCGCGTGTCCACACTGCGCACCCACGGCTGTTTTATCCCTCGGACCAGCGCACCCAAGGCATACAACATTCAATATTTTTTAAAGTTTCGGGAGATGGGGTCATTATTGAATACCATTAGGTTCTTTATAATGTAACCAATTTACATTCACAGTGGTCAAGCATTTTGAGGCTCCCTAGTTCTTTTACCAGCATCTTCGGATATGACATTTCTCGAATTTTCGAGCTTCTTTGTTCGAAAAGAAGTTCTCCCAAACTTTGGTGAGAGGGGTATTATTGATGCTAATCACAAAACTGTTGTCGTCTAAACGGTTTTCGAGAAGCAGAGCTCCAACTAATCGAGATAACTGTACTAGGTCAATGTTTAAAATTTTGCTGCCCTGAACCCGAAGGTTATCCAATTTTCTGCGCGAGAATCTGTTGTTTATTTTTCAATTTTCAATAAAATTACCGCGGTAATCTAGCCAATGATCAACATTATTTCAGATTTCCGTGTGGAGGGTAACTTGGCGGGATGGGGCTGAAAGCCTGCCGTTGGTTCAGTGCTCCAGAATTTGCTGAACCTTCGCTATGGGGTACATTTGCAGGTGCTAAACATTGAATGGTGTTAATCCTACAGTTTTCATTGAAATCGCTATCGTTTGCCGTTTGTTATGTGTTGGTAAACGTCTCAGATTTTGTTGCGACTTCGCCCAGGTGGTCATTTAGGTGGGGCTGGGGTATTGATCCCAAATCTGACACCCATTTCCAAAATTTCTCTAGAATTTTCGTCGGTTACAACAGACAACTTTTCAGGTCAAAGTCTCTGAGTCCGTCGAAAATTCGCTATGAGGTTCATTAGAACATCATGTATCCGAAGTCCGTCAATTTCTCAAAATTCTAATATTTTAGGTTGGTTTCGCACGGTATAGCCCTAACTATCTGCTGTCACCTATAGAAAATTCCAGAAGCCTTAGAAAAACGTTGAATTCGTGGCTAACACTCCCGAAAACTTGCGAGAAGTCGTGTTTCAAAGCACCTCGCACGTGTAAAGTTTAAATAACTTCCCAATTTGAAACTCACCACGTCCGTATGAAAGTGAATGATTGTGGCTCCATCATGGCCTTTCTCCCATTGTACCCGAGGGTGGAGTGAAGAAGAAACAGTGGATGTGTACCATGTAAGATAGCCTGCTCCAATCGAAACGGTTCCCAGCGGACCGAGTGTCCACACATGTCACCCACGGAAATTATTAGCCGTGGAGTGCACCGGTCGGCTGCGGAAATTCGCCGTGGAGCAGGTGGTCTCTTAAGTGTTAACTGACTTTACCTACCTTGAAATTTCGAAAATCAAAAAATGGACCTCAAATTCGTGTTCGCCGTCCCAAATAACACCCACAGTGAAATTTTGAGTCAAATCTGAGACTTTGACCAAGCTACCGTATACCTACCGTATTCTACCAGATATCGATAGACGGATTGCAGATTCTTGTTTAGCACTGCAAATAACCCCCAGAGCAACAATTTGAGCGATATCTATCGTAGCACTACGAAAATCGGCAAACGTCGCGATTTGCCATCAAATTTCCACCCCCCCCCCTCGATGCTCGGAAAATCGTCAAATAAACCTCAGATTCGTGATCAACGCCCCAAATAACCCACCTGGAAGGATTTCGAGTGAAATCTGCAACATTTTTTAAACATTTCAGAGGTATAAATAAGCGCCCAACCAAAAATCCGCACAGGTCCAAAACGCTATCAGTCTGTGAAAAGTTTGGAAAATGTGCCTTCACCCAAAATTTGCTCAGTGGATTAGTCTAAGGCGCTGAACACAAGCATGAGGTCCGTTTTCGGATTTTGCAAACTCTAATGCGCGTTTTTGATAGAAAAAAGGCGTGAAATACGAAATTTGACCTGCTATAACTTTTTTCGCAGATGTCCGTTGCAAAATCCGAGTTCGGATTCGAAGAGAGCGTATCCGAGTTGACCAAAAAACATTCACAGTCTCTCAAAAGCTCATACCTGACTAGCAAGGTTCCCTAGTAAGCAGACGAGACCTTTGAGACTACGGTTTTCCAAAAGATTACGGTAGGTGTACGGTAGGCGGCATATGTTAGGAGCCCACCAAACTACCATACACCTATTACAATCCTTCGGAAAACTGATACCTGCCTTTTCCGTTCCGTCATGGAACTTGAAACAGCTCCCAAACTTTCAATAATCACTTTGCATCAGTCGGAGGCATCAGAAAATCTACCGTACACCTACATACAGTGATCTTTTCTTAAAAAAAAACTGAAGTAAAATTATCGATTAGCATCCCAAAGAATTCCCAGAGAATTTTAGAACAAATCCTAGAAAAAATTTCGCTCACTTATACCAGCATACAGACCTGCTCCAGAAAGCTCATACCTACAGCGCTACGTGGACTTTTTCAAAGGTCGCAAAAACTAACCGTTGAAAAAGGGGATTCTACCCAATCATCTCCGAAAAATCGATACCTATCAAATTATGTACGTGTTGCTCCAACTGGAAACTTGATGTAATTTCCTGAATATCACCTCAGTTCGCCCTTTGATTGAAGTCCCAGTCGAATCTAACAAGGAAGCTACTATTAGTCAGCCTGGCCAGTTCAAATGAAATGTCGTTTCCTAGAACCATTTTTAGACGTAGGATCCGAATATGCCCTTCTTCCCTTCCTAAAAGCACTCTGAAAAAAGATATAGACGTTTTCCCACGATTTTCGTACCCCATGCACCTTCCGAAACGCGCGCAGTGATCTTTCGAAAATCTGGCAACGGACCTCATAATCGTTTTCAGCTCCCAAAATAGCTTCCTTTGACGAAGTTTGGGTGAACTTACATTCTTCGAACTTAGCCCAGAGCGTTTACTTACTCAGGCGATTATCGGCCCCGAGCCGCCTGACAGTTCAGCCCGTGTTCCCAATTTGCGAGTCGGCTCCTGTTGCTGTTCGGGCCACTGCTGTTGCTTTATGGGCCACTGCTGTTGCTGTCGGGGCTATTCCGGTTGGCCCGAACAGCAACAGCACTGGCACGGAGATTGGGAGGACGAGCCGAACTGTCAGGCGGGTTCGATTCCTGTTCGGTGCGGCTCGGGGCCGAGAACCGCCTGAGCAGTATATCAACAACGGGTTCTAAAAGCGTTTATGAAAAATGTTTCAGTTTTGACTTAAAACTTCCCCATGGGCGTTCTTTGGGTTGCTGATCACGAATTTGAGATTTATTTATCAGTTTTTCAATGTTCTAGACTCATTACGACCAAAATTTTTCATCGGGAGAATTTTTTAGGCCAAACAAATTCAACGACTTCCGCAATGCTACGGTAGATGTGGCTCAGAATCGTTCTCAGAGGGTTATTTGAAGTGCTGAACACGAATCTGAGATCAGCTTATCGATTTTCGACAGCTTACGATAGATTACGGTGGGTGTACGGTAGTTCGGTCAAAGTCCCAGATTTGGCTTAAAATTTCTATGCGGGGGCTATTCGGGGCGCTGAGTACGAATCTGATGTTTATTTGTAGATCTTCGCAATCTCAAGGTAAGTATTGCCCCTTATATGGGATTTATGGGACCATGGCACCTACAGTCACCTACAGTAACCCTCGGAATTTCGACAAGCGGTCCCAGATTCGTGTTCAGCATCCTAAATTACCCCTACCAGCTTTAAGCAGGAAACGAAAAAAAATTCAAAACACCCTAAAAATTCCCTTACCCTGCCGCGAGGCTTTAAAAAACGCCCATAACTTTTTTCAAAGTGGCTTTAGACAGCTGCGACGAGCTTACCCAAATTCTACTTCCAAAAGGGTTCTAGAAAAGCTTATTTCATCAGAAACGGTCTGGCTGACTAAAGTTACTTGTAAGAACTTACTGATTTACTAGTTACCTAAGTACTATAATCTGCAGAAGACCAAAACCAGCTTACAGTTCTCCTCCAGGAAGCTGACACCTACAGAACTACGTGAAATCTTTCGAAAATCCGAATGCCTACCGTTAAGAAAAGTTTCAGCTGGATTTAACCCTTCCATGCAAAGAGTTTCAGAAAATTTATACCAACCGGAATTATGACCAAATGTAACCTATCAATAAAAGAAATTGTAGAGAACTATTTAATAGCACCTCAGGCTACTTCCTGGTTAAAGTCCTAGCCGAATCCAAGATTTCACAGAAATACCGTGTACCTACTGTAATCTGCAAAAGATTAAAACCTAGTGTGACCTACCGCTTTCCTGAAATTGGATAAACATATTCGATCTTCTTATCACCACCAAAATTAACTCAATAGGTGACGTTTTACCTGAGTCTGAGACATCAACCAGTCTAAAGCATACCTACAAAAAATCTCTCAAAGTTTTCCATATTATTTGCAAAGTGAAAGGAGAAAAGAAAACTTCTTAATAATGACCTCTGTACAATCTAACCGTCCTGGGCGGAGTTCTATGAGAATCTGAGAACCCACTGACGAAACAATGACATGATTTAAGTCTGTCCAGATGAGACTGGCCGCCCACGCGGTAGGCGTGCGTGTTAAGCATTTTCAGATCTGTAAATCGATTGGCAGGAATATAAGACGCATAGTGAATGACATCTCAGCCAGGCGTTTTCAGTCGTGGTAGGCTTGTTTGAAAATAAAAAGCCTTCGCGATGGTCACTCGACACACACGCCGACTGCATGGGTGGACAGTCTCATTCGGTCAGTATTTAGGGTGTTCTTCCACAAAATCGCAATCTAAAGAAGTTCAGCGGAAACCGAAGAGAAGCAGAAATCAGACATTGGAAAGACATGACGACTACTGCACACTAAGACAATTCTCGGCCCGGAGCCGCACCGAACATGATTTAAAACAGCCCGACAGTTCGGCTCGTTCTCCCAATCTCCGAGCCCCGGCTGTTGCTGTTGGGGCGAACAGGAGCAGCCCAGACAGCAACCGTAGAGGCCCGGACAGCAACAGAAGCCGACTCGCAGATTTGGAGAACGAGACGAACTGTCAGGCGGCTTGGGGTCAAGAATCGCATCAGTAATGAATAACGGTGGCACAACACAAATGGAAGCTACTAAACAAGAAAGTCCACAGCTGGTCTGATCTCAAGGTCAGATGGAAGGCCTTGAGGAAAAAGGCCACATTTCGGAAATGACCCATCTTTGTGGAAAGAACCTTCTGGAGGAATTGATCGATCCCGCCACAGGTCTGCCTACGGCTGACTCAAATACAGACGGTATACGGGAAAACGGGGTGTTCGATGAATAATGCCCTGCCTTTGCCTTTCTCTCTGTCTCGTCCTTCTGGAAATGTGGCCCGACTCATTCCGGCCGATAATTCCTTCTGGCACGTTCTTCACGTTTGTCACAATCGTTCATTGAAATCAGGGCTGGCAGAAGTCGAATTCTGACGAATAATTTGACCTGTATAGCACAAGAACTGAACTCAGATTTGGGAAAAGTATTTTAGTGGACTTGGAATCTAGGTCAGAATGCTGTTCAGACATATCTGAACTAACAATAGGAAGGGGATGGTCTTGACCGTTCATTCGATATAATAATGAAACTAAATTTTCCTAACTCGCCGTCGGCCGGATTCACGTAAGCATCCCTTTTCAGCTGTCTAGGAATTTACAATGAAGAAGTAAGTTGGAAACCATTATTTCGACCAAAGGGCGGAATTCCTTGAACAAGTAAAGGGTGCACGCACGGTATGACTAGCTTTGTCCATAGCGCAGTGGTTAGTGCTGCTCTTTCACAGGCAGAGGCTCCCAAGTTCAAGGTTCAATCCTCCTCGCCAACGAAATTTTCGCAAAGGCGTTTTTAAAAAGCAATAGGTATCCAGTAGAGCATGTCAAGGAATATTTGGAAAACGAATATTCGGTCGAAAAAACGAATATTCGAATAGATCGATTATTCGGAGAAGTCAATTTTTCAAATAATTCGTTTATTCGAACATTTGGAAAGGTCAATTTTTCGAATATTCGAACGGCCCAATATTCGAATATTCGACCGAATAAACGAATAATTCCAGAAAAATCGATAGCAGACTCCCCGGCACACGTCCATTTTTGCGGTCCAGAGGTGAAATGTCTCCAACCAAACTGGGTGCAATCTTAGCGGTGGGGGGCCACTATGGCTGGATGTACTTGCCCCCGCCCGTTTTACCGTGCCGCACTACATTTGAGCATCACCCGGGGTTTCCCTCCCCTGCTAAAATTAGGATTGCAGCACGGAAAAATGGGCGTGGCCAGGTGCGATACAACAGTGCCCCCCTCTCGCTTGGATAGCACCCCAAACTGATAAGAAATTCGGATATTGTTGGTAGATAGTTCAGAAAATCCAGAGACTTTGATCGTATCGTTTAACAACTACTCATAGACAGTGATAAATGTTGGTTTGAATACTCTTATGATATAATGTTAAATGTCTTTTTTGATACCATACAAAAAAGGTCCAGAAAGTTGGTAGTGCCGCGAACGGGGGCTCGATTATGCGTACTCGGTCCGTACTTCTTATTCGAATACTCGTGATTTTAGCCGAATATTCGAATTATTCGTATTCGAATCATTCGAATAATTCGATTATTCGGAAAAGTCAAATTTTCGAATTATTCGTTTTTTCGAATATTCGGAGAAGTCAATTTTTCGAATAATTCGTTTATTCGAAAATTCGAAAGAGTCAACTTTTCGAATAATTCGTTTATTCGAGTATTCAAAAATTTTTATTCGTTTGATATACTCTAGTATCCAGCCATCAACCTTCAATCCACTTATGCATATCCACTTTATCACACTTACTTTCGCACCCCGCCCCCCCCCAAATGTATCTAGAAAGGCTTCTATTATTGCGCAGTTACTGCCTTCTACTTATACATTTCCTAAGCACTGTTATGATCGATAAGCTGTCATAAATACGTTCATAGTTAAGGCTGTATGGGCGAGTGTGGGGCAGTGGCAAGAGGCGCCGCTGTCACGCACACGGTTGAGTGATCGATCCTCGCCCAAGGTCAACCAAGCCTTTTCTCCATCCGGGGTCGGTAAGTTGATACTAGACTTGTCTGGAAGGACAGAAACACTGACTTGAAAATCGGCTGGACCCCGCAAGTCATTTTCTAGGCCCTATATACATTCAAAAGCCTCTGCGATTCTGAATGGAAGTCAGATGTGTGGTGCATCGACAGAGGATTAATATACGCCGAGAACTTTACCCTTTATTTTTACTTAAGGCTGTACTCCAAAAATTTTACCAGCCAGGAAGATCGAACTTGTAAGCGTTTGCCCAAAATTGAATTCTTTTTCAGCGGCTCAAAGTTTACAAAGTAAAACTGAGGTAGAACCATTTTCTACAGCAGAGTACAGCGAAAGGTAATGGATGTGCCTAAATTGTGGGTGACTTTGTCCATTGCGCAGCGGTTAGTTCTGCTATCTCACAGGCGGAGGGTCCCGGGTTCAATCCCTCTCGCCGACAAAATTTTTGCAACAGGCGCCCCTGGATGGCAGCAGGTACAGAGTCCCGCAGCCCGTTGGCCACGGTCTTGAAGGAGTTACAACCCCCCCCCCCTTGCTACAGCCTTTTTCCAAGAAAATTATCTTTTCTCCAAGGATGAGTAACGTTTTCTAGAGTTTTCTTACACTAACGACAAAATTGGTCACCTAGAATTCGCATTCTTCTACAGGATTTTTTTGCATTTATATTCTTTGTATGAGAAATTTGGAATGTTTTTCAATAAGAAGAAAATAATCACTTCCAGGTTTTTGAATTGAGGCTGTTCGATTCTCCAGCACGTTCTACGACCCCCTCCCCGTACTTAATCATTAAAAAATTTACCCTTTCGAAACTTTTTTTATCAAAAAAAAACTATTCCTCACTGCGATGTTTAATTTTTCCCTTAAAAAATATTTTACAACCCCCCCCCGGTTGATCGACTATCCATCACTGCTTTACCCTAAATAGGTATCCTGGAACGTAGGGGCGCATATCCGCTCAAACACACACACACACACACACACATACTTTCGTCCCTACTAGTACTGGAAAAACTTATATCTAGCAAAGCAACTGCCTTCTGCTTAATGATATTCTAAGCAATAATATGATAGATAAGGTGCCATAAATATGTTCAAAGTTGAGGCAGTACTCCAAAATCACCACTTCAAAAAATCCACCCGCCAAGGAGATCGAACTTGGAGACGCTCGTTCTAGAAGTCGCACCACTAACCACCGCGCTATGCTGTCCGACAGTGTACAAGCCGTGTTCAACGCCATCACCCCTCCTGGATGAAGCGGACCAATAGAACATAGCTAAATAGTTGAAATGGATGGGCGAAAGTTGTGGAAGTATTCACAAAAACTTGAACGTCCTAGGCTAGTTCAGCTTGAGAGAAGCCCTAACAATAAGGTGGACATTCTGTGTGGCGGTCTTAATGTGTTTAAATTGCGAGAGGGGCGGGAAGGAGCGAAGTGCTGTGATTGATCGTAGCCGGTGCATCCTCCAATCACGGTAATTTCGCTTCTACCCCCGCAATTTTGCGGACCACCACCCTGAACGATTTGTCAAAATTTTCTGAAAGACACCTTAAGAATATACTGAAGTCAACCTGAATCAATTACAAACCCGACAACACCACCAGGCAAGCAAATGGAAAAACCAACACAAACCCCCTTCCCTGTCCTCCCCCACCCTACTGCCCTTTCATTCTGTCAACTTCAATCGTCTGGAAGAAGTGGTGGTGGTGTGGGAGAGCAGGTTAGCTAACTGCTGTTGTCTCGTTCGGTCTCTTGCCCCGTCTCTTCTCGCTGACACTGAGTGTGACCGCTGGATGGGACTGCTCTGGTTGGTTGTAGGAACAGGGTCGATCGGGGGGTAGTTGGCCCCCGAGGCCAAATACACAACGAGACCAGAACACGTTTTCCCAATGAGCGAGAATCTTAGACGACGTGTGTGGTGGTTGGCGCGAAAGAAAACAAAGACAGGACAATTTTCCAAACATTCAGCTCCACTTCGTAATGGACAGGCACAGAATGGAGGCACAGGAGACGCTCCTTTGAACGAATCATGACAAATGATCGTGAGTAAGGTGGAAAGAACATTGAGAGGCGGCCTACTCCTCGAGGACATTCTGGAAGGAAAACTCGACTGACATGATGAGTTTCCACGAAATCTGACTAGGGAAGAAAATTTGACTAAAAACGCAGTTTTCAACGAAATTCATATCTGTTAATGCACCTTCAATCACGTTTTCAAATCTAACTAGGGAACCTCGCATGGTGTTTCCCCGGATCAGAAAGCTGATAGATGTTTTCTAGTCAACTCTGGCACACCCTCTTCGAATCTGAACTCGGATTTTGCTACGGACATCAGCGAAAAAAAGTTATATAGCCTGTCAAAGTTCGCATTTCTCGCCTTTTTTTCTGTCAAAAACGCGCATTAGTATTTGCGAAATCCGAAAACGGACCTCATGCTTGTGTTCAGCGCCTTAGGGGTCGTTTATACTTCCGCCGCCGAGCGGCGCGGCGAAGTGCATTCCTATGATATCGATCGTGCTACGCCGCGCGATCAATATTACAGAAATACACTGTGCGGCGCCGCTCGGCGGCGGGAGTATAAACGACTCCTTAGACTATTCCACTGAGCAAATTTTAGGTGAAGGCGCATTTTCCAAACTTTGCACTCACTGAGAGCGTTTTTGACTGGTGCGGATTTTCGGTTGAGCGTTTATTTAAACCTCTAAAAGCGTTTGAAAAAAAATTGCAAATTTCACTCAGAATCATCCAGGTGGGTCACTTGGGGCGCTGATTAGAAATAAGGATTTAATTGACGATTTTCCGAGCTTTTCGACTTGATTCGTCGAATTCTTCCCATCGGGGGGGGGGGAATTCGATGGCAAATCGCGACAATTACCGATTTCCGGAGTGCTACGAAAGATATGGCTCAAATTGTTGCTCTGGGGGGTTATTTGCAGTGCTAAACAAGTATCTGCAACCCGTTAATCGATTTTTGATAGATTACGGTAGGTTACGGTGAGTTTACGGTAGCTTGGTCAAAGTCTCAGATTTGGCTCAAAATGTCTCTCTGGGTGTTAGTTGGGATGCCGAACACGGATTTGAGGTCCATTTTTTGATTTTCGAATTATTAAGAAAGGGAAAGCCAGCTAAAAGGCATTATGCCCACCGTAACCCACAGTAACCTTAAGTCTAGCGACAGACAGACTCCCAGATTCGCGTTCACCGCCCTGAATAACCCCCACTTGTAAGTTTTGAGCCCAATCCAAAAAAATTATTTCAAACACCCTAAAAATTGGCTGATGGGCCTTTACCTTTTCAAAAAGCTTCGAAAACGCTGATAACTTCGTTCAGAGGTGTCCGTAGCTAAATCCGATGTCAGATTCGGAGACAGCGCACCAGAATTGACCAGAAAACATTGACCATCTTTTAAATGGTGGGGATGTCCATGCGAGGTTCCCTAATAAGTCTGTAGCTGCTGAAGGCCTCTCTAAACCGAGAGATGGCGGTTTTTTCAGTTGGGCGAAAAGGGTGTTCCGGAAAATTGTTGGTATTTGGCTCGAAACATTTCTGAGAGGGTTATTCGGTGTCCTGAACACGAATCTGGGGTGTGTTTCTCGATATATTGAGGGCTAATTAACCAATGAAACCTTACGGCAGCAATTCAAAAACCGATAAATGGACCCAAAGAGCCGTGTTCCCGACCAAAGCTGCCTTCCAGCTTTCACCGGAAATCAAATGTAATGGAGTCCTTTGCAACGAATACAGCGAAAAAACGGCTAAAAACGAACCCTAGATAACCATATTCGGCCCTCAAACTTGTATGCAATATGCCCTAACCGCCCACTTACTTGATGGCCTTTGAAGGCGGGGGCGGGGCGGGCATAGCACTAGCCAGTCTGAGGGCCGTATAGGGCTATCTATGGCTCGTATTCAGCCCTTTTTTCGCTATTATTGTTACAATGAGCCCCGGTGCATCATACTTCCGGTGAAAACTCGGAGACCTCTTCTATCTTGAACGCTGCTTTTTAATTCGCGTTCAGCACCAGTGTTCAGCTGGTGCTCAACACGAATTGAGCCAATTTGGCAGAGCAACGACCCCCCTCCCTATTGAACGAAATTTTAGAGAAAGTCGGAAAATTTTTACGATCCCCTGAAAAACGGAAATCAGATTTGTATTCAGCACACCAAATAACCCCTGAATAGAAACTTTGGCTGAAATCTGGTAATTTGCTCGAACTACCGTATAGCCACCGTAATCTAGTGCAAGCTGTCAAAAATGGATAAACGGACCTCAGATTTGTGTCATGCACTCCAAGCCACCCGTAGAGAAACATTTCAAACATTAGCTATCGTAGCCTTCCGGAAATCGTCAAAGATTCCGTTTTAGCCCTCACCAGATGGGAAGTTTTGAACGATTTCAGTAGAAAGTTTTAAAAAATACAAAGTAAACCTTTAAAAAAAACTTCAAAAATCCGCGAACGCTAAACGAATGAAAAAAAAACTGTAAAAGCGACATAGAGAAGATTCCCTCGGAAAAATCCCTTTTTTTTTTCTAAAAAAAATTTCTAGCCCTCCAAATGTTTTTTTTTCCATTTTCAAAAATTTTTGCGATCCACTTTGCGCCGAGTCGCAGCTCTGATTAACCCTGTTCACCACCTTAGATAACCTTCATAGAGAAATTTTGAGAAAAATCTGAAACATTGACCAAACTACCGTATACCCACCGTAACCTATACTTAGGTTCATGGCTTGTTTCCTCAAGAGAAAACCTTTAAATCTCACCGCGGCTTGCTCGGGAGATCGCGTGCGCCGGCCCGCTAATCGATTCACACTGAGAGAAAGGCGAAGCTAATCAGCTTACATTACCGCCAGCCACCGGTGAGATTCAAACCACCCGCGCCAGCCGCGAGTGAGATTTAAACGTTTTTTCTTGGGGGAACAAGTTACGGACCTAACTGTACACATACCTTAGTCAATCGTGAATCGATGAATGAACTTCAGATTTCTAATGAGCGCTCTAAATAACATCTACAGAGAAGCAGTATCCAGGCAAATCAATCTTCAAAAGTCGGATTTTGTCCTGTATTTTTCCCGAAGGTAGGCTTGGACCCACACCTGCCAAAATTTTCCGACAATCGACTAAAGGTTTTTCACTCGTGTTTAGGACCTCGAACAACCCGAATAACACCCATAAGAATGTTTGAGCCAAATCCGAAACAATTTTTTTGAACGCCCTGAAAATTGGCCCGGTGTACCCAATGTACCTTTCCTTAGCGCCCAACTGAAGAAATCCCCATAACTCAAGTCAGAGTAATCCTCAGCAGCTAAATATGGCTTTGACAATGTCATTGGAAGTACACTAACTGGCCTGAAGTTTGTTGGAAAAGGCGTTTTCGACCAGTTGTCATTCCTTGGCAAGTAGCAGATACAGAGTGCAGAAGAAGACATTGGATAATACATTTGAATAAGAGCGAAAATTTGCTAATTCAATAACCTTATAACTAAAATTGATCTAACAATGAGACCCAATTAGCGTTCGCAACTTACGAAATCCTCATAATCTAAATGAGCGAAGTAATGACGAGGAGAAGAGGGTCAAGCATAGCTAAATATTCCACAAAGGGGTCGCACGCTCAGCTAGGGGTCGCTAAGGCCATCGTCATGGTTGGACGCTAGTCCATAGTCCCATTCGGTCAATACGCAAGTACTCAGGAATTTCTGACAAGATTACATGCGAGTTAACGACTCCAAACATGTTACCTGTGACATTTCTTTCACAAGTTTAAGTTACGTGTAACTTTCAACATTGCACGTATGTTGCGCGGCATGAGTTGACTAACATGTGACATAACATACTCGCGTGTAACTTAAACTTAATATTTCAGTGCACATGTAACTTACATAGGCTGTCGAAAGTTGCGTGTAATTAGACTAATGACGGGTGTGTTACATGAGAGTTTGCGTGTAAAATGCTTATTGTAGGATTCGAATGTGACGCGACAGCCCGTCAAATAGTTGGCAAAATTTAGATTTGCGGGTAATCGTTGGTGTAAAACAAGTTGGGGGGGGGAGCACTCAAGATTTATCCATTATAAAATTGAAAATTCCCCTGATATCAGATGCGTGATAGCGTTACCAGTCATTGTTTCCAAAGAAACTTCATGTAAATATATAATTTCTTCAAGCGGTATCATTTATTCTTTACTTGATCCCTGTGTGCCCCCACAACAAGAGCGGTGGTTTTCGAATAGGTGAGTGCTGTTCTTCTCCAAGCGGTTGTTCGAATGTGGCTAACAGGGATTCCGGCAATATGCCTTCAGCGGGTGACGGTAATAGTCGTGGTGGGACCTCCTACCGCTCGACTGCGACGCGTGTTCGGCAAGCGCAGTTTCAGAGTCATTTAGCGACTATTTGACAGGCTTTTCCTCGGAATTTCTTATCTGAATAACGAGTAGTGTTGTTTTACCGCTCTTAAATGGGATCAGCAGGCAACTTTTCCGCTCGTATTTGCCAGAAGTTCTTGAACGTGGTTCTGATGAAGTATACGCTCCGTAATCAACCTTCAACATCACTTATATGAGGCTTGAAGAAAATCATAGCATAGTCTGATTTCAAAAACTAATCAATACAATGCCAGTTTGCATTTCAAAAATCATGAAGGCCCGAAATTCCTGACATCAAGCCTTCATTTCATCCTCTTTAGGGTTACTAAGGGAACTTAAGGAGCCCTAAATCTCAATTACGCCTTACAGAAAATCTACTAGGACGGCACACCCCGGTGAAGATGCGGAATGAACGCGTCAGGCGAAAGCCAACCGATTTAGTCAAAGTAAGTCAATAAATAGAATTAACACTTAATTATTTACTCGGACTTTGGGGTGGACTTTTGGAATCAAACAGATTTTTCTAATTTTTTTCATTCAATCGAACGATTCTGAAGAGCTTTTTCCAAAATTATTCATTGATTCGGATATTTCTAAAAGACCTTATTCGAAACAATCTCACCTATTTTAAAATTCTAAACCATTTTTTTGGTTATTTATTGAATTGAAGCATCTTAAAATTTTGATTTTCAAAATATTCACTCATTTGAAAGATATACCCGAATACCAATTTAATGCACTTGCAAATAGACTGAAAATCCAATCTTCCAAGTTAGAGTTCAACAGAGAACTTTCGGAGCTCTAAATATTTTTTGCCATTTTTCGAAAATCCCGTTTCCTAACGTTCATTATTTCTGGGCGTTGCCAACACTTCGTTCTTTGAGTAAACCTTTACACCAAACCCTGCCACAAAATCCCTTCAATGATCCAACTATTTCACTCCCAAACAACAATCTTATACAAAGATTCGAATTTCAGGCGTCGTTTCGCCAATACGGGCTACGGTCGTTGGCGGGTTGTGCGGTCCGTGGTCGATAAGTGCAAATCGGTATCGATTTTAAACCATCGGCATGGCGCTGTGTGTGCGGCAGGGAGGGGGTGGCGTCCCCAGCGAGGTCGGCTCGTCATCGATCGTGCTCGTTATCGATTCTGCTGCCTCCGACATGTTCTTGGGTATACTACGTATTGCAACTATGTTGCCTGTTTTGCACCCACCATTGTTAGGCTGGTATATTTGTTGTCTCATCGGTTCACCTTCTTATGAGAAAGGACTTGAACGTATTCAACGATTCGAGAATACATGAAAAATTTCCCGGCTTGCCCCCGATCCGCACGGAGGCGCGGTCCGTGGTCGATAAGTGCGAATCGGTATCGATTTTAAACCATCGTCGTGGCGTTGTGTATGTGTGGCAGGGAGGGGATCGCGTCCCCAGCGAGGTCGGCTCGTCATCGATCGTGCTTATTATCGATCGGTGTTTTTTGCGCCGCCTAATCTTGGTCAAATTCCGGTCCGCAATAGCGTCCCGAGACGCTTTGCAGCCGCGCGCTTTCTAGTCGGAAGAGTTTCCAGCGCCGCATCCGCCGACCTGTTGACTCTCGGTAGGTTTTATAAACTGGAAAGTAAACAAAGTTGGCGAAAACTGTATAAAGCCATATCGAGTCGGCTTCGGCGCTGGAAGCTCGACTGACTCGAGCGCGTGCGGCCGCAAAGCGTGTCCAGACGCAACTGCGGACCGGAATTTGACCCAGACAAGCACAGTAATAGAAAAACTGAATATTTGTTGAAGTCCTTCGTTTGATGTTGAATGAAAATAGTTAGTCACCTCAAGTAAATAGTTGTGAATTATGACCACTGTTCGATTACCACTGAAGTCGAAACTAGGCGAAAAATACGGTGCGGTACCGATTGCCACAAAGCCATAAAATACTTCGCAACTTTCATTTGAGAGTCTGAGTCGGTCGGTCTGATATAGAAATGTAACTGAAATCATCATTTCATGCCGTTTACGGTGGCAATCGGTACCGCACGGTATCTGGAGTTTACTGAAGCCGAACGTCACGCCTAACATTGAAAGGTGAGAAAAAAAACGTATCGGATTCATCTTGGCAGAAAAGAATTCAAGACATCATTTGAAGGCGCGAAAAATTGCGTCAGATTCATTTTAGCAGGGAAGAATTCATGGCCAAGTTGCATGTAACATCGCTCAGTCGTTTAGTTACATGCAACGTGGTTGATGTAAATTACTCGCTATTATAGGCATGTTACACGTAAAATTGGCGTGGCAAGTTACAGGCGACTTTGTCAAAGTTACTTGCGATGTTGTGCAAGTTACATGTATTATTAGCGCAACCTAGGTGTTACCTTAATGGAAAATTTTGCGAAGTTACCCGTAACATCGCTTCAAGTTACTTGTGAATTTGAAGTAAGTTGCGTGAAGCCATCACGCAACTTGCGTCAAAGTCTCAGGTAACTTAACCAGAAATTCCTGAGTAAGGCCTCTTTCAGAGTGCGGTCGCTGATCGCCGCGATGACGTTTTGAATAAAAATCGACGTGCGACGCGATCCCGATCGATGCTCATGTTTATCATCCTATCGCGTCGCTCGGCTATCGAATTCTGAAAGAGGCCTAAGGCACGCAAAACGAGGATGAAAAAATTGTCCTTCGATGGTCCCTTCTAGGTCGTCCATAGTCCTACCCCTTCTAGGTCGTCCATAGTCCCACCCCGATCCAAGCTAGGGCCATAATATCATTAAGTTCCACTCAGAAATTTGAAAACAAGTTACTTGTAACATAAAAAGCCAAGAACAAGTTACTTGTAACATATCTGAGCCGATGTAAGTCACTTGCGACTTATCTCATTTAGGTTACATGTAACATATCGGCGGGAGACTGCGTGTGGTGCGCCTCCGATATGTAACTTAAAAGACTTGAGATAAGTCGCAAGTAACTCACATCTGCTTAGATATGTTACAAGTAACTTGATTTCGATTTCTGAGAGGATCCTGCGTGCAGTGCACCTCCGATATGTCACATGTAACTTAAATGGCACAATATAAGTCGCAAGTAACTTAAATTGGCCAAGAAGAAATTTCCAAGGTTGATGTACGACGCACTCGCCGTGTCAGGCGTTGCTGTTGGTTCAATTACCCACGTTTGAGGTACCTGACGCCACACCAGCAGGGAAGGCCCAACACAGCATTTTTGCGTGGTGTGTGAACTGGTACACGCCCTCTGCGTCGCGTGTCGTCTGTGTCACGTGAGGGCCACCCATAGTGAAAATTCAAATGTTAGTTATATGTAACGTAAGTGTAACTTAGATGCAATATACATTTAAGTTACATGTAATATAAATGTATGTTACATATAATATAAATGTAAGTTACTTGAGACATTCAAGTAAGTTACATTTATATAACAAGTAACTTGTTTTGATTTTTCTAAGGATAGCGCGTCCCAGACCACACACTGCGCGAAAAAATGCTATGCAGGGCCTTCCTCGCTGGTGTGGGGTCAAGTACCTCAAACTTGGGTAATTGAAACAATAGCAACGCAAGTCGTGGGTCTGGCCCCGCGAGTGCGTCGTACATCCCCCTTGGAAATATCTTCTCGGCCGATTCAAGTTACTTGCGACTTATCTCAGGTCATTTAAGATACATGTAACATATCGGAGGCGCACCGCGCCCATTATTCCGCCGATATGTTACATGTTACTTAAAGGCAGCATACACGCTCAAAAATGATATCAATTTTATGGAATGAATCGAAGGTCTGAAGCTGTTAATATTCAGAGATAACGAAAAAACCGGAAGAAAATCGACCGAAATGAAGATATAACGGCTCGTTCTATATTGGCCCAGATGTGGACGAGTTTTACCGCATTGGCTGAAATAGCGGAGCTAGCGAGAAATTTGTTGGGATAACGACGCTAATGTACTCTTACGGCCCTTTCTGGAACTCTTACGACCTTAGAAGCGTAAAAAATGAGCCGAAATGACCGTAATCGAGCCTTGAACATTTGTATTGAAGGGCGGAGCCCGTATCGGTGGGCGGAGAAAGGATGATTTTGTGACTCAATACGGCTCAAATACGGTCATTTTAACTCGTTTTCAACTCTTCCAACTTCGTGAGGGCTCTTCTAGGGCCCTCAAGATCCCATTAATGTGGTTATCTCAACAACTTTTTTGAGCGTGTCTGCTGCCTTTAAGTGACCTGAGATAAGTCGCAAAAAACTTACATCGGCTCAGATATGTTACAAGTAACTTAATTTCGGCCTTTGATGTTACAAGTAACTTGTTTTCGGCCTTTTATGTTACAAGTAACTTGTTTTCATTTTTCTGAGTAGGGGGGACCATGTCGGACTATGGTTCAACTATGACAAAGGCCTAAAAGCGAACTCGGCGCACCTGTGGTATAACACATGGTACCAAGTTTGCGCCAACCTTTGATAGAAAACGCAAAATATCAATAGAATCCATGTCGACTGTATGACCCCCCCTTGAACAGATCCTATTCTCCTCCTTGAGAACCCTTTTCCACCAGATCCCAACCTCTGATGAAACTGCTCGGATACATACATATTAAAAGTCCAGGGCAGCAGCATCTGTGGGAAGGCACGATCGACGAGGTAATTGTCGTTCACAATTGGACTGGTATGAAAGCCGTCGGCAATTAGCAGGAATGAGAAATTAACGCGCCACGCCGAGTGCTCGCTTCATTGCAAAGCCCAATCTCGAAAAGGTCACCTCCCCACATTCTTCTTCACAGCCTTTCTGGGATTTCATGAGATATAGGAGTGGATACATGGAGATAGGATTCTTACAATAGATGAATACATGCGGTACACTTATCGAAGTTTTCAAAAAAAAACACTTTGCAGTTGGGAGAAAACATGGAAAATACAGTCCTCGGAAATAAAAAAGGCGGTGGTGCAGTTGCGTACTTTCACTGAGCATACTGTAGCCATAGACTGGCTTGGTTTCAAGTTTGCCATTAATCGATAAAGAAACAGCTAGCTGCTCAGACACTCGTGGTTGTGTGCGGAAAGATCGCTCTTGTTTGTACCAGGTTGTCCAATAATTCTTGTCCGAAAATTTTCAAAATTCTGTAATTTTCCTTAGAAGTGTTATAATATCAGGCAAGTGCGAGGACCTTCTAGAAGGTTCTCCAAAGTTCTTCGCTAGGGGTATATAAGGCGCAGTCGCCGCGTCTAGCTACCAGTACAAGCTAAAATGGACCAAGGTCGAATTCGTACGTTCGTGTACTACGAGTGGCTGCTGGGCAACGACACGTGCACCGCGGTCGCCAACATCTGCAGAGCGTGCAAGGAGGATGAAGTGTCCCAACGCACAGTCAGCCGCTGGTTCAATCGTTTCGAGAGCGGCGACACGAGCCTCGAGGACAGGGAGCACAGCGGGAGGCCTTCTACGGTGGATGATGACGAAGTCCGTCGCTGTATCAAGGAGAAGCCGGAAGCCACCACCCGTGAACTGGTGACGACGCTCGGCTGCAGCAAGTCCACCATCCACAATCGACTCAACTTACTTGGCTACCACAAAGTTCTGGCCCGTTGGATCCCCCACCGTCTGACGGACGCCAACAAGCAGAGCCGCGTGGCCGACTACCAGTCCCTCCTCCTTCGTCCGCATCGTAAGGAGTTTCTCGAGGACCTGGTCACTGGGGATGAGAGCTGGGTCCTCTACGACAACGTCGCCCGCCGTGCCGTCTGGATCCCGCGCGGAGAAGGGCCGCCGACGACGCCGAAAGCCGACCTGCACCCGCTGAAGATCATGCTCTGCTGCTGGTGGGACACCAAGGGCATGCTGTACTTCGAGCTGCTCCCGCAAGGCACGACGGTCACCGCCTCCATCTACACCGATCAGCTCGAAAAACTAGCCGCCGCAATCCAAGAAAAGCGTCCCCGACGGGCCTCGGTCCACCTGCTGCACGACAACGCGCGCCCCCACGTGGCGAAGGAGACCCAGCAGAAGTTGGCGACGCTCGGCTGGGAGACTGTTGCCCTTCCGCCGTATTCCCCGGACCTCGCCCCCTCCGACTACCACTTGTTCCGCCCGCTGAAGCACCATTTGGCCGGAAGAAAATTCACCAACTGCGACAACCTCAAATCCGACATCGCGGACTTCTTCGAGTCGCAGCCCCCGGAGTTCTGGGCGAAGGGCATCGGCGACCTGCCCAATCGATGGGCCACTGTTGTGGATAAGTGCGGTGATTATATTGTTGATTAGACTTGTTTTTCAATGAAGTTGAAAAAAATTAAAAATGGTGAAATTTTCGGACAAGAATTATTGAACAACCTAGTACTTGTCTCGGGGCAAACGCCAGGTGTTTCAGATGGAACAGAGGGTGTTCCGAAGAATACCGGGCGTTAAAGAAAGCGCCGAAGAGCGATGTATCGGGATGAACGCCCGACGTTTCGGGGCAACGAGTTCGGTCGTTATACGTCAGCGGTCTGGCGGAACACAAATACAAGTGTCTGAGTGATGAATTCTTCCGGCTTATAATTTTTTCTGTTTCTTTCTTTCTTTGCGCGTTATTCCTGCGTGTATCGATAGTAAACTTAGGACTTCAGGTAATACGTAATGCATGCGTGGGTGGAGGGAATATCGTTTTTGAAGGTTTTGACGACATTTTCTCCGAAATTGAGATGAAAATTTAAAATTTATCTTTGACTAGGGTGCGCCCGTGGGACCTTCCGCCATTATCGACCAAAAATTTCACATTTTTTCCTGAATTTTGAAGAAGAAAAAAAACAGCGGAAATTAAAAAAACGGTATTTCCCTCCACACAAACACACTATATGTACCAATTACTTACTGTGCTTATCTGGGTCAAATTCCGGTTCGCAATTGCATCTCGACACGCTTTGCGGCCGCACGCGCTCGAGTCAATCGAGCTTCCAGCTCCAAAGCGGACTCGATATGGCTTTTTAAACAGTTTTCTTCAAATTTGTTTAGTTTCCAGTTTCTGAAACCCATCTAGAGTTAACATATCGGCGGCTGCGGCGCTGGAAACTCTTCCGACTCAGCAGCGTGCGGCCGTGAAGCGTGTCGAGACGCATTGCGGACCGGAATTTGACCCAGATAAGCACACAGTAGAGCCTTTGCAATAGACAGAAAAAGAACCATCACACTAAAAAAAGAAACAGAGAGAATCACAAAATAGAAATTATCAAATTATCAGCTGTTTCTTAATCGATTAGTGGCAGACTTGGAAAGAAGGCGGTCACAGTGAAAGTACGCAAACGCACCACCGAGCTTTTCAGTTGGCGTGACTGTAATATGAAAAAATTGTTACCCCAAGGCAGCTTTCACACCGCTTTCGGAATAAAAAGAAATTCAGGAACCAGCGAATGACTCAAAAAATTCAACGTAAAGTCTGTCGGAAAGAAACTGTCCACCCACGCGGTCGGCGTGCGTGTCGACAGCAGGCATTTTCCGGACGAGCATTTCCACGCCTGCAAACGGCTAGCAGGGTTATTATTCACTGTTCGCCTCTTGTTTCTGATAATCCACCTACAAGTCCGAAAAAAAGGTTTTTTTCACTGGCCGCTCGACAAGCACGCCGACCACGTGCGCGGACAGTCTCATTCGGACGGACTTAATGTCAAACCATAGCATAAAAAAAGGAAAAAAAGAAAGAAAAAGTACGAGACAAGAGAATTTCCAGAAAAAAAAAAAGACAATTAAAGGAATGAAGGGTTACTTAGCAGAGAAGACGAAATGAGCACACAGAATTGTTAAGGATAAATTTCTCCCGAGAAATATACCAGGTTGGAAGATGATTTTACACGCGGCATTGGAAAATATTGGAAAATTAGCGAAATTTTCAACGGTTCTAGAAAGTCGGATATTCAAATTATTCAGAAAATCAAAATATTGGGTTTGTCGAATATTCAGTTTTCAAGTATTGATTTTTTCGAATGTTTCAAATCGATCATTTTCCTGGGAATAGGATTATCAATAAACTGACGATAAAAAAGTGTTTAATTTGAACAACCTCAGACGGTTAGCGGCCCCGAGCCGCCTGACAGTTCGGCTAGTGTTCCCATTCTGCGAGTCGGCTTCTGTTGCTGTCCGGGCCACTCCTGTAGCTTTTCGAGCCGCAGCTGTTGCTGTCCGAGCTGCTCCGGTTCGCCCGAACAGCAACAGCAAAGGCCCGGAGATTGGGAGAACAATCGGAACTGACAGGCGGCTCCGATTCCTGTTCGGGGCGGCTCGGGGCCGAGAATTTCCTGAGATCGGCTCTGCTGAATTTTAAGGCTATGGCTCAGTTTTTTTATCGCTTGTGAATTCGAGCCACGAAAAAAAGCACTAAACTAAATAAGATAGTCTTCTGAAATTATTAAAAAATTCGACCGTTCACCTGACCATTCAGTGGAATCGAATATTTGAGCAAAACATATAGTTAGGTCTCTGGCTTGCTTCCTCGAGAAAGCATTTAAAACTCACCCGCGGGTGGCGCGGGCGGTTTAAATCCCCCCGACGGCTGTCTTGTGATTACCAGCTGGCCGCCGGTGAAATTTAAGTGTTTTTCCTTCGGGAAAAAAGCCACGGACCTCCTAATCATAGTTCGAATCATCAATCAATTGAAAACTTTAATAATCCCATTCCCAGGGAATTGATTGATTTGAAACATTTGAAAAATCAATAATTAAAAATCCATTTATTCATACTTTTTTAGAAAATTATTAATCGAAAAAGTCTTTCACTGAAATTTCTGAAGTAATCAATATCTGACATCTTTATCGCCGCATAATTTCAAAAAGTCCATTCATTAGGAAACCTCTAAAAAAACAAAGTTCGAAAAACTCGTTCTTAGAAAAACTATAAAGAAATCAATACTTGAAAAGCTCATTGAACGCAATATTTCAGAAGAGCATTTCTCAGAGAAAAACATCTGAAAATCTCAAAAAAAAAACAGAAATCGAGAACTTCCTTCAACCGAAATTTCGAAACACCATTAACATTTCCTATTCATGTCATTTTCCTTGGGATACAACTTACATAACTCAATTTTGAAATATTTTGTGAAGTTTCATGTGTTGAATGGTCCGGTCCGCGATCGCGTCTCGACACGCTTTGCGGCCGCGCGCTTTCGAGTCGCAAGAGTTTCCAGCGCCGCAGCCGCCGATATGTTAACTCTAGATGGGTTTCAGAAACTGGAAACTAAACAAATTTGAAGAAAACTGTTTAAAAAAACATATCGAGTCGGCTTTGGCGCTGGAAACTCGACTGACTCGAGCGCGTGCGGCCGCAAAGCGTGTCGAGACTTAATCGAGGGCCGGAATTTGGCCCAGAGAGGCACAGTAGTTTGCGGGTACCGGGAAGCCTGCGGCCCCACACCAGCCTTGACTGCGGCCCACCTCTGACACACTCTGTGACTGACATAACGTTCGCGTGACTATGGCTCCATTGTAGCCGGCTTGGAGCCGACTATTTTCGGAGATAAAACTGTAAATTTTGCCCTCCGTATAATACTTACTACTTAACAGTTGAAGAAAATCTCATGAGAAAAAAAAATATGAAAATGATTACATAATACGCAAAAAAATTGCAAAAAAAAATCGAGCATGCACAATAAATTCAGTCGATTCTCTTAATTTTTAATGAAAAAAAAGGAATCTATGAGGAGAAACACGCAATTGTAGGGCAGAAGGAACAGGAATGAGATAGTTGACCCCTAGAGCGGTTACTTTGCACAGAAAACTACTGCAGTCACTCGCTGCTGTAGCCGGAGTCAATGTAAATTGAGATTAGCGAGGGCGACCGCTATGGGATTTGCATGTAGTTTCCTCAGAACGCAGCACGCGTCAACACAACAACAATACCACAGTACCAGCACAGAAAAAAAAAACGACCAACGGAAAATTATCAGAGAAAAAAAAATAAGAATACCGACTTCTAAGTTTGCACGAAATCGAAAAAAAAACCATAACAAGCTTTTTGGGCAGAAGTCGCGCCATGTGTTCGTCCGCAAAGGCAAAAGTCGTGGCATTGGTTGACTGTGCAGAAGACAACTGCAAGGACGACTTTAGCCACAAAGTCAAATCGAAAACGAGAAATACAAGGAGCAAATAGAAATCAGATAAGCCACGCATTCGTCTGAAAAATTCAAGATTGAACACCTGATGGATTGTAAACTTCAAGTATCATGTAGGATGTTCAGAAAATCAATAAAATGAGCTTCAGGTAAAGAGGCCAATCAGGTGAAAACGTACGAAATTTCAGATTAAAAAAGAGAAAGAGTGCGATTCGAGAAAAGAAAACTGGAGACGAAATAGCATTGAAAAAAGTGCACATATTTTTTCAATCCAAAACTCATACAGTTCGTAAAAAACACGAAATTCGCGCATTTCTTACGCGTGCGGACGCAGAGCGGAAAAGTGAGAGAGCGTATAGAAGACAGAGCGGGCAGCATCACGCGCACACGCAGCGCGTCGAGTGGTTGGAATTTCGAATCTTTACGGTAGATACCCTCTATAAAACGTCGAAATTCACATCATTCGTGGCGCGAGCGGCGCGCGCGTTGCCTCGGTCTCCGTTTGCCCTACGCTCTCTCACTGTCTCTAACCTCCTCTCCGCACCAGCACGCGTTTGAACCAAGTGAATTTCCGCCGTTTTATAGCCTATATATACAAAGAATTCTAGAAGCAAAATAAAAATAATAAAAAATCGAGGAATAAAAGAAATTAAGAAGAATAAAATGATACAAAGAAAAACAATAAATGGAAAAAAATGAACAACTTGCAATGACATTAACTGAAATGAATGAGGAAAAAATGCTCAGGTTGGTTTTTTGAACAATATGAAGAAAGCGAAATTAGAAGGGACCTAAAATTTTGAATTCCAGGAGCTCCATAAAAGGCATATAAACTTTTGGAAAAAAGAATAGGACCCTGCACAGTGAATGTAGACACAAAAATAGAAATGAATGGCATACTTTCTAAACTTTTCTCAAAATTGAGTTTTTTAAAATTTACATACAAGTTTACTCCGCTTTTATGACACTATTAATATGAATATAAATCAATGAATAAAAATAATTAAATACAAGGAATAAATAAATGGTTAGATCAATGGAAAATGAAAATAAATTATTAAATGTAAAAATGACAAGTAAACAATGATTAAATTGATGAATAAACAAACATTAATAAAATATAAGAAAGAGAATTGTGGATAAAAGTTAATATGAACCAGCGGATGAATAAATAAAATAGTAAATAAATGAGGAGAAATGAGGAATTTTTTAATTGAGGAGAAATTTGATCAAAAAGAGCGAGAAAATTTTTGAAAGTTGATAAAAACTAAATAAAAAAACGGGAAATGTGTTTAATCACAATGCCAGGTTCCTGTCAAAATATGCGATAAAAAAATCAGAAAATGAGGAAAATATTTAAAAGTGTTCCAACAAAACCTATTAGAAAAGGTGAACAAAGAAACTTTTAGAACTCAAAAACTAAAAATAACACTTGCGAATCGGCTTAGTTGTCAACTCACACAGTTTTTTCCATGAGTGAACAAATAAACAGGCGGATTAATAGAAAATTTTCAAAAAATAGCAGAATCAATCAAGTCCACGACTGAAAATTTTTTGATCGAACACATGGCGCAACACTCATAAAGCACAGCCGGCGTGACTGAATTTATACTCCGAGAAAGGATCGCGTGGAGCCTTCCAACAAGTGGGCTTCAAGTGTGGTTATTTTGTGAGGCGATTATGCGCTATTACGGGGCACAGCATAGGTATTGTGAGGCGATTTGCACCCCTCCTCACTCAGGATCCCATTTTCTCCTCGCTACCGCCCCATGAAAAACGTGGTTGCCCACAAAGACCCCATTATCCACATCATCTGGAAATCGCGATATCCTAAGAAAAAAAGCGGCGCGTTTGAGGGGGCAAAGAAGGACTTGTTGGGACGATTGTGGGGCAAATTTAGGAAGTCCACTGGGTCCGCCTATTATCAACAAATAAATAAATAGATAAAAATAAATAAATAATTATATAAGTGAACAAACAAACAAACAAATAAATAAACAAATAAATAAACATTTATAGAAATAAACAAATAAATAAAAACAAATAAATAAATAAACAAACAAATAAATAAATTAATAAAAACACTTTGCACTATATTAGGAGACAATCACTCCACAAAATAACACTACACTTGAAACTCAGTTGTTGTGGGGCTCACGTAAACTTTCTTTTTACAGTAAATAAAATAGAATAAATAATTTAACATGCATGAAAAAAATCGATGAAATACATATGGAAACAGATAAAGTTGATAAAAAGGTCACATGTCTTAATCAGTAGAAATCGTGTAAAGATATTCATTAATATTATTTTATTTATTCAATACGCTACATAAGGTAAACGTGAAAAAAGGGAGCAGAATATGATACAGCGGGAAAACAAAATGACAAATTGCCCCGCAAGAAGACTATATACTCGACGCTTTGCGTTTGAAAGAAGGAAAAGAACGAGGTACATTCTCAAAATGTAATTTCAAATTTTTAATGAAAATAAATTGAAAAAAATAAGTGTAGGGGAAGTACCTATGCTCAATTTGAACGAGATTTAGACTCTAACCTAATTTTTTTCATAATGTCCTGCACAACCTTAGTGAAAACTTGTAGAAGTGCGGCACACTCCCGAATTCATTCAAATGGAGACAGAGGGTCCAAACCTTGACCCTGAAAGCGTCGACTATTGTTGACAGGAATGCGGAGCGGGGGGAAGACTAAAATTTCCACGAGAGGGTCCAAAACGGCGCCGGCCGACGTCGTGGCGCGGTGGTGGTGGTGGCGCTGGCGCTCTAGCGCGGGGAGGGAGATAAGGACCCGCCGAACACGATGACGACCGATGAGACCAACCGCCGCTCCTCGGGGCGCATACAACCACCGCGCGTTCCGCCAAATCCCCCTTCTCGCCAGCCGCCCTCTCACAAGCAAGCAAACCACGTAGCAACAGCTAGTACGAGGTGCTGACCCTGCGCTATGCGAGAAGCTGACCTTTTGTCTGACGAGGAAACTATTAGGCTGATCGAGAAGTCTTGGCAGCAAAACAAAATCTATCCCAAGAAAAATCGTGAAAAGTGGGGTTGTTGCTGGTACACAGGTGCAACACCGAGAACCTTCTGGTAGCTTCCATGGTCCTGATACTAATAGTCTGCCTGGCCATTCCAAATGGCATGTACTTTTCTAGAACCATTTTTTGAACGTAGAGACCGAATATGCCCTTCCTAGCTGCTTAAAACCACTCTGAAAAAAGTTATAGGGGTTTTCCCCCGGATTTTCGTACCCGATGCACCTTCCAGAACAGTAACATTTCGAAAATCTCGAAACGAACCTAATAATCCTTAAAGGCAGCATACACTCTCGTAAACGTAATTGAGATAACAACGGAATTAGAATGATATGGCACCGAACACAACGCCCACGCATTTTGAAGCGTCAAAAACGGCCCATAATGACGCTACACAAGTTAGAAGTTGGCCCCGCCCCCTGTATTTTCGTCCTCCTCTAAAACAGGGGTGCTGGGCTATTTCTACCGTCGCCGATGGGTGTGGTTTATCTATTGTGGTACATATTCTCAAAACTATGATCACAAAGATTCACCATCTTTAATGCAAAATTTGAATCGAATACATCCAAAAATGTGAACAATTATTGAAAAAGAAATGTGAAACGACAGTGAAAAACGAAAACAACATTGTGGAACATACGTGAGATGCATACGTAGTTAGACAAACTGTAGTTAGGTCCTGCACACTTTCTATGACGTTCTGCACACTCCCACTGGGGTCCTGCACACTTTATATGACGTTCTGCACACTCCCATTTGGGTCCTGCACACTTTCTATGACGTTCTGCACACTCGCACTGGGGTCCTGCACACTTTATATGACGTCCTGCACACTCCCATTGGGGTCCTGCACACTTTCGTTGGGGTCCTGCACACTCCCATTTGGGCCCTGCACACTTTATATGACATCCTGCACCCTCCCATTGGGGTTCTGCACACTTTCATTGGGGTCCTGCACACTCCCATTGGGGTTCTGCACACTTTCATTGGGGTCCTGCACACTCCCATTTGGGTCCTGCACACTTTATATGACATCCTGCATACTCCCATTGGGGTTCTGCACACTTTCATTGAGGTCCTGCACACTCCCATTTGGGTCCTGCACACTTTCTATGACGTTCTGCACACTCGCACTGGGGTCCTGCACACTTTATATGACGTCCTGCACACTCCCATTGGGGTCCTGCACACTTTCGTTGGGGTCCTGCACACTCCCATTTGGGCCCTGCACACTTTATATGACATCCTGCACCCTCCCATTGGGGTTCTGCACACTTTCATTGGGGTCCTGCACACTCCCATTGGGGTTCTGCACACTTTCATTGGGGTCCTGCACACTCCCATTTGGGTCCTGCACACTTTCTATGACGTTCTGCACACTCGCACTGGGGTCCTGCACACTTTATATGACGTTCTGCACACTCCCATTGGGGTCCTGCACACTTTCGTTGAGGTCCTGCACACTCCCATTTGGGCCCTGCACACTTTATATGACATCCTGCACCCTCCCATTGGGGTTCTGCACACTTTCATTGGGGTCCTGCACACTCCCATTGGGGTTCTGCACACTTTCATTGGGGTCCTGCACACCCCATTGGGGTCCTCCACACTTTCGTTGGGGTCCTGCACACTCCCATTTGGGCCCTGCACACTTTATATGACATCCTGCACACTCCCATTGGGGTTCTGCACACTTTCATTGAGGTCCTGCACACTCCCATTTGGGTCCTGCATACTTTCTATGACGTCTTGCGCACTCCCACGTGAGTCCTGCACACTTGCTATGACGTCCTGCACACTCCCACTGAGGTCCTGCACACTCCCCAAATCCTAGCGATTCTGTACAGCGTCCCGTATACTACAGAATACCTGTCGCTACGATTAGAGCGTAGCCCCTCTAGCGCTAGATGGCTCATGGAGGTTTTCATGACCCACGGCCAAATGTGCGCCCCACGGACAAACTTGGTTGCCCCGAGGCGCGCAAGAGATGGTTCACGCTGATTTTTTGGTAATCAATATATGTCCTACCCACCCAAATGTTGGTACTATTTCATCCCAGTTTTGATCGGCTATTGCTGAGATCCGCGGGATACACACACACACACACACACACACACACACACACACACACACACACACACACACACACACACACACACACACACACACACACACACACACACACACACACACACACACACACACACACACACACACACACACACACACACACACACACACACACACACACACACACACACACACACACACACACACACACACCCCCCTACACACACACACACACACACACACACACACACACACACACACACACACACACACACACACACACACACACACACACACACACACACACACACACACACACACACACACACACACACCCACACACACACACACACACACACACACACACACACACACACAACACACACACACACACACACACACACACACACACAACACACACACAACACCCACACACACACACACACACACACACACACACACACACACACACACACACACACACACACACACACACACACACACACACACACACACACACACATCGGGACATAACTGCACTGCTTTAAGTATATATAAGGATAATGAGTGATAGAGAGCTCATTCTGGAAAGAATCGCCTAGAATATGCCGAAAAACGCCGCGAACTCCCGCCTTGGTGCCGGACAGGAGCCGAAGTGACGCGACGTACGCGTCGCGGTCCGGTGAGGGTCACGCGCGCGGCGAACGTTGAAGGTCCACCTCAGTTTAGAAAAGTCTTCAGCGCTCTATACAAGGAAATGGCTACTATTGGTGATACGAAATGAAAACAAGAAAATAAATAATGCTTTAGGTCAGGCCAATTTATCTAAATCCACCTGCATAGAAGCGACGATGTCGCGACATTACCCATCTCACGGCGAGCGACGCTTTCGATCGCGACGCAGCACGCGCGGGTGAGCAAGGTCCGCGTCATAGTACATAGTCGAATCGATTCAGAAAAACCAGAAAACGATGTCGAAAAATTAATAAAAAATAAAATAATATTCAAAACAGTAAACTGAGACTCAATAATTTTTTTTTTGAATTTAATGACTCAATAAAAAATTCGGGTGCTATCGCAAACGGGGGGGGGCGCTCTGGCATAGCACTTGACTGCACTCCTTCTTCTGCGCCGCAACACAGTTAGAACACCAACCCGGGGTTTTCCTCGTCTTCCAAAACCATGATAATGAGCGTGACCGAGAGCAATACCATAGTGTTCCCCCCCCCGGTTGGCGATAGCACAAAACTCTGCGCTTCAAACTTCTGCACCAATGTTCAAAACGGAAGATATCGCAACTGATAAAGTTTTATAAGAAAAATGGAGAAACAAACATCACGGACCATAAATACAAACAGAAAACACTCGTTATACTGTGCTTCTCTGGGCCGAATTCCGGTCCGCAATTGCGTCTCGACACGCTTTGCGGCCGCGCGCTTTCGAATCCGAAGAGTTTCCAGCGCCGCAGCCGCCGATCTGTTGACTCTAGGTGGGTTTTAGAAACTAGGAACTGGACAAAATTGGAGAAAACTGCATAAAAAAGCCATATCGAGTCGGGTTTGGCACTGGAAACTCGACTGACTCGAGCGCGTGCGGCCGCAAAGCGTGTCGAGACGCAATTGCGGACCGAAATTTGGCCCAGAGAAGCACAGTATATGTGTGTGACGGTGAAAACTTGCATAAAATACGTGAGATGTAGACTAAATAGACCACGATAAAATAAGGGTTTTTCATACAGAAAAGTATGAAGTAGGTGTAAAAATAGGCAGAAATCTGGAACTATCTCACAAAATATGCTGGTAGATTCGATTAATGAAAACAGGGAAACAATGCCGAAAAAATCATTAAAAAATTGAATATTACTCAAGAATAGCAAAATAAAACTCAGTAAAAATTGAAGTACGAATGTGTGAGCAGTTAGTTCATAAATCACAAAAAAATCTGGGCTTGATACTTCGATATTAATGCTTTGAGCAGAAATCTTCGCAACTAATATAGAAAATTATTGAAAAAAAGGGGAGAAGAAGATAAAATCATTGGCCTCACATTCAGAAATTCACTAATAAGATAAATAATTAAAGAATATTAAATATAAAATAATAAATAATAAAAAAAGGAAAAGTAGGAAAATAAAAAAAAAATGATAATAAATAATGGTAAAATAATGATTGAAATAAAAATAAGAAGAAATAATAAAAATAATAATAATAAAAATAGTAAAAAGATGAATTGATAAAATAATAAGCAAATAAATAAATTGAAATACACAAATAAAAAAAAATTCGAAAATTTTTACAAGTCCAAAATTGGCACTTCTGGTAATTAATTTACTTTGAAACTTCTATATTCACTTTATTATTTTATTTTTTATTGTTATATGACTGGTTCCACTCCCGTTTTCAGACAATTCACATACCTAGTTAAGCAGCAGCTGTTCAGTGATGAGGGCAACTAATACTAAAATTATATTCAAAAAATCAATAAAATGCTTTTAATTAAGGAAGAAAAGCTATTGAATATTTTTTCTTTCCTTAGGTATAACATCACTAGATAATAGTTCAAAATAAGAGACCGCCACTTTTTTTCTCTTTTTCTCAGATTTAAAAATAATTTACATCAATTTCAAAGTACATAATCATGGTGATATGAATGGTTCCACTCCTGTTTTCGGACAATTCACATCCCAAATCACAATAATTAATAAATAATAGCGAAACAATAATCGAAATAAATAATAAACAAATAATTAATTTGAAATAAATAAATAAATAATTATTTTTAAAAATTTACAAGTCCAAACTTGGCACTTCTGGTAATTAATTTATTTTGAAACTTCTATATTCATTTTTTTTATTTTTTATTGTTTAATGAGTGGTTCCACTCCTGTTTTCAGTCAATTCACATCCCTAGTTACACCGCAGCTGTTCAGAGATGAGGGCAACTAATACTAAAATTGTATTCAAAAAATCAATACAATGTTTTCAATTAAAGGTGAAAAGCTTTTGAATATTTTTCCTTTCTTTAGGTAAAACATCGCTAGATAATAATTCAAAATAAGAGACTGCCATTTTTTTCTCTTTTTCTCAGATTTAAAAATAATTTACATGATTTTCAAAGTACATAATCATGGTGATATGAATGGTTCCACTCCTGTTTTGAGACAATTCACACCCCAATTCACAATAATTGGAAAATAATAGCGAAACAATAATCGAAATAAATAATAAACAAATAATTAATTTGAATTGAATAAATAAATAAATATTTTTAAATATTTACAAGTCCAAACTTGGCACTTCTGGTAATTAATTTATTTGGAACTTCTATATTCACTTTATTATTTTATTTTTTATTGTTATATGAATGGCTTAACTCCTGTTTTTAGACGATTTACATCCTTAGTTACACCGCAGCTGTTCAGTGATGAGGGCAACTAATACTAAAATTATATTCGAAAAATCAATAAAATGCTTTAAATTAAAGGTGAGAAGCTTTTGAATATTTTTCCTTTCTTTAGGTATAAATAACATCGCTAGATAATAATTCAAAATAAGAGACTGCCATTTTTTCCTTTTATTCAAATTGAATTATAATTTTTCATGAATTTCAAAGTACATACATAATCATGGCGTTGGGACAGTTCAAAGGAAGAAGAAGGAAGTAGAGGAAGAAAAAAGTTCATCTCTCTACAAAGATAATATGTACTTACAAGCTTTCAATTCCTTTTCATTAAAAGTGTACCACAGCAGTAATCAGTGATAGAGAGACCGTACGGACAGACAAACACAAAACATCCATTATATATGCATGTGATGGTGAAAACTTGCACGAAATATGTGGAGTGCAGACCAAAGAACACGTTTATAATCTACAGAATAATATAGAACTGATCCAAAAAAATTGGAATAAATCCTGAATAGTGCATGTAGTACTAATCGGGACCTGCAGTGTGATCTACCCGGGTAGCATCGGCAGCCCGGGGGGGGGCTGGCGGCAATAGCAAAAGCATCAGAAGCTGAAGGAAGGAATCTCGTACTACTGGCCCGTGAAGCAAGCGGGTGGAAATCAATAGGAAACGAGCGGAGGGCGATGGATGGCCAGACGGTCACGGAGGTAACGCTGAATGACGAGGAGCGCGCACGAGAATCAGAGCAAAAGATAAACAGGCCGGTTTCGGGACACGAGTGGACGGACGGGACGGGACGACGTCGGCGAGGAACAATCCCACCCCATACCCCCCACTCATAGCACGTCAAACCATCCCTCCCCCCCCCCACCACACATCTACACCCGGCTGGTTGGAACAGCCCTCCGGGGTAAGTGTGACCTTGCGAGGGAAGTGTTTGGAGCGTTGAACGCATCTGCAAAAACGACTAGTATTGTTAGTATCTCTAGTGGCTCAGTAGTAGAACTGCACAGTATCCCGCCCCGAGCTGCAGGTTTCAAGAAGTTACAAGCTTAAAAAGGTCGTTTTTTGTACTTTTTGTGCCTTCTAAAACGCTCATTCGTCTTCGGAAAGTCCGGAAACGGACCTCATAATTGCGGTCAGCGCCCAATACTACCCCTCCCCTGCTCAAAAGTTTGGGTGAAGGCACATTTTCCAAACTTTGTATAGATTGGCTAATCACGAATCTGGGATTTACAGGCCATAAAACGGCCAATGTCTCACCGTCGACTGCGTACCACGCGCTGCGCGACCGCACGCGCGTCGGAAGCAGACGGGTTTGGCCGCCGCGCGACGAGTTCTGGCCGCCGCGCGATGTTTCGGCCGCCGCGCGGCTGCCGAAACTCGTCGCGCGGCGGCCAAAACTCGTCTGCTTCCGACGCACGTGCGGTCGCGCAGCGCGTGGTACGCAGTCGACGGTGAGACATTGGCCGTTTTATGGCCTGTATCTGTCGTTTTTCCAAAGTTTTCGACTAAATTCGTTCAATGTCTCCAACCGGGGAAAATTTGGGGAGCAAAACGCGACTTTTGACGATTTCCGGAACACTAGGATAGAAATGGCTCAAAATGTTTCTCCAGGGGTTATCTGGAGTGTTAAACACCCATATGAAGTCTGTTTATCGATTTGTGACAGCTCACGGTAGATTACGGTGAGTATACAGTAGTTCGGTCAAAGTCTCAGGATTGAATTTAATGCCTATTTGTGAGTTTTCGAAATGCTTTAGGTAGCCTTTGTCCCCTCCACCTAAATGGCATGGTACCTACTCAGACAACAGGTGCGGACTGACCGCTGGCAATAAAGGCCTCTCCGGGAGGTACGCCGGCAAGTTGCGGGCGGATCGCTGCTCATCGTGGCCTCGGCGGGCGAATCGCTGGCTATCAAAGCCCTTGCGGGCGGGTCGCTGCGTTTTGGCGGCCGGATAGCGGCACTTGAGAAACTTGAT
This sequence comes from Aplectana chamaeleonis, assembly GCA_029168955.1. Lineage (NCBI taxonomy): Eukaryota > Metazoa > Nematoda > Chromadorea > Rhabditida > Cosmocercidae > Aplectana > Aplectana chamaeleonis. The sequence continues at coordinate 2,341,574 of JAPDOI010000051.1, forward strand.
CACGCTAGCGGGCGGATCGCCGGCAAGTTCTAAAGCAGCGATCCGCCCGCAACCTGCCAGGGATCCGCCCGCAAGGGCTTTGGTAGCCAGCGATCCGCCCATTGTGCTATGAGATGCTGCGATCCGCCCGCAACCTGCCAGCGATCCGCCCGCCACTGCCTTGATAGCCAGCGATCCGCCTGCTCAAATTTCACAAGCTGAAAGTTGTCAATCATTGACGAGTTCTATTCTGGTATCAGGATCATGCGCAGAGTAAGTAAACCGAAGGGTATAAAAGGCGCTCCATCGCACTGAATGCTCAGTCGGCATTTCGAGGCCGATCCTGAAAGGTGACTTCAAGTCACCTTTAAAGAATCACTTAGAGGCCGGAGAATAATTTTTGGCAGCTGAGGGGATGGTCCCCACGGCTAGGAAGGGGTGATGCCGCTGGCTACTGGCGGGCGGATCGCTGGCTATTAGCAGGCGGATGGCGGGGGGATGTCGATCCGCCCGCCAAATGCCAGCGATCCGCCCGCACCTACTGTCTGAGTATCGTAACCTACAATAAACCTCAAAATTTCGACAAACGGACCCCAGATTCGTTCTCAGCGCCGTACATTACCCCTCAATGCAACTTTTCAATCAAATCCAATAATGCTCTCAATGCACCTCACAAATTTCCTGATATACCCTTTCATTTACTTTTTCGCGATACTCGAAAAACGGTAGCAGCTTCTTGGAACCAGCAGCTCGGTAGGGATAGTACATATGCAGCTTAACTTTAGAGGCCTGAGGCGGCGTTCAGAGTTTTCGCGGCGCGACGAGATGGCACATGTCAGCGCGAAGCGACAATCGCGTCGCGCGGAAATCAAGGTGTGAACGTCGCGCGAACGCTAGGCGACTACGCGCAATTGCGTAATTTCCGCAATTTTCCGTAACCAAGCAAAACTAAGCAAAACTCAAGATTTGATCTTTTTCTGTCTGTTCAAGTGTAATGTACCTTTTTTATCTTTTATCTGTATTATTATGGCACATTTTTGTTTTCGTTGCGACAACTTGCTTCTTTAATGACGAAACAATCAAAAAGACATCGGGAGCAAATGATGCTTAGAATTTTTTTGGTGTTGATAGTACAGAATAGGGAAGTTTCGGTGAAATGAAACCGAATATGCTTGTCTCGTTTGTAAACCGTAAAAAAAAACTTTATAGCTCGTCAACTCTTTGAAACCATCACCCTCATCACGCTGACCTCAAATATGCAGACAAAATTGTTTCCAGTATCATCAGAGAACATTACAATAACCCATGACAATTTCAATCAACCTAGCCTTTGAAAAGGCTCGAGAAAATCAAAAACGCCCCTTGAGTCCCCGATGATGGAGGAAAAAATTATGACAATCGCTCCGCGACCATCTTGTCGCGTTGCATTGAAACGCGACTCGATGGTCGCGGAGCGATTACAACTTGCGCGTCAAATTCTATGTATCGCGCCTCTTCACTGTGAAAACCTAGCGACGACACGACGCGACGTCGCTTGATCGATACGTAGGTTAATCATAACGTTGCGTCGCGCCGCGAATGAACTCTAGACGCCGCCTAAGACATACTAACAATGAAATTCATTTTAACAAAGCATTCAAAGGCGTCGTACGCGCAGAAAACCATAAAATATTTTATCATGTTCTTGTGTATATAGCTTGGCCTCTATAGTCAAGGAGAAGTCGAAAGAGCCCATGAAAAACTTTCATTCGTGAAGTAAAGTAAGTCTGAACTCACTGTAAAATTGAATTTGAATCTCGCGCTAAAAGCGTTCCTGAAGATTTTCTGTATTTGGAGTTTGCGCCATGACAGTTTTTCATGTTGTTTGACGGTTGCATCGACATTCTATGAAAAAGTGAACACTGCCTTTTAGGCTCTTAGACTCTCCCTTTGTTAGGTAGTCTTGGAATGCCCTGAGGCATCTACCTAGAAAAATTTCCGAATATTTCCTAGGTAGATGCCTCAGGCATTGTGCGCAATGATCTTCGATTTCAAAATTTCCGTAGATTATAAAAGTACTCTAACTTCCCAAACCATGTAACGTCGGCATGGATCGTGAAGAGACCTCTCGTTCACTGATGAAGGTTGGCGCAAATTCGGTGCCATGTGCTATAACATAGGTGCACCGAGTTTGCGCCAACTTTCAACAGTGAACGCGGAGTTTCTTCACGATCCATGCCGATGTTACATACTCTGTTCAAACACACGAAAATTTACCGGAAGCCAGATTTCTAGCCAGGCAAATAATGTTTTTCAACGTAACCTCTCAGACATTGGGAGCAGCGGACCGCCGGCAAAAAGTCGCCAGTTGCTCAAGAGCTGGGGGAGATCTGGCATTCAGCTGGCCAATGGCAATCACAAGGCCAACAGTGGGCATACACTCGGCATGTCATTTAATGCCAGCGACGGACGGCTGGCGAATATGTGCCAGTTGCCCAACAGCTGGGAGATAGCTGGCATTCAGCTGGCAATTGCAAATTACGAGGCCGACAGCTGGCTCATCCTTGGCATCTCAATTAGAGCTAGCGGCAGACCGCAGGCGATAATGTGCCAGCTGCCTGAAAGCTGCGTGATAAATTGTATTCAGCCGGCGAGGGCAATCAAACCTCGGAATTACCGAGCTCATAAAAACGCAGTTATCCAGCAATCGGCACTTGGCTGGCACATAACCGCCCAGAGGCCTTCGCTTGGCACTGAGTCGTCACATGGCTGGCACTCGAGAGAGTTGACGACTACTCACGTTTTAGCATGTTACAATTTGATCTCTGATTTCAATGATAAGCCGAGTCGGTATATAAGGCGATTCAGTCCAATGAGTGTTCACTCGGCACTTAGATGCCGGCCCTGGAAGGTGACCTGAAGTCACTCTACAGAGGCTAGCATATTTTTGGCAGCTGAGGGGCAAGTCTCCACGGCTAGAAGGGGGGGAGGTGGGGTGAGTCCCCCACCTTAGACCGTTGCGTAGGCGATTTCCTACGCAACGATCTGCGGTTAGGGACCCACCTCGATTCATCGGCCTGCCGAGAGACTGGCGGACCGCTGGCAAATGATTGCTCAACAGCGGGCTGCCAGGTATTAGCCAAGAGACTGCCAGCGGTCGGCCAACGTCCTGGCCGACCGCTGTCAGGGTTTTGGCAGACCGCCGGCTGACGGTTGTCTGACACCAGGAATGGTTTTCGCTCGCCAAGCAAATGCCGGCGGTCCGCCAATCCCGATGTTTGAGCAGGCAGTTAACCTTATCAGTTTTAACATACAGGTAATGTTCACGATACCAAAGTTGCCCGTTTTACAGCGAATGTAAGCTTTGGGTCCTTCTAAGCAGAGTAGGAACGGAAGTATACGACGAAAAACGGCCAGGAAGTAGGTGAAAATTTCGTCGCTCAGCCCACCCATTGGGCCACCCCGCCCTCATCATATAACAGTTGTCCTACGTACGTTTCACCAGGAGACAGTTGCCGAATTTTCGAACTTCCTTGATCGCGGAAGATTCTACCCGAAACACACCTTATAGGCGTAATTAAATATCTCAGAGGTTGCTTTAAACAGTTTTCTTGTTATCTCTGAGAGTTTTGAGTGGACTTTCCCCTAATAACATATGAACTCATCTTCTCGAAAAATTGAAAGCTAGAATACGGTTTCATAGGGAACATTTAAAATGATTATTCCGATCGTCAGCCGACTAGCAGAAGTGAGTTTCTCATTCAGGGGCGGATTTCACCAGAAAAGGCGGAGTTCATTACCCAAAGGGGTGCTGTGCTGGACTACTGCTAGCGGTTTTTTCTCGTAGTTTCTCCTCATCTATGCTGCGATCTCTAATAAGCCCTAAACTTCCCATAGAAAAGTCGACAGGCTTTCCTAACGTGGACACTGCTGTAAGTATGTATGTAACATTTGCCACCTGGTCAAGCCGGAACCCTAGTACATAGTTAAAGGCAGTGTTCACGATGATTCTCGTTTCCAAGTTTTCCACTCAAAACAACGCTTTGGCCACCACGTGTTACCAAAATCACGAAGAAACGGCGAGAAACGCACTAATTCGTCTTATTTCAGTGACATTAATCTATAACATGGACTAGTTGTCCGGTCGGATGAACATGTTCACGGTGGTTGTCACCGGTAAGAAATGGGACTAATCGAAAATGGAAGAATATTTTGGGCAAAACAGTATTAGTTAGGGTCTGAAAAAATGTATGAAGCAACAGAAAGTAGAAAATTGCAAAAGGCGGGTCCACAAAAGATCTCATTGTCACAACGAACAGTTCCATTGATACTTAGGAGGCGGGCTGATACTTGAGGATTTCGTGCCCTTCTGGTGCGTTTTTCTCGGTTTCTTCGTCATTTCACTTCTACTCGGGTGCCAAACAATCGATTTAGCGATTAATCCCAAAATCGAAGATTATCATGCACACTGCCTTTAAGTAGGCAAGGGTATATAATACTGTACTTCTAGGGTAAATGTAGGGTAGAAAAGGGGATAGAAGCAGCTGAATGACACGAACGAGAACGCGACTGGAAAAGAGAGAACACACAGCTGCTGCTGCTGCTGCTGCTGTGCGCCGATCAAGGAAATAGCCGACCATGAAGAACAGGGTTACACGCTATTGATCGCTGGATAAATCTCCGGGAGAACATGAGCTTACAAGGGTAGTGGCCAGAGTGTTAAACGCATCGGCGAAAACGAGTTGCATTGTTAATATCTCTTGAGCCCCTATAGTAAAATTATGAAGTAGTCCGTATCGAGCTGCTGGTTCCAAGAAGTCATAAGCATTGTTCAAGCTTTGCGAGAAGGTAAAATCATCGGGCAATTTTTTTGGGTGTTTCGAAAAAAAAAAGTTCAGACTCGGCTCGCTACTTGCATGTATGTAGGGGTTGTTTAGCGTGCTGAAAGGGAATCCAGGTTCCGTTTGTCGAAACTCTGAGGTTAAAGACAGTGTTCACGAAGAAAAATTGGGACGTTTTTTAGGCTAAAACGTGAGCTTTGGATCCCGCTTTGAAGATTAAGAACGGAAGTGCGACGAAAAACGGCCGGTACCTGGGTGAAAATCTCATGGGCTAGCCAACCCATTGGGCCACCCCGTCCACGTCCTATAACAGTTGCCCTGAATTCGTGGTTAGATGAGCGAAAGACCCGTTCTTCCCTTCGGTCTCAACTTCTCTCTTTACTCAGGTCAGTTCGTACACATCGGCTGCGAAAAACGGGAGTTACAAGTCTCGGACAACTCGTCCACAATGCTTCCCTAGCTGAATTTTGAGGAGCCATAACTCCGTTTCCAGGAGGTCTTGTACGATCCCAGGGACATCATTGAAATCAGCATGAAACCGTTTTCAAGAAGATAGGCAAAAAAAACAGAAAAACGAATTTTATCGTGAACACTGCCTGTAACATTCAGAGTAGTTTGCTTTATAGCCCACTCCCTAAGTTCTCTTCAAACAGCCTTAGGGAAAGTGTGGTCAAGTTATTGTCATATGGAATATTCTGATTGTGAAGGTTTCACAGAAACACCGGAACATTTGGGAACCGATTGAGACTTTGGCAAAGCCATGGATAACATGGGAAAGGGTGTGGCCTTATGGTACCCAAAGGGTTTCTTGGTGAATCTCAAGAACGTTTCATGCTTCAAAGAAGCTTTGAGAACCTGATAGGGTTCACGAAGGAACATGATGGAGACCTCGAAAAAAGCTGATAACCCCAAATGATTCTTGTTGAGTACCGAAAAAAAAACCGTAAAGATACCTCCAAGAGGAAAAAAAAACTTTTTACAGTTTTCACATGTGTACTTAGCTTGCGGATACCTTTTGAAAGTCGGAAAAAAGGAAAAATGTCGAAACCCTCCCACAAAGAAACCTCAGGATTTTCAGCATAACGTCGGCATGGATCCTGAAGAGACTTCGCGTTCACTATTGAAGGTTGGCGCAAACTCAGTGCCATATGCTGTAACATAGGTTCACCCGGCTTGCGCCAACCTCCAATGAGGAACGCAAAGTCTCTTCAGGATCCGTGCCGATGTTATCTTTTTTGAATACTCCGTTCCGAACTTAAATTTTGGCGAAACTAGGGCGGACGGTGGTTCTCACAAGGAACCCAATATGGAGTAACTTGGTTAGCAGTGTAAGGTTCCCTGTTGAGTAAATTATCTTGGGAACTCCACGAGACTTCTAGAAAACCTCCGGTATCAGTCAAATGATATCATCGGAGCTAATCAAAGAACCATCAAAGGTTCATTTCTAAGTGAAGTCGTACTCGAAGTGGTTGGCTGAGTAGAAATGTGCATTCCGACAAGGCTGCGGCACCCAGGTCTTGCTGCTGACCATGTTCGTCATGGTCTGGCGGCTCAGGGATCTCTAACCGAAATTGAGCGTGTAAGCGTCTCCCCTACCACACAGGAGAAGGAGAAGGAGCAAGAGCAGCAACAGCAACAGCGACTGCAAGGCGGATCGACACAGAAGAAACATCCAGGAAAACCTGTTGAATGACCTTGAAAACTTACTCTGCAATTGTTAATGTTTCGAATTCTCAATAAAAAAACCAAAATTAGGTATGACTTACATAGGCGGGTTTACGCAATGTGGGGCTTGTTAAGAGGCGATATAAAGTCCATCCCAAATGTCTGTTCGCCTACGCGGAAAGCGTACGTGTCGCGTGGCGGTTGCGGAACACCTCTTGAACTTGGAAATCGATTAGAAGGGCTATTTGACCAATGGTGAATAATGTCCCAATCAATTCTTTGCAGCCGATTGGGATGACCTTCATAAAAAAATGCCTTCGCCACTGCCTCTTCACAAAGACGCGAACCGCTCGGGCGGACAGTCCGCGCCGCAACCACACGCGCTTGAAGGCATTGCCCATTCTCAGGGACAAAATCTGAGATTTCCACTCAGTCGTGAAGTAGTGGACCCACACTGTAAAACACACGCCGAACGAGAGCTTCCATCCTCTTTGAATAAGCTAGATATAGGAAGAAACCACCCTGGTGCGCCCACAGCAAAGAGCCACTTTGCCATGCCTTCTCTGGCAAGCTTTTGAGCTCCACAGTGGCAAGATGATCGAAGGTTTTCAATCAATAGACCTCTTGTTCCCTTTATTCTTAGGCTTATTCTTTATTCAGGTCCGCTCCCTCACATCGGTTTCGAATGACGAAAGTTACAAGCCTCATACAACTCGTCCACCTCGCTTTGTCGCTCAATTTTAGGCAGTATTTGAGGCACCATAACTCCGTTCCCAGGTGGTTCGGTCTGACTTCCGAGATTTCGTTGGAATCACCCTGGGACCCTCTTCAGGATAAGCAAAAAAAAGAAAGAAAAAAAAACGATTTCGAGATCGCACTGTGTCTTCAAAGGTAGCACACAGGCCAGCAATTATTACGTCTACTGCTACATAGCACGCTTTCGTCGCTGGAAGCGTCAAAAATGAGCCCAAAAATGCAAATTTGAGCAGTCACTTTTAACACTTGAGAGGCCTAGTGTGCTAAGACTGCTCATTTCCGAATAGAACCTTTTGAGTTTGGCTCAACGTTTCGCCCTTCTTCCCCCTTCTCCGTCTCTACACGGGACCACCCCGAACAAGAAGCGCAGTTACAAAAAACGGTCCTCAGGGGAATGTAGAAGAGAAAAAGAGAAACGATCTCGGATTTTGAAATTTTCCTCGTTCCTTTCGGGTAGATCAAAAGCGACAGAATTTTTTTTGGAACTCTAAACTTTCATAATGGTACACCTTATGGAGCTCCGAATGTCGAAAAAAGTTTTGAGGCCCAAAATTCGCTCCCCGGGGTGATTTGGAATAGTCATCACTATTTTGAGGTCAGGTATTCGATTTTCGACTGATAACGGTAGATTACGGTGGGTATACGGTAGTTGGGTAGAAGTCTCAGATTTGACTCAAAATTTCTAAACGGGGGTTATTCGGGGTGTAGAATACGAATTTGATATCCAATTGTGAATTCTCGAAACGCTAAGGTAGGCTCTGCGGCGCAAAACTAGTTTGGGTGGGGGGACCACTCAGAATCCAAGTGAGATATGAATGATTCTGCTCTCAGAAATAAATATAATTTCATGGAATTTCTAGGAAATTAGGAGTGATAACGTTATCCTGTATCTGATAACAAAAGAAAATTTTGTTTTCATGTACGAATCTTTTCAATTCTATGGGTAAATCTTGAGTGACCCCCCCCAACTAGTTTTGCACCGGTTCTGCCTCCTAAATGACATTGTACAGGCTATAAAACGGCGAAACTCACTTGGTTCCTAAGCGAGCTGGTGCTGAGCGGAGGTTGGAGACAGTGAGAGAACGTAGGGCAGCTGGAGGCCCAGGCGTCGCGCGCGCCGCTCACGCCTCGAATGATGTAAATTACAACGTTTTATAGAGGGTACATACAATTATTTACAGTGAACCCCGGACTTTCGACAAGTGAACACCAGATTCGTGCTTAGCACCTTCAACTATGTCTCCCTAAATATTTTGAGCAGAATCTGAAAAAAAACGAGACACCACGAAAACTCGCTAATGGGTGAAATTCCTCTTGCCCTGCCACGGAGCTCTCGAAAACGCTCATACTTTGTCAGACTGATTTTAGACAGCTGTGAAGAGCACACTCAAGTTTTATGTCCAAGATGGTTCTGGAAAAATACATTTCATCCTGAATGGCCAAGCTGGCCAAAAGACATGGTTCAATCGGAATACCGAAAAAAAATAATCAGGAGGTTTCATAAAGTTGGAACAGAATTGATCAATCAAGGAGGAGGGATCAACAACTGGCGACAGGGTGAACAAGACAACATCGACTACAATGGGTCAGGGATTGACCGAAAGGCAGTCGATTGATATTGAAAAACCAAACAGAAAAAGAGAAAAAAAGAATTTTATTGGTTGATGTTTTGTTGTAGAAGAAGGACTTTCTATAAATGAGGAGCTCAGTATTCAAAATGTTACTACTGCTTGAAACTTCTATTTTTAAGTGTCTTTCTTTTGACCTGATGCCCCATCCATTCTTGTTTTTCAATAATCAATCTAATTTGATCTTGTGGCGGGAGACGGCTGTCGACGTCCAGACAGTCGCCCACATTCTATCGTCCATCACTGGATGAGGGATCGCCGCGACGCTGCTTGGCGGGAAAAATTGTGCGATCAATAGCCACTCTCCCTTCGTTTTCCCGCGCGCAATTTTTCCCGCCAAGTAGCGTCGCGGCGATCCCACATCCAGTGATGGACGATAGCTCATTCCCATCCGGTCTGTGGAGTTTTCCCATCGAATTTTCACATACATCAAGTCTGTTTTTTTTCGTGCCTCTCTTCAATGAGTAGGGGAGTTTTGTGTTTTCAGAAGCTGCCTCAGGACATCGAGAAACTTGCAGGAGTTTTACCACTTAAATTTGTTTCAAGGGTTCTAGGAAGAATCTAGATAGGTTTCCAAAGGTTATTCTAGGATCTTCATGGAAAATTTTTGTAGCTTGCAGAGCTTTTTCCGGGCTCCAAAGGTTTCAAGCAGATTCAGATTTGAAAATTCGTGTAGACGCGTAGTTTTCTATTATCTTCCCCGAAACTGGTCAGGGAAACTGGTCGTCGACCACAGTGGGTCAGGGATTGACCGAAAGGCAGTCGATTGATATTGAACAACCAAACAGAAAAAGAGAAAAAAAAAGAATTATATTGGTTGGGGTTTTGTTGTAGAAGAAGGACCTTCTATAAATGAGGAGCTCAGTGATCAAAATGTTGCTACTGCTCAAAACTTCTACTTTCAAGTGTCTTTCTTTGGAGCCGATGCGCCATCCATTCTCGTTTTTCAATAATCAATCTAATTTGATCTCGTGGCGGGAGTCGGCTGTCGACGTCCAGACAGTCGCCCACATTCTAGCTCATTCCCATCCGGTGGTGATGGTCTCCGCGGTTCTCTGCGTTTTGCAGAGAATGCTTGCAGCCATTTTCTCATTTACATACTTCGTTAGACTTTGTGCAGATGAGGTGTGGACCTCAATTGCCGGTCGGGGGTGGAAATTAGGGTTGTTAGCATTTTGCCATGGAATTCCATGACATCATATTGCAGCATTCATATATATGAGAAGAAATATGCTAAAGCTCCTTTCTCAAGAACGCACGGACGAACCGTGCGGTGCATGGGTGAGGGCGGGGCGAGATTAAAGGGCGCTATTTTCGTGTCGGGACCCAGGGAATGAAGGTGATTTAGGATTCTGGTAGGTATTTCTTATCAGTCTAGGTGTTTGTTTGCCTCTTTAATGGCAGCATTTTTTTTTGTTTGTAGATACCTTGTCTCGAGAGGATACCGTGAGAAGTTTGCAAAGGCACGCAATCAAAATGGAGGAAGACGTGGAAGAGAGATCGAAGTCTGATCAGCAAGGGAATGGCGCAGCAGTCCACCTGTCGAAGGAAGACTTGTTCGATGCGGATTTGGCCCCTATGATGAATGCGGGCCCCGATTTTTGTATCCTCGACGATGGCAAAGGAGGCACATGGTCCTCAAACGCAGCTGCCTCCGAGATCAAGCGACTCTGCCTGCGGGCGAACGTTCGAGGGCTATCTCCGCATACTTTTCGTCGTGGAGGAACTATGGCTACCCTCGAACAAGGATTGGATTCTCATGAAGTACCAAGGAGAGGCAGATGTGCTAATCCCAGTTCGATGAAGCCGTATGTGAGACAAGCGTTGTATACCCAGGGGGGACCAGCTAGGTTGATAGGGTGATTATGATCTGTTTTTTTTTGTTTGCTTTTGGTCGCGGTTTGCGAGTAGGTTGTGTGTGGCTTGTGCCCAGGTCTTGATTTTTTAGTTTTTGCTCGTTTCTTATTTTTTTTGTTCGTTCCTTGATACTTGAATTCGAGTTTTTGTCCGTATGCTGTTCTCTATTTTTTTTCCTGTTTGTTCACAGATGTTTCATCTTCAGTTGTGAGCCTCGGCTTAGCGGTGATTAGATGGTCTAGTGTCTATCTAGCTTTCACTCCTCGGCCTCGCTATACTGGTCGTTCCCCGCTCTCGTTGTTCCCACGGGTTTGCTGACTCTCTACGGTGCCCTTATAGGTTCGCGGGCTCCTCTTTGCTGGAATAATGTGTCCCTATAGTGTGTTATTTTGATATGTGAAAGTAGATTGTTAGCACAATGGCTAGAGTTCCGGTGAATAATGTGTTTCACTTCCGGAGTATTAGCTATCCGTTTTATTTGTTTCTTTGTTTTTTTACCCGTCTCATGATGTATTTGTTCGCGTGAATCGCTTTAGATGTGATAATTTTTGCTTGAACATGCTCTCTGAAAGAAGGGTTACCATTGAAAGATTAATTGGTGTGGTTGTGATCCGAGTATCTCATGGTTTTCGTCCATATTTTCGGGTACCTATATACTGCATACGATATGACTATCGGTTATGACGTTCATGCTGCCATGCTAGAGCAACTAAAGCCCTTCACCTGTACCATGTGCCGGAGGGGAGGTAGAGGGGTTTATGGCGAATGCCCAGTTCACTGGGCGTGAGGCATAAGTATAAATTCTAGTTGTTAGAAAATAGCCACCATAGTGAAACTCAGTAGTTTTAACACGTTTGCGTCAGGTTGTTGACACGTTGACACCTTACATTAGTTTCATACAGAAATTTCCAGCCGAAACCTGCCAAAACATCCTTAAGCGTGTTAAAAACGTCACTGAAATTAACTGCGGTGGCAATTTGTTAACAACTGGATTTTTAAAATTTTTAATCACTTATTGGGCAATAGTTTCTATATAAGCAGCCAAATTAGAGTCCTACTCAGAGATATGTACAAGACTTTTGAAAACATAGATTTTTTTGTAGTTGTCAAATTTCAGGGTTTTCCAAAAGTAAGTACTTATGTTGCCGTTAACTGTTTACCTGAATTCTGTTTTTAATTCTCTTTGGCTTTCATAGAGAATTCTCTCGGTTCTTGAAAGATTCCCTAAATCTACTAGGAGTCTTTGCAATTTCACTTTCCCTTGATTTTTCCTCCGAAAATTCCTAAAAAAGCTTTATCGGGGATCATGAGGAAGGTTTTTTTTTGCTCTGAGAGGTTCTTTCTAAGGTACCTAAAGTTTTGAAGTGTGTAACAAAAACATATCTGCCGCCTGTAGAGAATGCTCAGTCTAAAGAATTTTCGAATCATGCTTTTTCTTCTAGGTTTTCTAAATCTGTGGAGTTTTCCCATCGAATTTTCACATACATCATGTCTGTTTTTTTTTCGTGCCTCTCTTCAATGAGTAGGTGAGTTTTGTGTTTTTAGAAGCTGCCTCAGGGCATCGAGAAACTTGCAGGAACTTCACCACTTATATTTGTTTCAAGGATTCCAGGAAGAATCTAGATAGGTTTCCAAAGGTTACTCTAGGATCTTTATAGAAATTTTTTATAGCTTGCAGAGCTTTTCCCGGGCTCCAAAAGTTTTCAGATTCAGATTTAAAATTTTGTGTAAAAGTGTAGTTTTCTAATATCTTCCCCGAAGTTTTTAGGTTCCTGAAAATTGTATGTTATGTATTTTCACGAGTTTGTTTCATGCGGTCTTCTGACAAGGGAAGTATACAAAGCGTAGGTCTGATCTGCCAAAACGACTAGTGTCGTTAGTATCTCTTGTGGCTCAATAGTAGAACTGCGCAGTATCCCGCCGCGAGCCGCAGGTTCCAAGAAGTTACAAGCTTAAAAAGCTCATTTTTTGTGCTTTTTTTACCTTCCGAAAAGCGCGTTATTCTTCGGAAAATCCGGAAACGGACCTCATAAATGTGTTCAGCACCCAAAACAACCACCCTAAGCAAATCTTGGGTGAACGCACTTTTTCCGTACTTTGTCCAGACTGATAGCGTTTTGGACTTGTACGGATTTTCGGTTGGGCGCTTATTTCTACTAATTGAGGGCTCTGGAAGCGTTTTAGAAAAATGTTCCAAATTTGACTTAAAATTCTCCCAGGAGTTTTTTCGGGGCATTGATCACGAATCTGTAGTTTATTAGTCGATTTTCCAAAGTTCTCGGCTAATTTCGTTTGAAGCTTCCCAAGAGGGGAAAATTCCGAGGGAAAAACGCCACTTTCCAGATTTCCGGTTTTCATGTCTCAAAATCATTTGCTGAGGGTTATTTGGAGTGCTAAACACGAATCTGGAGTCCGTTTATCGATTTTTTGCAGATTACCGTAGATTACGGTGAGTATACGGTAGTTTGGTCAAAATCTCAGATTTTACTCAAAACTTGTATGCGGGGGTTATTCGGGGTGGAGAATACGAATTTAACGTCTGTTTGCCGATTTTCAAAATACTAAGGTGGGTTTTGACCCCTAATTGACATGTTACCTACCGTAACCTAGAGTAATCCTCAAAATTTCGACAAATAGACTCCAGATTCGTGTTCACCACCCTAGATTACCCCTACGTACAACTTTTGAGCTAAATCCGAGAAAATTTTTTGAAACTCCAAAAAAAATGCCTGATGGCCTATGTGTGCGAGCTGACCTGAGTAAAGAGAGAAGTTGGAAATAAAGGGAAGAACGGGGTTATTGATCGGAAATCATCGCTCATCTCACAATCTCGAGCATTCATTTGTTCACGTCGGTGGGCGTGGAAAGTGCATCTGGGGTGTGATGAGCTGACGGGTGTCCAACTTTGGAGCCGTAGGGGACCGTTCCGAGCTCATTTTTCTTAGTTTTCTCAACGTGAGGGTTGCGCTAGGCCCCGCAGCTGCCGATCTCCACCAAAAAATAGGACATGGCTTTTATCGTGGACACTGCCTTTAAATAGAGTGAGATGCTCAGAATGAAGGGAAGAACGGGTTCAATGTTCGGAAAACTTAGCTTATCTCGTCACTGATGAGCCTGAAAGATAATAAAAGGGGCGTGCCAAAGAGGCTTCCTGGTGTGGGCGCCTCAAGGTGACTTCCTCCTATATCTCGCTTATACGGAAGAATCCAGAGCTCGCACTTGGCAGGTGCTATATAGGGTGGGTCTACTTCACAACTATGTGGAAACTCCAGATTTCGTTCATGAGCTTGGACTGTGCCTTTCGAGGTCTATATGAGGGCGCAATTCCAATGTTTATGCAGAAGAGACCACCGCGCCGCAACCACACGCGCTTGAAGGCATTGCCCGTTCTCAGGGACAAAATCTAAGATTTCCACATAGCAGTGAAGTGGTAGACCCACACTGTATAACACACGCCGAGTGAGAGCTTCCATTCTCTTTGAATAAGCGAGATATACCAGGTTGTTCAATAAGTTTTGTGGTTCGATAAGAAAAACACAATTTTATGGTTCAAAATACTTTCTATTATCCAGAATAATCTCCCTGAACATTAATAATCTTTTAAAAAAACCGAAAAAAAAATCCAAAAAAGTCTCATACATAGGGATGAATCGACGCACAAAATCCACTTTATCCTTTTTAAAACGTTCCAAATGTTGCTGAGAAAGTTGCATTCAAATGTGTTTTTGTTCCGTTCTTAGCGAATGCGGCACCCATTCTGCACACAGCTTTCTAAAACCCAAAATTTCACTTAAAATATGGCTCACATTGCCTAATTAGATGTGTAGAGCCTCTACTAAATCTTTCTCAGTCAACCGACGATCTTCCAAAACCATATCCTGTGTTTTGGCTTTGATTTCTGGTGTTGATGCGCTTTTTGGACGTCCTTCGCGTGGATCGTATTCAAGGCTTGTACGACCACGTTTAAATTCAGCAACACATATTCTCAGGCCTTTCTCGGCCCCGAGCCACACCGAACAGGAATCGGAGCCGCCTGACAGTTCGGCTCGTTCTCCCAATCTCCGGGCTACTGCTGTTGCTGTTCGGGCAAACCGGAATAGCCCGGACAGTGGCCCGGATAGCAACAGGAGCCGACTCGCAGATTGGGAACACGAACCGAACTGTCAGGCGGCTCGGGGCCAATAATCGCCTGAGTTTCTACTGTTCTAATTGTAGGTGAACAATCATTATACACTTCTTACATTGTGTTGAACGTTCGTCTGTAGCACGCACGAGGTGGTAGGATGACTTACCTACCTATTCTCGTCCACTGGCGGTCCGCGCACCCTACACAGACAAAAAGAGCGGTGGTTAAAAACATGTTTCGCACCGCTAAAAATGTGTGTTCTGGCGCAGAAGAGCGTGAGGAGTCGAAAAGGCTTGCTAGCCAAATTGCGACACTCAACGGCTACGAAACACATTTAGGAAGGACTAGGCCCACCCACGGCGGCCATCGGGGCCGGAACATGCAGCAAAGCGATAAAACCCTGTTCAAAATGCCCTTCATTTCGGAACAGGTGAGCATCGCTATCAGAAAATGCTTGCGTGGGGCGGGATTGGAAGACTCTGTATCTTTACTGACCATCCCTCCCAGTAATTTAAAGGCAGTGTCCACGATAAAACCAATCTTCCAGTTTTCACCGGAAACCGAGAGGTCTGAGTCCAGTTTCACCAGTAATTCTGAAAAAACGGCTTGGAACAAGCACAGAAGAGCCCTATACGGCCCTAAACTTGAGTGCTCCGCGCACGCAACGCCCACTCCTTTCAACCGCCTCTAAACCGTAAATAACTGGAAAACCCATTCGAAGGAAACAGCTTACATTCAGGGGGCTGTAGTTCACTCCACCTGACTAAACTTACCCCATTTGATGGTCGATTACCTTCTCAAACAAAAATTTTGAGTTGGACAACTTCATCGGTAGCCGTTGAGGGAGTGGGCCATGCGTGAGCGGAACACTCAAATTAGGGCCGTATAGAGCTCGTTTCTGCTCGTTCTTAGCCGTTTTTTCAACGTTTCCGGTTAAATAGGGCTCGAACCTCTTGATTTCCGGTGAAAACTCCGAGACTGATTTTATCGTGGACACTGCCTTTAAAGCAGCAGTTGGTTCGCAATCGCCAATATGACCGCGCATGCGTTACCCCACATTGCGTCATCTGCCCAGCAGGCAAGGAGGGCGACTGCGCCGCTTCGGGCGTAATCTACATTATCACATGTCAGAGCTGCGGTGAAGAGTATATCGGCGAAACGGCTCGTCCCTTACATGTGCGAATTGAGGAACACCTAGATGGGAAAGAAAGGTCGCGGGTCGGCACTGCACTGGGTTGCCACAGGGTTAATTGCCATGAGGGAGATGATTTTGAGGTGAGAGTGGAGATCCTAGCGCGGGAGGCCCAGACTAGCGCGCGAAAAGCGCTGGAAGCATTCTGGATCAGTGCGAGAGATCCCAAGGTCAACCGGAAGGACGAGATTATAAATATAACACGGGAACTCCAACCCTACATCAGACTCGGCTTCTGATTAGGGTACTTTCTGTCACTCTGGTACCCGCTTTGTTGTTCTACTGATCACATGGTTTTCTGAGGACTTTTGGACAGGTATGCCACACAGTTCTATGTTTCCGTGCCATTCGTTTTGGAAAATTCGTCTGAATTTCTGTGGGATAGTATCTACATTTGGCCCATTAATTTTACAAGTATATTTGACCGTTTCAGACTCCGACGAGGGCGAATCCGCCGAAACGTTGGTCAATATAGTCGGCCTACCACCTCGTGCGTGCTACAGACGAACGTTCAACACATTGCTCTGATGCCGAGGTTTATCGAGAGTAGAACTTGGAGACTTTTTACAATCTTTTGTGAATTTTTTTTGGTGCTACACCTTCCAAAAATAAGAATTTTAGCACTGCACGGTATTCAAATTTTTCCATTGCTGTGACACGGCGACACTAAATGGCTTGTAAACAATGAATGAATTGACAGATTGAAATGAAACTTCACATACTTTCATATGAAGAGTGTACAAACAAAACAAAAAAATTGAGCTAGTAACATCGCCCTCTGTCATCGAATGACAAAATTTATTGAACAGCTGGTAGGTGGAAACCACCCCGGCGCGCCCACAGCAAAGAGCCATTTTGCCATGCTCTCTCTGAAAAGCTTTTGAGCTCCACAGTGGCAAATATAAGCGAAAGTTTTCAATCAATAGACCTGTTCCCTTTATTCTTAGGCTTATTCTTTATTCAGGTCCGCTCCCTCACATCGGTTTCGAAAGACGAAGGTTACAAGCCTTTGACAACCCGTCCACCACTCTTGTTTTCGTCGCTCAATTTTAGGCAGTATTTGAGGCACCATAACTCCGTTCCCAGGTGGTTCGGTCTGATTTCAGAGATATCATTGAAATCATCGTGGGACCATCTTCGTATAAGCAGAAAAAGAAAAAAAAACGATTTTGAGATTGGACTGTGCCTTCAAAGGCTGCACACAGGCCCGCAATTTGTACGTCTACTACTACGCAGCACGCTTTCGTCGCTGGAAGCGTCAAAAACGAGCTCAAATATGCAAATTTGAGCAATCAGTTTTAACACTTGAGAGGCCTAGTGTGCTAACACTGCTCATTTCCGGATGGAACCTTTTGAGGTTGGCTCAACGTTGCGGCCTTCTTTCCCCTTCGTACACGGGACCACCCCGAACACGAAGTGTAGTTACAAAAAACGGTCCTCAGGGGAATGTAGAAGAGAAAAAAAACAATTTTGGATTTTGAAATTTCACTCGTTCCTCACGGGTAGATTAAAAAACGACAGAATTTTTTTGGAACTCTAAACTTTCAATAATGGTACACCTTATGGAGCTCCGAATGTCGAAAAAAGTTTTGAGGCCCGAAATTCGCTTCCGGGGGTGATTTGGAATAGTCATCACTATTTTGAGGTCAGGTATTCGATTTTCGACTGACTACGTTAGATTACGCTGGGTATACGGTAGTTGGGTCAATGTCTCAGATTTGATTCAAAATTTCTAAACGGGGGTTATTCGGGGTGCTGAATACGAATTTGATATCCGTTTGTGAATTCTCGGAATGCTAAGGTAGGTTCTGCGGCGCAAAACTAGTTCGTGGGGGGGACAACTCAGAATCCAAGTAAGATATGGATGATTCTGCTCTCACAAGGGGCCACTTTGAACAAAAAATGAAGTTTTCAAAAACGGTCTTCTGATGGTTGTAAAGGGCGTTAAAGGGAACAATTTAAGATTTTAAAATTTCACTCAGTCCTCACGGGTAGATCAAAAACCGCCAAAACAGTGGGTTGCGGTAGGTAAAATGCCATTCAATGCACCCTAACCTTACGAAACCCGCTAAAAACAGGAAACGGACCTCAGATTCGTGTTCAGCGCCCCCAATTACCCCCTGGGGCGGAATTCGATCTCTGAATCCCCAAAAATGGCAAAAATTCGACCTCTGAATCCCCAAAAATGGCATTAAGCTTCTTACCTCATGGGGCTCCAAAGATCAAAAAAAAAATTTAAGACTCAAACCTCGCTCTCGGGGGTTGTTTAAAGTGCTCTTGATGAATCTGAAGTCAGTTTATCGATTTTCGACAGATTACGGTAGATTACGGTGGGTATACGGTAGCTGGGTCAAAGTCTCAGATTTGACTCAGAATTGCTGAACGGAGGCTATTCGGGGTGCTGAATACGAATTCGATGTTCATTTGTCAATTTTCGAATTATTAAAGGCAGTGGTCACGGTGATTTGCGTCCCCGAGTTTTTCACATAAATCAATGCGTTGACCTCTAATTGTTACCGAAATTGCGCAGAAACGGCGAGAAACGCATTGAAACGTCGCATTTTAGAGACATTATTCTACAACATGGACTAGTTGTCTGATTGGATGAACATGCACATGGTGGTTTTCACCGGTGGAAAATTGGGTCAATCGGAAAGAGAAGAATATTTTATGCGAAACAGGATTAGTTAGGGCCCTAAGGATAGAACGGAGCAGTAGAGAGTAAAGAATTGCAAAGGACGGGTCCATAAAAGATTTCACTGTCACAACAAACACTTCCTGTGATACTTAGGGATTTCTTGTACTTCCGGTGCGTTTTTCTCAATTTCTTCGTCATTTTAGTTCTTCCCGAGGGCCGCTTAATCAATATAGCAAAAAATCTCAAAATTGAAGATTATCGTGAACACTGCCTTTAAGGTAGGTTTAGGCCCTCTATGTCATGACAACTACCGTAAACTACAGTAAACCCCAGAATTTCGGCAAACGATCTCTAGATTCGTGTTCAGCACCCTAGATTACCCCTACATACAAGTTTTGAGCCGAATCCAAAAATTTTTCAAAACCACCCCAAAAATTTCCTAATGAGTAGCCTTGCCTTGCCGCAAGGCTTGGATAAACGCCTGCAACTTTTTTCAGAGTAGTTTCTTTTTTTTTCTAGGGAAAGCTGCGAAGAGCATACTAGGATTCTACGTCTAGAATAGTTCCAGAAAACTACATATAATCCAGAATGGCCAGGCTGACTAGAAGTAGTTTTCTTGTAAAAAGCTTTTCTCAAAGAGTGGTTCGGTTCTACTCAATATTTTGGAATTGGTAATGAAACACTTGTCTTGAGTCTTCGAGCCATGCGCTAAAGTATTAGGTTGCTTCAATGGAGTTTGTAGTTTAGGTAAACCCACTTCTGTTTACAATAATTATTTCTGTTGGAAAAAAGATTGGTCATTGATCAAGGAACAAGTTCACGAAGTTTCGTTTTGTCCGAACTTTTTTCCAGCGTCATATATCAAAATAAGTTCCCTAAAGTGTTTGTCCGAATTAAGGACGATTTTTCTGTGGCATATGTGGGGAAAAGGGTAAGGGTATTCTTGATATTCTAGCAAATGTCGAAACCTCGGAATCTCCAGTTTCTAACGTTGATGAGAATCGTTTTCCGTTTATATCACACTACCTCTGTGATATAAGAAAAGAGGTATAAAAAAACAAGAGACACTGTTGAAACTCAAAACAAGTGAGGTTAACTCATAGAAATGTCATTACTATCAGCAATAATGCAGTTATTGATCCCGCAGTAATCGAACCATCCTTCAATTGCCTCGTAATCCAACGCCTAACCGGCTGAGCCATGGTGTGCTGACGCCCCACCCTGACTATCTCATTCCAATGATCGGTGGTTTGAATGCAACGAGCATTGTTCAGGGGATCAATGAACAAGTCATAACTCAAGAACCTAGCTAGATTTTATCTTCAAACTTTTAGGAGAACCTTTTCAGATGATTTCAAGGCCACTGTATAGCTCACATTTGTGCTACGTCCCCTCAATCCAACGTTCTGGTTTCATTCTTTTTTTGATCGTTTTTGATCTACCCGTGAGGACTGAGGGAAATTTTGAAATCTCAAATTGTTTCTCTCTAACTCCTCTACGACCCCCAAAAGACCGTTTTTCGGAACTCCAATTTTCGTTCAAAGTGGTCCCTTGTCAGAAATCGATATAATTTCATGGAATTTCTAGGAAATCAGGAGTGATAACGTTAAACCCCCCCTTGATTACATGTTTTGAGCAGTATCTGGAAAAAAATTCAATACACCACGAAAACTCGCTGATGGGTAAAATTCCCCTTGCCACGGAGCTCTCGAAAATGCTCATACTTTGTCAGAGTGATTTTAGACAGCTGTGAAGAGCACGCTCAAGTTTAATGCCCAAAATGGTTCTGTAAAAATACATTTCATCCTGAATGGCCAAGCTGACCAAAAGACATGGTTCCCTCGGAGTCCCGATAGAAAAATAATCTGGAGGTTTCATAAAGTTCGAACAGAATTCATGAATCAAGGAGGAGGGATCAACAACTGGCGGCAGGGTAAACAAGACAACATCGACCACAATGGGTCAGGGATTGACCGAAAGGCAGTCGATTGATATTGAAAAACCAAACAGAAAAAGAGAAAAAAAGAATTTTAATGGTTGGTGTTTTGTTGTAGAAGAAGGACCTTCTATAAAGGAGGAGCTCAGTATTTAAAATGTTGCTACTGCTTAAAACTTCTACTTTTAAGTGTCTTTCTTTCGAGCCGATGCCCCATCCATTCTCATTCTTCAATAATCAATCTAATTTGATCTTGTGGTGGGAGTCGGCTGTCGACGGCTGTCGACGACCAGACAGTCGCCCACTTTCTAGCTCATTTCCCTTCCGGTGGTGATGGTGTCCGCAATTATTCGCCTGCTTCTTCTGCACACCATTCAGATCTGTAATTCTTCTTATTATTAATTCAGCTTGGCCGTATTGGCAAGGAGACCACTAGTAGCCAAACTGGCCATTCCGATTAAAATGAACCTTGCTAAAATCATTTTGTGACTTAGAAACATGCCCTTCGCAGCAGCCTAGAATCACTCTGAAAAAAGTTATAGCCATTTGTTCTCCTATTTTCGTACGTA
This sequence comes from Aplectana chamaeleonis, assembly GCA_029168955.1. Classification (NCBI taxonomy): domain Eukaryota; kingdom Metazoa; phylum Nematoda; class Chromadorea; order Rhabditida; family Cosmocercidae; genus Aplectana; species Aplectana chamaeleonis. The sequence goes on from JAPDOI010000051.1 coordinate 2,362,740, forward strand.
TTGTACGCGCAGTAATATTTCGACAATCCGGAAACGGACCTTTTAATCGTGTTCAGGCCCAAAAAAAACCTTTCGGCTATGTTTGGGTGAAAGCAAATTTTCCGAACTGCATATGTGCAGACCAGGGTCAGGCACAGCGGTGGTCCGGATCGTCCTGAACAAAGACCCCCCCCCACCTTAGCGAAACATTTTTTTTTCGGCTAAAAAACCCACCCTCTAGGAAAGTTGAAAAAAACTAGGAGACGTTACTGACTCCTTTCATTTTAAAGTTTTTTTTCAATGTTTGGGGCCTCACCATTCCAAAGAGGATGAATAACATTCCATGCGCTGCCGATATTCAAAAATTTCGGCAAGATCGAAAACTGAAAAACACTTCGGAAATTGGAAAAATCTTAGCCCTCCGTTTTTGGCCCTGGTGGTCCGGTGGAGGTGTTGAACTACAGTGGAACCACCGCACATTTGACCGGCTATAACTCGGCTCGGAATCGATTCTGTGAGCTCACCTTCGGAATCTAACATCTCCTAACGCCGGTGTACCGATCTCCCTCACACACTAGGTCATGTATATAAACGACACTTTTCCGATTTTTTGGTCGATTTTTTCAATGTCCGGAGGGATGGTGGATGAAGTTCAGTCTTTGGAAAATGATATTTTCTCATCTATGTACGAATGACTTCTAGATAATTTCCAGTCGATTGGTAAATTCCTTTCGGGTACTTTCTTTCTTGAAACTCACACTAAGCCATTTCCATCGGATTCCGCTAGAAAACCACGAAGCAATGTCTATTCTAAAGGTTGTGGTCGAGGTAATGTTGAGCTAGTACACGTTTGATGATTTACTCTATTTTCCATTTCAAAGAACTGCTTTTGCTCCATCGATGATGTTTACTATTCCGTGGCAACTAATCATGGCCCCAGATAATTCTACCTCAAGATTCGATTTTTCAGCGACATATACATTATTTCAGATGGGTCGAAAAAAATAACGACCCCCACCCCCCGAATTTTCAAGTTTTCCCAAAAAAATAAAGACCCCCCTCCGACCCCACGGTGGTCTGCGGACCACCGTGAGCTTAATCTTGGTGCAGACTGATAGCGTTTCGGACTTGTACGGATTTTCGGTTCAGCGTTGAATTTTATCAATTATGGGGTACAGAAAGCGTTTCAGAAAAATAATCCAGATTTGACTTAAAATTCGCACTGAGGGTTGTTTGGGGTGCTGATCACGAATCTGAGGTTTATTTGTTGTTTTTCCAAAGTTTTCGACTAAATTTGTTCAAAGCTTCTCACCGGCAGAACAATTAAAGCAAAATAGAATTTCGACAATTTCCGGAAATGTGGCGACAGATGTGGCTCAAATCGTTCCTCTGGTGGTCCCTTGGAGTGTTCAACACGAATCTGATGTCGGTTTATCGATTTTTGACAGCTGGCGGTAGATTACGGTGGGTATACGGTAGTTTGGTCAGGGTCTCAGATTTGTCTCAAAGTTTCTATTCGGGGTAATTTGGGAAGGGGGTCCTGAAAACGAATTCGTCGTCCATTTGTCGATTCTCGAATTATTAAAGGCAGTGTTCACGATAATCTTCAGTTTTGAGATTACTAGGTATATCGATTAAGTGGCCCCCAAGTAGAACTTAAATGAAGAGGACATCGAGAAAAAACGCATCAGAAGTCTACTTTCACCCCGCCTCTTTACTCTCACAGGAACTGTTCGTTGTGACAATGAAATCTCTTTGTGGACCCGTGCTTTGCAATTCACTGCTCTCTACTGTTCCGTTCTTTCCTGAGGACGCTAACTAATCCTGCTTCTAAAAAAATATTCTTCTATTTCCAATTGACCCAATTTTTGACCGGGGACAAACACCATGAACATGTTCATCCAACCGGACAACTAGTCCATGTTATAGAATAATGTCACTGAAACAAGACGTTCTAGTGCGTTTCTCGCCGTTTCTTCGTGATTTTGGTAACACTTGGAGGCCAACGCAATGTTTTAAGTGAAAAAGTTTGAGACAAAATTCATCGTGAACACTGCCTTTAAAGGCAGTGTTCACGATAAAAGTCATTTCTCTGTTTTCCACCTACTCTGACATTCGCTTGGGAGTTGCCTCGATGAGAAGTAAGAGTTGCCTCGTGACATCGAGGCAACTCCCGCCAAATCGACTTTGGCGTAGCCTCAATACGGTGAAATTTTAGCCCCAGCTGGGAAAAATGTGAGGCGACTGTAGTGACAGCCCGATGAGATGCCGTCTCGCCTCACTCTCGCCCCACTCTCGCCTCACATTCTTCTCACACTACGAACTCTGTGGTAAAATTGTCGCCTCACATTCTTCTCACATTGCGAATTTTGTCTTGAAATCATAGATTTTTCCTTTATCATATGCGCATATCGCTTCGCATTCCTCTCACAGTGGAAAATTCATTGTAGATAATTGTTTATTGATCAAAACCAGTATTACAATTAGCACAGCAGCGAGGAAGTCCCTACGAGAGCAACAAGTGATATCAAAACAGCCTAAAAAACTATAACAATTGTTTATTTTAAACAAAATGATAAGAGAATTGTAGATTCTTACCCTCTGGTTCCGAGCCAAATTTACTCTGTTTCCTCGCGCGCTTGTGCGGAGAGAGGGTAGATACAACGAGAAGGTGTGGGGAAACGGAGACGCAGCCCAAGCGCGCAGACGCACGCGATGAAAGGAAATAAATTTCACTCGGAAACAGAGGATACAATCCCTTTGGAGCAAAATGACCACATTCAAGATCAGAACAGGGAAAGAAGTCACACAGCTATGGGCTGCAGGATTATGGCGGATAACAGCTAATTCGCTAAAAACAAAAGAGATAACAACTCCTTGCATAACCATAATATTAACAGAAAAGAGACTAGAAAAAAAAGAAAAGAGGCAAAGACAATCACACCGTCAGTACGAGGATTTCAAAGCCAAAAAACCGGTGTAGAGAAAACCGTTTGAGATGACGCAACTATAATAGGGAAAACTAACAACTAGAACTGGATATCTATGTAATTGCAACCTGGTACAAAAAAATCATTTTTTTTGAAAAATTCCGCACATCCCATCTTTTTTTTTTCAAAATTTCCGCATGTGGGTGGCAATCGGACTACGGTGTACGCCGGTAGAATTTTATGATGCTAAGATATATCAGCCAAAACAAAGAAATCGGAATGCAAAAACACAAAAACAACATATGCGCACCAAATTTAACAAAAAAAAAACGAGGCTGCTAACTTACTCACTAGGCGAACCTCTCGGCTGTTCCATGCTTTCCTTTGAAGGCATCGCTCGCGCTGGAAACCAGTTTCCATTTTGAGGCTCAATCTGATCAATGAGCCCGGTTGACCCACCGGTAAACCCTGGAGCGTCAGAAACGTAGGGTTATTAGGTGGAAAGAGTCGAAGAGGGGAATCCGTCACCAGTTCTCACCAGCCATCTGCCACTTTTTCATAGAATTTCGATGCGGCCGTCAAACAACACGGAAAACAGATACGGCACCCACTCCACATGCAGAAAAACCTTTGAAAATTACAGTGAAGAGGTCTACAAATGCAAAAAAAAAACTTCAAATACGATCTTGGCGTGAGAATTTCCTATACAGTTGAAGGGTGCTCATGGGCCCTTTCAAAATTTTTCTCCACTATAGAGGGCAAGAACCTTCTCGAATGCTAGGTTACGCTGTTTCGTTATTCCTCGGACCGAGTTGTCGTGGGCGTGAGCGAACAACTCGCCTGCTCAAACAAGTTATGCCTGATCTGAGAGCATTTGCCGCGTCAGTGCCGGGAAAGTACCGCGACAGTGCCGGGAAAGTACCGTGACCCTCGACTGTGCCGCGATAGTTCCGCGATAGTCCCCAGCGGCTCCGTGATCAGGCACTTCTTTTGCCGTGTCTTGAGCCTCCACATCGCCGCGACAGTACCGCAGCGGCTCCGCGTTAGAACCACGCCGGCTCCGCGAGAACGCAGCAGCGAACCCGTGTGGACTACGATGTACTGTCCTATGTGGTAATACGAAATTGTCGCCAGTCCAATGACCCAAGTTTGAGGTACATTTCGTATTCCCTTGGGCGCAAAATCGGCGGTAACCTCTCCCTATCAGACAGAGAACGTTACGACAGCAGGTGCGTATTTTTGTTCTTAGGCCCCCCTAGCTGTATTATAATTCTTGAATAACTTCATATCAGATACTCTCCCGGAGCCGCTGCGGCACTATCGCGGAGCCGCAGCGGCAATTTCTCTGAGTGGGACCGGGGAATATGAAGTTTCCCTCGCTCACATGAGTCCAACTGAGCAAGCAGTGGAACGATCGTTCTTGGCAAAATATAACACTGATGAGGAGGCTTTGACATGATAGGCCCAAAAAGCATAACTTCGAATTGCTTGAAATAAAGGGGAAAGACTATACATGCTCGAGACTTGAGTACATATCGAACACGTGTGGAATATTCATTCTCTGACTGAGCGTTTTAAATAAGGCATTGAGTTTCGTTCCGATAAAAATCCAAGATGTCGAAGTCTTGAAATTAATCCTAAACATCGAACGAAATTCGAAAAAAAAATCCGAAATTTCGAACGAGTTACGAGAAAATCAAAATTTCCATTCGTTTCGAAATTCGTTCGTTCGACCGGAATTTTTCCTAACAATTATTTCACTTTTTGTTCGTTCAAAATTTCGTCGAACGATTTTTTTTTCATTTTTCGTTCGTTCGAAAATGTTTCGAACGGAAAATTTCCGAAAATCGTTTGTTCGACATTGTTTTTTTTTCGAGATTGTACAACTATAACACCCACATATCAACAACAGTTATCACGAAAATTGTCAAAGGATAACCAGAAGAGAAAAGAGAACGAAAAAGAGGAAAAGAGAAATTAGAACAGAGAAAGAGGAACTGGTTGACGGCTGGTGTTAGAAAAATTAGCTATGAGCCACATCGATCGTTTTTCATCGGGAGTGGCGTTGGAAAAAAAGGCGCGAGCTGGGGGGACTTTTTTCTGGAAGTCGCCTCACATTTTCACCACTTTTTTCCCACTTTTTTCGGCGATGGCTTCGGCGCGACGTGAGAATAATGTAGAGCAGCCGAAAAAAGTGGGCGTAACCGGACCCGCCCTACGAGGCAACTCCCAAGCGAATGTCAGAGTATCTTAAAAACGGTCCCATGCTGATTTCAATGATGTCCCTGAAATCGTACAAGACCCCTGGAAACGGAGTTATGGACCCTCAAACTTCAGCTAGGGGAGCATTGTGCATGTTCAGTGTCTTGCTGATTGTGATAGGTTACTCCGCCAACGCGTAGCTAAATGCCTCACACGGAATCCAGAGATGCCCAGGGTTTCGGAGGCATCTAGTCTAATTTTGACCCGAGAATTTACGTAAATTACGGAAAGTTTAGCCTCAGTTGGTGAAATTTTAGCTACAGCGCCCGCATATTCTTCGTGAATTCTCGCTACAGCACCCGCATATTCTACGCTTAATCTCGTTGCAGCACACGGCCGATCGACCCACCCAGTCTTGATCTGTACTAGAAAGACGATCCCCGCTGCGATCGAGCGCATCGCCAATTCTTCCCCACGGCCTGCAGCATACCAGCGGCCAAAATTATCCCTTGCAAGGTCTTGCAGAGAGCGACACGGGGTCACCCTCCACGAATACTCACAGAGTGTCAAGTTATCCGTGGGTTGACTGGGCCAACACTGTTTGAACGGCATCCCTGCGTTCCGCGTAGCCAGCGCGGGTTTGAGATTGAATTCAACACAGGCTGTCGCGAAATCCGTAGATTCTCGCTACAAAATTATAGCGAGAATATACGGGTTTAGTGTCAGAGAGAACAGTGGTTCGAACGACACAAGAATATGCGGGTTTTAGCTATCGTAGCTAAAACCCTTGAATTCTCGCTACATGGAATGGGGCGGCGTTTCAGGCCGCGCCCTCCGAGGCATCTAGCTACGCGTTGGCAGAGTAAGAGCTTACTGTGACAGTAGCATCAGTAAGAACTGCTGAAAGTGACGAGAAATCACTTTTTTCCGCCTAAGCAGGACCTCTTGTATGACGTCATATTTTTGAGATTGGAAGGATTGACCGGTGTGAAGGAATGAAGTCTTTCCATGTGATAGCGTGATCCACCTCATCCACTGCCACTTATCAAAGCCATTACAATACCCGCGCTATCTTTTGTAAAAACGGTGAGCATTTTCCAAAGTTGGCAAAAAAGCGTCCGTTGGCTGCATTTTTCCTGAACGAAGACATTTTCCAATTCTGAAAACGTAGACGTGTTCACAGTGAAGATTTCTATCTAATGATGTGCGCTATTTACCCTAACTCTCTTATTTTAGCATGTTTTTGAAGGAAAATATTTTTTGCTTTGCGTCGCTAAAAACGTCGCGCGCGACGGAGGAGCGGCGGGCATGCGACGAAAGTTTAAGTAGTAATTATAAGAGTAGTAGAAGAGTAAATTCAAGAATTCATCAACAAAACGATTGCCGATGGGACCATTTTTCCACTTGTGCAAGTTTAATTTTCTAAAATCCTTTATCTACCATCAGAAAACGTCTGATGGCTGCATTTTTCCTGAACGAAGACATTTTCCAATTCTGAAAACGTAGACGTGTTCACAGTGAAATTTTCTATCTAATGATGTGCGCTATTTACCCTAACTCTCTTATTTTGGCATGTTTTTGAAGGAAAATATTTTTTGCTTTGCGTCGCTAAAAACGTCGCGCGCGACGGAGGAGCGGCGGGCATGCGACGAAAGTTTAAGTGGTAATTATAAGAGTAGCAGAAGAGTAAATTCAATAATTCATCAACAAACGATTGCCGATGGGACCATTTTTCCACTTGTGCAAGTTTAATTTTCTAAAATCCTTTATCTACCATCAGAAAACGTCTGATGGCTGCATTTCCCTGAACGAAGACATTTTCCAATACTGAAAACGTAGACGTGTTCACAGTGAAATTTTCTATCTAATGATGTGCGCTATTTACCCTAACTCTCTTATTTTGGCATGTTTTTGATTGAAAATATTTTTTGCTTTGCGTCGCTAAAAACGTCGCGCGCGACGGAGGAGCGGCGGGCATGCGACGAAAGTTTATGTAGTAATTATAAGAGTAGCAGAAGAGTAAATTCAGGAATTCATCAACAAAACGATTGCCGATGGGACCATTTTTCCACTTGTGCAAGTTTAATTTTCTAAAATCCTTTATCTACCATCAGAAAACGTCTGATGGCTGCATTTCCCTGAACGAAGACAATTTCCAATTCTGAAAACGTAGACGTGGTCACAGTGAAAATTTCTATCTAATGATGTGCGCTATTTACCCTAACTCTCTTATTTTGGCATGTTTTTGAAGGAAAATATTTTTTGCTTTGCGTCGCTAAAAACGTCGCGCGCGACGGAGGAGCGGCGGGCATGCGACGAAAGTTTATGTAGTAATTATAAGAGTAGCAGAAGAGTAAATTCAGGAATTCATCAACAAAACGATTGCCGATGGGACCATTTTTCCACTTGTGCAAGTTTAATTTTCTAAAATCCTTTATCTTCCATCGGAAAACGTCTGATGGCTGCATTTCCCTGAACGAAGACATTTTCCAATACTGAAAACGTAGACGTGTTCACAGTGAAATTTTCTATCTAATGATGTGCGCTATTTACCCTAACTCTCTTATTTTGGCATGTTTTTGATTGAAAATATTTTTTGCTTTGCGTCGCTAAAAACGTCGCGCGCGACGGAGGAGCGGCGGGCATGCGACGAAAGTTTAAGTGGTAATTATAAGAGTAGCAGAAGAGTAAATTCAGGAATTCATCAACAAAACGATTGCCGATGGGACCATTTTTCCACTTGTGCAAGTTTAATTTTCTAAAATCCTTTATCTACCATCAGAAAACGTCTGATGGCTGCATTTCCCTGAACGAAGACATTTTCCAATTCTGAAAAGGTAGACGTGTTCACAGTGAAATTTTCTATCTAATGATGTGCGCTATTTACCCTAACTCTCTTATTTTGGCATGTTTTTGAAAAAAAAATTTTTTTGCTTTGCGTCGCTAAAAACGTCGCGCGCGACGGAGGAGCGGCGGGCATGCGACGAAAGTTTATGTAGTAATTATAAGAGTAGTAGAAGAGTAAATTCAAGAATTCATCAACAAAACGATTGCCGATGGGACCATTTTTCCACTTGTGCAAGTTTAATTTTCTAAAATCCTTTATCTTCCATCGGAAAACGTCTGATGGCTGCATTTTCCCTGAACGAAGACATTTTCCAATTCTGAAAACGTAGACGTGTTCACAGTGAAATTTTCTATCTAATGATGTGCGCTATTTACCCTAACTCTCTTATTTTGGCATGTTTTTGATTGAAAATATTTTTTGCTTTGCGTCGCTAAAAACGTCGCGCGCGACGGAGGAGCGGCGGGCATGCGACGAAAGTTTAAGTGGTAATTATAAGAGTAGCAGAAGAGTAAATTCAGGAATTCATCAACAAAACGATTGCCGATGGGACCATTTTTCCACTTGTGCAAGTTTAATTTTCTAAAATCCTTTATCTACCATCAGAAAACGTCTGATGGCTGCATTTCCCTGAACGAAGACATTTTCCAATTCTGAAAAGGTAGACGTGTTCACAGTGAAATTTTCTATCTAATGATGTGCGCTATTTACCCTAACTCTCTTATTTTGGCATGTTTTTGAAGGAAAATATTTTTTGCTTTGCGTCGCTAAAAACGTCGCGCGCGACGGAGGAGCGGCGGGCATGCGACGAAAGTTTATGTAGTAATTATAAGAGTAGCAGAAGAGTAAATTCAGGAATTCATCAACAAAACGATTGCCGATGGGACCATTTTTCCACTTGTGCAAGTTTAATTTTCTAAAATCCTTTATCTACCATCAGAAAACGTCTGATGGCTGCATTTCCCTGAACGAAGACATTTTCCAATTCTGAAAAGGTAGACGTGTTCACAGTGAAATTTTCTATCTAATGATGTGCGCTATTTACCCTAACTCTCTTATTTTGGCATGTTTTTGAAGGAAAATATTTTTTGCTTTGCGTCGCTAAAAACGTCGCGCGCGACGGAGGAGCGGCGGGCATGCGACGAAAGTTTATGTAGTAATTATAAGAGTAGCAGAAGAGTAAATTCAGGAATTCATCAACAAAACGATTGCCGATGGGACCATTTTTCCACTTGTGCAAGTTTAATTTTCTAAAATCCTTTATCTTCCATCGGAAAACGTCTGATGGCTGCATTTTCCCTGAACGAAGACATTTTCCAATTCTGAAAACGTAGACGTGTTCACAGTGAAATTTTCTATCTAATGATGTGCGCTATTTACCCTAACTCTCTTATTTTGGCATGTTTTTGAAGGAAAATATTTTTTGCTTTGCGTCGCTAAAAACGTCGCGCGCGACGGAGGAGCGGCGGGCATGCGACGAAAGTTTATGTAGTAATTATAAGAGTAGCAGAAGAGTAAATTCAGGAATTCATCAACAAAACGATTGCCGATGGGACCATTTTTCCACTTGTGCAAGTTTAATTTTCTAAAATCCTTTATCTACCATCAGAAAACGTCTGATGGCTGCATTTCCCTGAACGAAGACATTTTCCAATTCTGAAAACGTAGACGTGTTCACAGTGAAATTTTCTATCTAATGATGTGCGCTATTTACCCTAACTCTCTTATTTTGGCATGTTTTTGAAGGAAAATATTTTTTGCTTTGCGTCGCTAAAAACGTCGCGCGCGACGGAGGAGCGGCGGGCATGCGACGAAAGTTTAAGTGGTAATTATAAGAGTAGTAGAAGAGTAAATTCAGGAATTCATCAGCAAAACGATTGCCGATGGGACCATACTTCCACTTGTGCAAGTTTAATTTTCTAAAATCCTTTATCTACCATCAGAAAACGTCTGATGGCTGCATTTTCCCTGAACGAAGACATTTTCCAATTCTGAAAACGTAGACGTGTTCACAGTGAAATTTTCTATCTAATGATGTGCGCTATTTACCCTAACTCTCTTATTTTGGCATGTTTTTGAAGGAAAATATTTTTTGCTTTGCGTCGCTAAAAACGTCGCGCGCGACGGAGGAGCGGCGGGCATGCGACGAAAGTTTAAGTGGTAATTATAAGAGTAGCAGAAGAGTAAATTCAGGAATTCATCAGCAAAACGATTGCCGATGGGACCATACTTCCACTTGTGCAAGTTTAATTTTCTAAAATCCTTTATCTACCATCAGAAAACGTCTGATGGCTGCAATTCCCTGAACGAAGACATTTTCCAATTCTGAAAACGTAGACGTGTTCACAGTGAAATTTTCTATCTAATGATGTGCGCTATTTACCCTAACTCTCTTATTTTGGCATGTTTTTGAAGGAAAATATTTTTTGCTTTGCGTCGCTAAAAACGTCGCGCGCGACGGAGGAGCGGCGGGCATGCGACGAAAGTTTATGTAGTAATTATAAGAGTAGTAGAAGAGTAAATTCAATAATTCATCAACAAAACGATTGCCGATGGGACCATTTTTCCACTTGTGCAAGTTTAATTCTCTAAAATCCTTTATTTAACATCAAAAAACGTCTGATGGCTGCATTTTTCCTAAACGAAGACATTTTCCAATTCTGAAAACGTAGACGTGTTCACAGTGAAATTTTCTATCTAATGATGTGCACTATTTGCCCTAACTCTCTTATTTTGGCATGTTTTTGAAGGAAAATATTTTTTGCTTTGCGTCGCTAAAAACGTCGCGCGCGACGGACGAGCGGCGGGCATGCGACGAAAGTTTAAGTAGTAATTATAAGAGTATTAGAAGAGTAAATTCAATAATTCATCAACAAAACGATTGCCGATGGGACCATTTTTCCACTTGTGCAAGTTTAATTCTCTAAAATCCTTTATTTAACATCAAAAAACGTCTGATGGCTGCATTTTTCCTAAACGAAGACATTTTCCAATTCTGAAAACGTAGACGTGTTCACAGTGAAATTTTCTATCTAATGATGTGCGCTATTTACCCTAACTCTCTTATTTTGGCATGTTTTTGAAGGAAAATATTTTTTGCTTTGCGTCGCTAAAAACGTCGCGCGCGACGGAGGAGCGGCGGGCATGCGACGAAAGTTTATGTAGTAATTATAAGAGTAGTAGAAGAGTAAATTCAATAATTCATCAACAAAACGATTGCCGATGGGACCATACTTCCACTTGTGCAAGTTTAATTTTCTAAAATCCTTTATCTACCATCAGAAAACGTCTGATGGCTGCAATTCCCTGAACGAAGACATTTTCCAATTCTGAAAACGTAGACGTGTTCACAGTGAAATTTTCTATCTAATAATGTGCGCTATTTACCCTAACTCTCTTATTTTGGCATGTTTTTGAAGGAAAATATTTTTTGCTTTGCGTCGCTAAAAACGTCGCGCGCGACGGAGGAGCGGCGGGCATGCGACGAAAGTTTATGTAGTAATTATAAGAGTAGTAGAAGAGTAAATTCAATAATTCATCAACAAAACGATTGCCGATGGGACCATTTTTCCACTTGTGCAAGTTTAATTCTCTAAAATCCTTTATTTAACATCAAAAAACGTCTGATGGCTGCATTTTTCCTAAACGAAGACATTTTCCAATTCTGAAAACGTAGACTTGTTCACAGTGAAATTTTCTATCTAATGATGTGCACTAGTTGCCATAACTCTCTTATTTTGGCATGTTTTTGATTGAAAACATTTTTTGCTATGCGGCGCTGAAAACGTCGCGCGCGACGGACGAGCGGTGGGCATGCGACGAAAGTTTAAGTAGTAATTATAAGAGTATTAGAATAGTAAATTCAATAATTCATCAACAAAACGATTGCCGGTGGGACCTTTTTCACACTTGTGTGAGTTGAATTTTCTAAAAGCCTTTATTTAACATCAAAAAGCATTTTAAGTGTCTTTCTTTTGAGCCGATGCCCCATCCATTCTCGTTTTTCAATAATCAATCTAATTTGATCTTGTGGCGGGAGTCGGCTGTCGATGGCCAGACAGTCGCCCACATTCTAGCCCATCATTCCCATCCGGTGGTGATGGTTCCTGCAATTATTCTTCTCCTTCCACTACTTCTACCTCTACTCCTACTTCAGCTTGAATCATTTTTTTCCGTAGAGTCTCAAAATGCTTTTCGCAGCTGCCTAGAATCGCTCTGAAGAAAGTTATAGCTATTTTTTTCTCCTATTTCGTACGAAAAATGGTTCTAGAAAAGTACAATTCATTTGGAATGGTCACTATGACTTATTGTGGTTCCCTTGTCAGAGTGGAGGAATAGTTAAAAATTCGCATTTTATTCGCACTTTTTTCACAAAAATTCGCATTTTTAAAATAACCAGTCCGAAAAAAAATCCAGACCAATGATTTTTTATCAAAACCTTGGTTTTTTTTGCAACTCCGGATAAAAGCATCAGAATAATGACTTTTCTCCAAACGTCTGAGCATTTTGTTGTTGTCATATATCGATTTTTTAGTCGTCTTATTTTTTGTTTTTATTTGTTCTATGTTTATTTTGAGCCATATCGTGCACGCCGGTAATGACGTACAAATAAATAATTAAAATAGAATAGATTTTCTCAATTCTCAAACGAATTTATTTTTTAAAAAGAGCATTTTTGAAAATTTTAAATAAATGTGCAACTTCGCCTCTCAACGTTTTTCCAAAGAATGACTAAATTCGAATACGTGTCCTCGGTTCAGTTCACAAGGACAATTGGGAGATTTATCCATTAGAATAGCATTGGATAAATTTTTTCATAATTTTTTAATAAACATTCGAATTTTGGAATTATTCCATGATAACTCACTCATCTGGTGACTGAAGAATCGTGAGCTGCGATGGGCATTATTCGGACTTCACGTTCGAAAATTGGTCAGAGAAAGAGTCGACGATGAGAAATTTCTGAGAATAAAAACATATTGATCTATTCGAAATCTGGGAATATTTATCGCAGAATTTCGCTAGGAAGTTTTACACCTAGAAAGACAAAGCTATCGGTACTTTCACTCATTTCGCTCAAATTCAAATTTCTACCTGAATTTACTCGTGATCAGTGACTTTTCGGATGGTCTTCTTGATTCGATTGCGCTGGTCATATTGGACAGTGGACAGGGTGGGCTGCCTCTGCGCCCACTTTATCCATTCATCGTCCTTCCGTCCTTCATTCGCTCCGGCTCCAACCTGTGCTTTTCTATTCTGACTACTTTTCAAAAAATGGGCTAGTGTTTCTTCGGTAATCTAGTAGGAGTAGAATTTCCCTCACCAGGATTCAGTGGTAAATTTCCCAAAAAAAGGCGGTGATTCTGTGTTATAAACCGCATTTACCACCTATTAGTGTCTTATTTTTCGGTAAAAAACTTTTTTTGGCCTAGGAGTGGTCTCGTCTATTCACTAGACTACATGTTTCGTTAGTCATCATATGCCTCCACATTTCTGAAAAGTACTACTTCACGTTTCATCGCTCGAGCCGAACTGTTTGATATGGCCATGAATGGCGTAAAGTTTGTCTCGGAAAATCACATTTCAAACAGCGGCCTCACAATTGAATTTAGACAGGTATGGAACATAGAACTTCGGTCATGTCTCCGAGTACAATGAACGATTGAAGTGCGCTTCATGAAAGTACAAATCACGTTCTTTGTACTTCTATTTGGCTCACAGGTCCGCGCTTCCATTATCAATCCAGAATCATTTCCATTCCCATTCATGATAATAGACTTCAGAATTATCTTCTTCTATCGTGATAGTGAACGCTTGTACAGATTTTGCTTGCTCAGCAAAGTTGAGGCGAATTTGACTCCCTCCGCCATAAATGGTCTGCAGAGTTGCACCGAACGGCGACTAGTCGCCGAGCGTTAGTCCTGCCGTCGCTGCGTGCCACGCCACGTCGAGACTTCAACTCTGCAGGCCCCTATATCGTCGCTGTTGGAGCATTCGTAGTCTCCGCAAGTGCGCCATGCGCGTGACACACTAGCGTCGGTTATTTCGTATAATTTGATTAAGTGTGGAACAAGTTGTATTTTTCTTGCAGCTAGGCAGTCAACCTCTCCAGTGTCCGGCGACTCTGCCTACCACGCTGATGGATGTGGCCGGCCGGGGAAGCTTCTTCTCAGACTGAGAAGCAGAAAGCCTGGCCGACGGCCGGAAGAATCGCGTGGAGCAGACGGGTATGCCCATTTCTCAAATTTGACCCCTATTTAGGAGTAGTCAGTTCTACAATCCACCACCTTGTTCAATGTTTCTTGTTTCAGACACCCAGCTGCGGCTCGTTTTGGCGCCGGCGGGCCAATGCGGCGAGAATGGAGAAGAAAATCCGAGGTAAGCCTTTGATTCGGGGTGAAAATATAGTGCGGATTAAATAGAGAAAAAGGGTTAAGAAAGGAAGGGCGAGTCTAGGGGAGGTTTTGCGAATCGGTGGTTTTCTCCCCGTGGTCCGACACTAGTCCCGGCTGGAATGTGAGTCCGGAGATATCCAACCTACAGACTCCTTACAGATAACATAGCCAACTGTACTATAATTACCCCGGCAAGCTGTATGCTGTAAAAAGGGCGTACCAACGATAATAAAACATAACATGTATTGACACCTGTTGCCACCAACTTGAACTTTCCTGGACTAACTAACCAACACAGATCCCGACTGTAGTATAGGTATTGCGAAACATACACGACAGAACACGAGGTAAATCTGATGACTTTATGCTTTATGAGAAATGTTAAGATTTTGGACAATACAGTAAGAGGAATAAAACAAGGAACACGTATTATAGAGAATAGAAGCACCACCGAAGTATCCATCACGATCCAACAATTCAGGCCAAGGCCTTAGACTTGCTCATCGAGAATGCTCTTTGCGCGCCATATGTATTACATCTATGGGTTATGTTCTAAAGGCCAGAAGCCCCGAAACGAAGCACGACAAAGGTGAGGAAGAAAGAGCAGCACGGAGCTGCGAGAAGAAAGACCACGCTTGGTCGCGGCACGGACCAACACTTGTGGCTCAGACCGCGCCGCCCGAAACAGTCCGACGGCGTCTCTACTGTGCTTACGGCTTTCGTTGCAGGACCGATCGCGCCACGGCCTCTTTTAAGGAGCGATAACATGGCGCTTTCGCGACAGGAGGGATAGAAGGAAGTAGGAGGAAAAGACGGCAGAGAGAAAATAGTGAGGATGGGAAAGGGAGAGGAACGTATGGAAAGTTCAAGGACAGAAGGCAGTAGAGAAAGGGAAGTTAGTAAAAATAGGGAGAAGAAAAGGAGAAAAAAGGAGAAAAAATGGCAAGGCTTCCCCCTAACTCTGTCTCTTTTTCTTCCATTATCTCTATCTGTTTGTGTCTTCAGGCGCGGCTTACATGAACGCTGCGAAGAAGGTCAGGGAGCCGCTCAGCTTCAGATGCGCGCAGCGTCGAGCCGCGGGACGGCTTCGAGTTGCATGGCGTATATTGGTGTGTCGCGGACGTAAATGCACTTTTCACAGCAAGCTATACGCCTAGCTGCATTTTTGTCATCCCAGTCACTTTCTAGCCTTTTTGTCATCTCGCGCATCTCAATAATTGGCATATACTTTACCCCATGTAGCTATGTCGGTATCTCTCTCTATCCCCGTCTCTATGTATGTGTCTTTGTTCCTCCACTATCTCGAACTCCGTCTCTGTCAACTTTCTCTACCTCTTCCTCTCTGCCATCTCTCTCTCTCTACCATTCCCTCTCCTTCTATCTCTGCCCACGTCTCAGACACATAATTCTTCTTTAAACCCTTGTGTCTATGTGAACCCCTGTAAATTGCTACATCGCTCTCAATCTCTCTACATACCCCCATCATCCTATCTCCATTTCTCCAGCTCCAGCCCTCTATATCCAGCTTTTCCACTCTCTTACTCCCTAGTTCTACGTTCAGTCTTCTCAATCTCTACTTCTAGCTGTCTCCAGCGTTATGTCCCTATCCACATACCCCTTGATCCATTCATGTCTATCATTCGGTCTGAAATCTCTCAATCTCTTCCAAAGGGTCACGTTTTCTTCTTTTCATTTCTTCATCTCTCTGCGTCTGCTGTCTCCTGTCTCGCAGTTGATGTGCCTGAGCCTCTGTAGCTTCAAATCCCTCTACATCTAATCATATCTCTTCACGTCTCTTCCTATTTTCTGTTCTGTCACCTATCAATGTGCGTCTCTTTTTTGAAGACTACACCCCCGCGTCTCTCCTCTAACATTTGTCTACATCTTTTTGAACAAACATCTAAAGTTCCACACCCATCCTACATCTCTGCTTCTCTCGTTCTTACGCCGCTTCGACCTTGGCCAATGCCGCGGCAAGTTCTCCACAAAAGGGCCCAAGAAAATGTTCATCTGCTAATTATGAGGATTTAGGATTGGCCTTCGACTGCCGAAGAATGATGAAAGGATTGAAGTGGAGCAGCACGTCACAATACGAGCCGGATGCCCAAGAGTTTCCGGTCGGACCCAATTTTTCTTTGTTTTTTTTTTCCATCGGTGCCCGATGCACCCAATTACGAAGACGACTACCGGCCGCACCATGCATCCTTCTTGAAGACGACTACCGGCCGCACCATGCACCCTTCTCGAAGACGACTACAGGCCGCAGCAACGACAACGAATTTTTTTCTTTTTCTCTTACTTTTTTTTCTTTCTTTTTCATTTTTTCGTGTTGTCGGTGTTGTTATTTCCCGATATTCCTGTAATCCCTGGGCCCCTACCATGAGATTTTTCCAATCTGGGCAATGATTAGAAAATCAGACTTGTAAGGGCCACAGGAAGAAGTTGAAACGAAAATATGGGTACAGGATTCCTTCAACTTGATGCGCGAAATTTGGCGCCGCGCTTCATCTGCTTCGTCTTGTTTCTTCTTGTTCTCTCGTTTTTCTTATAGATAATATTTGGCTGTTAAAGGAAAACAAGTAAATTAAATAAAAATGGCTGGATGGCCCTGGTGATAAAAAATCGGTTAAAAAATGGAGTCGGGGTGTAAAATGCGCTAAAAATGGGTCCAAGGTGTAAAAGAAATATCGGGACCAAGGTGTAAAATGCGCTAAAAATGATTACAAAATCTCAAATGGAGGAAAAGGAAAATTCGGATCCAAGGTGTAAAATGCGCTAAAAATGGGTCCAAGGTGTAAAAGAAAATTTGGGCCCAAGGTGTAAACAGCGCTAAAAATGGGTCCAAAGTGTAAAAGAAAATTTGGGCCCAAGGTGTAAAATGCGCTAAAAATGGGTCCAAGGTGTAAGAGAAAATTCGGGTTCAAGGTGTAAAATGCGCTAAAAATGGGTCCAAGGTGTAAAAGAAAATTTGGGCCCAAGGTGTAAAATGCGCTAAAAATGGGTCCAAGGTGTAAAAGAAAATTTGGGTCCAAGGTGTAAAATGCGCTAAAAATGGGTCCAAGGTGTAAAAGAAAATTTGGGCCCAAGGTGTAAATGCGCTAAAATGGGTCCAAGATGTAAAACAAAATTTGGGCCCAAGGTGTAAACGCGCTAAAAATGGGTCCAAGGTGTAAAGAAAATTTGGGCCCAAGGTGTAAAATACGCTAAAAATGGGTCCAAGGTGTAAAAGAAAATTTGGGCCCCAAGGTGTAAATGCGCTAAAAATGGGTCCAAGGTGTAAAAGAAAATTTGGGCCCAAGGTGTAAAACGCGCTAAAAATGGGTCCAAGGTGTAAAAGAAAATTTGGGCCCAAGGTGTAAAAGAAAATTCGGGTCCAAGGTGTAAAATGCGCTAAAAATGGGTCAAAGGTGTAAAAGAAAATTTGGGCCCAAGGTGTAAATGCGCTAAAATTGGTCCAAGGTGTAAAAGAAAATTTGGGCCCAAGGTGTAAAATGCGCTAAAAAATGGGTCCAAGGTGTAAAAGAAAATTTGGGCCCAAGGTGTAAAATGCGCTAAAAATGGGTCCAAGGTGTAAAAGAAAATTTGGGCCCAAGGTGTAAAATGCGCTAAAAATGGGTCCAAGGTGTAAAAGAAAATTTGGGCCCAAGGTGTAAAACGCGCTAAAAATGGGTCCAAGGTGTAAAAGAAAATTTGGGCCCAAGGTGTAAAAGAAAATTCGGGTCCAAGGTGTAAAATGCGCTAAAAATGGGTCAAAGGTGTAAAAGAAAATTTGGGTCCAAGGTGTAAAATACGCTAAAAATGGGTCAAAGGTGTAAAAGAAAATTTGGGTCTAAGGTGTCAAATACGCTAAAAATGGGTCAAAGGTGTAAAAGAAAATTCGGGTCCAAGGTGTAAAATGCGCTAAAATGGGTCCAAGATGTAAAACAAAATTTGGGCCCAAGGTGTAAAACGCGCTAAAAATGGGTCCAAGGTGTAAAAGAAAATTTGGGCCCAAGGTGTAAAATGCGCTAAAAATGGGTCCAAGGTGTAAAAGAAAATTTGGGCCCAAGGTGTAAAATGCGCTAAAAATGGGTCCAAGGTGTAAAAGAAAATTTGGGCCCAAGGTGTAAAACGCGCTAAAAATGGGTCCAAGGTGTAAAAGAAAATTTGGGCCCAAGGTGTAAAAGAAAATTCGGGTCCAAGGTGTAAAATGCGCTAAAAATGGGTCAAAGGTGTAAAAGAAAATTTGGGCCCAAGGTGTAAAATGCGCTAAAAATTGGTCCAAGGTGTAAAAGAAAATTTGGGCCCAAGGTGTAAAATGCGCTAAAAATGGGTCCAAGGTGTAAAAGAAAATTTGGGCCCAAGGTGTAAAATGCGCTAAAAATGGGTCCAAGGTGTAAAAGAAAATTTGGGCCCAAGGTGTAAAATGCGCTAAAAATGGGTCCAAGGTGTAAAAGAAAATTTGGGCCCAAGGTGTAAAACGCGCTAAAAATGGGTCCAAGGTGTAAAAGAAAATTTGGGCCCAAGGTGTAAAAGAAAATTCGGGTCCAAGGTGTAAAATGCGCTAAAAATGGGTCAAAGGTGTAAAAGAAAATTTGGGTCCAAGGTGTAAAATACGCTGAAAATGGGTCAAAGGTGTAAAAGAAAATTTGGGTCTAAGGTGTCAAATACGCTAAAAATGGGTCAAAGGTGTAAAAGAAAATTCGGGTCCAAGGTGTAAAATGCGCTAAAAATGGGTCAAAGGTGTGAAAGAAAATTTGGGTCCAAGGTGTAAAATACGCTAAAAATTGGTCCAAGGTGTAAAAGAAAATTCGGGTCCAAGGTGTAAAATGCGCTAAAAATGGGTCAAAGGTGTAAAAGAAAATTCGGGTCTCAGGTGTAAGACTCAAAAATGGGTAAAAAGATACGAAGTGAAGAAAAATGGAAAAAGGTGAAGTGCTGTATTGTACTGTTGTATTGAGGACAGTGCGAGCGGTTCCGTTGCGGCTCGGGACCTCTAATTCCCTAGGGAGAGGCAGGGCATATCACCCCCAAAAACTGTCCTACACGCATGCCTCGACGCGACCGCTCGCACTGTCCGCGTCTAGGCAACTGCCTTCGGGCACGACTGTAATCCACTATTTATGTATTATTCACTCATTGCAACCATGTATGTAACTATTGTTGCAGTATATTGTATATGTTTATTGATGTATTGATGTATAATAATCATTTATTGATTTGTTTGTTCGTCTTATGTCTGTCCGTTGCATGTGTACAGTCTTCTCCGTGAATGATGGCCTAGTTGCGGGCTGACAGCAGGCGGCGCGAGCGGTCGCGCCGCGATCGCAGGCGCAGGCTGTTGAGTCGTCCGCAGCTGGGCTGTCATTCATTGGCAAGGCTGCGTCGCCAGTGTCTTCCAAATAGTAAGGCGTGAGACTGCTATGGGCGACGATTGCGCGCGCCCTCATAGCTGCGTCGTGGCTTACCAATTGAAGGGCACGGGGGATATATATGTAGTCCCGTGTGCATGTTCTCTCACAAATCCTATCCGTGGCCTCATCGTGGCGTGGGAGTGGCAACGGGGCGGTTCCCCGGCGAACACGGAGGGTGATGTCGTATCGCAAACAAAGGGAACTACTATAAGTCATACTGACCATTACAAATGAAATGTGCTTTTCTAGAACCATTTTTGAACTAAAGTCCGAATATGACCATCGCAGCTGCCTAGAAGCACTCTGAAAGAAGTTATAGGCATTTTGTCTCTGGTTTTCGTACCTATTGTACCCTCCAAACAGCGCAGTAATCTTTCGAAAAACCGGAAACGGGCCTCATAATCGTGTTCAGGACCTAAAAGAACCCCCTAGGAAAATTTGGGTGAAAGCACATTTTGCGAACTTTCTGCAGACTGACAGGGTTTTGGACTTGTACGGATTTTCGGTTTAGCGCTTACTTACATATATCAAGAACGAATTTTTGGTTCTAGTATATCAATTACGGTGTCCAGAAAGCGTTGAAAAAATAATCCAGATTTGACTTAAAATTCGTCCAAGGGGTCACTTGGGGTGCTACTCACGAATCTGAGGTTTATTTGTCGTTTTTTCATAGTTTTCGACCAAATTGTGGGGACAGATGTGGGTCAAATCGTTCTTCTGGGGGTTGTTTGGAGTGCTAAACACGAATCTGATGTCAGTTTATCGGTTTTTGACAGCTTACGGTAGATTACGGTGCGTATACGGTAGTTTTGTCAAAGTCTCAGATTTGTCTCAAAGTTTTTATGTGGGGATTATTTGGGGTGCTGAATACGAATTCCATGTCCATTTGTCGATTTTCGAATTATTAAGGTAAGTTTTGCACCCTAATTTACGTTTTTAGCAAAATCCGGGAAAAATTCAGAAACACCCTAAAAAATCCATGGGGGAGCTTTAAGAAGCTATGAGCGTTTTTAAAGCTTTGAGGGACACCCTTACTTCGCCGCGAAGCTCTAAAAGAGCTCATAACTTCTTTCAAAGTGCGTCTAGGCAGCTGCGATGGTTATACTCGGACTTAGTGTCTAAAAGTGGTTCTGGAAAAGTTAATTTCATTTGGAATGGTTTGTATGACTTATAGTAGTTCCCTTGTGAGTAACATCTTCTGGAGCCGTAGGGATATCTCTCTCCGAGAGGCGTCTCCTTCCTCTGCAGTTGGTGATCTGGTGTGATTGGCCAATCAGAGATCTTCTTTGCGGGACGGAGACGCCCGGGGAGGAATAATCATACGCTCCAGGTCAATTTGTGTACCGATTGATACAATTCCCGTACTTTCCGATTGAGTAATCATGCATAAAATTTTCCGAATTTTTTCTACAAACTATTTGTTATCTTCATATGTAACTTGAAACTCGATTTTGGCAAAGAAAATGATTAAAGTCCGTGGGAGTGCCAGTACTCGAACTTTAGACTACTAGGTGGACTAGTGCGGGTGCGGTTATAACTCCCATGTTCCGACACGTGTCACATGACTGAATCCGGCATCGTGACACGGACTATACAAAATGATGTACTGTGCTTCTCTGAGCCAAATACCGGTCCGCAATTGCTTCTCGACACGATTTGCGGCCGCACACGCTTGAGTCAGTCGAGTTTCCAGCGCCAAAGCAGACTCGAAGTGGCTTTTTTTATTTTTTTCTCCAATTTTGTTTAGTTTCCAGTTTGTAAAACCCACATAGAGTCAACAAATCGGCAACTGCGACGCTGGAAACTTTTCTAACTCGAAAGCGCGCGTCCGCAAAGCGTGTCGAGACGCTATTGCGGACCGGAATTAGGCCCAGAGGAGCACAGTACTGAAGTTTAAGCATAATTCGGCCTTTCCGAACAATGGAAATAAATTGGGAAAACTTAAAGATTTTGTGGAACAAGTCAGGTGCTAATCAAAAAAAAAGAACAAAGATGTACAACAAGTTTCTTCTAAAGTTTAGGGAAAAACTACTGTGCTTCTATGGGTCAGATTCCGGTCCGCGATCGCGTCTCGACACGTTTCGCTGCCGTGCGCTTCCTAGTCGGAAGAGTTTCCAGCGCCGCAGCTGCCGATCTGTTGACTCTAGGTGGGTTTTAGAAGCTGGAAACTAAACAAAATTGGAGAAAACTGTATAAAAAAGTCACAACGAGTCAGCTTTTGCGCTGGAAACTTGACTGATTCGAGCTCCTGCGGCCACAAAGCGTGTCGAGACGCAATTGCGGACCGGAATTCGACCATGAGGGGCACAATACACATAAGGTAGGTAGTCGATGAGAAAATTCTCATCTACCTCAAAATTTTGCGATTTTTTTGATTTTTCATAAAGCCTACACAAGGTGATTAACGTTATCGGATTTTTTTCCAGCGGGTCGGACTTGTAGATGAGCGAGGTTTTTGTGGTGGGGGTCAAATTGTTCATGATCCCCCGTCCATGGTGTGTGATCGGGCTAAAATAGTTTTTTCTCCAATATTTTTCAACTGATTTTTTGTCCCTTTCTCGTGTTTTTTTTCGGCAGTCTTGTTTTCTCTTTTTTTCCTGTTTCTTGTTTATCTTTTTTCAATGCGTTGATATTTGCCTCCATAGGCCTTACTAGGGAGCCTCGCAGGGCCATCGCCACCAATTAGAAGATGATGAATGTTTTCTGGTCAATTCTGGCTCGCTGTCTCCGAATCTGATATCGGATTTTGCTACAGACACCGGTGAACGAAAATATAAGCGTTTCTAAAGATCTGCGAAAAGGTAAGGGTACCCATCAGCCAATTTTTACGGTGTTTGAAAAACATTCGGATTCGACTCAAAACTTTCAACGGGGGGTACTCAGGATGCTGAACGCGAATCTGGGGTCTGTCTGTCGCTGGACTTAGGGTTACTGTAGGTTACGGTAGGCATAATGCCTTTCAACATTCGTTACCTACCTCAATATTTCGAAAATCGAAAAATGTACCTCAAATTGGTGTGGGGCGTCCCAAATAACACTCACAGAGAAATTTTTAGCCAAATCCGAAACCTTGACCAAGCTACTGTATACCCACCGTAACCTACCGTAATCCATTAAAAAATCGATAAACGGCTTGCAGATTCGTGCTCAGCACTCCAGGAAACCCATACGGAAAAGTTTTGGGCCTAACCTGTCGACCCAGTCCGGAAATCATCAAAAGTTTGCCATCAAATTTTCTCCCCGATTGGAAGTTTCTAACGATTTCATTTGAAAACATCGGGAAATCGACAAATAAACCACAAATTCGTGATCAGAGCCCCAAATAACCCACCTGGAAGGATTTTTAATTAAATCTGGAACACTTTTCAAAACGCTCTCAGAGCTCTCTGATTGGTAGAAATGAGCGCCCAACCGAAAATCCGTATCAAGTCCGAAACGCTAACAGTCTCCGTAAAGTTCGGAAATTGTGTCTTCTCCCAAAATTTGCTCAGTGTGGTAGTTTTGGGCGCTGAACACACTTTAAAAGGTCCGTTTCCGCATTGTCCGAAGACAAATGCACGTTTTCGATAGAAAAAAGGCGCTTAACAAACATATAGAGGCTTCTAGCCTTGTAGGAAATCTGTAACTCGTGTGAATCTCAATCTTATTTTTTGAGAATGAATAAACCGACTTAGAATCAAAGCACAGTACGTCAAATAACCCGTCATGGAAATTTTTAGCCGAATTCAACCGAGAACTACAAACGTTCAGCTCAGCTGCGGGAAGTACAAATTCCGACAAGCTATGACTTTTTCGCAGATGTTCGCAGAAAATTCCAAGCTCAGATTCAAAGAGAGCGCGACAGAGTTGACTGAAAAACATTCATCTGCTTTCTGATCCGGGGGAACACCATGCGAGGTTCCCTAGTTAGTGATATGATTGTGAAAAGTGCCATAAGCACGTGAAAATATCTGAAAAATGAGATTCAGCAGTGTAGAAATGTTCTCGGAATGTGAAGAATTCGGAAGCGAATTTTTTTTGAAGTTCGAATTGAAATGTGTAGGTTTCTTGTCAAGAAGGCGTGGGTAAGGGCCAGGGACGAGCGGAACAAAAATATGAAATCTTTGAAATCGGTTTTCGGGTTTCGGAACAAAAACTTTTATCTCGGGTTCTGGGAACGGGGTGCGAAATGCCTGAGAATGTGCGGAAATGCGGTTTTCGGAACGCCAAACGCGGAATTCCGCTCATCCCTGGTAAGGATTGAGAGTTGTATATACTTTGGGAAAATTTGTTCGATTTTTGGTTGAAATGAACCGATTTGGACTTCAACAACTCAGATACTCGCGGCTTAGTAAGACAGCACGAGGGGATTACTAACGCATTTACTCGTCGAGGTGTAAGCCCCTTTCGTTCCCCCAACTGCTGCCCAGGGCAGCACGTTGTGTCCTCTTGCTCCGCTCACTGCCCCAACTGCTGCTCGTATAGTTGCCCCACCTGCTGCTACAGTCGCCCCAACTGCTCCAGTCGTCGCCCCAACTGCTGCTCTTCATTGTGGCCCCAACTGCTGCTCCTCATTGTGGCCCCAACTGCTGCTCTTCCCTCCCCAACTGCTGCTCTTTATTCTCACCCCAACTACTGCTCCTCATTTATGATCTTTTCTTTTGTCTTATAATTTTTCTTTCGCAGGTGATATGTCGCTTTCAGCAGCAGCGCTGCAGCGACCCATCAAAGACATAGACCCCAGTGAGGCCTATTGATATCCCTAACGGGTGTTTCATCCTTGATTATATCCTTTGATCTTCGCCACCGATCGAGGAAATGATGCTCGCATTGCCGACTGTCTCATGCCCATGTAAGACTGCCTCGTATCTGGCACGAGTTTGCGAGGGCCGTTCAACACAGGCCTCGGTCAGTAGTGAATGTGAGTGTCCCAAAAACATTCCTCAACAGAGAAATTCTCTATCCCTAAACAAGAATCTATTTTAACTGGGTTTTGTGACCGTAAAGATAGGAATTAGGAACATATTCTGTTTTTCTCGATTTTAAAGACGAATCATGGTTTTCTTCGGGTAAAAAGTTATACCCACATATTCCAAAGATGAAAATTTCCTTAAAATAGTCTCAATTCACTGAAATTCGCACTGGTTAGAGGAATGTCTAGGGCGAACGGAATTGCAAATATCAGAGTATCCATCATTTGGCGATCTCTCTATAAATGGTGATTTTTTCCTTCCGAAAAAGCAATGATCTAATGAAAATGTTTTCTTCTTTCGAAATTATTGTCGTGAACTTTCTCAGGATGGTTTACAATTGTTGAATTTAATGCAAAGTAAATTTTGAGAACTGTCTGCTTTGAATATTGTGAGCATTGTGTTTTTCGTGAAGAAAACGTATTGGCCATTTCGTTCCATTTTCGGCAAACCATTGCCGCTCAGCATTTGAAAAATACAAGTCCTCGTGGTCCTTGTCCAAAATCAAAAAAATATGTTTCACTGGAAAATGCGAGTAAAGTTCAAAGTCATGAAAACGAATTTTAAAGAAAGAACGTGATTTTCCAAAGTTTTCGACACATACCTTTAAGATATGAAAAAAAAACTCAAATTGTTGTCGAATCTTGTAGAACACACTGAATCAATTATTTCAAAAGGGTTGAACATTTCTCAAATTTTCGCTCGGTTCCACGCGACTATCATCCTATGAGAATGACGACTCATCATCTTTTTCAGTACAATTGATCAGCCTTTAACCGAGCTGAACCATTCACACATTGCTCGAAAGGAACTATTTTACTCGAGTGTACCATCTCAAACCTAACGAAAATCCTTTTTTTTCTAGACTCCGTTCGATTTGATGATCAATAAAGTACCAGATTTTTTTGGAAGACTTCATGCAACGAAAATGTGAATTTTGCATAAAATTACCATCTTTAAGGTGGCCGCGCAGGTGAACAGGTAAATCGCTCACGCTTGGAACTGAAAAGTGTACGGGCAAGACCCCAGACTCAGACCGTGCCAAAAATTCCGCGTGTCCGCCTCCCGCCGAGCGCACGTTGCGGCGCCCCACCCTGCTCATCCGATCCGAAAGCTCTTCCTGGATTTCGATGGAAATGATTAAAAATCACCAAAACATGTTTGGTAATATAGATTTCCTGGTTTATTACAGATTAAATGTTTTATATGCTCTTTATTTTTAGTCTAATGCTCATTTGTGCCTATTGCTTCAAATGTTCATTCATAATCTGGAGGTGGAGAGACAGCTTTCTGGGATGAGCTCAAGAACTGAGCAGGACATCAATGTACCCCGAAAAGTTCACCAAATCATGGAGAAGTGTGACATAACTTTCTCCGCAGATTCTCTTCTTTGAAATCCGTGTCAGACTGTGAAGGGTTATGCATTGCAGTGCACAAGTACCCTGTGTAAGCTTGATTGAGCACAGTGTAACTGATTTCCTTGAAAACATACGGGTGCGCAAGTTTTTTTTATCGCCCAAAAAAAAAAGCGTTTTGTGATGTTTTTTGCTCATACAACTCTGATATATATTGCCGCGACTTCGCCGCAACTCCTTCTGTTTGACGCCTGCCGGAAGAGTTGCAGGGGAGATGAGAGGCAGAACCGCGGACGATTCTTTATTGACCGAATCGCGTTAGGGTCGCGAAATTGCGGAAGAGTTCTGGGGGAGTCCCAGTAGAGTAGCGAAAGCGTGATCCACGGGGAAGTCGCGGCAAAGCCGCGGAAGAGTCCAGGGTCGCTTGGGAGTCGCGGGATGGTCCGGGATCGCGAAGGAGTCGTTGGGCAGCAGCGGAAGAGTCACGGCAATATTTCTCAGAGAAAGCGCCTTATCGCCATTCCTCGCTTCAAAATTGACGAAATGAAATTTTGAGGTAGTTTTTGTGTTCCTCTCAGTGAGGCAAATGTAGAGTTATTGCGACTCCGATATCCTGTTGAAAAAGGTGTATTTCCTTCAAAAATTCATGTCGACCACAGATCAGAAAATGAAAGACTTCTGCTATCATGATCATCTGACCAATTCATAGTGAGAGATTTTTTGGTGCAAATATGCATTTTTCGATGCACTTCTTGCGTTCAATCTATTGTTTTCTAGTACTATCGTATAGGACTCAATAAAAGCAATTTAGAATTTACTTCAAAATTGAAATCGGACCACTTTGAAGCAAGCTTAGCGAGGCAGCGCTTTGTGAGCCCAAAAAAAACGCCGCAAAATGCTTTTTCTGCGAAAAATTGTGCGGAACTGTACCTCAGGGGTAAAATTTGATATTATAGTCCGCCCACCGTGTATAGCAACCCTGTCAAGCTCGAGATCTCAATTCGATCACATCAGTGAGAAACTACACGGAAAAAGTCCACTCCGCTCACAACTCCTTAAAAGCATAATCAAGCGTTTCGACCCCGAAAAGGTAACCCAAATTTTTGCAAACGGTAGCAGATAGCAGAGCAGAGCTCTTGGTTCCCTATCCGGGGCGATGCAGTTAGGCTTTTGGGGCGGGGCCGACTTTTTCCTTGAAGTTTCTCACTTATTACAGCGAACTGAGATCTCGCGCTTGGCAGGGTTGCTATTCACGGTGGGCGGGCTATAATATCAAACTTTACTCCTGATGTTGCACTGTGCCTTCAAGGCTGTTTAGCGCAGCGAGGCACTGCTCTGTAATTCAAATAATCCATAGATCTTAAAGCACGCGCACAAGTACGCCGTGAAGCGGCGTGGGTGTGCACCTTGTATACAGATATCCAGAAGTCTAAATGTACATGCTCAAAAGAAATAACTCTCCAAACTGATTATGAATGTCATTGTAGCTGCCCATATGAACCACTTTGAGCAAAATTACCACACTGCGCTGGTCAAAACGGAGAGCAGCAGCTGAGGCGACAAAAGGAGGACGAGGGCAGCACGTGCTGCTAAGAGCAGCACAAAGGCAGCACGTGCTGCTCGAGCAGGACCTCTTCCCCTCGTGCTGCCTTCGCTATCCTCGTCGAGGTGAAAGCCTATTGTGCTCCATTCCGACCCCGCGATCCTCTGAGAACGGTCACGCTACGCCCGGTTGGTTGACGCCTCTAGTAAGGTACTGTGCTTACCTGGCCCAAATTCCGGGCCGCAGTTGTGTCTCGACACGCTTTGTGGCCGCACGCTTCCGAGTCAGAAGAGCTTCCAGCGCCGCAGCCGCCAATCTGCTGACTCTAGGTGGGTTTTGAAAACTGGAAACTAAGAAAAATTGGAGAAATTTGTATAAAAAAGCCACATCGAGGCGGCTTTGGAGCTGGAAACACCAATGACTCGAGCGCGTGCGGCCGCAAAGCATGTCGAGACGTAATTGCTGACCGGAATTCGGCCCAGATAAGCACAGTACAGAAATTTGTAGGTTTGAGAAATGCTGGGTTTAGCCTGGGAATTACAAAATTTGGGTAGAAATTTCTTAGATGTGCCACAAATCGTTTAAAAATTTCAGAATCAGAATCACACCGAGTGGAACTTAGCCGCAGATTTTGAAATCCAGGATAATAAGAGTTTAAAATGTAGGATTTCGGCCGAATTTTCAAGGTTTCGCGTTGAAATTTGTGTAACTCGCATTGAAAAGCGCCAAACCTGGTCTTGAATTTTTAGGAATTTGATAGTGAAATGAAAAGCTTGGACTACCATCTCCCGTGTACTTCATACATAGTAGACAGGTGTTAGATTCAAATTTTAAAGTCATCGTACACGATGAAAACCTTGCTTGGGTTTTTGACGTTTTCGTGTTGCTATATCCCTATAGTAACTAAATGTTGCAGGAAGCCCCCTCCAAAACGTCAAATTTTCAAGAAAAACCCATTTCAAGAAAGCTCAAGACAAATTTGAAGTTCCCGCCGACATCAACTTGGGATAGTTGCGCGGAGAACGCAAGGAACAGTTTTACGATTCTTTCCTTGGCGCTGCGTTGGAAGTAATTCACCAAGGACGCCATTCAGACGAGCGATCATTTTTTTCTTGAACGAAGTTGAAAAGGGTTACTAACATGCTGCTTCCAATGCTGTCAGCTGCTTTCGATCGATGTCGAATGTGAAATCGAGTGATGTGTGCTTTGCGCCCTACGACGCGTCAACGCACGATCGCCGGCAGCGACCACGGAGTTTTGTTCTTTGTAACAACGGATCGACCCAAGGCCGGCCCCCCAAACCCAGGAAGCCCTTTTGAGGAAAACAAATCTTCATTCAGAGGTGATTTTGAAACTCCAAACGTTCTGAGTGACATTGTTATAGCCCACTAGTCCGACTGAACGCAAAAGCTAGATTTCGGTTCTCATCGTGTACGATGCTTTTAAGCTATCAAAGTGCAAGTATTAGGTTGATGCAAACGTTTCCGGACTTTTCACGACTTTTAATAAAAAAAATTATTTCAAAAACGAAGAAGGCTCACCCAACAAACTAATTTCCATCACATTCAAAGATCTTTCGCCACCGATTGGGTAGGTCATGAATTCCCGACGCGTAGAACTCTGCCTGTTCCGAGTCGAAGAGTTCTTCTGAGGCCATCGCTAGTGAACTGTTTTCCATCCAGGGAGTGCTGCATCGGGCGGAACAGATGATAGTCGGAAGGGGCAATATCTGGGCTCTATGGAGGGGTGAGGAAGAACTTCCCAGCCCAGGTCCAACAGTTTCTGTCGGGTTATCCGAGATACGTGTAGTCGAGCATTGTCGTGAAAAAGGTTCGCAATGAAGATGTTGGGTTTACATTGAAATTTCCTCAGTACGGGTAAGAAAGGTAATTTTTGGGTTGAATAACCTGACACAAAAGCCAGGCAGTGTAGAGGTGGAGTCTGAGTACAATTTCTAAAGCAACGATGAACCCAAGGGCTAGAGGTGGGTTTCACCGGGATTCACATAATTTTCCAAAGCTTGGCATCTCCATGTCGCAATCGCGTGTGCCCCTAGCTCACGGGTTTTTCTGTGATGTATTCCGGCCCTTCTACTTAATGTTGGCCTTAGTTTTAGGGGTCCATTAAGTCGTAAACAAATGCACGAAATCATAAAATTCATGTCTGAGAGTGTATTGTGACTTTCAACTGATACGTACCTCATTGTCAGACAATTACCTAGCAAAGAGAGGGACACACAGGCAAGTAGCGGTAAAAAATGTCCAGTTGTATTAAGATCGGAAAGAACAAATAAAATATTTATGAAGAGCTATTCGACCTGCACAGTGCCACACGCAATTAAGTATCGGTACTCTATTTTGGCAACAATGTAACAACAGGAATCAAAAATCAAACAGTTTCAGCCGAGATAGCATAGCTCAACCATCAAAACATTGAATCGCAAGGGAAACAATCGAAAAACATGAGCAAAACGAGCTAGGATATGAGTTTGAAGAATCATCTTCGTGATCAGCGCCATAGAATCTTCCTTCCATTCAGCGTCTCTTCTATCGAGCGATATCCCACCGTGCAGGAGGTTAGAGGAGCTGAAGTTTTACCAAATTCCAAAATCCCGGTAATGTAGGATCTAACATACGGGCATCGCCCTTTTTGTATGTAGGTATTATACATAGCATTGTCGAATATTTATTAGCTACTAAATTTCTCGTCTAGACGGCTGTTTTGGAAAAGAAAGGAGTTTTCGTGAATTCCGAACAATTGGATGCAATGGTTTGGCCACCATATGGCGTTTCAGAGCTATTCTGTACAACAGCATGTAAATTATTGGCTCTGGTATCAAATACACTGAAAATTAGTCTACTAGGGGACTCCTGGTTTGAGAAAGAAAGGAATTTCCGTGAATTCCGACCTGATGAACTGCTTATGTGACTCCGTGGCACGCACGGAAGACCACCGGAGGTGACACATTAAACATTTGTGACGCACACAGCTCAGTGGCCGTGCAAGATGGTCTCGTACTCATTGCGGTGGGGTCGACCCGTGTCGCGGACGAGTTCCCCTTGTTAGAAATACAATTGTACATAGATCGTTAACGAGGAGTTGAGTGAGACACTCGATTTGCGACGGATGCTTCTCCCGAGTCTCTTAACATCATATCCGGTGATGGACGAGAAAGCGCCATCCTGGAGCTGGTTAAAGTCCCATTCACAGCAATGCGTGTATCAGTAGGCGTCGAGCTTGAACGAAAAATGAAGAAACGTTCCTGACTGACCTCAGATTTGATGGAAAAATACTTGGGTGTTTAGGTGGTGACCTTAGGCCAGAAGTCGGAGTGCAGCGCCTTCCTCCCATTGTCGGAAATAGTAGCTACAGATGAATGAGCTATAAGCCGAACCGACCTCGATGCTGAAAGAGATGGATGGCTGAGCTCGTTTTTCCGCTGTCATACTGTTTGAGACCATATCACCTTATCCACCCATCAACAACATCATATGGGCATGTTCAAATGAAAACTTTATTCCACCCAGATAGTAAGACCCCAAGCCTCTTGACTTGATGTTCGAAAATGCACAAGAAAGCACCATCTTGGAGTAGGTTGAAGTCCCACTCACTGGAACGCTTATATCTGAATAGGCGTCGAGGTTGAGCGAGAATTGAAGAAACGTTCCTGAGCCATCTGCCATTTTGTGTAGCATTCTTAGGGTGCCCTGGTGGCAATCCCAAGCCAGAGTCGGAGGGCCGCGGTTTCCTCCCATTGTCGGATATGGCTCCAAGTGAATGTGCTATGAGCGGAACTGACCTCTAACTTGGAAGAGAATTGAGAAATTGAACTCTGCTTTCCGCTGTCATACTGTTTGAGACCTTATCACCTTATCCACTAATCAACAACATGATATGGGCATGTTCGAATGAAAACTTTTTTCCACCCACATAGTAAGACCCCAAGCCTCTTGACATGATATCCGGTGATGAACGAGAAAGCGCTATCTTGGAGCAGATTGAAGTCCTACTCACCGGAACGCGTGTATCTGATTAGGCCTCGAGGTCGAACGAGGATTGAGGAAACGTTCCTGATCCAGCTCAGATTTGATGTAGGAATACTTGGGTTGTTCCTGGTGGCAATCCAACGTCAGAAGTTGGATGGCAGCGCTTTCCTTCCATTGTCGGATATAGCTCCAGGTGAATGAGCTATAAGCAGAACCGACCTCGACGCTGGTAGAGATGTGAACAACTGAGCTCTGCTTTCTGATTTCATACTGCTTGGAGTCGTATCACCTTATACACCTATCAGCAACATGATATTGGCATGTTCAAATAGGATTTTTTTTGTTTCCAGTTAGTGAGACTACATACTTCTTGAAAAGATACCCTGTGGTGGACGAGAAAGCGTCAGCTTGGAGCAGACCGAAGTCCCACTCACTGGAACGGATGTATCTGAATAGGCCTCGAGGTCGAATGAGAAATGAGGAAACGTTCCTGGCCACCTTGGCTTCGATGGAAAAGTACTAGGATGTCTTAATGGCAATTGGAGGGCAGCGTTTTCCTTCCATTGTCGGAAATAGCTCCAGGTGAATGAGCTATAAGCTGAACCGACCTCGATGCTAACAGAGAAATGAGCAACTGAGCTCTAATTACTGCGGTCGTACTGCTTGAAACCATATCACCTTATCCACCTATCAGCAATATGATATAAGCATGTTTATATGGAAACCTTTTCCACCCAGGTAGTAAGATCCCAAATCTCTTGACATGATATAAGGCGATGGATTAGAAGGCACCATTTTCGATTAGGTTGAAGTCCCACTCACCGCAGCGCATATATCTAAGTTGGCGTGGAGGGTGAGCGAGAGTTGAGAAAAGCTCCTGACCCACCTCAGATTCGATGTAGGAATACTTGGGTTGTTCCTGGTGGCAATTCTTGGTCAGAAGTCGGATGGCAGCGCTTTCCTTCCATTGTTGGATATAGCTCCAGTTGAATGAGCAAACCGAACCGACCTCGATGCTGGAAGAAAAATGAGCAAGTAAACTCTGCTTCGAACTTTTGCAATGCTTGATGCCTTATCACCCTATCCAACAACCAGCAACATGATATGGGCATGTTCGAATGGAAATTTCATTTATACAGAAACACCAGCAAGTTCTATGGATCAAATGGATCACGGGGCGACCTGACCGAGCTGCTGCGCGATGCGATATTTGCCGTAGGGATTAGCATATACATAAACAACAGTCATAACACTCAGATTCAAACGACCACCCCCGATATTGGCGTTCACGGGCTAACTAGAGCTTCAGTGATTCTGCCGTTGTGTTTTTCAGATTCTGCGTCTAGAACAAGGGTGGAGTACGAAATTACTTCTCCACTTTTTGATTTGAAAACTTTTATAACAACTTTAACAATTTATGCTGTTTCAAAACCATACAACCACTTGGAAAGATATGCTCCCAACTTCCGTTTTACCGCTTCGGAAGGGTCGCAAAGGGTTTTACGTCTCAAATACGTAACAAGAGAAGGTAAGCAGGGGCGGGAATCAACTCTAACACTGCCTCGAGTTACGCTGCAGGATTCCGAAGAATGCGCGAAGATCGGCGCTCTCTATCGTACAGGCAGCAGCATTCGGTGCATCGCTAGGGAGATCGAGCGTTTTCACAGCACTGTGTTCCAGTATTTGATGGATTCTAAAGCGTATGGTGCCCATTGATTCCATGGCCATCACCACTAGGTGTCCGCTTATGACGAGCGACGGATTTTGAGTGACGCTTGAAACAGCTCGTCGTCTCTACCAGAGTAACGTCGGCTGAAGTTGATTGGATTCTTCCGGAGATCGCGCCAGTAGAGCTTTGAGCCGTCCGGTGAGTCCACGTTAAACTTCTTTTCATCAGAAAACACGACCTGAACATTCATTCTTGGCATTCTTGGAAACAAAGAACCTGTAAGGCAATAGTGTGAAACTCTCCCACCTTTGTCCAGTATCTTGTAAGATTACATTCAGATTACATTTAGATTTCCCTGGACTAATCAACGCATATCCCAACTGTATTATTGATATTTGATTTGATTTATTACACGGTAGAACCGCGTGATAGACAAACAACAAAACGAAACACCTAAACGGCAATTGAAAAAGATCAAAGATAGAGGACAATAATAAAGCAGATCGATAAACTGACTACGAGGCAACACCGGCACCATGAAGGGATGAGATCTTACAAACATCGCTCCTGGGAGAACAGATAAATCTCAAGCGCCTTTTTGAATTCAGTGAACTTCCCAACTACCAAGCCTGACCGAAGTAATTTGTTGAATTCAGACCCCGCCCTATTGACAAAAAAGTGCTGTCTTACATTCCGCCTGGCCCCAACGAGGCCCAATTTCACCGGCGCTCCCCTGGTGGTTGACGATCTCAGGTTGAACAGCCGGCTAGCCTTGATACCAGCACTCCCATGAATGATTTTATACATCATTATCATATCAAACCTTCTTCTCCTGTGCTCTAGAGTGGTTAGGCCCAACTTGGCATTTCTGGTGACATGACACACGTTGCGATTAGTCTGAAACCACGATGTCCTGAAAGTAAACTCTACGTGTGAAAGTATTCTGGACTTTCTCCAGCGCATCGATGGATCCCTTTTTGTATGGATTGAATACCACCGTGCCATACTCCATAAGTGGACGTATGTACGTTTTATACACCTCAGTCAGGACATTTGCGTTAGTAGTTGAAAGTGCTCGAAACGCGCTGTGCATCATCCTGTTGGCCATGGACGCGACCTGGAGGCAGTGATCATCGAAACTAAGATCATCCTTGACAAGAAAACCAAGGTCCTTAATCTCGCTGACCTCGCTCAACTGCACACCGTCAATAGTATAGAAGCCATTAACTCGCCTCTTACCAATCTTCATCACCTTAGTTTTTTCGCTGGAAAGCGGCAATTTCCATTCAGACGACCATTTGGCTACATCATTAAGGGCTTTTTGCAAACACTCTGAATCTTCCCTGGTCCGAATAGGATTATACAATTTAAAGTCGTCAGCGAATGCCGAACAGCCAACGTTGTTCAAGGATATAATCGAGGGAAGCTCATACGTATAAATATTAAAGAGAATAGGTGAAAGCACTCCACCCTGGGGAACACCACTAAGGACTGCAAAGGGAGAGGAGAACGTACTGTTAAGCCGGACTCTGAAATTTCTGCCCGTGAGAAAAGCACGAATCCAAGCCACTATACGCGGATGGATACCCACTATTTCTAGTTTGTTTACTAATTTGCGATGAGAAACTCTGTCAAACGCCTTGGAAAAATCGAGGTAAATAACATCCACACCAGCATCATTGTCCAGCGCACGAGTCCAGTCTTCAAGTGATTGCAGCATCGCCGAAATTGTGGATTTACCCTTTTGGAAACCATGTTGGTGCTCCGAGATGATGGAGTGCTCCTCCAGATGAGTCATAATTCTTTTCTTCAATACTTTTTCAAAAAGTCTTGCAAAAATAGATGTGATACTGATAGGCCGGTAATTGTTGGGATCAGAAAATGGCTTCTTCTTTGGTATAGGAGTAACAAAGGATGTACGCCATCTACTCGGAACATCTCCACGCATAAAACTCAGGTTGAAAATGTGTGCAAGCGGGCTTACTATGATATCAATCACCTTTTTAATGAAACATAATGGTATGTGATCCGGCGTGTCAGAAAACGAATTAGGCCATTTGGCTAATAGCTCCGACAATTCCCCGGGGTGAAACCATACAGAGTCAGGCATAACAGGAAAAAGAGAAGGACTAACACTCTCATCCAAGTCAGTATCCTCAAGGAATGATTCCTTAAACAAATTTGCCAGAAGTTGAACTTTTTGGCCATCTTCTACTGCACTGGAACCATCCTCTCTCACAAGACATCCCACCTGAGATTTATTTTTGAGTTTCGAATTAAGTAATCTGTAGAATGAATTTTTATTTTTAGACTCGATAACTTTCCTTTCCTTATTACTATTATACTTCTTCAAACGTTTTTCAAATAGTGTCGCAACTCTTTTGCATTCGCACCAATCCTCAGCCCTGTTACTATTATTTGCCATGTTCCAGGCTTGAGATTTCCTGTGAGAGAGATTTTCCAAGTGCTCAGGGAGGTATGCCTTCTTCGTAGACACCAGACTAATCGGTACAAATAAATCAATGGTGTGGTCAAGAATAGAAAGAAAGAGTTCATATTTAGCTTCCACAGTATCCACGGTACTCAGTGAGCCGTACCAATCCACACTATCCAGGTATTCATTAATACAAGCAAAATCCGCTTTACTGTATACTCTATTGTAAATTTTTTTGTATCAGAGGCCTCAGTATGAACGTTTAGCTCGAAAACTATAGAAGCATGGTCACTAGTGCCCAATGGAGCCATAGTATCCACTTCTGCAATCAACCCTTCCTCATTGGACAGTAACAGATCCAAAACATTGCTACCTCGTGTAGCCATAAAGTTATTCTGTGTGAGATTATGCGAAGCGCACATATTTAGGAATAGCTTACTACTCAGGTTTACAGCCGTAGGAACTAGCTGCGTCCATGATATATCTGGTAAATTGAAATCGCCCGTGATAACACAAGACTGACTACAGGAAAGCAAATCACCTAAGGTTTTAATAAAAGTTTCAAAAGAGTCAGCAGAGCATGAGGGCGCCCTGTACGCAATAACTATTCTCAGCGTCCTATCACTAACAACAATGTCAGCACAAAGTAGTTCGTAACTTTCAGAACAAGACTCCTCGTACACTAACCTTGGGAAAAGAGACTTACTCAACAAAAGAGCCACTCCCCCGCCCCTCTTGTGCGGTCGGTCACATCTAAGCAGATCAAACTGAGAACATAAACCACCAAATAAAGAAGCATCAGTGACGTGAGGCGTCAACCACGTTTCAGACAGCGCTATAATGCCAAAATCAAATTGTTGAATATATCCTATAAGACTATTAATATTTTTAGGAAGGGAACGTATGTTCGAAGAGAGACATTTGAGATTGCTATCCGAGGTCCGGGAGGATTTACAAGTTTAAATTAACACCCGAAAGACCGGAGGCAACGTTATCACTGACGTGCTGACCGGGAATACAATTCGAACTCGTACTAGGCTCTTGGGAAGAAGCGGGATCGTTACTGATATTGATACAATTCACCTAACAGAAGCATTAACATTTACACTAGGAGTAATGACATTAACAGGAGTGATTACACCATGATTGACAGCCGGAGAATTCACTATAACAGGGGTAGTACCACCAACGGGAGAACTTACAATCGCACCCGCATGATTCACATTGACAATGGCAGGACTGCGACGAGCTCTTCGCTCAGTACCTCGCCGCTCACGTTCCTCCCGAGGGAGGGAGGCTCTGATGAACAGGCCATTGGTGAACGGGAAACGCTTAAGCTGAGGAGCGCGCCTCAGTACTGTCTTGGCAATGCTCGATGCAGGAAAGATCACTTTGAGCAACCTATTATGAGAAGAGTCATCGCGGCCCATACGATGTATCGATGCAGGCAAGCAATCAATAGACAGGAAATTCAATATATCAAAAACACATAAATGGTCATTAATAGCTCTATCACGCGGGCATTTGCTACGATTCTCTGGAACTCCTATGATCACGACTGAGCGACTACGCTCAATCTCTCTGAAGTCATTCGACTTCTCTAACCCTACAGAAGGAGATGACGGCACAACTGAATCAGGAACAGCACTAGCACAAGGAACATCACTGATATTATCTGGAACATTCTCACTACTAAGGGCTTCCCTCAATGTAGCATTCAACCTATCGTTCACCTGGCTTAGCTCCGTATTAGCCTTAACCATATCTCGGACCATCTCGGCTAACTCACAGTTTTTCTTACATAATGATTCAACTTGACTCCTTTCATTCAGGAGATAAGCGATAATTGTCCGAATATGCATCGGCAGTGACTCGTCGTCCACCAGCGCCTTCGCGGCTTTACCAAAGTCCATTGTCGGCGACAGCTCTTCCACCAGGTTTTTGCGGATCTTGCTGCCCTGAAGTGTTGGAGGGCAGACCGGAGTTTCGCTCGTCATCGCGGCACAACCAATTAAAAAAATAGACCTGATGTGGTGGCACAGAAGATAAAAAAATTTCACACTCGGCCACAAGAGTGCTCGCCTGTTCTTGAAGTGACGTCGGTGTCCAGATCGTACCAGTTACCACAGACGATATAATAACGCAACCAGTGTAGACCACGCCAACAATACCAGACGCAGATTACCACAGACGCAGATTACACCAACGATGTCAGTTATCATATACCATATACCTCAAACTTGGGTAATTAAACCTGGGTATTAACTTGGGTATTGCAAAATATATGACCCTCCTGCTAATTAACTTGGGTATTGCAAAATATATGACCCTCCTGCATACACGACAGAACACAAGGTAAATTATATCATGCTCGCCGTTCAGTCGTGAAAAACAGAACTTGATATAACTTCACACTACAGGGTAAATGTGAAGAGAACTTGGAGAATACTATAAAAGGAATAAATACAAGAAGCAAATATTACAGGAAGGAGAGCAGCACTGAGCAAGGCATCACGATCAATGAGAAGGGTCATGGCCATCGATCTGCTCATTGAGAATGCTCTTCGCGAGCCAACTGTATTACAGGTGAAGGTGTAGTTTTTCTAAAGGCCAGAGGCCCTAAAACGAAGCAGAGCAACGGTGAGGAGGAGAGAGAGCAGCACGGAGCTGCAGAAGAGAAGACCACGCCTGGTCGCGGCAGGGGCGAAGACTGATGACTCAGACCGCGCCGCCCGAACCAGTTCGACGGCGTCTATACAGTGCTTGAGGCATTCGTTGCGGGACCGACCGCGCCCAGACTTTCTTTGAGGAGCGATAACATCGCGCTTTTGCAACACTTATAGTTTCCAGGGGAGGCTAGGGAAGATAGGAGAATATCAATCATGTAAAAGTGCTCTGTGGTTTGGTAAATGTAATATGAGGTTGTAGCGGAATTTTCGAGCCATTCAACTTTTCAATTTTCTCAAGTAATTTGGGGTATTGGGTTGGAACCAGGGATGAGCGGAATCCCGATTTCCGATGGTTTTGGACCTTCCGATTTCCGAAATCTGATTTCCGAAAAAAGCCTGGAAATGCGGAAAAAATCGGAAATATCCGAAGAATTTTTGCACTTTTCTCTGCCAAATCCCTAGAGGGTCATTTGGTTCGCTCAATTCGAATTCGAGGTCCGTCGTCACTTTTCACAAAGCCAGGGGTGGTAGTTAATGGTTTTTCACCGCGAGTTAACCACCACCTTTGAACACGAGTTTACCACCGACTTTGAGCGAGCCAACCGCCAGGTTTATTAGAGCTTTCTATCCGATAAACGGACGTTCAGTACGCCGTAGAAAGCGAACCCCAGTGAGATTTCGCAGGATCTGTGCGGGATCTAGTGGGAGTGTACAGGATGTGCGCAGGACCACGCTGGGAGTGTGCAGGATGTTTGCAGGACCCAGTGGGGATGCGCAGAATGTGTGCAGGATGTTTGCAAGACCCATTGGGGGTGCGCTGGGTGCTCAGAAAACCTCCGAATTCAATGCGTGTCGAATATGCATTCAACTCGAGTGACCACACCCATCGAAAGGCTTGTTCACAGGGGCACGTGCTCCAAACAGCAGCACGTGCTGCGAAATTTCATAGCAGGAGCATGTTCCGCGAATTTCAATCGCAGGAGTACGTGCTGCAAGGTAGTCCAGCTCTATCGTAGCAGTACACAGACGCGACGCGGCTGGCACACCGACGTGCGACGCGGCCAGCTCGCCGAGCACCATCTGGAGCCGTCAGCGATTGGACGAGGGTTCCAGCGGCCGGGCGGGTAAAGTACCGCAAACTTGGGTAATTGAACCGGCGAAGCTGCCGACCTATCAGTTCCGTCTCAGGAGTGCATCGTATACTTTAATTTTTGGATAATCCTCTTGTCATCGAGTTGAATGTGTATCATGCACGCATTGGACGGCTCATTTGTTGGGGCACGTGCTGTAATTCGAAACACAATAGGAGCACGTGCTCCCCTAGCAGCACGTTCCCTGACTGTGCTCGAAACCACCTTGTCTTCGAGTTGAATGCATATTCGACACGCATTTAATGCGGCGATTGTCTGAGTGTGTACAGGACCCCAGTGGGAGTGTGTCGGACGAGCCCAGGATGTTTGCAGGACCCAGTGGGAGTGTGCAGGATGTGTGCAGGATCTAGTAGGAGTGTGCAGGATGTGTGCAGGATCCAGTGGGAGTATGCAGGATGTGTGCAGGACCCAGCTGACAGTGTGCAGAATGTGTGCAGTCTCGATCACATTCTCACACTTCCTGCAGACTCTCAGTAAAATCCTGCTTCCATATTACGACATCCGGCACACTTTCAGTGAAGTCCTGTGCACAATCCCCGATTTCCTGCACGCTCCCAGTAATGTCCTGCGCACGCTGCACAAGGATAAGCCCAAGATTTCTGGTAGTCGCAGTTCCCAGGGGAAGGTTAAGAATGACGCTGAACGTTTTTCCTAGTTCCGATTTCTGATGATATTTGGCGTTCCGATTTCCGAAATTGTGAAAGTCCTTCCGATTTCCGATTCCCGAATCTCAAAAAAATCCCCTCATCCCTGCTTGGGACTCGACATCGGTTTTTTGATATTTCAGATTGAAAGTACAGGACTTGTGAAGACCTACGGAAATCAGAGACAGAAAAACCTTAAAAAATGAATATAATATATTTATACTTTTTTTATTAATTTTTATTAATTTTTTATTATTAATGAATAATAGTATATTTGCTGAAAGTTACTGCACTTACCCTGTGGAATTAGGTAAGGCATCATTCGAGGTATTAATCGGGAGCTTATCACAAATATGAAATCAGTTGCCCGGATTAGGATGAATGAGATTACCTTAAATTTCTTATATAATGCTCTTCTTATCAAAAGTTTTAGATTATTCGTCGACTTTGTAGCCGGCAGTGTCAGATGTTCTCCTGGGTAGAGTTCCGGCCAAATCTGAGAGTTGGCAGGGAGAATTTCTCCACTGTTGGAATAAACCTTGTAGGTTCTCCTGCTTAGGCGTTTTGGCCGGTATGACCATGAACTCCAAGGATAACATGCTTCGAAAAATTTTATGTCTAGTATCCATGATTGAAAATTGATAATTCTTCTAGAATATTCTAAAAAATTGACTCAGGTGCCTAGTTTTTTGCTAGAATTTCGGCATTTTCAAGATTTTCTTGAGCGGATCAATTTGGAACAGTTTCACCCAGAAAACATATCATTTCAATGAAAAAAATTGTTCTTTGCTGAACTAATTTGAATATATGTTAAGCTTTTCGCAACAAGGTACATAAAAAAAAATTCTTCCGGAACGTTCACTTTCGGAAGTTTCACTCATTTTCAATCTTTCTCCCGTTTTAAAACACCTTTTTTCATCAAATTACTCTGGGAACTCCCTGTATAACAACTTCCAAAAAACAGACTATTTTAAAAACTTATTTTGTTGTTATTTCTATGAAAAATTTTTGAAAAATGATTTCCATGAAAAAAATAGACTGCCTGAAACTAGTACATTACCAACCATTAATTATCCTCATTTCTGCCCTTTTCAAGAGTTTCAACCCAAAACGGCATAGTTTTCGTGAATAACTAACTAATGTCATCAAATAGCAAAAATGCAAAATTTTTGCTCCGTGGGAGGATCGAACTCCCGACCTCGGCATTTCTTATTCCTATAAGTACCACGCGCTAACCAGCTGCGCCAACGGAGCACGACAGCGTAGCGCTTAGCATGGTATTCGACCTTTCTCCCTTTTCCACCGCTCACTGCAGGTCGGTCTCTTTTGTATCGATCATTCACGGCGATAAGGGTCGTGTGATTCAACCAGGGGGTGTTTACGTGTGTTGGAGTGTTCGAGCTCGTCTGCAACGAGGTGTAATCAAACCGATTCTGGCAAGAATGTAAAAGAAAAGAATTGTTTTGCATATTTGGGGCTTTTTTCGATCTCCAATTGTAGCAATTTTCTCACGGTTTCTTTTGGAGAAAACCGAACTTCTCGCGAAAACATTTTTCTCGAGTTTAAGAGCTTTGAGCAATTCTAGAACTTCTTATGAGAGCAAAAGCTATATTAAATTGTAAGTTTTTTGCGGTTTCCTCGCTCTAATCGTGCCCTTTCATCTATTTGCTCTGAGAAAAGTTGCTACGGGAGCATAACAATGCAGTTGTTACCATTTTACGTGATCAGACAACAAAAAAAGGAAAGCTAAATGCTGGAGGAAATCGTTGAAAAGCTCAATAAACGCATATGGACCTCCTCAGAATTTTTTTTTTGGTGGCTTGGCGTTTTTCTTTTTTAGAAAAAAGCAGGGTCGGGCAGACCGTTGTCCAAGACCTCGACGAAGCTACGCCACCCCCCTTCCCTTGGAGATCAAAATTTTCGAAGTATTTACAAAACCTTGACGTCCTCCTCAGGTCCTGAAAAAAGTTTTTACAGTTTTGTGGTCAAAAATTTCAAAAAAAGTACATTTCAATCTGGATTTTGAAAAAAAAAGTCACTGCACTTTCTCTCCAACTGATTAGCCTCGGAAGTGTACTGTGCTTATCTGGGTTGAATTCCGGTCCGCAATTGCGTCTCGACATGCTTTGCGGCCGCGCGCTTTTGAGTCGGAAGAGTTTCCTGCGCCGCAACTGCCGATCTGTTCTTTCTAGGTGGGTTTTAGAAACTGAAAACTAAACAAAATTGAAGAAAACTGTATAAAAAGTCATATCGAGTCGGCTTTGAAGCGGGAAACTCGATTGACTCGAGCGCGTGCGGCCGCAAAGCGTGTCGAGACGCAATTAAGGACCGGAATTTGACCCAGATAAGCACATTAGTTTCGACTTGCTCTTGAGCAACAACATCTGTATTGAGAAAGAAGTAATTAAAATTGTGACACAGATCGCCTCACTAACTCATGAGCATAACGACGAAGAAAAATATGGGGAAATTGAAGCAGAAATCAAAAATACGCTGGATACTTGTTCCTGGCTTGCATTAGGTTTTGTCCTAATCTTGATCGTGCAGTAAGCTAACAAAAAGTCAGGAAGGATTTAAAAATGACGCATTAGGCGAGCCTGAGCTGACAGGAAAATTTTTTGTAGTGCAGGAGAGGATGTAGAACGTTTCCTGAATTTTGATAGACCCCAACCTCGGTGTGTGCAAAACTCTGGCGTATGCCGAGCACTATTCGGGGAAGTTTTGGACTTTCGATAACAGCTCACTAATCATGAAGCTTTACGACACCTGGGTGCAAACCTAGTTGGATGGGGTCACTCAGGACACGAGGGAAGAATGATTGATACTCTATCAGAATTCGGCGCATTTTGATGAAGTTTCTGTGAGAACAATAACTGATAGCACTATCAGATACCGGCAGAAGTCTACATTTTGACGGATTAGGGACCTCCAACTAGATTTGTGCCGAGACAAAACCACCGCAGCTGGCAGATGCGGCTTGGCATTGGAGCGCGATATTTTTCGGCGGCTCGCCGCAGTGGTAAGTAGACTCTGTTTCATTCCAAGTGAAATTATGTTTTCGGTTATCACAGCGAGGAGCGGTGGCTTTTTCGTCGAAACCTCCTTATCACCAGTTATATTTCACCGAGGCCCACCTAGATTCACTGTTGGTGATAATCGAAATCAACAGGTCACTAGGGATGTACCAGAGCATGAAATCCCCTGCTCCGGAGTGCTCTAAATCGAAGAGTTTCCGAGCGAAATCGTGGTAGTGAGTAGAAGGTAGGCCAAAGATGGGAATTTTACCCTCAGGGTGATAAAATTGCTTTTTTGAAAACAAAGCTACCGTTGTCCAAGTTTAGCCGAAGGCGCGGTTTTGAACAACGGCAAAACAGGTTTTAGGCGATTTTCTTCGTGATTTTGAGGTGGTGGGAGAGGTGTTAGGTATCAGCTTGTTGGGAGTTTCCAAGAGAATCTGAATTTATTCAGAATTTTGAAAATTTGAAATTTTATGGGAGGATGTACGTTGTCAAATTTTCAAAGTGGAGAATTCAAGCGGTAATAGGCCGGATTAATGAATGTAACTCGTCTGAAAATTTGTTTTATGTGCTGAAAATTTTAGTACTGCCTAAAATAGATCTATTCTATCATTATGTAAAGATACTTTTCTCACATATACTGTTGTGCTGCTGTACTGTTGTTCTCTTTTATCTTTTTGTTGCTATTACAATATGTGAGACAACTACGTCCGAACCCCTCGTTCCACGGCTTTGTTTTCTTTACAGAAAGAGAAACGCAACTGAAAACACCCCTGACTGTTTCAAATTTTGACCCGAAGTTTTTACGCCCCCCTCCCTGAAAAAATCTGAATTTCGAAAACCTCCACGTCCGCCCTGTTGTCCAGCTGAGCAACGCCCGCCTGACCCTGGAAAAAGTCTTAGAGAGACCTTTCTTTGGTTAATTTTCCCCCATGCAAATCCTATAAAAACCGAAAAATCTATCATCTATTACAGGCAAAAGTTCGCCTCCATCCGTATAGCTGACCCCATCAATTCTTTTTCCTGAAAATTAAATGACAGCCTCCAATTGCTCTCAGAGTTTTGGCCGAGAAATAACCAAGAAAGAGCCGCGAAACGCCTGCTTGCAGCGTACTAGCCGCTAAACAGCCGCCACACAATGCTCGCCGCGAAATCGCCGATCAATCATGCTCGCCGCGAAATAGCCGCCAAATAATGTTTGCCGCGAAATAACCATGAAATAATGATCTCCATGTAGGTATACGGTGCACTTCAGAGGCCTTTTTCAGATGTCAACACCTCAGGCGGTGAAGTTACCCAAGTTTGGGGTACTTGGATCTCGTTCAGCCTCTGGAGGCCCCGCCCAACCGCTGGCCGGCCCGGATGGTGGATCGTCGAGCCAGCGACGGTTGCATCTAGGTTACTTTTGGTAAATTCTCATTATTTCTAAGTCACATCTAAGCTAATTCTCGGCTACATACTTCTAGTCCGTTTCGTAAAAATTCCGCGAAGGAGCCGTGAAATAGCTCACCAGGAGCCACTGCGGAGTCTGGCGGGCCATTTCGCGGCCAAAACTTCCAGAGTAAGGTATAATTTTTTCATTTTTTTTATTTTTAATTTTTTTTCACGTTGCAGCGGAAGTACAAAAATATAATTAAGAGTGTATGTAAGATGGAAAAATTAGACATTATCCTTTGAAACAAACAAAGAATCAAGGGCGACTACTACCGAATACAGTTTTCTGGTTTGCTTACATATCGTGACGAGTCACAAAAGACCTCATGTGATCAGAGTGTGGTTCTCTTCAAGATAAGCATAAAACCACTTTTTTGGACTTCCTGCGCC
Source organism: Aplectana chamaeleonis (assembly GCA_029168955.1). Taxonomy (NCBI): domain Eukaryota; kingdom Metazoa; phylum Nematoda; class Chromadorea; order Rhabditida; family Cosmocercidae; genus Aplectana; species Aplectana chamaeleonis. Next base: position 2,407,725 of record JAPDOI010000051.1, read on the forward strand.
CTTAACGTTTTTGAAGGAGAATCCCCAGCAGAAAAGTGACTATAAATTATAAATCATTCGTTTATTCAACATGTTGGCTGCACCTTTTTTATTGAACAAGCTGCTGCAGCAGATTTATTACACCCTCAAAACTGGGCTGGTTGAAGAACCGCTTCTACCATTCAGATTATATTATAAATTATTTATTGAGCCTCATGCTCAGGAAAATCAAAACAAGTTACTTGTAATATAAGTGTGACTTACTTGAATGTCTCAAGTAACTTACATTTATATTACATGTAACTTAAATTTATATTGCATGTAAGTTACACTTATGTTACATGTTACATTTGAATTTTCACTATGGGTGGCCATCACGTGACTCAGACGACACGCGACGCAGAAAGCGCGTCCCAGACCACACACTACGCAAAAATATGCTGTGCGGGGCCTTCCCTGCTGGTGTGGGTCAAGTACCTCATAATTAGGTAATTGAACCAACAGCAACGCCAGTTATAAGACTGACCTCGTATGTGCGTCGTAGATCAACCTTGGAAATATCTTCTTGGCCATTTTTAGTTACTTGCGACTTATATTGAGCCATTTAAGTTACATGTAACATATCGGAGGCGCACTGCACACAGCGTCCTCTCAGAAATCGAAAACAAGTTACTTATAACATATCTAAACTAAGGTAAGTTTTTTGCGGCTTATCTCAAGTACTAGTGAACACACTAGTTGAAAAGAAAATCGAATGATCGGTTCAAAAAAGTCGACTTCGATTAAATCTATTTAGTCGTCTATTTGAAAAGTTCAAACTCCGGAAAAAATCGAAAAGTCTTTCGAAAGAGTCTGATTTCCGACTTATTCCGAAAAGTCGATTATTCAAAAAGCTGAAATCCCAGATAAATCGCTAAGTCGATCATTCGAAAAAAAACAGATTTTTGTTTCAAAGGCAGTGTTAACGAAAGAAATCCGTTTTCTACTTTGCTATGTTTTTAAGTAGGCAAGTTCAGGAAGCAGGGAATGATAGGGAAAAGTTCACATAAAGCTCCCGAATATTGCAGACCAATCTGCTTACAAAACCTTTATAGTATTTATTTACGCCTATTGGTGTGTTTTGCGCACTGCGGACAAAACGTCAAACCAAACATCGCAATTGATTCTGAGATTCGAAGCCCTTAGGATACCAAAAACTCTCAAAAAATAAGATGGCTTAATGCCCATATTTGAATATTAGAATTTTCCCGGATTAAAAAAAAAACAGAAATTCAGCAACTGTTTCTTTGATGAAAATTACTACAGATGGACACTTGTTACATGAAATGCGCGGGGTGATCCAATGGGTCGGCCGGTCTACAAGATTTTCACCCTTTTCTTGGCCATTTTCCGTTGTACCGTTCTTGCTCTTCCTAGAGGAAAGTTAAGAAAAGTTTGATTTTTGACTTACATATTCGGAAAAGTCGATTATTTAAAATGTCAAATACCATATAAATCGATAGGTCGATCATTCGAAAAAAATTCTGATTTTCGTTCTTAAGGCAGTGTTCACGAAAAAAAAAACTTATTCTAGTGTTCTGTTTTTAAGTAGGCAAGTTCACGGAGCAGAGGATTATAGAGAGAAGTCCCATTAAAACTCTCCAAAACTGTAGAAAAATCAGTGTACAAAGCCTGTTTAGTATTTACATACTTACGCATGTTTCTGTGTTTGGCGCGCTGCGGACAAAACGTCAAACCAAACGTCACAATTGATTCTGAGATTCGAAACCCTTAGGTAAGTGGGCTTCTTTGTTTTCTGTTTCGTGTACCAAGAACTCTTGAAAAATTAGATGGATAAATTCCTATGTTTGGATATTAGAATTTTCCCGGAAAAATACATTCAGAAACTCAGCAACTGTTTCTTTGATGAAAATTACGACAGATTTTTGATGGACATTTGTTACATGAAGTGGGCGGGGTGATCCAAGGGGTCGGTTGGTCTTCAATATTTTCACCCTTTTCCTGGCCGTTTCTCGTTGTACTTCCGTTCTTACTCTTCTTAGAGGAAAATTCGTAAAAGTAGGATTTTTGACTTATTCGAAGAGGTCGATTTTTCAAAATGTTGAAATCCCATATAAATCGATGAGTCGATCATTCGAAAAAAAAACAGAATTTTCATGTAAAAATCCGTAGTCTAGGTTTCTATGTTTTTAAGTGGGCAATTTCAGGAAGCAGTTGATGATAGGGAAAAGTCCCTATGAAGCTCTTGAATTTCGGAGAAAAATCTGCTCACAAAACGTTGATAGTATTAATTTATGTACACCTATTGGTGTGTTTTGCGCACTGCGGACAAAACGTCAAACCAAACATCGTGATTGATTTTGAGCTTCGAAACTCTCAGATAAGTGCCTACTTTGTTTTCTGTTATGTGTACCAAAAACTCTTGAAAAATAGATGAATAAATGTCTATGTTTGGATTTTAGAATTTTCCGAGATGGACACATTCATATAATCCGGCAACTGTCCCTTTGGTGAAACGAACGATGGACAACTGTTATATGGCGTGGGCGGGGTGATTCAATGGGTCAGCTGGTCCACGAGACTTTCACCCACTTCCAGGCCGTTTTTCGTCATGCTACCTTCCTTACTGTTCTAAAGTAAGAGGGATCCTTCAAAGCTTACGTCCCTGCGAAAAATTGAGCCGCTTTTTCATCGTGAGCACTGCCTTTAATCGAAGAATCGATTATTCGAGAAAAATTCTCAACTTTCCCAAGTGAAGTATACAAAAAAATTCTTTATTATGACCCACCGCCTATTTATTTGTGAATTATTTTTTATTTGTTAACTAATTTTCTGTCATTCAAAAAAAAATTCGAAATTTTACACGAAAATCAATTTCTGGGTTCGAAACCTGAAAATCTTCCTGGAAATGCTCCTAGGTGACAGCCAAGGGCTATCAGTTGATTGTGAGACGATTAGAGGACAACAGCTGTGTTGATGGCCAGTGACCAGAATCGACGGGGCGGCTATTCCCGACAGCCAGTCAGCCTGGCCGAGAGTCGAACACTTGTGCTCTCGTCCTTAGCTAGGAGGCGGTTATGTGTCTGCGATCGATCGCTCAGATTGCTATTCAGTTCAGGTCTTTCGAAGTTCACTTTTCGAGCTCTTGGTCCGGTTTTAGTCTGTTCAGGGCCCCCTCTAGGTGAAATTGACCGGGATCGGCATTACTTCGAGCCCTAAAAGATAGCATTTGCCAAACTAGTTTTTAAAGAGTTTGTAGTCCTCATGATGGAATAAATAGGCGTCTTGAAAATTTAGTTTTGGAATGCTCGTTACCCAAATTTGGAGTCCACTGATGAAAAATTTCGAGGAAAAATGGCATTTTCTCAGGACCTTTCAAACTTCCCTCGCTTTACGTCGCCAAATGTCGCTCCAAGCCAACTCCATCCTTTGATAATGCAGTGTGTATTTCGTTTTGAACTGATGCTCTGTGTCAGCTCTTGTCACCAAACCGCCTTGATACCGCCAGCCAGCTGTCCCGTGTACTGGACCCTGGCGTTCGTACTGATCATAAACTTGTCATAGTCTGATTTGTTACCCTCTTATATTTCTTTCTCCCAGTTGGTTCATCTGGTGTCGCTTGCTGTCGCCATCTTCCGCGTCGTGTAGCCAGTTGTCGCCTTACATGTGCCCCATTCTCCCTTGATGGCTACAAAATATATTCTTTTTTTAAGCTGGTTCTTTTCTATGAGTTTCGCAGTCGCTCGTTGTCGCCTAATGCCGCGTAATATCGCTCCCACATTATCCGACTCTGAGTGTCGCTATCTGTCGTCAACTATTGATTTTCGTCGCCAGCTGCTCAATCGATTGCTGACTTCTGATGAATCATATTAAGTTTGTTTTTTTAATCAGTTCCTGTCATTTTTTCCTCTCATCTTCCAATATCGATCAGTGTCGCTTGTTGCCGTGAAATGTCGCTTGATACCGCCAGCTGTCACCTGCATTGTACCCTACTATTCGTTGGAACATCAACTTTCCATAGTCTAATGTGTTTCCATTACAGTTTACTCTCTTGAAGTTGGTTCATCTGATGCCGCCTGCTGTCGCCGTCTGCCGCGTAATGTCGCCAGTTGCCGCTTTCTGAGCCCCATTCTCTCCTTATAGTTACTACACATAGTCTGTTATAGTCTGCTTATTTTCACACATTTCTACCTTCAAGTTTTACTCTTTGTTGCTCGTTCTTGCCTATTGTCGCGTGATATCGCGTTCACGTTACTTGGATACCGATGTTTGTGATTTGGTCGATTTTACTTCAGTTTGCAGGTTTTTTTCTCTAATATTTCCTCCCTTCCTCCTAGTGTCGCTTGCTGCCGTCAACTACTGATTTTCGTCGCCATCTGTTCAAGTGAACCCTCACTTCTGATAAAACATATTATGCTTCTCTTCCAATTCAGTTCTTGCCGCGTCTTCCTCTAATCTCCTAATGTCATTCAATGTCGCTTCTTGTCGCCAAATGTCGCTTGAGACCTCCAGCTGTCCCATTTACTGGACGCTGACTTTTGTTGAAACATCAGCTTTCCATAATATAACTTGTTACCATCACAGTTTGCTTTCTTCCATTTGGTTTATCTGACGTCGCTTGCTGTCGCCGTCTGCCGCCTCATGTCGCCAATTGTCGCTTTCTGGGCCCCATTCTCTCTTGATGTTACTACTTATGTTTTGTTTGGTTCACCCCACACAGTTCTCTCCTCAAGTTCCACACCGTGTCGCTCGTTGTCGCTTAGTGTCGCTCCTACTCATTTCTGTGATTTGTTTGCATTTACTTCGTGTTGTAAAATTTTTCTCCCACACTTCCTGCTAGCGTCACTCCCTGTCGTCAACTACCGATTTTGTCGCCATCTGCTTAAATGAACCCTAACATCTGATAAGTCACCACACATGCTCCCCTCATATTCCAATGTCCCCCAACGTCGCTTCTTGTCGCCAAATGTCGCTAGAGACCGCCAGCTGTCCCACTTACTGAACGCTAACGTTCGTTGGAACATCAGCTTTCCATAATATAACTTGTTCCCCTCACAAATTTCTCTATTCCTGTTGGTTTGCCTGATGTCGCTTGCTGTCGCCAACCACCGCGTCATGTCGCCAACCGTCGCTTTGACTGAGTTCCGTTCTCCTCTAATGGCTACTATGTGCATATGTTTTGTTTTAGTTTAGTTCACCTCACATACATATTTCTCTCTTCAAGTTCCACTCCGTGTCGCTTGTTGTCGCCCAATGTCGCGTAATGTCGCTCTCACCTTACCCGGCTATTGAATCCTATGATTTGTTTGAATTTACTCTAAGTTGCAACATTTTTTCTCCTGCATTTCCTCTTAGTATCGCTTGCTGCCGTCAACTATCGAAATTTGTCGCCATCTGTTTAATTAAACCCTCACTTTTAATAAATCATAATCTCACATCTTGTCGCCAAATTTTGCTTGAATTTTGCTTGAGGTCTTGATGAAAATTGAAAAATTTCCGTTCAAACATTCCGAACAAACGAAATCTGAAAAAAGTTCGTTCGAAATAAATTCGAACGAACAAAGCTTGAAAAAACTCGTTCAAAAAAATTTCGAACGAATAAAATTTGAAAGAAAAAAAATTCGTCCGACGAAATTTGAAAAAATTTTGTTCGAAAAATTTTTGAACGAACGAAAACCAACGAGAAAATTCTCGGAAAATCTTTCGAAAATTTTTCGAAAATTTCGTTTGTGTTCAACTACAATGCATATTCTTGTTTTTAGTTTGGTTCTACTCACACGCTTCTCCCTTCAACGTCCACACCGTGTTGCTCAATGTCGCCTAATGCCGCGTAATGCCGCTCTCTAATTGCACGGTTACAGATTCCTGCGATTAGTTTGAACTTACTTCTTGTTGTCAAATTTTTTCTCTCAGGATGTTTTTAGAGTTCCGCCGTGGCGCGGCGCGATTTCATAATTCATATGTAAATCGGCGAGCGGCGCGTTTTCGATCGATGCCCACAGAAAACTTCCCATCGCGCCGCGCTGCAATGTGACTCTAAAATAGGCCTCACATTTCATCTAAGTGTCGCTTGCTGACGTCAATTATCGATTTTGTCGCCTTCTTCTCAGTTGAACACTTACTCCTAATAAGTCATACGTGTACGTTTTTTTTTAATCTCAGTTCTTGCTACACTTTCCTCTCACCTGCCAATGTCGTTCCGTGTCGCTTCTTGTCACTAAATGTCGCTCGGTATCATCAGCTGAAATACGTCTTGAACCCTTGCGTTCTCAGGCAACTTGGGGCGTCGACAACATGTTGATAAATTGTCATCTCATAAACCGCTCCCTGTTGACAAGTCAAATCGCGCGTATTGTCAGCCTGAGACCTGTCGGTTTCCCAGCGACGTCCGCCTGTTGTCGGGCTGTTGACAACTCGATGTGTCCCGTTTAGCGGCCTATTTAGCAGCTGCTCACATCCTACAGGACTGTTTCATCTAGCTTAGGTACTACTTTACACCAACACGCGTCGCGGTCGGCACTCCAACACGCGTCGCGGTCAGCGCACCGACACGCGTCGCGGCTGGTCGCCCAGCCTCCACTGGGGTCACCACAGGATAGGCAGGACCTCCAGATGCTGGGCGGGGCCAAAGTACCGCAAACTTGGGTAATTGAACCGGCATTCACAGCATGCCTGAAAATTGCGTCGTATACTTCCCTTGTATCTAGAGCGTTAGCTTTGCAACAGCTCGACATCGACGAGATCATAACTCGCGGCCATTGCCCCGCCGAATGTCGGCGCGTTGGCCAGCGGTGACTCATGGTGGGCGTGTCAACCTGTTGTCGACGCCCCAGTTTGCCAGAGTTGTTGAAATTCATTACGACTTGCACAATTTTCTTTTCACCATTGCCCTTTGTTATTGATGTCAGTAGCCATACTTCGTTTGGTGACGCCAGATGTCGCCATTACCAATCCACAACGTTTGTTGTGCCATAGTTGTGCTTTCACGCTATCTGATTCGTTTCCATCGTTATTTTTGTTAGGCTCGTTCACTTGGTGTCGCTTGCTGTCGCCTACTATGGCATCATGTCGCCAGCTGCCGTCTTCATATATGTTGCGATGAGCATTAAATGTTTCGTTTAAAATGGATTCTCACCACACTTTTTCTCTCAGTGTCGCTCACTGTCGCCGAATCTCGCTTGATGTCGCCGGCTGCTACGTGCACTGAAATCTGCCGTTTTTAACAGAATATATTGCTCTTTGCAAAGGTTTCTCACGTACATTCTTCACTAATTTTTATAAATCTGTCGCCAACTGTCGATTGCTGACGCCAGCTGTCGCCAACACTAACGCCTCACGTTTGGTGAGTCCTACTCATGAATATTATGCTTTCCATGGTCTCAGTCGTCTCCAACCTAAATTTTCTCACTAGGTTCGCTCACTTATTCTCGCTTGGTGTCGCCAACTGCCGCTTCTTGGCGTTATTTTTATCTTCGAGAATTCTTTCAGAGTGCGATCGCTAATCGCCGCGATGACATGTTCTGAATACAGGTCTAAGTGCGACGCAATCTCGATCGATGCTCATGTTTATCATCCCATCGCGTCGCTCGGCGATCGAACTCTGAAAGGGGCCTAATTGAACTCTACGTTCTGGGAATTCGAAAACATTGTTTTGTGTTCGCTTTCCGTAGAATGTTCTCTTCTGCCACTCAGTACCACTTTTTGTCGCTAAATGTCGCTTGATATTGGCTATGCATGTATGTAGACACACTGCTTTCTCCCTCTTATAACAGCTGTCGCCCGCTGTCGCCAATGAACTCTCGTGAGGTTTCTACAGTTTGTCAATACATTTTGATCTCCCTTTCTGTGAGGTATCAACGTAATTTGTTATCATTCTTGGTCTAGTATCGCTGACCGTCTTTGAATATTGCTTTGTATAGTGAGTGATCGCCAGCGCTGGCTCATACCATTCAAAAATCCACACCAATCATTTTCGGAGATACGCCTTGTCGCTAAGTGTCGCACAGTGTCGCAAGCCATCGCCTGCACTGGACAGCATTGTGATTTACAGTTTATCCGAGCATATTATGTTTTCCGAGTTTGTAACCTCTCTTACGACACTTTGTCCCTCATCCAGGATCACTCGGTGTCGCTTGTTGTCGCAAACTGTCGCTTGCCTAGATATACTTGGTTTTACCGCCACTGTTGTGATTATACATATGTATATGATTGGACATAGGTGATAAACCTCAATCCCTCAAATCGCAAGAATACTCAATACATACAGATGGCCACCGCTAGGCTTCTGAACCCAGATGATGCGGACGATTCTGATTCCTCAGACACATCAGAATCTGCGGTGAAGCTGCCACGACGATCGGCAACCGTTTCGCCGAGCGCCAGAAGTCTACTCAGAGAGCATCCTAGGTCAGTTAAACATATGTAAATCCAAACTTCTGTCGAAAAACTCCCTCTGTCTAATACCGCCTGCTCAGAAGGAGGTCCGACTTCAACCTTTATGGCGAAAGAAGGCGGCGAAGTGTGGCCAGGAATAGCCGCGAGCCCAGCGTCCCAAGGAGACGACTTCGGAAGACGAACAGCGAGCCGAATGTAGAAGGCGTCGGAGTGGTTTGTGGTTTTTTCATGGCTTTCAACGGGGCTGGTCTAGAGAGCCTAGCCCCGCAACTACTCAGACAGGAGGTGCGGGCGGATCGCTGGCAATCAAGGCCTCTGCGGGCGGCACGCCAGCAAGTTGCGAGCGGATTGCTGCCTCTCGTTGTCTCCGCGTTCGGGTCGCTGCGTTTTGGCGGGCGGATAGCGGCACCTGGGGAAGTTGATTACGTTAGCGGGCGGGTCGCCGGCAAGCTCTAAAGCGGCGATCCGCCCGCAACCTGCCAGCGATCCACCTGCAAGGGCTTTAATAGCCAGCGATCCGCCCGCTGAGCTATGAGTTGCAGCGATCCGCCCGCAACCTGCCAGCGATCCGCCCGCCAGAACTTTGACAGCCAGAGATCCGCCCGTCACTGCGTTGATAGCCAGCAATCCGCCTGCTCAAATTTTACACGGTGAAACCTGTCGATCATTGACAAGTTCTTTTCTGGTATCAGTATCATGCTAAGAGTAGACAAACCGCAGGGTATAAAAGGCGCTCTATCGCACTGAATGCTCACTCGGCATTTTGAGGCCGATCCTGGGAGGTGACTTCAAGCCACCTTTGAAGGATCACTCAGAAGCCGGAGAATAATTTTTGGCAGCCGAGGGGATGGTCCCCATGGCTAGGGGGGGTCCCGCACACGGAGACCGTGGTGGGAACCATCGGAGTGACCAACATGTGGCGTCGAGGGCGGATCGCCGGCTAGTGGCGAGTGGATCACTGGATAGTGGCGGACGGATCGCTGGCTACTAGCGAGCGGATCGCTGGCTCCTAGCGAGCGGATTTCTGGTTAGTGGCGGGAGGATCGCTGGCTACTGGCGGGCGGATTGCTGGCTACTAGCGAGCGGATCGCTGGCTCCTAGCGAGCGGATTGCTGGTTAGTGGCGGGTGGATCGCTGGCTACTGGCGGGCGGATCGCTGGCTACTGGCGGGCGGATCGCTGGCTACTGGCGGGCGGATTGCTGGTTAGTGGCGGGTGGATCGCTGGCTACTGGCGGGCGGATCGCTGGCTACTGGTGGGCGGATCGCTGGCTACTGGCGGGCGGATCGCTGGCTACTAGCGAGCGGATCGCTGGCTCCTAGCGAGCGGATTGCTGGTTAGTGGCGGGTGGATCGCTGGCTACTGGCGGGCGGATCGCTGGCTACTGGCGGGCGGATCGCTGGCTACTGGCGGGCGGATCGCTGGCTACTGGCGGGCGGATCGCTGGCTACTGGCGGGCGGATTGCTGGTTAGTGGCGGGCGGATCGCTGGTTAGTGGCGGGTGGATCGCTGGCTACTGGCGGGCGGATCGCTGGCTACTAGCGAGCGGATCGCTGGCTCCTAGCGAGCGGATTGCTGGTTAGTGGCGGGTGGATCGCTGGCTACTGGCGGGCGGATCGCTGGCTACTGGCGGGTGGATCGCTGGCTACTGGCGGGCGGAGAGCTGGCTACTGGCGGGCGGATCGCTGGCTACTGGCGGGCGGATCGCTGGCTACTAGCGAGCGGATCGCTGGCTACTAGCGGGTGGATCGCTGGCTACTGGCGGGAGGATCGCTGGCTACTGGTGGGCGGATCGCTGGCTACTGGCGGGCGGATGGCGGAAGGATGTCGATCCGCCCACCAAAAGCCAGCGATCCACCCGCACTTACTCTCTGAGTATCTCGACCTTGTTTTATCAAATTTGCTGCTTGGCGGCAAGGGTACAAACGCTGTAAAAGGTGGTTCATGCCTACGCTGCCAGGCGACGCGGCGAACTGAATTCTATGATATCGATCGTGCCGCGTTGAAAGCATTATAGAAACGAGTCTTGACGCGCCGCTCGGCTTCGGAAGTATAAACAGTGCTTAATCTCCCTGCGCGGCGCTAGTGCGACGTCGTGAGCCACGCAAGGGTAAGGTGGTTTTTTCTGAGCTAGGTTTTTAATTATGAAGAGAGTGAGTTTTTCACCTCCTCAACAGTTTGGAAAAACCTTTTTCGAGATTTCAGATAAATATAATCGCTCTCAGCAAGCTGCTAAACTCGATTCCGAAATTCACCGATACACAGACTCAGGTGAGCTACTTCGTAGAGATTCCCTAACGCTCATCACAGAAAGTATGTTTAGAAATTTGTTCTGCAACGGTTTGGTTGTCTATTGATTTTGTAGGATGACTCTGATTCTGGAGGTGAAGACATGTCGACAGAGATCGAAGAACTCCGGGACGCTGCGAAGTCCATTCAGTCACTCCAGAGAGTCCTGAAAATGCCCAAAGAGCCGTCTGATAGAGGAGGTTAGGCATTTATGATTCGGTGGCGAAAAGTGTTGCCACCTGGTGTTCCGACTGTGATTTCGAGCTCATCCCAAAAAAGTATGCCTGTTTTTATCTGGAAACCCTATTATGATGCCTCAATTAGGCGACGCGCACGCTGCGACCTGGGGCCGTACAGGGGTCCGCAGAGTTGAAGTTGCGGCGTTGCTCGCAGCGACGAACAGCACCGGGTGATGCAATATCGATTACATTCGGCGACGATGGCGACCGACGCGACGTGAAGGGCGACGAGGGGGCACGGCAGAGTGTATTGACGCCGCGACGGCACTAAATCACTGCCAGCGAGCGGCGCCGCGACGATAATGTTTCGAAAGATTTTTTTTCGCCGCGCCAAGGCTGACGCTCGGCGTCCACTCGCTGGTCTCTGCAACTCTGCAGACCCCTTATGCATGAACGACTTACCCGCGAGTTGAGGGTAAATGTTACTCGGAATCTCTGCATTTCCTTTGCTCTATGCGTCTGTCTCGCTTCTCCGCGGAAAAGCGAGACAGACGCAAAGAGCACAGCAAATGCAGAGATTCCGAGTTACATTTACCCTTACCTCGCGGGTAAGTCGTGCATGCATACGGTCCCTGGTAGATTCCTTAGAACTGTTCTTGGACGGGAACGCTGGAACCGCCGTGTGATACCCAGACTACAAAAATGGTTCGAAAATATGATGGTGAATCTTCACGGTAATGAAATTTGGCCGGAGCCCATTTATGTACATGTACTTACTATTAGTAAACCTGGCCATTCCAAATTAAACAGATTTTTAGAGCTATTTTCGGACTTTGATTCCCAGTATGCCATTCCCAAAAAGGCCTGAAATTACTCTGAAAAAAATCTGTAGGTTTTTTTCCGTGATTTCTGTACCTATACTACTTCCCAAAACGAGTAGTACACTACCGAAAATTTATTACGGACCTCATAATTGTGTTCAGTTACCGAAACAATCCCCTGAGCAAAGCTTAAGTGAAAGCACAGTTGTCAAACTTCAAACAGAATAAAAGCGCTTCCCACAGGGTTCTGAAAGCGTTTAAAGGCACAGTCCAACCTCGTACTCGTTTTCTGGCTTTTTTTGCTTATTTTGGAGAGAATTTCGAGCTGATCACAATAGTGTCTCCAGAATCGCTCAGAACCCTCTATGAACGGAGTTATGACCACTCAAAGATTGTGAATTCGGACTGTGAGAAATTTGTGGACGAGTTGTCTCGGGCCTCATTTTCCAGGTCGTTCGCAGCCATAGCGCCGGAGCAGATCGAAACGTGGAGTCAGACCGATAACTAATAGAAGAACGTAGTATTGGATCAAAATTTATGGCGTTTATCTTCGTTATTCAGACCGGAAGCCTTGAAGTGGGCGGAGCCAATGGGTGCCGATTTGGGGGGGGGGCGGAGAGAATGGGTGCTCGATTTTTCTCTCTCCTCCTGAGGAGTTGAGATTCCGCGTTTGGCAGGGTTGTTACACACAGCGTCCGGACCGTGATATCAAATTTTACCCACGAGCTTGGACTGTGCCTTTAAAGGCGTCGTCCGCGCCGACAACCATATATTATTTATTCATGTTTTTGTATAACCCACCCTAACCAGCCGCTCCTAGGCGGGTTGGATCCTATTCCACCCGTGGCCCAGAGATAGCCAAACCAGAGCTTGATAAATCGCTGGTTTGCAGCGACCCCGAAACAAACCCTAACCAAACCGGCGAAAACGCGTTCATGAATCGCTCCCCAGAAAGACTTACCCTGTTAGTTTACCCTACTTTGCATGACAAACAGTGGAACTACGCTTCAGAGAAATTCTGGACTTATGAAGGGAACCTGAAACGGGAAATCGCAATGAGGTTTGGATTGATATGAAAAGAAAACGATTTTTGTGGCACTTTCTGATGAGCAGTTACAGGCCATAAAACGGCCAAAGTCTCACCGTCGACTGCGTACCACGCGCCGCGCGACCGCCACGCGCGTCGGAAGCAGACGAGTTTTGGCCTCCGCGCGGCGGCCGAAACTCGTCGCGCGGCGGCCAAAACTCGTCTGCTTCCGACGCGCGTGCGGTCGCGCGGCGCGTGGTACGCAGTCGACGGTGAGACTTTCGCCGTTTTATGGCCTGTAACAAGAGGTGCCCACTTGAGCAAAATGGCCCTTCAGAACGAAACGCAACTTTTTATAATGTTTCTGACAAGGATTCGAATTTGGCCAATCTCCGATTAAACCCCAGGCACGTGGTCAGCACCTTAAAGGCATCGTGCGCTCTGAAATTCAGATTCAGTTTTTTATGCCTGATCAAACTATTGGGTGGTAACAAACTAATTGCAGATTTTTTCTAGATAAAAAACACTTTTTTTTATGCAGCGAAATAACTTTACTGCGCTTATCTGGGCCAAATTCCGGTCCACAATTGCGTCTCGACACGCTTTGCTGCCGCACGCTCCCGAGTCAGAAGAGCTTCCAGCGCCGCAGCTGCCGATCTGCTGACTCTAGGTGGGTTTTGAGAAACTGGAAAGTAAACAAAATTGTAGAAAACTGTATAAAAAAGCCATATCAAGTCGGCTTTGGCGCCGGAAATTCGATTGACTCGAGCTCGTGCGGCCGCAAAGCGTGTCGAGACGCAATTGCGGACCGGAATTCGACTCAGATAAGCACAGTAGTCTGTAATGTAATGCCCATTCTGAGAGATGACCTTTTGCCATCATTCAGGCAGCATCATAATTCCGCGTTCATAAAACTTCTGGTTTTTATCAGTAAAAAACTGAATCAGGTACGATTTGACATCATTATCATTATTCCTGAAAGTCTAGGTTCCTGGCAAAAGTTAAGATTTGGCATGGTCATAAAAATATACTCAGTTGAAAAGGGAAAATAAAGAAAATGAAAAAGGTTTTGAAATATTCCTGAGAACGATTTGGCGTAGAATAATTTGTTTTTCGGGAAATGAAGTGAAATAGTTGAAAGTATGATTTGGCAGTCGAGTTTGAACCAACTATTGATAAGAGTTGTGCAAAACGAGGGATCGCCTTGTCTGTGCTTATCCGTAGAACATATCAAAGCGAAATCACGCGTATTGATTTTGCTTCACCTAACACGTGAAGACCGCCGCATTACAGCTCCCGAAAATGTTTTGATGCTTCCCATTTCACGCGTGATTTCGCTTTGATATGTTCTACGGATAAGCTCATACAATGCGATCCCTCGTTTTGCACAACTCTTATCAATAGTTGGTTCAAACTCGACTGCCAAATAATACTTTCAACTACTTCACTTCATTTCCCGAAAAACAAATTATTCTACGCCAAATCGTTCTCAGGAATATTTCAAAACCTTTTTTCATTTTTTCTTTATTTTCCTTTTCAACTGAGTATATTTTTATGACCATGCCAAATCTTAACTTTGCCAGGAACCTAGACTTTCAGGAATTTCATTTTATTTTCCTAAAGGTTTCCTTTCTAACATGATTCATGCCTGGTGGTGTTAGATGAAAGTAAACCCACTGAAGGCCTGCCCCCCCCCCTCTATGCCGTCCTGCGCACTCCTACTGATAGCCTGTGCACTTTCTATGACGTCCTGCACACGCCCACTGATGTCCTGCACCCTTCCACTGGTGTCCTACACGCTTTCTATAAGGTGCTGCACACTCCCACTATAGTCCTGCACACTCTCACTGATGTCCTGCACACTTTCTATGACATCCTGCACACTCCCACTAATGTCCTGCGCACATTCTGTTACATCTTGCACACTCCCACTGATGTCCTGCACACTTTCTACGGCGTTCTGCGCACACCCATTTGGGTCCGGCACTTTCTACGGCGTCCGGCGCACTCCCACTTGGTTCCCGCACACTTTCTACGGCGTCCGGCGCACTCTCATTTGGGTCCCACACACTTTCTACGGCGTCCGGCGCACTTTCATTTGGGTCCCACACACTTTCTAGGGCGTTCTGCGCACACCCATTTGGGTCCCGCACACTTTCTACGGCGTCCGGCGCACTCCCACTTGGGTCCCGCACACTTTCTACGGCGTTCTGCGCCCACTCATTTGGGTCCCGCACACTTTCTACGGCGTCCGGCTCACTCTCATTTGGGTCCCGCACACTTTCTACGGCGTCCGGCGCACTCTCATTTGAGTCCCACACACTTTCTAGGGCGTTCTGCGCACACCCATTTGGGTCCCACACACTTACTAGGGCGCTCTGCGCACACCCATTTGGGTCCCGCTCACTTTCTACGGCGTCCGGCGCACTCCCACTTGGGTCCCGCACACTTTCTACGGCGTTCTGCGCCCACTCATTTGGGTCCCGCACACTTTCTACGGCGTCCGGCTCACTCTCATTTGGGTCCCGCACACTTTCTACGGCGTCCGGCGCACTCTCATTTGAGTCCCACACACTTTCTAGGGCGTTCTGCGCACACCCATTTGGGTCCCGCACACTTTCTACGGCGTCCGGCGCACTCCCACTTGGGTCCCGCACACCTTCTACGGCGTCCGGCGCACTCTCATTTGGGTCCCACACACTTTCTAGGGCGTTCTGCGCACACCCATTTGGGTCCCACACATTTACTACGGCGTTCTGCGCACACCCATTTGCGTCCCGCACACTTTCTACGGCGTCCGGCGCATTCCCACGTGAGTCCCGCACACTTTCTACGGCGTCCGGCGCACTCTCATTTGGGTCCCGCACACTTTCTACGGCGTCCGGCGCACTCTCATTTGGGTCCCACACACTTTCTAGGGCGTTCTGCGCACACCCTTTTGGGTCCCACACATTTACTACGGCGTTCTGCGCACACCCATTTGCGTCCCGCACACTTTCTACGGCGTCCGGCGCATTCCAACGTGGGTCCCGCACACTTTCTACGGCGTCCGGCACACTCCCATTTGGGTCCCGCACACTTTCTACGGCGTCCGGCGCACTCTCATTTTGGGTCCCGCACACTTTCTACGGCGTCCGGCGCACTCTCATTTGGGTCCCACACACTTTCTAGGGCGTTCTGCGCACACCCTTTTGGGTCCCGCACACTTTCTACGGCGTCCGGCGCACTCCCACTTGGGTCCCGCACACTTTCTACGGCGTCCGGCGCACTCTCATTTGGGTCCCACACACTTTCTAGGGCGTTCTGCGCCCACTCATTTGGGTCCCGCACACTTTCTACGGCGTCCGGCTCACTCTCATTTGGGTCCCGCACACTTTCTACGGCGTCCGGCGCACTCTCATTTGAGTCCCACACACTTTCTAGGGCGTTCTGCGCACACCCATTTGGGTCCCGCACACTTTCTACGGCGTCCGGCGCACTCCCACTTGGGTCCCGCACACCTTCTACGGCGTCCGGCGCACTCTCATTTGGGTCCCACACACTTTCTAGGGCGTTCTGCGCACACCCTTTTGGGTCCCGCACACTCTCTACGGCGTCCTGCGCCCACCCATTTGGGTCCCGCACACTTTCTACGGCGTCCGGCGCACTCCCACGTGGGTCCCGCACACTTTCTACGGCGTCCGGCGCACTCTCATTTGGGTCCCGCACACTTTCTAGGGCGTTCTGCGCACACCCATTTGGGTCCCGCACACTTTCTACGGCGTTCTGCGCACACCCATTTGGGTCCCACACATTTACTACGGCGTTCTGCGCACACCCATTTGCGTCCCGCACACTTTCTACGGCGTCCGGCGCATTCCCACGTGAGTCCCGCACACTTTCTACGGCGTCCGGCGCACTCTCATTTGGGTCCCGCACACTTTCTACGGCGTCCGGCGCACTCTCATTTGGGTCCCACACACTTTCTAGGGCGTTCTGCGCACACCCTTTTGGGTCCCACACATTTACTACGGCGTTCTGCGCACACCCATTTGCGTCCCGCACACTTTCTACGGCGTCCGGCGCATTCCCACGTGGGTCCCGCACACTTTCTACGGCGTCCGGCGCACTCTCATTTTGGGTCCCGCACACTTTCTACGGTGTCCTGCGCACTCTCATTTGGGTCCCACACACTTTCTAGGGCGTTCTGCGCACACCCTTTTGGGTCCCGCACACTTTCTACGGCGTCCGGCGCACTCCCACTTGGGTCCCGCACACTTTCTACGGCGTCCGGCGCACTCTCATTTGGGTCCCACACACTTTCTAGGGCGTTCTGCGCACACCCATTTGGGTCCCGCACAATTTCTACGGCGTCCGGCGCGTTCCCCACTTGGGCCCCGCGCACTTTCTACGCCGTTCTGCGCACACCCATTTGGGTCCCACACACTTTCTACGGCGTTCTGCGCACACCCATTTGGGTCCCGCACACTTTCTACGGCGTCCGGCGCACTCTCATTTTGGGTCCCGCACACTTTCTACGGGGTCCGGCGCACTCTCATTTGGGTCCCACACACTTTCTAGAGCGTTCTGCGCACACCCTTTGGGTCCCGCACACTTTCTACGGCGTCCGGCGCACTCCCACTTGGGTCCCGCACACTTTCTACGGCGTCCGGCGCACTCTCATTTGGGTCCCACACACTTTCTAGGGCGTTCTGCGCACACCCATTTGGGTCCCGCACAATTTCTACGGCGTCCGGCGCGTTCCCACTCGGGTTCCGCACACTTTCTACGGCGTTCTGCGCACACCCATTTGGGTCCCACACACTTTCTACGGCGTTCTGCGCACACCCATTTGGGTCCCGCACACTTTCTACGGCGTCCGGCGCACTCCTACTTTGGTCACACATATGTTCTACGGCGTCTTTCGCACTTCTGCTGGGGTCCCGCACACTATCTACGGCGTTCTGTGGCGCACTTCTGAGTCACACCGTGCGGCGTTCCAAAAAGTACTTCCGAGATCCTGCCGTATTGATTGAAGCGTTGCCCCGTCAAATCCTGAGCAAAAGCCTATCAGTAACGGTGTTTATTTCACTAGTTCATTTTTACGAATAAGCAAACATCGGTTGGTTTTTAATAACATGTTTACGTGTTTTTGTCTTTCTTTACCCTCAATTTTGAGGTTCCGCAAAAATTGAGCTACCAACTTCAAAATTTGACAGGAGCTAGGTGCAAACAACACCAGCTCCCTGGCCAAATATGAGCTCTCTAGCTCAACGATAAGTGTTCCAACAAGATCGTGAACGCCAACTGAAAAAAAAAGGAGATGAACATTTTTTCGACCAAAATGACGTGGTTTTGACACTTTTTCTCCAATCTCAGGTAACCATTTTGGACCATTTTTTTAACAGTTATTCACCTTTCCAAAGTGTACTAAATGCAAAAAGAACGGTCTTAGTACGTTTACTCTGGACCCTGATACTGAGATCAGGGGGTTGCGCGATGGCGAATCAAAGCCAAATCTGGTGAGCGCTTCGCGCTCACCACAATTGAAGCGTTCACCATTGAAGGAGTTTCGCAAAGATGGAAATAAAAAGTAATCAGATGGTGCAAGGCCAGGACTATATGGTGGATGTGGCAAAACATCCCAACTGGGGATGTGCGGAAAAATATTTTTGGAAACAGAAAAACAGAAAATCTAGTTTGACAGAAAACAGAACAGAAAAATCTCCGAAAACGGGCAGAAAACAGAAAATTTTCAAAAATCTATGAAGAGTGTTCAGCGTACACTTCATATGAGGCTGTTGTCCACGTAAGAATCGAGATAGATCGGTACATAATTTTTTTTTACGTTTTTATATTTTATATCGCTAGAGCACACCAAAAAACTCAAGTGTACGCATCTAGAATTCTCCTGAAACTTTATAAAAAATTCTTACAAATTTCCAAAGTTGGGCATTTTCTGAACATTCTTTAGCATAGATCCTTAACGTAAACGAATTCTTATGATAAAAATTTTTTACAAGGGGTGATCAACCATGAGGAATCGACTGGCGTTGTCAGAGTTTGCGAAATCGCGCCCTATTGAAAAATAAATTTTTTATATTTTCTCTGCGCACAGATCCTGCAGAGACGATGCTCAAAAGATGCGCCGTAGTCGTTTTGATATACAAAAAATATAAAATAAAAAATCGAAAGACACAAAACACCTCACTTTTTCGATCGAATGACGCTCGCAGGCGAAAAACCCTCAGGCAAGAGGTCGCTCATGCACTAAATCGAGAAAAAAAATGGATGCATTAGTAGCTGACCACGATGAGCTGACATTATTTCGCGCGATGGAGTGCATGAGCGGACTTTTGCACGAGGGTTTTTCGCCTGCGAGCGTCATTCGATCGCAAAAATGAGGTCGTTTGTGTCTTTCAGTTTTCGATTTTATATTTTTTGTATATCAAAACGACTACGGCGCATCTTTTGAGCATAGTCTCTGCAGGATCTGTGCTCAGAAAAATAAAAAATTAGTTTTTTTACAGGGTGAGATTTGTGAAAATTCTGACAACGCCAGTCGAATCCTCATAGTTGCTTACCCCTTATGAAAAATCTTTATCATGAGAATTCGTTTACGTTAAGGATCTATGCTAAAGAATGTTCAAAAAATGCTCAACTTTGGAATTTTGTAACAATTTTTTAAAAAGTTTCGGAAAATTCTAGAGGCGTACACCTTACTTTTTTCGGGTGCTCTAGCGATATAAAATATAAAAACGGCAAATAATTTTTTTTGTGTACCGATCTATTCCGATTCTTACGTGGACAGCCTTATATACGAAAATTTTATTTTTTTATTTTATTTATTTATTTATTTATGCGTGGGAAGACCACGCGAAAAAAAACAACGATTGTCAAGAATACGTAGGAGCAAATATCTGATAAGCAATACAGCTTAAAACGTTGAATGTGGGGTTAGATACAAAAGAAAACAGAATAATGTGCATGACATTGAACATTAGCGAGATAGGCACTAAACGGAGCAGTATCTATCGAAAAGCCTCTTAAATTGCTGAATAGAAGTGGGTAGCGCATAATTTTAGAAAATTATAGGAATTCTGAGCCTGCTCTCTGAGTGAAAAAGTTTGCACGCGTGTTCCTCCTAGCTTTTGAGAAATGAATTTTGTTCTGACTTCCTCGTGTGTTAGACGGCAAAGTTGAGTTTTTGAATTTCTGAAAAGTTTTTGAATTTTTCACAATATTGAAATTTTTTATGCATTTTAAAGTGATCTATGGTTCTTTCAATGAATTTTTAAAATCTAACAGTTGGCTATAGCAAGGAGTATAGACCCCAAGAAGTGCAGATTATGAGTGCGAAGAGATGACATGAGTTTGTCTAACATTCTTCCCAACAGGCAATATAAGCCCAATCACTCTATCAGAAGCTCAAAATGTTTGTGCAAGAAGTACGTAGATACCGTCGGAGCAAACTTTCCCTTCTCTAGTGAACATATTGTGACACTTATTTTTGGATAACTGCTGGTTTGAACACTGTACTACTCCTCAGAGCCGAAAGTCACGCCCGTACCGCGCGGCTGTGCCGTTAGAGTATAAATGACCTGACGCACCGTTCTCTCCACCGTTGAGAGCCTCTCGTACCTCTGTAGCAGAATTATCATCCGCCTCATAGCCTTACCATCAGTTTCTTGGCCCTTCATCTTAATTGAATTCTGCACCATCTGCCGTGTAGTGAATTAAAGGCAGTGTTCACGATAATCTTCGATTTTGAGATTAATCGCTAAATCGATTGTTTGGCCTCCGGGTAGAACTGAGATGACGAAGAAATTGATAAAAACGCACCAGAAGGGCACGAAATCCTCTACTCTCAACCTACCTTTTTACTCTCACTGGAACTGTTCGTTGTGACAATGAAATCTTTTGTGGACCCATCCCTTGCGATTCTCTACTCTCTACTGCTCCGTCCTTTCCTTCGGACCCTAACTAATACTGTTTTGCCTAAAATATTCTTCCATTTTTGATTAGCCCCATTTTTTACCGGTGACAACCACCGTGAGCACGCTCATCCAGTCGGACAACTAGCACAGGCCAGGGAATAATGTCACTGAAATAAGACGTTTCAAAGCTTTCAGGCCGTTTCTTCGTAATTTTGGTAACACTTGGTTGCCAACGCATTATTTTGAGTGGGAAACTCGGGAACGAAAATCATCGTGAACACTCCCTTTAAAATACGTACTCAGGGTTTGCGTGCATAGCACAGTTGGGGACCACATTACCCGCTCCATCAAACCGGTTGCGCTGGAGAGTTCTTAGTCTCTGCCCATGCATACTTTTTGTTCATACTCGAGCGACGCGCCAGTGCGGTTATGAATAGTGGGCGTTAAGTAGTATTAATGGCTTACTATTGTTAGTATACAGTAACATTGCAGTTTTCCCTTTATTTGACTGCAACGCGCACCATCTGAGGGAATCCTCAACAGCGAACCTGCGGGAGAGGGCTGGGGTTCAATTCCCCATACCTCCAAAATTTTTCATTTTTCTAAACAATTGCAGTCCCCGGTGTTATTTTCGCACTTGAAAGGTGTAATTTGCACCATAACTAAACATCGGTGCTAAAAATCGGATGGTTTCAAGGCGAAATGGAACATGTTATTCGTACGATGCAGACACTCGGCCATCCTCGTCAGCGATTGAACACACCTAGCGGTCGTGGGGGTATTCACTCTTTCACTCACTCACTCACTCACTCATCCCGTTAGCTGGCGGCTGGCGGAGCAGGATGACCTCTCAACCAGTACACTGCTGTAGGTGCCATAGGAGCTCTTGTGGCCTGAACGATACGCTTCCATTCAGTACGGTTCGCAGCAATTAATCTAGCATTAAGGACACTGCACCGTTGGGACTTCAGATCCGCCTCGACTTGCTTCAACCACGTCTTTTTCGAGGCTGCTCTCTCAACCTTCCGCAGTGCAGGGCGCTCTCTCCATAACATTCTCTGCGGAAGTCGGTTTGTTTCCATTCTGCATACGTGTCCGAACCAGCGCAGCCTTCTCGTTCAAATTTGTTCTTCGATCGTGGGCTGAAGGTCGCAAGTGTCTCGGATAACGTCGTTCCGTATTCGATCTCTTAAAGTTATCCCGAGGATTTGCCGCAAACACCGCGTTTGGAAGACCTCTAGCCTGCTGTGATCCGACTTCAGCAACGTCCACGACTCTGACCCGTACAGTAGGATTGGCACTATGAGCGCGCGAAACATCCGGATCCTTGTCTTGATTGACACATTACCCTTCTTCCATAAGCACCAGCCCAGCGAAGCAAAAGCAGCCGATGCCTGCCCGATCGTGCACAGTATCTCCGATGTAGCCACTACCTATCGCTCTTGCACCACCGATCCGAGGTACTTGAACTCCTTGACTTGCTGAAGCTCAGCTCCCTCGAGGAACACAGAAGCACGTGAACCGGCTGAAGCTCAGCTCCCTCGAAGAACACAGAAGCACGTGAACCGTCTGACGTCATGACTTTAGTCTTCTCCCTATTAATCCGCAGCCCATACGATTCCGCGATTTGTGCCATATCATTCAACAAAAGCGTGGCTTCCATGTCAGTATCGGTGAACACTGCGCTGTCGTCCGCAAACATCAAATCCGTGACAAAATCGTTATCGCCAAATTGGACCCCTCTTCTATTTTCGAAGGTCTTTCTCATAATAGCATCCACCACGGTATTAAAGAGGAGCGGCGAAATCACATCTCCCTGCCGGACGCCTGCATCGACTCTGAATTCTTCGAATAGCTTGTTTCCGACACGGACACAGCTAGTCGAGCCTCTATAAATTTCCTGCAGAAGCTTCATCATTTTTCCTGGCATGTGTTCGCATTCCATCGATCTCCATAAGGCGGGCCAGTGCACGCAATCGAATGCCGACTTGAAGTCTATGAAGGTGATAACGACGCGCTCTCCACAGCGGATCCTTTCCTCTATAACTTGACGAAGTGCGAAAATTTGATTGCTGCATCCTTGACCCGGACGAAAACCTGCTTGTTCTTCGCGACAGGTACTCTCCCGATGGCGTTGAAGTCTGGACTGGATAGTTCTCGTAAAGACTTTACCAACAATCGACAACAGGCTGATCCCGTGATAGTTTTTACAGTATCTATCGTCGCCCTTCTTCGGCGTCGTGGGGGTATAGATCAAAGTGGAGCGCTCCCTTAGCATGGGAGTTCTACGTGTTACGTAGTATTAATTGTGCTATCGAAGTAGACGGAGTCATTCAATCGGCAGTCGGCAGCGTAAGGTGTGGTCCTGTGGTGTAGTGGTTATCACGTCTGCTTTACACGCAGAAGGTCGCCGGTTCGATCCCGGCCAGGACCTTTTTTGGGCTTATTAGTTTTGTTTCGACCATTCTCTATCTTTTTCTATTGTGCTTCTCTCATAAAATACCAGCTGGCCATAGCATTGAGTTTTGTGGAGGCTTAAATTGAGTCATTCGAACAGGAGTATCGTATACTATAAGCGTCTCTGAAGTGAAGTGAATATAAGTTCTGAGGAGGATTGGTGCTGTGGAGTAATGGCCATTGGCTTTTAACACGAGGCTCGACGATATTGAACCTTCCGGGTTTTTTTTTAAGTAACTACTCACAGGGTAAGGGTATATTCACTATAAGATAAAGATAAGGATTGGGCTTTCTGAATCCCTGTTGATATGCGCAGCGCATTTGAGGTGTCTTCATCTACCCAAACGAATCTGTTTCCTATTAAAGGACCCCAGAGGGATAGCTGGTTTGGTTCACCTCGGCGAGGATCGAACCCGATCGTGTACAACGAACAGCAGCGCTTCCTACCACCACGCCTCACGCGCCCTTATGGATATTCGCTACAGCGAGATAAAAGTGTCTAGCGTGGGGGAACTGCAGAGAGTCTGTGTGAAGTACACCTTCAACCTACTGGCTTAGCTTCGATTAATCCGGCCACTTTTTTCAAAGGCAATCATGCTACAAGTCGCGGTTCACGTTTTTTTTTCTGTTTTCTGTCGAATTTTTGCCTATTTTTATAGAAAACGGAAAAAAATGGCCAAAAATCGGCAGAAAACAAAAAACAGGGAATTCCGCACTTCCCTGATCCCAACCAAGCTCCAATAATTTTTGCCGAGTGACTAAAGATGTGTGTGGTCCTGCATTGTGATGATGAAATACAACACGTTTTCGATTTGTCAATTCGTCGCTTGGTTAGTATCAGGGCTGTGCGGAACTCTTTTTCAAGATTTTTGGAAACGAAAACGGAAGAAAATTGGCCAATAAACGCCGGAAACGGAACAAACCAAAAAAAATTAGGTTGTCTCATTCTCAAGCTTTGCTGCTGCTCATTGCCCGCAGCTCTAATTCAATAAGCAATGACTTCAGTCAACAAACTATTACTTCTTCAAAAAAAGAGTCACTACGAGGCATTCAACGATTTCGAAGTCTCGCTTCTGCAAATTCGAGAAGGAAACCTCTAGAAATACTCATTATATGTAGCCGCCCTTTGAAATAGTGTACAGCAGCAGGGGTCTGCGATAATTGCCGTTAGCCGACTGCAGAGTGCTGGCTGTCTTGGGGTTTGCCGTTTGCCGAAGTTTTATTTTTCGTTGCCGCACACCTCTGGGGTACAGCTTGTCCCCCGGAAAGCAGTCCAAGCGACACCAGGTGTCCTTCAAGGCTGATCAGAAAAAGAATTTTCAGATCATCATCTACTACTTTGTCTTCTTTCGAACCATATTTGTCTATTGGAGTGTTGATTTTAACGACTGAATTTGAAAATTGAAAAAAAACACCTTGGCCAGATGGGAAATTCTCTTATGATCTGCCTAAAACGAGCCTGGCCGTTGCCCGTGGTCACCTACACCTGTCTCCGCCGAGACTCCTTTCTAGAAGGTAGGCTGCACTTGCGAAAACAAAACTATCCCAAACAAAACTATTTTGTTGCTGTCGTGGCGATAAACTAGCAAAGAAGTGGAATTAGGAAGCAAAGCTCCACGAAATCATTGAGTCTCAGAGAAAAAAACCTAAATTTTCGGAGAATAATCCTCAAAAGGCGGTTGGACTCCTGCCACGTCCATTTCGTGTCATCATTTAATAGAATTCCAATCTCCGGCCCCTAAACTTCGTGAATGAACTTAGCCAATCTCAGATATTCGCTTGAACGCAAGAGGTCGGATGTAATTTTCAGCGTCTTCTGAAACCTTCAAATATTCCTGCCCAGACCTACTATTATAGATCGTGTTCCACTAATTTATTCCGTTTCCGGGCCCGAAAACTCAGAAACGGAAGCGGAACGGATCAGCCCAAAATACACCGGAAATACGGAATCGGAAACGTAACGGTTCTGCACAGCCCTGGTTGGGATGTTTTGCCACATCCACCATATAGTCCTGGCCTTGCATCATCTGACTAATTTTATTTCGATCTTTGCAAAACTCCTTGAATGGTAAAAAATTCAATAATGATAAGGATGTCAAATCGTAACTAATTCAGTTTCTTGCTGATGAAAGCCAGAAGTTTTATGAACGTGGAATTATGATGCTGCCTCAAAGATAGGGTCATTGCTCAAAATGGTCCATACATTACAGAATGAAAACATTTCGTTCCATGAAAAAATTATCTTTTGTTTTCTATAAAAAAAATCGCAACAACGTAGTTGTTAACCCAATATTTAGGCAAGCTGACATATCCCACCAATTTTAGAGCTCTGAAAATGCGCATCTTAGAAGTTATGGCCACCTGAAAACAGCTGTGGGTCCGATCAGCTGGCATTCCTAGGTCGATAATCTACCACTTTTTCATAGACTGCTGGTTCGACCGTAAAACAACATGACAGTTACTGTATAATGTCCACATTCAGAAAAACTTCGAAAATGATTTTAGCGCGAAATTTAAATCCACTTTCATAGTGTGTCCAGACTGGCTTTCCTTTACGATGGAAGGTTCTTCGTGGGCCCTTCTGACACTTTTCGTTCACTGGAGAGGTCTAACTACACAAAAACATGATAAAATTATGAAAAGTTTTCTACGCGTACGATGCCCTTAAATTCCCTCCGTGGGGGGGAGAGCTTCGAGTGAATCTGGTTTTTTATTTCAAAACGCTTTCAGAACCACCCGATGGATTTTAGGTTGATGCAAAAGTTTCAGGACTTTTCACGACTTCGAATAAAAAACATTTATTTCAAAAACAAACAAGGCTCACCCAACAAAATAATTTCCATCACATTCAAGGATCATTCGCCACCGATTGGGTAGATCATGAATTCCCGACGCGTAGAACTCTGGCAGTTTCGAGTCGAAGTGTTCTTCTAACTAGGGAGTGACCACATCTGTCTGCCAGAACTACGCTTGTAGCCATGTTTTTCTGATCTACCACCTTCCGGGTATTTGTAAAAACCCTAATTTAGCTGCCCGAGTAATGATAGAATTTTCAATTTTTTTAAACAAAAAAATTTAAAAGAAAATTTTCCGCCCAAACTTCTTTCAAAGGGGTACTTTGAGGCGCTGAACACGAATATGAGTCGCGTTTCCGTTAATTCGAACGATAAGGACAGTTTACAGCAGATAAATTTTATTTTACCTACAAAGCTCGCAACTTCTACGCCCAGAACTTTTTCTTTTAGTATTACTCGGGCAGCTAGGATAGGGTTTTTATGACTACACGGGAGGTAGCCGATCAGAAAAACCTGGTCTCATGGACAGTTCTGTAGACCAGGTCTAGTCGTTCCCTTGTAAGGCCATTTTGACTTCGTCATCGTTAGTGAACTGTTTTCCATCGAGGAAGTGCTGCATCGAGCGGGACAGATGGTAGTCGGAAGGGGCAAGATCTGGGCTATATGGAGGGTGAGGAAGAACTTCCCAGCCCTAGTCCAGCAGTTCTGGGATTAATACTGTTCGCCTTCTTCACGACAATGCTCAGCCACACGTTTCTCGTATAACCCGACAGAAACTGCTGGACCTGGGCTGGGAAGTTCTTCCTCACCCTCCTTATAGCCAAGGTCTTGCCCCTTCCGACTTCCATCTGTTCCGCTCGATGCAGCACTTCCTTGACAGAAAACAGTTCACTATCCATGACGAAGTCAAAATGGTCTTGGAAGAATACTTCGACTTAAAGGCATCGTAGACGGTGAAAACCATATTTGGGTTTATGCGTTCATTCGGACTAGTGGGTCATGACAATGTCACTCACAAAGTTTGACGTTTTAAAATCGCCTCTGAACGAAGATAAGCTTACCTCAAAACGGCATCCTGGGTTTGGAAGGCCGGCCTTGGGGTCGATCCGTTGTTAGGCGTCATTCATAGTCCTCACCGCAAGCGCGGCACGCGCGTGACGCGCGGGACGAGCGGTGGACTATGAAACTTTTTTCCGCGCGGCACGCGCGGGACGCGCAGTAAGAACTTTCATAGTCCACCAGCGCCGCCATGGCGGCGCCGCCCAAACCGCCGTGGCGGTTTTACCGTTTCAATCAATACTTGCTTCTCGATTTGAGTCCACTCCAACATAAATAACTCTGGGACTATCCAGCGCTACCGCATACGCAAATGCAAGCCAGAAATTTATGTGCATGTCACAGTAAAGACCCGACTTTCACCCGCATCGCAATGGCGGTGCCGCCGGAGATTTCATAGTGGCTTCCCGCTCGTCCCGCGCGTGCCGCGCGGTGAGAAGTTTCATAGTCCACCGCTCGTCCCGCGCGTCACGCGCGTGCCGCGCTTGCGGTGAGGACTATGAATGACCCCTTACAAGGAAGAAAACTCCGTGGTTGCTGCCGACGGGAGCGCCTTGACGTGTCGTAGGGCGCAATGCACACGTCAGTCGATTCCACATACGGCATCGCTCGGAAGCTGCTGGCGGTGATGGACGCAGCCGGTTGGTAACCCATTTTTATTTAGCTGAATTCGTAGTTGAGCGGCATCATCGGTGAATTGCTTTCAACGCTGCGCCAAAGAATGAAGCGTAAAACTGCTCCTTGCGTTCTCCTCGCAACTATCCCAAGTTGATGTTTCCGCGAAATTCAAATTTGCGAAGAACTTTCTAAAAATGGGTTTTTCTTGAAAAGTTGACAATTTTAGGGGGGCCTTCTGCTACCGTTAGTCTTTATAGGGATAGTACCACACGAAAGCGTCAAAAACCCAAATATGGTGTTCATCGTGCACGATGCCTTTAAAACTGCCAGTGTTCTTCGCGTCGGGAATCCATGATCAGCGCAATCGTTGGCGAAGGATCCTTGAATGTGATGGAAATTATTTTGTTGGGTTAGCCTTGTTTGTTTTTGAAATAAATATTCTTCTATTCAAAGTCGTGGAAAGTCCGGAAACTTTAGCATAAACCTAATACTATCTATAGGCATGCGCTCAACCAACAATCGGTACATGTGGAAAACGGTATTATGTACTCTGTTCAATGTTCAGAGAATGTGCTTCACTCAAACTTTGCACAAGGCGGTTAATCTGGGGGTGAATCCAAATGGACACCCTAGCAGAAACTACACAGTTGTACTAGTGCGGCATATCGTGACAAGTTAGAACCTACATTAACGAAGCACCCTCCTCCTACAAACTCAAACATAATCATAACTTACTCCTCAGTTCTCAGCAAGGACAGTTTTTTTAAGTTTTCCGTTTTCCCCTTGTATCAAAACTATAAAGGCACTATGGGGGATAGCTGCGAGTCTTGACGATATATCCAATCTCAGTCTTTCATTTTTCATTGAGATATGTCATGCTACTATCTGCTACTATTCTACGTGGTTTAATGCTCACTACCGCAGATGAAGCTCATGTGGAAGAGAGACATGAAGGTGGACACTCCAAAACAGGAGATTGTGCACTATTGAGTTGTTCCTCCAATAATATTGAAGCATATCTAGGTTTTCTCGTGTGCATACAAGAAGGAACATAAAGGTGGAATGCCGAGAAAGGGAATTCTGGGACAGAAGAGGATGAATGGTGGTTGATTTTCGAACAACACCAATAGCTTCGCGGAGATCCAAAACGTGCTCCAGCCAAATCCCTAGTGACGCCCATCTCGAGGTGTGTAAAACGCAACGAAAGCAACTCCATAGACTTCAAGAAAGCTTACCGCTACCATCCGAGGGTGTATAAGGACGACCCGAACGCATCATACACGAAGTAACGAAGCTGCGTAATTGGTGAAGATGCACATCTTGAACCTGCTCTCGTTCTGGTAATAACCCAGAGCTTTTTCGTCATAGCAATGTCTGTTCCGGCAGAAGACAGTAGTGAGTGGGCGCCTACTGTCAAAACAGACATTGTTATGTCGAAAATGTGTTGGGTTATTATCAGAACGAGAGCGGGTTCAAGATGTGCATCTTCACCAATGGTGAAGCTTTGTTACTTCTTGGGAGGTGCGTTCGGGTCGTCCTTATACACCCTCGAATCGGAGCGGTAAGCTTTCTTGTGGTCTCTGGAAATGTTTTCGTTACGTTTTACATACCTCAAGATGGGCGTCATAGAGGGATTTGGCTAGAGAACGTTTTCGACCTCTGCGAAGCTGTTGATGTTGTTCGACAATCAACCGCCAATCATCATCTCCTGCCCCAGAATTCCCTTTCTCGGCATTCCACCTTTACGTTCCTTCTTGTATCGGCACGAAGAAAACCTAGATATGCTTCGATATTAGTGGAGGAACAACTCGGTCGTGCACAATCCCCTGTTTTGGAGTGTCCGCCTTCGTGTCCCAATTAAAGAAGGGCTTCTTTTTGGGTAGTGAGCATGAAACCACGTAGAATAGTAGCATGTAGAAGCATGGCATACTTCAATGCAAAATGGAGTATTGAAATTTGATATATCGTCAAGATTCGCAACTATCCCCATGGTGCCTTCATAGTTTTGATACAGGGGGAAAAGGAAACTTTGAAAAAATTTCTTTGCTAAGAACTAAGGGTCAATTTATAATCATGTTTGAGTTTGTAGGAGGAGGGTGGTACTGGGATCATCGCACAAGGAACTGTGAATTTCAGTATCTTCAAAAAATAGGGTGCCTTTATAGTTTCGATACGCACTGTAGATATCGATAGGCCTCAAACCATGGCTAAAACTTGATTATCGTTTCTAGAATTCCACCCCCAGATGGCCACAGCCTTATTTTGGGCGCTGAACACGATCATCATATCCTTTTCTAAAATTATAGAGATTACGGCGCGTCCAGGAAGGTATAATAGGTGCAAAAAAAACCGTCTTGAGCCTATAATAACTTCTTTGAAACAGTAGCTCAGGACGAAATACTGCGCAGTATTACTACAGCTGCTCAAGAGATAATAAGGACACTAATCGTTTAAACAGATGCGTTAAGCGCTCTAAATACTGCCCTTGTTAGTAGGCTCTCTAAACCCGTGGCAGTACCTGCTTAAAGGCAGTGTTCACGATAAGAATCGTTTTTCTGCTTTTCCGCCTATCTTGAAGACGGTCCCATGCTGATTCCAATGATGTTTTTGTAATCGTACAAAACCTTCTAGAAATGGAGTTATGGTCCCTCGAAAACTGGGCTAGGGAAAATGGTGGACGAGTTGTCCGGGGCTTGTAACTTCCGTCTTTTGCAGCCGATGTATGCGAGCTGACCTGAGTAAAGAGAGAAGTTGGGAATAAAGGGAAGAACGGGGCAATTGATCGGAAACGATCGCTCATCTCACAATCTCGAGCATTCATTTGTTCACGTCGGTGGGCGTGGAAAGTGCATCTGGTGTGTGACCAGCTGACGGATGTCCAACTTTCGGGCCGTACGGGGACCGTTCCGAGCTCATTTTTCTTAGTTTTTTCAACTTTAGGGTTGCGCTAGGCCCCGCAGCAGCCGATCTCCACCAAAAAATCAGACATGGTTTTTATCGCGGACACTGACTTTAAACTCACTTTTAGTTTTCTCCGATGCGGACGAGTCGTCGATCGCTGCCGACTCAAGTGTTGACGGTCGAGTTTCCGGCATTTCGACACGCCTCGGTCATCCGAGAGGAGTGATGCAGTTTCTGCCGTCTATGGGGTGAGTGCGAGTGTGCTTGCAGATGTTCGCTATCGCGAGTTCTTAAGTATGAATATGTGTTATGTACAGAAACGACCTCTTCATGCCATCACCGCATACCTACCGCGGCCGAACATCGCTGACACGAAAAACTTCTGCTCCAGAGGCTTTCATGTCGCTGACCGATGTGCTCTCCGGCTCAGTGCAGTCGGTTGTCGATCAACCAGCGATTAGTCCGAGAGGAGCAAGGTGAACCAAACCTGTCATACCTTCGGTTCCATACGTTTGTTTTGTGCTCCATCCAGCATTTCCTATAGACAAACCATTCCACAGCGGAAGACAAGTGATTACGTCAGCGGCGAAAAGGCTGGCAGGTGAACGCAGTGTGAATAGTTGGAAATAGTTTCTAATAGCATGTAACTGCATTTACATACTTGGTTAAATGTATTAAATAGAAATCACAAGTAACTGAGTTGAATACAAAACTTAGGGTTCAAGGAGGCCTCTAACCTGCACCGCATATAGTCTACAGCAATGTTAGTAGGACCTTGTGAGGTTGCGGACTCGTCCTAACTTACGGTAGTTTTTTAGTGGTATCACTCGTTTTTCCGGAACAGCTCTGATAGATCGGTGAGTCTGTGTGTTCACCAATACGACTACATCTGTGGAAGCAATGAAAACAGGTGAAAATCCTGAAAGTTTAGGTTCCTGGCAAAAGTAAAGATTTGGCATGGTCACAAAAATATACTTAGTAAAAAAGGGAAGATAAAGAAAAGTGAAAAAAAGGTTTTGAAATATTCCTGAGAACGATTTGGCGTAGAATAATTTGTTTTTCGGGAAATGAAGTGAAATAGTTGAAAGTATGATTTGGCAGTCGAGTTTGAACCAACTATTGATAAGAGTTGTGCAGAACGAGAGATCGCCTTGTCTGTGCTTATCCGTAGAACATATCAAAGCGAAAACACGCGTGTTGAATTTACTACCACTAATACGTGAAGACCGCTGCATTACAGCTCCCGAAAAAGTTGTGATGCTTCTCATTTCACGCGTGATTTCGCTTTGATATGTTTTACGGATAAGCTCATACAAGGCGATCTCTCGTTCTGCACAACTCTTATCAATAGTTGGTTCAAACTCGACTGCCAAATCATACTTTCAACTATTTCACTTCATTTCCTGAAAAACAAATTATTCTACGCCAAATCGTTCTCAGGAATATTTCAAAACCTTTTTCATTTTTCTTTATCTTCCCTTTTTTACTAAGTATATTTTTGTGACCATGCCAAATCTTCACTTTTGCCAGGAACCTAAACTTTCAGGAATTTCATTTATCTTTCCTAAAGGTTTCCTTTCTGACATGATTTATGCCTGGTGGTGTTAGATGAAAGTAAACCCGCTGATGTCCTGCCCCCCCCCCCTTCTGTGACGTCCTGCGCACTCCAACTGATAGCCTGCGCACTTTCTATGACGTCCTGCACACGCCCACTGATGTCCTGCACCCTTCCACTGGTGTCCTTCACACTTTCTATAAGGTGCTGCACACTCCCACTATAGTCCTGCACACTCCCACTAATGTCCTGCGCACATTCTGTTACATCTTGCACACTCCCACTATAGTCCTGCACACTTTCTACGGCGTTCTGCGCACACCCATTTGGGTACGTCACTTTCTACGGCGTCCGGCGCACTCCCACTTGGGTCCCGCACACTTTCTACGGCGTTCTGCGCACACCCATTTGGGTCCCACACACTTTCTAGGGCGTTCTGCGCACACCCATTTGGGTCCCGCACACTCTCTACGGCGTCCGGCGCACTCCCACTTGGGTCCCGCAAACTATCTACGGCGTCCGACGCACTCTCGTTTGGGTCCCGCACACTTTCTACGGCGTCCGGCTCACTCTCATTTGGGTCCCACACGCTTTCTAGAGCGTTCTGCGCACACCCATTTGGGTCCCGCACACTCTCTATGGCGTCCGGCGCACTCCCATTTGGGTCCCGCACACTTTCTACGGCGTCCGGCGTACTCCCACTTGGGTCCCGCACACTTTCTACGGCGTTCGGCGCACTCTAATTTGGGTCCCGCACACTTTCTACGGCGTCCGGCGCACTCTCATTTGGGTCCCGCACACTATCTACGGCGTCCGGCGCACTCTCGTTTGGGTCCCGCACACTTTCTACGGCGTCCGGCGCACTCTCATTTGGGTCCCGCGCACTTTATACGGCGTCCGGCGCACTCTCATTTCGGTACCGCACCCTTTCTCCACGGCGCCCGGCGCCCTCTCATTTGGGTCACGCACACTTTCTACACGGCGTCCGGCGCCCTCTCATTTGGGTCCCGCACACTTTCTACGGCGTCCGGCGCACTCTCATTTGGGTCCTACACACTTTCTAGGGCGCTCTGCGCACACCCATTTGGGTCCCACACATTTACTACGGCGTTCTGCGCACACCCTTTTGAGTCCCGCACACTTTCTACGGCGTCCAGCGCATTCCCACGTGGGTCCCGCACACTTTCTACGGCGTCCGGCGCACTCTCATTTGGGTCCCGCACACTTTCTACGGCGTCCGGCGCACTCTCATTTGGGTCCCACACACTTTCTAGGGCGTTCTGCGCACACCCATTTGGGTCCCGCACACTTTCTACGGCCTCCGGCGCACTCCCACTTGGGTCCCGCACACTTTCTACGGCGTCCGGCGCACTCTCATTTGGGTCCCACACACTTTCTAGGGCGTTCTGCGCACTCCCACGTGGGTCCCGCACACTTTCTACGGCGTCCGGCGCACTCTCATTTGGGTACCGCACACTTTCTACACGGCGTCCGGCGCCCTCTCATTTGGGTCCCGCACACTTTCTACGGCGTCCGGCGCACTCTCATTTGGGTCCTACACACTTTCTAGGGCGCTCTGCGCACACCCATTTGGGTCCCACACATTTACTACGGCGTTCTGCGCACACCCTTTTGAGTCCCGCACACTTTCTACGGCGTCCATCGCATTCCCACGTGGGTCCCGCACACTTTCTACGGCGTCCGGCGCACTCTCATTTGGGTCCCGCACACTTTCTACGGCGTCCGGCGCACTCTCATTTGGGTCCCACACACTTTCTAGGGCGTTTTGCGCACACCCATTTGGGTCCCGCACACTTTCTATGGCCTCCGGCGCACTCCCACTTGGGTCCCGCACACTTTCTACGGCGTCCGGCGCACTCTCATTTGGGTCCCACACACTTTCTACGGCGTTCTGCGCACACCCATTTGGGTCCCACACACTTTCTACGGCGTTCTGCGCACACCCATTTGGGTCCCGCACACCTTCTACGGCGTCCGGCGCACTCTCATTTGGGTCCCGCGCACTTTATACGGCGTCCGGCGCACTCTCATTTGGGTCCTACACACATTCTAGGGCGTTCTGCGCACTCCCACGTGGGTCCCGCACACTTTCTACGGCGTCCGGCGCACTCTCATTTGGGTACCGCACACTTTCTACACGGCGTCCTGCGCCCTCTCATTTGGGTCCCGCACACTTTCTACGGCGTCCGGCGCACTCTCATTTGGGTCCTACACACTTTCTAGGGCGCTCTGCGCACACCCATTTGGGTCCCACACATTTACTACGGCGTTCTGCGCACACCCTTTTGAGTCCCGCACACTTTCTACGGCGTCCAGCGCATTCCCACGTGGGTCCCGCACACTTTCTACGGCGTCCGGCGCACTCTCATTTGGGTCCCGCACACTTTCTACGGCGTCCGGCGCACTCTCATTTGGGTCCCACACACTTTCTAGGGCGTTCTGCGCACACCCATTTGGGTCCCGCACACTTTCTACGGCCTCCGGCGCACTCCCACTTGGGTCCCGCACACTTTCTACGGCGTCCGGCGCACTCTCATTTGGGTCCCACACACTTTCTAGGGCGTTCTGCGCACACCCATTTGGGTCCCGCACAATTTCTACGGCGTCCGGCGCACTCCCACTTGGGTCCCGCACACTTTCTACGGCGTTCTGCGCACACCCATTTGGGTACCGCACACTTTCTACGGCGTCCGGCACACTCCCACTTGGGTCCCGCACACTTTCTACGGCGTCCGGCGCACTCTCATTTGGGTCCAACACACTTTCTAGGGCATTCTGCGCACACCCATTTGGGTCTCACACACTTTCTACGGCGTTCTGCGCACACCCACTTGGGTCCCGCACACTTTCTGCGGCGTCCGGCGCACTCCTACTTCGGTCACACACATGTTCTACGACGTCTTTCGCACTCCTGCTGGGGTCCCGCACAGTATCTACGGCGTTCTGTGGCGCGCTTCTGAGTCACACCGTGCGGCGTTCCAAAAAGTACTTCCGAGATCCTGCCGTATTGATTGAAGCGTTGCCCCGTCAAATCCTGAGCAAAAGCCTATCAGTAACGGTGTTTATTTCACTAGTTCATTTTTACGAATAAGCAAACGTCGGTTGGTTTTTAATAACATGTTTACGTGTTTTTGTCTTTCTTTACCCTCAATTTTGAGGTTCCGCAAAAATTGAGCTACCAACTTCAAAATTTGACAGGAGCTAGGTGCAAAGAAAACCAGCTTCCTGGCCAAAAATGAGCTCTCTAGCTCAACGATAAGTGTTCCAACAAGATCGTGAACGCCAACTGAAAAAAAAAGGAGATGAACATTTTTTCGACCAAAATGACGTGGTTTTGACACTTTTTCTCGAATCTCAGGTAACCATTCCGGACCATTTTTTCAACAGTTATTCACCTTTCTAAAGTGTATTAAATGTGAAAAGAACGGTCTTCCTACGTTTACTCTGGACCCTGATACTGAGATCAGGGGGTTGCGCCATGGCGAATCAAAGCCAAATCTGGTGAGCGCTTCGCGCTCACCACAATATGAGAGCGGAAGCCGAAACTCACCGACCAATTACTTCTAAAAAATGATTGATAACATTATCAGGCTACAGTATGTTAGAAGAATCCGCAACCTCACCAGGTCCTACTTCCATTGCTGTAGACTATAGCTTTCAGGGTGAGGGTTTCAACAATACACTAGCGACACCGCTCTGCATCCCTTAGCTAGTTGACACAAGAACTGTGTGGGCACAACAGCAATCATCTGATAACGGGTATGATCTGGCAAGCTCAACTCGTCATTAAATTTGGGTTTCGAGTCCTGCCTGATCCACCACAGGTTTTACTAATACTACAACCTTAGGCTGAAGTAGCAATAAAACGGTAGTAGGTATTTCGCATTGTTTTCAGGTAGGATGTGGTGTACAGAATATTAGAAACGGACACCCTCCGAGGCTGGTCAGTAGGGTATGGATTGTAGTTTAGGTCACCCTCATAAGGGTGGTTATAAGATTATGAAGTCAACAGCAAGAGGTAATTTACATAGTTGGGTCCGTGGCTTGTCTCCTCGAGAAAAAAATCACTTGAAACTCACTCGCGGCTGGCGAGGGCGGTCGCGGGCCCCGACCCGCTAATCGATTCAGGACCAGAGAAGAGCGCAGCTGATCTGCTAACCGCCGTAGAGATTTAAACATCCCGCGCCAGCCGCCTGTGAGATTTATATGTTTTTTATTAAGGAGGCAAGCCACGGACCTAACTCTTAATGAGAGAGGTTGCAATTTGATCATATCCTCTGGCTCGGAGCCAAATTGACTCTGTTACTTCGAGCGCTCGCTTGTGCGTAGCGAGGGTAGAAACAGCGAGAAAGTGTGTGGAGAAGGAGGCGCAGCATACGCGCAGACGCACGCGATGAACGGAAATAAATTTCACTCCGAAACAGAGGATACAAATGGTCAGAAGTTATTACGAGCTGTTAATGAATCATTGTTAGGTATTTAGGTGTGGTTTTCATTAAGTAAACATTATGGCCCAATTTTGAATTCATGTTTTAGATTATTTCTATTAATACACTTCAGAAGAAACTTTAAACCCATTCACGGCCGCGTGTCTCACCGGTGGGACACGCGTTGACCACCACACTGAACCGCGCGTCCTACCGGTGGGACCCGCTTTTCGAAAATCGATTTCTCTGTCACAATGACGGATTTCCAAAATTTTCCCATGTTTAATGAATTTACTAATCCTTTCCTCGACCGCGGAAGTCTCGGCAGCTCTTTTATAGCACATTGTTGAACCTTTTGTGGAATTAGCGTGGACTCATTAGGAACAAGTCGTTGCAGAAACCTCTCGAGCTTATTATGAGTTCTTTTTCCTTTTACGGCCGTCTCTTAGCTTTACCAGCAGGAAGCCTATGATGAAATCACGTTCTGTTGACCTGGAAACGTGCCACTACCATGACTACACCAACCGCGACCCTGAAACCTCGGTTTTCGTCATTTTAGACTTTTTTACCCACCATAACGAAACCTATACCTGACAAAATTTAGAAAGAGATAGCAGGTTTCTGAATCGCATTCAAATAAACTCTTTTAAGTGAATATCACTGGAGCAGCAGCGGTAAAATAAGAAATTCCCTTGACCCTGCCGTGACTTCAGGCAGTTGTATATTTTGATAGGAAGTGTGCTATGAGCGGAAATTCTGGTACAATGTTTACTTCATTGATAGCTTCACTATGAAGATGACAAACGAAAATCGATTTTGAGTGGTGTGCCATTCGAGCAAACATGTCCCACCGGTGGGGCACGATAACGCAATATTGCACGCGGTCGGAACGTGCAGTCACCCAAAATTAGGCGTGGTCATGAAAGGGTTAACCACTGCAATGTCGTGGTAAGGCCTAGAGCATACTTCCCGCGACGGGCGACGCGACATAGTGTCTGTCATACATATCGACCGAAAATCGATATGGATCATATGCACTGTCGCTGTCACGCATCGCGGGAAGTATGCACTAGGTACAACTCAATCTCAAAAAAATTACGGCGGCCATGGTTTTAAACACTAAGAGTTTCATAAAAAATGGGACTAAGCAGATGCTTAGTGAATTTGCCAGATTTTCATTCTTATCCTGAACATCTAAGGTTGGTGCTAGTTGAAAGGGCCTACCACGACACTGATCGTCATCACTTTGATCAATGACGCCACCATGCCGTCATCTAGAGAAACTATTACAATGTCGCTCATAACATTGTTGTAGGCATTTGAACCAGAGCCAACTTTTATCATCTTTCTTATTTTCTCTTTTCGATTTTTTTTCAGCTAACTTTTCTAAAAAAAAACCTTCCTCACAGGAGCGGCTTTGTAACATTCATGAGCTTTAGGCGGAGAGGAGTGGTGGATGACCTGTTCGACTCACCACTAGATAGGAAGAGTTCGGAGAGTCTGGCTGGACTAAGTAGATTTTCAAAGCTTCTGAGGAGCTTCCGGTCAGGGCAGAGCTCCCCGGAGCGACATCCGACAATCAGTTGGTAGGCATTTTATCTATACCGCCCCAAATTCTAGGCACTAGTTCGCAAGTTCAGGCGTCAATATGGCTTCTCTGAGTCGGCTGGGGAAGAATGCCGTATGGAGGATTCGATGTTGCAGGCTGATATTTTACTCTGGAAGAAGCGTTCTCGAGCTAGTCTTAGGAAGCATTATAGGTAACGTTTATGCCTATTTAAGTGCTTCATGGCGTTAAATTTCTGTTTAGTGTACGAAATCTCGCCGCTAGGGAGCTGTATGACACTGAAAAGTCGTTCGTTGAAGGGCTGGAGTTCCTCGTGACTGTGGGTGATGATATCTTCGGTCCTCGTCGTAGTCGGCACAAGACCGGACTGAGCCGCGCTAAACCGTCCCTTGTGGTCGGCTGCATGTCAATACGCAACGCCACCGCGTACCGCCTTGTGCATCACGACTTAATCGAGCGCACTGCGTACGGCTCAGGCTGGTCACACACGTATCAACCGGGTGAGCCTCAGCTGGATCAGGCTGGACCAGGCAGGTTAAATCCGACTGTATCGAGGGATTTTTTCAACTTGACAGGGTAGTGTTTAGAGTGTCAAACGCATCTGCGAAAACGACTGGTACCGTTAGTATCTCTTGTGGCTCAATAGTAAAACTGAGCAGTATCCATCCCCGAGCTGCAGGTTCCAAAGAGTTACAAGCTTAAAAAGATTGTTTTTGAACTTTTATATCTTCCGAAAAGCGCATTAGTCTTCCCCCAAAACTACCACCCTGAGCGAAATTTGGGTGAAGGCCCATTTTCCATACTTTGTCCAGGCTAATAGTGTTTTGGACTTGTATGGATTTTTGGTTGGGCGTTTATTTATACCGATTAGGGGCAGAATAGAGTCTCGCCGCTGAGAGGCGCGGCAGCATGCAATGGAGGACAATCGATCGAGCGGCGCCGCGTGATCGATACTTCTCCATTGCATGCTGCCGCGCCTTTCAGCGGCGGGACTCTACTCGGCCCCTTACAGGGCTCTGGAAGGGTTTTAGAAAAATGTTCCAGATTTGACTTAAAATTCTCACAGGAGGTTTTTTCGGGGCGCTGATCACGAATCTGTGGTTTATTAGTCGATTTTCCAGTTTTCGTGTAATTTTGTTCGAAGCTTCCCAACCGGGGAAAATTTCGAGGGAGAATGCCACTTTCGAAGTTTTCGGAGTGCTACGGTAGATATTGCTCAAATTGTTTCTGGCGGGGTTATTTGGAGTGCTGAACACGGATCTGGAGTCTGTTTATCGAGTTTCTGCAAGTTACGGTAGATTACGGTGGGTATACGATAGTTTAGTCAAAATCTCAGATTTCACTCAAAATTTGTATACGATGGTTATTCGGGGTGGAGAATTCGAATTCAACGTCCTTCGTCGAGTTTTAAAGTACTTAGGTGGTTTTTGTCCTCCAAATAACATGTCACCTACCGTAATCTACAGTAAACCTCAGAATTTCAAGAAACGGATTTCAGATTAGTGTTCACCACCCTAGATTACCCCCACATACGAGTTTTGGGCTAAATCCAAGGAAGTTTTTTGAAACTCGCGAAAAATTGCGTGATAAAAATTGTACCCTTGCCTTTCCGCGAGGCTTAACAAATGCTCATAACTTTCTTGAAAGCTGCAGCTCGGGGCGGGATTTTGCGCATTTTTACTATTGAGCCAGAAGAGACACTAGCGATACTAGTCGTTTTC
Source organism: Aplectana chamaeleonis (assembly GCA_029168955.1). Classification (NCBI taxonomy): domain Eukaryota; kingdom Metazoa; phylum Nematoda; class Chromadorea; order Rhabditida; family Cosmocercidae; genus Aplectana; species Aplectana chamaeleonis. The sequence continues at coordinate 2,447,447 of JAPDOI010000051.1, forward strand.
GCAGACGCGTTGGACACTCTAAACACTTCCCTTGTGAGCAAGCAATGTATTTCATGGGCATCGACCGTGACAGCAACGGATGGCTCAGGCGTGCTCAGTCCGGCCACGAAGAGTGGAGTTTTAAGACCCATTTGCATGCTAATCGCCTCGGCTGGCCACAGCCGATCGGCCGACTATGATGGGAGCTTTCGGGCCGGAGGACTTAGGATCACTTCACAAAAAGTGCTTCAGAAGTATATGCGCCCCTTACGCCAACCACTTGAATGCACCCTGATTGAACCTGGGCTGGCTGACAAGATTTTCTACAAGGTGCCGGAAGTTCTGGCGCATCATCAGGTAACAATCCGGAAAGACAATCTTGATTTTTCCATCGGAATCACAAGATGCTTTCAGGTTCTTCTTGCCGCACTCAGCTCCAGAATCGAAGAATGGGACAAGGACAGTGTAATAGGAGACGTACTGCTGTCACATGTACGCCTTTATAATATCTTCCCGTATAGCAGAACAATCTCAAAAAATTTCAGTTTAAGCTAGGCACAAGTCTAGAGAAGATGCTGCGACATCGCAAGCAGTCACGCGCGATCGGTGCGACGCTCCTGAAGCATCACGCTAGGGAATAGCGCGGCACAACGCTAGTCTGAACACGACACCACTTACGCTTTGTGACCATATAGTGGTCGCACAATACTCTATCAGGCTGCGTTCAGAGTTCATTCGCGGCGTGACGCGAGGTTATAATTGGCCTGCGTAGCGACGGCGTCGCGTCACTTCGTCACTAGGGGTTCACAGTGAAGAGCGCGAGTATTACAAAATGACGCACAATTTGACGCACGAAGTATTGCTACCATTATTAAAAAAAATTGCTGTTTGTTTACATGAAATTGTGCGCGTATCGCCCACCTTTCACACTTAAATTTCTGCGCGACGCTATTTTCGCACCGCTCTGAACTATGCCATGGCGTCGCCCCGCGGAAACTTTGAACGCGGCACTAAGGCCGGAAGCACACTTTCGGCGACGAGCGAAGCGACATAATGTTCACAATGAATATTGACCGAAAATCGCACTGTCGCCGTCGCTGATCGCGGCAAGTATGATGGGGTTTCTCTTAGGGTCTGCAGAGCTGCAGCGACCAGCGAGTGGTCGCCGAGCGTCAGCGTTACCGCGGCGAAAATTTTTTCTTAAACAATATCGTCGCGGCGTGTGCTGCCACACGCTGGCAGCGAAGTTGGGCCTTTGCGGCGTCTAAACTCTATGCCATGCCTCGTTGTCGCCCTTCACACAGCGCCGGTCGACCCGTCGCCTATTGCATCCTTCTCTCATGTTTGTCGCTGCGAGCAACTCTGCGACTTAATCTGTGCAGGCCCCCTTAGGCCGGGCTCGTACTTCACGCGACCAGCGATGGTGTCAGTGCATATCGCATATCTGGCATGTCGATTTACATGAATGGAAAACATTGCGTCACGTCGCTCATCGCTGGAAGTATGATCTCGGCTTTAGGTCGGTTCATGCTGCCAGCGCGTAGGGACGCGCAGTTGTCGTCCACTGCGGCGTCACAGGGAATTGCGCGCGATTGTTGCGACAACTCAGGAGCGCGGCGCAGAGGTTTTGAGCGACAAGGGGTATGTTCAATCAGGTCATCCTTCGCGCAATCAGATTCCGCAGTGGTCGCACGACGGGTCTTGTTCATACTTCCAGCGTGAAGCGACGCGCAATGCGATTTAATCAATAATGATTAATATAAAGACTTCGCGTTAAGCCGCATTGGGAAGAGAGTATGAAATTGACCGAACTGTGCGCTTTGCAAAAGACTGCCTAAACCGTGCCCAAGAAGAATTCTATCTACTGATTTGTCACTAACTGCTCCATCCACTAGACTTGAAATTCTGAGGCGATCGTACGCCTTTATAGCGCGCCTCTCTTTCACTTTGAAGCTTGAACTTTTTAAGTGAATAGGAACTAAAGTAAACCGATTTAGAAAAGTTTATATGTTTTTTTTTTCAAGTTTGCCAAGCAATCAATGATCGAAACATACATATCGTTTGTGGACAACTTCAAATTCGCAAAGGCTGCTATCACTCAGGCGCGTGGAAAACCATCATTTGAGAAATATTATAATGTGAGTTCAACACATGTGTAAGAATTGAATTACTTTCTCTAAATTTTATTCGAAACATCCTCAAGAGTTTCAGAGATGTTGCCGTGATCACCGGAATAAACTCGATCTCGACTCTCTTCTGATCTCACCTATTCAAAGAGTTCCTAGGTCAGCCATCTTCTACTATGTAGGACTGGGGTGACATGAAAGGCACAGTCTAACCTCAGAATCGTTCCGCAGTTCTCCCGCTTACCTAAAAGAGATCGCTGTATTGATCACAACTAAAAATGTATCTAGAATCGCTCAGAACCCACTAGGAACAAAGTTATGGCTCCTCAAAGATTATGAATTTGAACGGGGAAAATTTCGTGGACGAGTTGTCTCGGTCCTGTACTTTCGCGTAATTCGCAGACAAAGCACTGGAGCAGTTTGAGATATGAAGCTGGGCCGAAAACTCAAGATCTCAGGAGATTCTCGGCTCCGAGCCGCACCGAATAGGAATCGGAGCCGCCTGACAGTTCGGCTCGTTCTCCCAATCTCCGGGCTACTGCTGTTGCTGTTCGGGCCAACCGGAATAGCCCGGACAGCAGCAGCAGCGGCCCGGAAAGCAACAGCAGTGGCCCGGACAGCAACAGGAGCCGACTCGCAGATAGGGAAAACGAGCCGAACAGTCAGGCGGCTAAGGGCCGATAATCGCCTGAGATAGATTTTGATGGAAGTCCTTCACACGCTTCGTCCTTACTCAGGTCAAGAACTTGTCGGTGGGCGCGACAAATTTTTCTTTGTTGTAGCGTGGCCGAGTTTTTCCTCTTTTTCCCTCGCTTATGAAAAAGAATTGAGTTTTTTTTTCGCTTAGCAGGGCTGCTAACGTTGGCATGGATCCCAGTGACACTTTGCCTTCTCCATTAAAGGTTATCGCACCTATGTTATAGCATATGACACCGAGTTTGCGCCAACCTTCAACGGGGAACGCCAAGTATCACTGGGATCCATGCCGACTGTACACACGGCAGACAGAATAAGAAGAGCAAAAATCAATGAGGCTTACATAAAAGTTCACGGTTTAAGTATTTATAGGAATGGATCAACTTACCACAGTTTTGTTCCTGTTCTCAGGCTGTTGAACTTAATCAATGTTAGTGAATTAATCAAGTGTTAAGATTTTGTCCACACAAAATTAAATAAGGAATTCCGCTCAGGCGAATCATGGCCCCGAGCCGCACCGAACAGGAAGTGGAGCCGCCTGACAGTTCGGCTTGTTCTCCCAATGTCTGGGCCACTGCTGTGGCTGTTCATGCCAACCGGAGCGGCCCGGACAGCAACAGCAGTGGCCCGGAGAGCAACAGCAGTGGTCCTGACAGCAACAGAAGCCGACTCGCAGACTGCGAACACGAGCCAAACTGTCAGGTGGCTCCGGGCCTAGAATCGCCTGGGCGGGATCTCATCAGTAAGGAAGGTAGCCCTATTATATGTATGTGAATGAATTTTATAGTCAGTACAAAAAGTTGGAGAACGACTAAGTCACATGCGTTGTCAGTCGCGACCAGGGATGACCGGAACGAAAGTTAAGAAATTCGGAAATCGTGTTCCGGGTTTTGGCACAATTTGTTTGTCGTTTCCTGAATCTGGGTGCGAAACTACCGAAAAAAACGCAACTGCGGTTTTCGGAACTCGGAACGCGCAAAGTTTACAAAATTCTTTATAAGTTGTCTTTGCCTCATTAGACCCAACATTTCCGCGTAGTGCAGCACTCTGTGCGATTTTCGGAAAGCGGAACGCGAAATTTCAAAAACGCGCGCAACTGCGGATTTCGGAACCAAACCGCGGACTTCCGCTCACACCTAATTACGACACAGAGTGAGAATATCGAAATTCGGAATGAGTAAGAAAATAAACTAGTAAATAGTTGGTGAGGTAGGTCTGGGTTGGTAATAAGCCATTGTACACAGTGAGTGAGAAGAAGAAATGTAGGATTAGGGTAACCAAAAATTACCAGTGAGGCTGGACTGTGCCTTTGAAGTGTTTTGGGGAGAGGTAGGATTTCCTACCTCTGCACTATGTAGTTCATGACATCCAGTTCAGGTATGAATTACTGGTTAAGCAGCTTATCAAACACACGCCAACCGAGCATGCCGATCACGAGGTGCTCCTGCGAGCACAAAGACACATTCACAACCTCGCCGTACGTGAAATTCTACTTATTTATTGTTGGATATTTATTACATATAAGACGCATGAGCGCTCTATGGGCAACCTAAAAGTGTCTCGACGTGAGCGTTGTGTCGGCCCACTTTTTGGCTGCATAGCCGAGCGCACGGAGAAGCGTTGAGTCGAACAGGTGAGTGCGAAGTCCTAGGTGAATTGGAGCCGCCTGACAATTTCTTACCCGCTGCTGTCGCTGCCCGAGGTCCCCCGTTTCACTCGGGCAGCAAGAGCAGTGGCCCGGAAAGCAACATCAGTGGCCCGATCAGTAACAGAAGCCGACCCGCAGATTGGGAGAGCGAGCCGAACTGTCTGGCGGTTCAGGGCTGAGAACTGCCCGAGCTGCCCGAGATTCCCGTCTTGCTCGCCTTCTTATTCCAAGTTCTTACTGCTACATAGTCGTTATCCATGTTCACTGAGATCTCAGGTACATGTAGGAACTGGTATCCTTTGTTAGTAAATCATCAGTCTTAACCTTAGTTCCGCGAGAAACGCGTACAGGTTGTGACTTCCATCTCAGACAATTCACGGCCTCGAGCCGCACCGTTTAGAAAGTGGAGCCGCCTGACAGTTCGGCTTGTTCTCCCAATGTCCGGGCCTCTGCTGTGGCTGTTCGTGCCAACCGGAGCAGCCCGGACAGCAACATCAGTGGCCCGGAGAGCAATACAGCAGTGGCGCTGACAGCAACAGAAGCCGACTCGCAGATTGGGAACACGAGCCAAACTGTCAGGTGGCTCCGGGCCTAGAATCGCCTGAGGCCTTAGCCTTCCTCTGGAGTTGTGCCATTTTTTCGTGCTGACTGCAAGGTCTGCAACAGTTTGAGAAATGCAAAAGTTTCAGGAAGGTTTCTGAGCAATTTCGGGACAAATATCTTCATGATCCATGTTACTTAGGTTTAAACATTCAGGTAGCGATCAATCAGCACAAAGAGGCAAATGAACAAATGGAACAGCGTCTGCGCGAAATCGAGGCGATTGTCGATGGACTAGACGACGTAAGTTCACCCTAATTGATACCAAAGGTAAAACGGTTCTCTGCTCGAAAATATGCTCAAATCCCATCAAAGCTGCTGACCTTTGCTCCACACTCGCTTGGAAGATAAGCTACGAGATAGATGGCAAAATGCAAAAAGCATAGGGGGCACCCGGATTTGAACCGGGGACCTCTCGATCTGCAGTCGAATGCTCTGCCACTGAGCTATGCCCCCACATCAATGCTGTGGCTATCTCTCGATGATATGTCCATTCTCGGTGAGTGCGCCTGCATAATCAAACAAACGGCCGTGGACGCGCCAGAGAGAGAGAAGGAGAGAGCCGACTGCGTCAATAGGAAGTCAGCAATGTTCAGATATGATAGCAATTACATAGAAAGTAGCGGCATTTGAGGGAAATCTGAGGCAATTAAACCAGAAGTGTATCAGATTCGTCAAAAAATCACAAAAATTCAAGGCAAAAGCGCGAAATTCCGTCAAACATTGAATGAATTTCTAGCGGAAATTGGACAAATTGGAGTGAAATTAGACTGAAATTTGAGAGAAATCCGTGAAATGAAAGCGAAAATCATTACGTTTGATAAATTTCATAAGCTAAAGCACAAAATGCGAAAGGACGTTTGTGAAATCTGCTTGAAAGAGCGTAGAAAAATAATAATGGCCCAATGAACTCAAAAATCGTCGAAAATAGTGCTAACAAGGGAAGTATACAAAGCGTAGGTCGGATCTGCCAAAACGACTAGTGTCGTTAGTATCTCTTGTGGCTCAATAGTAGAACTGCTCAGTATCCCACCCCGAGCCGCAGGCTCCAAGAAGTTACAAGCTTAAAAAGCTCATTTTTTGTGCTTTTTGTACCTTCCAAAAAGCGCGTTAGTCTTCGGGAAATCCGGAAACGGACCTCATAAATGTGTGCAGCGTCAAAATCTACCCACCTGAGCAAAGTTTGAGTGAAGGCATATTTTCCGTTCTTTGTCCAGACTAACAGCGTTTTGGACTTGTACGGAATTTCGGTTGGGCGTTTATTTCTATCAATTGAGGGCTCCGGAAGCATTTTGGAAAAATGTTCCAGATTGGCCCTAACATTCTTCCAAGGGGATTTTCGGGGGCGGTGATTACGAATCTGTAGTTTATTAGTCAATTTTCCAAAGTTTTCGGCTCATTTCGTTTGAAGCTTCCCAACCAGGGAAATTTTCTAGGGAAAAACGCCACTTTCGAGATTTCCGGTTTTCTACGATAGATATGTCTCAAAACCATTCTCTGAGGGTTGTTTGGAGTGTTAACACGAATCTGGAGTCCGTTTATCGATCTTTCGCAGATTACGGTAGATTACGGTGGGTATACAGTAGTTTGGTAAAAATCTCAGATTTTACTCAAATTTTGTATACGGGGGTTCTTCGGGGTGGAGAATACGAATTTAACGTCCGTTTGTCGATTTTCAAAATACTAAGGTGGGTTCTGACCCCTAAATGACACGTTACCTACCGTAACCTACAGTAAACCTCAAAATTTCGACAAATGGACTCGGGATTCGTGTTCACCACCCTAGACTACCTCTATATACAAATTTTGAGCTAAATCCGAGAAAATGTTTTGAAACTCCAAAAAAAAGTCCTGATGGGGTACCCTTGCCTTTTCGCGAGGCTTGAAAAATGCTCATAACTTTTTTGAACCTGCGGCTCGAGGCGGGATACTGCGCATTTTTACTATTGAGCCAGAAGAGATACTAACCATACTAGTCGTTTCGGCAGATCCGACCTACGCTTTTTATACTTCCCTTTATAAAGTCCAAGAAACACCGCTGGAAGAATCTCGAAAAGTTGACTATTCCGAAAACTCGGATAAATTCTTACAAAACTGGGGTAAATTTTCGGTCAATATTGAGGCTGCTTCGGGGGATGTCAATGAATTTAGCTCGAATAATCGGAAAATCAAAGTAAACTGGACGGCTGTTTATGAAAAACCTGAATAACTTCTAGAAAAATGCCAATAAAGCCGGTTAAATACGCTTACAGTTCCATGCTAATTCACTGAATTGACTAGTTTTTATCAGAAACTGGGAAAATTCAACAAAGAAGGAAACCGTAGCTAACTAGGGAACCTCGCTAGTCAGGTATGAGCTTTTGAGAGACTGTGAATGTTTCTTGGTCAACTCGGATATGCTCTCTTCGAATCTGAACTCGGATTTCGCTACGGACTGATCTGTAAAAAAAGTTGTAGCCGGTCAAAGTTCGTATTTAACGCCTTTTTCTATCAAGAACGGGCATTAGAGTTTGCGAAATCCGGAAACGGACCTCATGCTTGTGTTCAGCCCCCAAAACTACCCCACTGAGCAAAATTTTGAGTGAATGCTCATTTTCCAAACTTTGCACAGACTGATAGCGTTTTGGACTTGTGCGGATTTTCGGTTGGGCGCTTATTTATACCTTTGAAAGCGTTGAAAAAATGCTGCAGATTTCACTCGAAATCCTTCCAGGTGGGCTATTCGGGGCGCTGATCACGAATCTATGGTTTATTTTTCGATTTTCAGAGCTTTTCGACATGATTCGTTCAAAGCTTCCCATCGGTGGGGGGGGGGGTGGGAATTTGATGACAAATCGCGACGTTTGCCGATTTCCGGAGTGCTACGATAGATATGGCTCAAATTGTTGTCTAGGGGTTGTTTGTAGAGCTAAACAAGAATCTGCAACCCGTTTATCGATTTCTGATAGAATACGGCAGATTACGGTGGGTATACGGTACCTTGGTCAAAGTCTCAGACTTGACTCAAAATTTCACTGTGGGTGTTATTTGGGAGGCCGAACACGAATTTGAGGTCCATTTTCGATTTTCGAAATTTTAAGGTAGGTAAAGTCAGTTAAAAGGCATAATGCCTACAGTAACCTACAGTAACCATAAGTCTAGCGACAAACAGACCCCAGATTCGCGTTCAGCGCCCTGAATAACCCCCAGTTGAAAGTTTTTAGGCGAATCCGAAAATGATTTCCTAACACCCTAAAAATTGGCTGATGGGTACCCTTACCTTTTCACGAAGCTTCAAAAACGCTTATAACTTCGTTCAGAGATGTCCGTAGTAAAATCCGAGTTCAGATTCGATGAGAGCGTATCCGGGTTGACCAGGGAACATTCGCAGTCTCTCAAATGCTCATATCTGACTAGCGAGGTTCCCGAGTCAGAAGTCACGTTTTAACGGTGGACGAATTACGCGGGCATGGGCCTGAAATAGACACTAAAGGTAATTAAGACAAACTCTCAATGCGAATTGACTATCGAATTACGTGTGATAGGAGTGAGAGAGATAAAAAAATGAAACATAGTAGCTGCGTAAAACAAGCAAATTTGTTAACGTATCTGCTCTGCCAACGCGTAGCTAGATGCCTCCGAGGGCGCGGCCTGAAACGCCGCCCCATTCCATGTGGCGGTAAACTACGGGTTTTGGCTACGATAGCTAAAACCCGCATTTTCTCGTGTCAAGGCTACAAGGGTGCAAATTCTGCGCGTATTCTACGTAAAAACGAAGGCTAAATTCGAAACATTGATCTCTTTGACGCTAAACCCGTATATTCTTGCTATAATTTTGTAGCGAGAATCTACGGATTTAGCGACAACCTGTGTTGGAATGCAATCTCAACCCGCGTTGGCTACGCGGAACGCAGGGATGCGGTTTGAACAGTGTTGGACCAGTCAACCCACGGATAACTTTACACTCTGTGGGTGGTCGTGGAGGGTGACCCCGTGTCGCTCTCTGGAAGACCTTGCTAGGGATAATTTTGGCCGCTGGGATGCTGCAGGCCGTGAGGAAGAAACGGCGATGCGCTCGATCGCAGAGGGGATCGCCTTTCTAGTATGGATCAAAACAGGGTGGGTCGATCGACATAGTGCTGCAACAAGAATAAGCACAGAATATGCAGGTGCTGTAGCTAAAATTTCACCAACTGAGGCTAAACTGTCCGTACCTTACGCAAATTCTCGCGTCAACATCAGACTAGATGCCTCCGAAACCCTGGGCATCTCTGGTTTTCGTGTGAGGCATCTAATTACGCGTTGACGGAGTGAGCAGAGCAGCGTGCGCGGATGCGCCCCAATGCTAATGGAGAAGTGGACCAAAGTCGTCCACGGAAAATTCGACCTTTCAAAATCTGAAGTCGAAATTTATCGATTCCACTCGCTTAGCGTGGAGTTACGCTCTCGTCGCGTGACCTTAATTGCTTGGGCGCTATTCATACTCCTCAACGCAAGCGCGTCACGCGCATTACGCGTGGGCGTTGGGCTGGAGTAAGAATACACTCTATGTTCGTTGCGCGCGCCACGCGCGTCACGCGCTTGCGAAGAGTATGACTGCTTCAGCGGCGACGCTATGGCGGAAAAGATTAAAGTGGGCTCTAACTTTACCGACCAAGCAAAATCTGTACACGCGTTCACCATCATGGTAGCAGAGGATAGTACAGTACTGTGCTTCTCTAGGCCAAATTCCGGTCCGCAGTTTCGTCTCGATACGCTTTTCGGCCGCACGCGATCGATTTGGTCGAGTTTCCTACGCCAAAACCGACTCGATTTGGCTTTTTTTATACAGTTTTCTTCAATATTTTTTAGTTTCCAGTTTTCAAAACCCACCCAGAGTCAACAAGTCGGCGGCTGCGGCGCTGCAAACTCTTCTGCCTCGGGAGCGTGCGGCCGCGAAGCGTACCGAGGCGCAATTGCGGACCGGAATTTGGCCTAGAGAAGCACAGTAATTAATTTATATGACGCGGGATGAAAGTGATGATGGTTTCGTAAAGAAAATGATGAAAATGTCGTTGCGACCGTCGCCGCCATGGCAAAGCGGGTGTAATACGCGTGCCGCTCGGGCGTGGCATCAGGCCATTTATACTACAACGCCACGACGTGGTGCTACGCGCGTGACGCACTGATGGCGCATCAGCATAAGGTCCCACTTGCTTTGCGCAAGCCTCCACTCTCTAGGCGTAAGATTCCGCCCGATTAGCGTTAGATTCCACTCACTCACTCCGTCCGTGAAGGGGGACAATGCGCTACTGAAAGATTGCATGCTAATAGTTTGATTGGAGAGTTTTGAATTTTCTATTCACCATTTTCCACGTTTCTGGCACTTATCGACCGGCTCACTCACTCTGAGAGTTTTGGCCGCGAAACAGCCGGAAAAATAGCCCACCAGGCTCCGTAGCGGCTCGTGGTGGGCTGTTTTCCGGCATTTTCGCGGCTACTTCTTGGCTTCTCATGGAACGGACCAGAAGTAGCCGAGAATTAGCCGAGATATAACCGAGAAATGTTCAGAAGTGAACAAAATTAAGCAAGACGCAACCGTCGCCGGCTCGCCGAGAAACCATCTGGGTCCGCCAGCGGTTCGGCTGGGCCTCCAGAGGCTGAACGGAGTCCAAGTACCTCAAACTTGGGTAACTGAACCGACGGAGGTGCTGACATCCGAATCATCCCTCCAGAATGCTGCGTATATCTACCTGGAGAGCATTATTTCTTGGCTATTTCGCGGCTATTTCGCAGCGAACATTATTTAGCGGCTATTTCGCGGATATTTCTCGGCCCAAAATCTCAGAGTCAGCCAGTCGGACAACTATGTCGGGAAGAAATCCTGAGAAAAAAACCATTTTGTTAACTCGATCTCCGGGTAAAACTGCATATTTGTATTCTAGCTAGTATCAACCGGACGCAATCTGGTGCGCTACGATGTGGTACAGATGCGATGTCGAGGCGGCGACGAGAAGCGACAGCGATGTGTGTTTACACTCAGCGACCAGCTCGTACTCACCAGTGTGCGACGAAAAATTCCGACACGAAGCGGGGCGAAGCTAATGTAAATGTAGCTATCATTGAGCATGGTTTTCGACAACTGTTTAACACTCTACTACTGTGCTTCACTGGGCCAAACTCTGGTCCGCAATCGCGTCTCGACACGCTTCGCGGCCGCACGCTGCCGAGTCGGAAGAGTCTCCAGCGCCCCAGGAGTCGATTTCTTGACTCTAGGTGGACTTCGGAAACTGGAAACTAATAGAAATTGAAGAAAACTGTGTAAAAAAGCTATATCAAGTCGGTTTTTGCTCTGGAAACTCGACTGACTTCAGCGCGTGCGGCCGCAAAGCGTGTCGAGACGCAATTGCGGACCGGAATTTGGCTCAGATAAGCACAGTATATGGATAATTACCCTGAAGTTCACGCTATGATTGACACTTATTACCGTAGGTTTTCAGTACTCAGTCAGCTGATTTCTTGGACGCGAACCGATTCAAGTTGATTATAAAAATCTCTCTCGACGACGTGGAAATCGCAAAAGGTATGTGGTACGCGCAACTCGTACACACTGTGTGCTTTCCTGATAATTATCGCCTTTGAGTCTTACTGGCATCTGGCTGTCCTGCTAACAGCAACAGGACCCGAACTGCTGTTGCTAGACTGCCGTTTGGGTCTTTGTTGTGGTCGGCTCGGAGCCGATAGCTGTGTCTTATCAGGATTTGGTGTGGACTAGAACTGGATAATAGTGGAATTGAGCCAGCAAAATTTTTGTTTCCGGAACTGTTATCCAATGAAAATTGAATTTATAGATACACTGTCAATATTGCAAGAGACTGAGCAGATGATCGATGTAGTTCGAGAAGATGAGAAGGTGATCAAGAAGGTCATCGAGCTGGCCAATCTTATCAAAGGCAACAAAGAGGTAGTTGTCTATTTGAGTTTTCACCTAGTTACTCTCCAAGTCAATAATATTCTCAAATATCTACAGTTAGGTCCGTGGTTTGCTTTCTCAAAAAAAATTAAATATCACTCGCGACTGGAGCGGGCGCTTTAAACTTCGTCGGCGGCTGGCGGTATGGTATGCTGATCAGCTGCGCTCTTCTCTCGGTCTTAGGCCTATTTTACACTTCCATCGCAGATCGCCGCAATTGCATGTTTCGAATACAGATCGACGTGCGACGCGATCTCGATCGATGCTCATGGTTATCATCTCGTCGCGTCGCGCGGCTATTGAACTCTGCAAGATGCCTTAATCGATTAGCGGGCCGGCGCGCGCGACCGCCGCGCCAGGCGCGGCTGAGATTCAAATCTTTTCGCTTGAGGAGGCAAGCCACGAGCCTATATCTCAAATGCAAACTCCCTAGAAAAACAGTGCGATTTCAGAAATCTCCAGCCCAAAAAGCACATCATTAGGTAGCAGTTCGCGGTGTGAATATGACTGCGGTTACAGAATCTGAAAAAGGCATTCGTCTAACAAAGTTACAAGCAGCGGACGATTTTGCCAAGATTGCCAAATCCTCCCCATTTTGACAACCTTAGTGCAGGTTTTCCAAAGTCCGTCCGAATGAGACTGTCCGCCCACGCGGTCTGCGTGCGTGTCGAGCATTTATCGCAAGTTGTGTTTTTTTTTTCGAGTTTGTAAATCGGTCAGTGGGAATATTGGACGGAAAGTGAACAATGTCCCAGTCAGCAGTTTGCAGTCGTGAGACGGTTCGTTCGCGACGGCAGTTCGACACGCACGCCGACGGCTTGGGAGGACAGTTTTATTTGAACAAACCTCTTGTGTGGATAAGATCTTCTCTACGATTTTGTCATTTTTACACCTTCGACATTTCCAGAAGCTTATCACGGTGCTGGAGGAGATGGACTGCGACAACATCCTCAGGTTGAGAACTCTCAATGAACAGATGCTTTCCAACCCGGACCTCACCACAGTTCACCTAGCTGTGGCCACCTCGTGAGTTTAATTTTTTTCTTCTAACAAAAATCGGCTTTCACCCAATGACGTTATGTTGAAATTTGTGAGCAATGCCCAATTCTCCCACCGGTTAATAAAAACCAGATGAGGGTAAAAGAAACAGACTATCATACAAGCAAAGCAGATACATAGGTTTTATGATAGCTGTCCAACCGCGAAAGAACATAACATCAATAGGCAGGCAACGGACAGAGCTTCTGCGGTGACGAGCCGGTCTTCCGCGGCAAACCCGCTTAGGTGGCCTAACTCAGAAAATCTAAACAAGTTACTTCTAATATAAATGCCATTCACTTGAATGTCTCGGGTAATGTTTCAAGTTGCATGTAAATTACACTTACCGTATTTTCTCCTTTAGAAGTACATGTACTTCTAATACTCAGACCCCTTTTTTATATGTACTTCTATTAGAGGTGTACTTCAAATAGAGGCTGTACTTCTAATTCTCAACCCTCTCTTTTTGGTGTACTTTTATTAGAGGTGTACTTCTAATAGAGGGTGTACTTCTATTATTCGGCGCCATTTTTTGAATTTCCTATGGTAGACTCTTCACATTTTATGAATTCCAGTATAACACCAAAAAGTTGTATTTAATAAAATTTCGGACTTGGCTCAATTGAATCGATGCTTGCACAATCTCTGATATCATATATTCACACCTTTCCCAAGTAAATTTCTTCCAAAAAATGTATAAATTCGTTTTCGATTTTGTTGACACGTGCTTCATCGACTTGTTATGCTTAAAAACAATTTAAGGCAGCTTTCACGATTAACATCATCGGTGACTTCCCACAGAGAAATGATAGGAGAGGATGATTCTAGGCTCCCAGTGCCGAAAAAATGGTTAAAAAACGAGCCAGGAACGGCAAAATAACAGATGCAAACAAGCGTTTTGGTGTCCCAGAACCGCCCGGTGCTCCACTTCCTCCCCCTCGATGTGAACAAAGAAGACTCAGATTACAGGAATAATCAAGTCAAGGAAGTACTGATAAGTGAGCTGATGGCTTCATTGCACTGATAGGTATCATCCCTCTAGCGGTCAATTCCTCCACGCTCAAAAATCAGCGTAAAAAAGGGAGGGTCTACTTTGGCTCAAAAACGCGTCTTTCGCGCGGTTTTTAAGCATGCCTTGCTATATAGGGCACCAGACCTTCTGTAAACCGAGGTGATATCGGAAGTGAAATTTATTGTAGACACTGCCGTTAACTGATCGCCTTTCGAGCCGTTCAGAGCGATTGAAAAGCGCGGTTCTTGACCGACCTGACAACAGCTTTTCCAGAAGCGAGTTCTTTGCGTCCACAATTCACTATAGGTAAAGTCTACAATTGGTGGTTTCTGATAAGCGATTTCTATACGTAAATGATCCAATCTTCGTAACGCTGGGGAATCTTGGTTATTCAAGCACCGCTAAAGATAGCGTTTAGGGCCAAAACAAGTCGACTTTGATCGACTGAAACCCAATCTAACAAAAATATTTGTAAAAACCTAAATAAACTCCGTTCATTCGCCGCGAATATCACCAATGTCCAACTTTAGCTCTGCGTTTTTTCCTGGTCATTTAAAGCTTGCTGAGGTTTGATCGTAAGTTGTCCCATACAAACAGTCTTTGTCCAAAAAAGGGATAGTTTTTTTTGTTAATATTCTAACCTCACATTATTGAAAAAATCTCGGGCAAACTGGTCTCTCTCAAATGCCACATTCGTGTTGTCAATCACTTACCTAAGTACCGGAGGTCCACTCCGAAAAGAGGTGTACTTCTAAAAGAGGTGTACTTCAAATAGAGGGTGTACTTCTAATACTCAGACCTCTATTTTATATGTACTTCTAATAGAGGTGTACTTCAAATAGAGGGTGTACTTCTAATACTCAGCGTTCCCTTTTGGGTGTACTTCTATAAGAGGTGTACTTCAAATAGAGGTGCACTTCTATTAGAGTAAATACGGTATGTTACATATAACGTGCTGTGCGGGGCCTCCCCTGCTGGTGTGGGGTCAAGTACCTCAAACTTGGGTAATTGAACCAGCAGAAACGCCAGTCGTAAGCCTGACCACACGAGTGCGTCGTACATCCCCCTTGGTAATATCTTCTTGGCCAAATTAAGTTACTTGCGACTCATATTGTGCCATTTAAGTTACATGTAACACATTGGAGGCGCACTGCACCCAGTGTCCTCTCAGAAATCGAAAAGAAGTTACTTGTAACATATCTGAGCCGATGTAAGTTACTTGCGACTTATCTGAGGTCATTTAAGTTACATGTAACATATCGGAGGCGCACCGCACGCAGTATACCGCCGATTTGTTACATGTAACCTAAATGAACTGAGATAAGTCGCAAGTAACTTACATCGGCTCAGATATGTTACACGTAAGTTGTTTTCGGCCTTTTATGTTACAAGTAACTTGTTTTTGGCCTTTTATGTTACAAGTAACTTGTTTTCAATTTTCTGAGAAGGTCAATGGTATGCATTGTCTCTGTCATTAGCGACAGTCATGACATTTGGCACAAGTCGTGGCGGGATCAGCGTCGGAGCAATGGCACTGGCCGTCGTAGGGACAGTTGTCGCATGTCCTTCGCAAAGGCGTGTCGCAAAGGTCTGACATACTGCAAATGTGCCGATGCATCTCGTTACCACTGTCGCTGTCGCTGTGAAGAGCGACGCGACCGAGTGTCGCAAATGTATACCATTGACCTAAAGGAATTGTGGTGAGCGCGAAGCGCTCACCAGATTTGGCTTTGATTCGCCATCGCGCAACTCCCTGATCTCGGTATCAGGGTCCAGAGTAAACGTAGGAAAACCGTTCTTTTTGCATTTAATATACTTTAGAAAGGTGAATAACTGTTCAAAAAATGGTCCGAAATGGTTACCTGAGATTCGAGAAAAAGTGTCAAAACCACGTCATTTTGGTCGAAAAAATGTTCATCTCCTTTTTTTTCAGTTGGCGTTCACGATCTTGTTGGAACACTTATCGTTGAGCTAGAGAGCTCATTTTTCGTCAGGGAGCTGGTTTTGTTTGCACCTAGCTCCTGTCAAAATTTGAAGTTGGTAGCTCAATTTTTGTGGAACCTCAAAATTGAGGGTCAGGAAAGACAAAAACACGTAAACATGTTATTATAAACCATCCGACGTTTACTTATTCGTAAAAATGAACTAGTGAAATAAACACCGTTACTGATAGGCTTTTGCTCAGGATTTGACGGGGCAACGCTTCAATCAATACGGCGGGATCTCGGAAGTACTTTTTGGAACGCCTAACGGTTTGACTCAGAAGTGCGCCACAGAACGCCGTAGATAGTGTGCGGGACCCAAGTGGGAGTGCGCCGGACGCCGTAGAAAGTGTGCGGGAATCAAATCAGAGTGCGCGACACGCCGTAGAAAGCGTGCGGGACCCAAGTGGGAGTGCGCCGGACGCCGTAGAAAGTGTGCGGGACCCAAATAGAAGCACGCCCATGCGGATCATTTTTTCCGCAGGGTTACCGTAACCATTCTTGAGCAAAACATGATAACGAACGATAACACACGCTCATAACATGCGGGGTATAAAATTGCAGAGGAGCGGTATGCATTCATTCACACACCGTTCTCTTCGAGAAGCCGCCGGGAAGTGGCTGAGGAGGTCGAAATTGTGCAAACACGTTTGTTGGCTGTTACGATGTGCTCATATGCAAGCTGACACTCAGAAAATTTTTGAAGGAGGGTAATGGTAGCCCTGCGGAAAAATGATCGGCATAAGCGTGCTTGTGACCCAAATGGGCGTACGCAGAACGCCGTAGAAAGTGTGTGGGACCCAAATGAGAGTGCGTTGGACACCTTAGAAAGTGCCGGACCCAAATGGGTGTGCGCAGAACGCCGTAGAAAGTGTGCAGGTCATCAGTGGGAGTGTGCAAGATGTAACAGAATGTGCGCAGGACATTAGTGGGAGTGTGCAGGATGTCATACAAAGTGTGTAGGACATCAGTGGAAGGGTGCAGGACATTAGTGGGAGTGTGCAGGACGTCATAGAAAGTGTGCAGGACATCAGAGAGGTGTGCAGGACATCAGTTGGAGTGCGCAGGACGTCATAGAAGGGGGAGGGGGCAGGACATCAGTGGGTTTACTTTCATCTAACACCACCAGGCATAAATCATGTTAGAAAGGAAACCTTTAGGAAAAATAAATGGAATTCCTGAAAGTTTAGGTTCCTGGCAAAAGTGAAGATTTGGCATGGCCATTTTTTCGAAGAATTAGATATATACTCAGGTAAAAGGGGAAGGTAAAGAAAAATGAAAAAAAAGTTTTGAAATATTCCTGAGAACGATTTGGCGTAGAATAATTTGTTTTCCGGGAAATGAAGTGAAATAGTTGGAAGTATGATTTGGCAGTCGAGTTTGAACCGACCACTGATAAGAGTTGTGCAAAATGAGAGATCGTCTTGTCTGTGCTTATCCGTAGAACATATCAAAGCGAAATCACGCGTGTTGATTTTACTTCACCTAATACGTGAAGACCACCGCATTACAGCTCCCGGAAAGGTTTTGATGCTTCCCATTTCACGCGTGATTTCGCTTTGATATGTTCTACGGATAAGCACAGACAAGGCGATCTCTCGTTTTGCACAACTCTTATCAATGGTCGGTTCAAACTCGACTGCCAAATCATACTTCCAACTATTTCACTTCATTTCCCGAAAAACAAATTATTCTACGCCAAATCGTTCTCAGGAATATTTCAAAACTTTTTTTTCATTTTTCTTTACCTTCCCCTTTTACCTGAGTATATATCTAATTCTTCGAAAAAATGGCCATGCCAAATCTTCACTTTTGCCAGGAACCTAAACTTTCAGGAATCAATGGAATGATAAGAGTTTATTATGAGTTTCATGTCCATTCTCTGAGGTAAAGAAGAACAGTGGCGTAGGCTTTGTGAAATTTCACCTTCTGAAGTTTTTTAACGGTTTTCTTCATTTATTTCGATAACAAGCTGATAATTTTATGGATCATGGTTTTTCTGTTTCATTCATTTTTTTGTGCCAATCCTGCGTGAATCCATTGTAAACACTCTAGGTGTACTGGTATGTGGGTGTGGGGGAAAACTAGCCGTTTTTACTTCTGCAGTGCTTTTTCTCCCTCGGAATTACGAAAAAATTGAAAATTTACCGTCCACTAGGATGCTTGGGTGTGCCTCCCCGAATGTCACGCCATAGTCGACGGCAGATGAATTTTTTGTATCGGGGAGGAAGAGGTATCGGAAACTTTGAATAACTACCATTTTCCCGTTCACACCCGCAGCGCCTATACACCCAGAGTTCTTGGTATAGATATTTGTTTTTATCACCAGGGAAAACGAAGGAAACATAAAAAATCATAATTCAAGAAAAATTAGAAGCTGTTTCTTGATCGATTAATGAAAAACTTGGAACCTAGCCACACATGGGCACGGCATACTCAATAGCTCTAGGCATTTCTGTGAGGGCTCTAAACATTTCTGTGAGGGTTGTTTGGGGTCCTGAACACGAAACTGGAGTGTGTTACTCGATATTCTGAGGCTTACTGCATGTTAAGGTAGACTTGAGCATTACCGTAGCGAATCGAAAATCGATAAATGGATCCAAAAAGCCGTGCTCCCGACCAAAGCGGCTTTCCAGCTTTCACCGAAAATCCTATGTAATGGAGTCCTTTGCAACAAATACGGCGAAAGAACGGCTAAAATCGTGTCCTATATAACCTTTATTCGGCCCGCGAACTTGCATGCATTATGCCCTATCCGCCCACTTGCTTGATGGCCTTTGAAGGATGGGGCGGGTTGGGCATAGCACAACCAAGTTTGAGGGCCGTATAGGGCTATCTATGGCTCGTTTTCAGCCGTTGTTTCGCTATTATTGTTACAAATAGCCCCGGTACACCAGATTTCCAGAATAGACGCCTGACCAGTTGTGGATAAATCGACCTACGTGGCTCGTTCGTCGTCCTAATTGCATCCTTGTCGAATTGAAAGCCTATCGTGGCCGAATAGAAAGTCTGTATGTTGCAGCACGTGCCTCTCATTTGGACGACGATACGGCTACGTGCTGCTCGAGACGCACCGCTCCGCATTGTCGTCCACAGCGCTTCGCAGTCAAATAGCGCCTTGTGGTCGAATTCGTTTTCCCAGTTCCGTTACTTATATTAAACGTTCCGATCATTCCCCTCTCTATATAAAACCAGACTGAAACGGGAATTTTTAGGATTGCTCGGTGTTCGGTATTTCCGTTTTTCTGTCTTTTGTAGTAATATCGAAAATGGTGATATACATATTAGAAGTCGTGACTCCGACTCAAATGGGCTTTGTTTTTTTTTCGTTCCTTAATTTCCAGCCAATGATTCCAAACTTTTGTCATTCCGCGACATACATATAAGGCTATCCGTAAAATTCTCTAACACCTGGAAGGGAAACGGCTATAAGCCAAAGTAACCGTTCTAAATGAGATGTATACCCCCTTCAACTATATTCGGGTGTGGATACCAGGTATGCCTATCGAAGCTGCCTACGATAGCTTTGAACAAAGTTATAGGCTTTTCCCCTGTTTTCCGTTGTTGGTTGAATGCTTCCTTATATGTATCAATCAGGTGGTTTAGGCCAGGGTTGGGCATTCACCATTTACCGATTTACCGACATAATCTTGGATTTCACCGAATTTTTCTTCGAAAATTTTGTTCAGTACCTTTTTAGCTAGCTCGGTTCATCCTCTGCCGTCCTTCCGTCTGTTTTCTCTATTATCACATACTGAACCCGATATTATGTGCTTTCCGCCCTCCTCGCGCACCATAAGGGGTCTACAGAGCTCATGTCGCGGCGTTGCTCGCAGCGACGAACAGCGCTGAATGATGTAATATCGATCACATTCAGCGATGGAAGCAACCAACGCGGTGAGAAATGCGGCTAAGGGACACCTCAGAGCGTTTTGACACTGCGACGGCCTTACGTCACTGCCAGCAACCGGCAACCGACGTCGTGACGATGACGTTTGAAGACATTTTTGTCGCCACGTTCATTCTGAAGCTTGACGGTCACTGGTCGATCGCTGAAACTATGCAGACCCCTTCGAAAATGAATTCAGTTGCTCTATTGAATTTCGCTTTTGCCCCTTCGTGTCTTTTCAGTTTTCCTTTCCGATGTCCGAGCGTTATCTGAGTACCCACTCCAGAGACAACCCAGAATCCGAGAATTTTTTGATAGGATTCTGAAGTTACAGTTCGTGTCCAAACGAAATTCTCTTGATCCGTTTTTGCCCGCTCATGCGCGGAAACTGCTCCCTCCGCTCCCACACCTTCTCGGTCCCCATGTGGTGCTTCCACGGAACAGAATGTTTGTGTCGAAATTACCCGTACTACGCATTTGAAGTCTATGAGGCCCTAGCCTTGGCGCAGGTGACAATATTTTCTAATCATTACCATCGCAACGATGCTCACGATTAGCTGGTTTCGATACGGGGCCGCCCTAGCGTCGAAATTCTTTGTGGTTCGTCCTCGTCTACCCTTAAGAGGTCTTGTCTGCGGGACCGTCGCCCAAGGTAAGGCCTAGTAGCATCGGTAGACAAGGAGTTTGGGTCTCGTGGCCGCGCTTACGGTATTATCAGAGCACTTAGGCCCCGGTCATAGTTGGATGAGCCGACGCCTCCAGCCCGGTCGATACACACAGAATGCATTGAAAATGGGATGCAAAAATCACTCGGTGTATCCCCCCCGCACCCCCCAACACCCCCCAACACCCACCCGGTCGATACGTATGAACAACATGGTGAGGTGAAGCTGAGAAAATCACTCGGTGTCTCCCCCGCTCCCCCGCACCCCCGCACCCCGGTCGATACGTATGTTTAAAATGATGGAGTGAGGTTGAGAAAATCACTCAATGTATCCGACGCGGTCGATATCCATGCAATACGTGGATGAGAAAATCACCGGGTGGGCGGGTCGAAGATAAAACATTGCGTATCACTAGAAAGCTAACCTCACTGCTACCTCCGTGACTTCACCATACTCGCCTTCACTATTTCTCTGAACAGGTGCAATCCTGTTGGCCACGTAATCATCGTCATATCTAGTTGGATGCATCGAGTGATTTTCTCAACCTCACTCCATCATTTTAAACATACGTATCGACCGGGGTGGTGTTGGGGGGTGTTGGGGGGTGCGGGGGGGGGGTGCGGGGGGGATGCAGATGCAAATAGCACCAACTATGACCGGGGCCTTACGCACACGTTCCCAAGTTCGCCAAAGACTGCCACGCGGTTGAGTGTACCGAACTTAACCTAGACGGGTATCGGTAACCTAGGGTGCGTGGCCCTACAGCCTCAACCAACAACTATGGTGAAATGACGCCTACCCACTTGCGGCGTGAACATTGCCTTAGTTTATGACACACACCTTGCAATTCCGCCCTCTGCGGTTTCAATCAATACCTTGACCAACCGATTATCAATGCGCTTGGCGTAACAAGATACTTCGTACACAACAGCACACCAATATGCGCACACTTTACGAATCTCCCGTCTTTTGGTGCGTCCTTGTCACCTGTTGAGGGATCTTGTTGCGGCGCGGGACCCTCGCCCAAGCCTATGGCCTAGTAGCATCAATAGACAAGGGGTCTGGATCCCGTGGCCGCGCTTACGGTATTATCAGAGGACTTACGAACACGTTCCCAAGTTCGCCGAAGACTGCCACGTGGTTGAGAATACCGAACCTAACCTAGGAGAGTATGTGGTCACCTTCCGTGCGATCTCCCTACAGCCTCAACCAACAACTATGGTGAAATGACGCCTACCCACTTGCGGCGTGAACATTGCCTTAGTTTATGACACACACCTTGCAATTCCGCCCTCTACGGTTTCAATCAATACCTTGATCAACCGATTATCAATGCGCTTGGCGTAACAAGATACTTCGTACACAACAGCACACCAATATGCGCACACTTTACGAATCTCCCGTCTTTTGGTGCGTCCTTGTCACCTGTTGAGGGATCTTGTTGCGGCGCGGGACCCTCGCCCAAGCCTATGGCCTAGTAGCATCAATAAACAAGGGGTCTGGATCCCGTGGCCGCGCTTACGGTATTATCAGAGGACTTACGAACACGTTCCCAAGTTCGCCGAAGACTGCCACGTGGTTGAGAATACCGAACCTAACCTAGGCGGGTATTGTTAACCTGAGGTGCGTTGGCCCTACAGCCTCAACCAACAACTATGGTGAAATGACGCCTACCCACATACGGGGTGAACATTGCCGCAGTTTATGACACACACCTTGAAATTCCGCTCTCTGCGGTTTCAATCAATACCTTGACCAAGCGATTATCAATGCGCTTAGCGCAACAAGATGCCTCGTACACAACAGCACGCCATTATGCGCACACTTTACGAAAGTCCCATCTTCTGGCGGTGAACAACAATACATAAAACAGTACATCCTAAAAGTGGGGAAAGACCTATCGCAGGAGCGAACACTATCGTCGCGGCAACGGTTGCCGCTTGCTGGCAGTAAGGGGTCGTTTATACTCCCGCCGCCGAGCGGCGCGTCATAGTGCAGTTCTGTAATATTGATCACGCGGCGCGGCACGATCGGTATCATAGGATTGCACTTCGCCGCGCCGCTTGGCGGCGGAAGTATAAAAGACCCCTAACGCACGGCCATCGCGGCGTCAAAACACTCTGCTGTGGCCCCTCGTTGCCCTTCACGTCGCGTCTGTCCTCATCGCCGAGCGTATTTCAAACAGTCGCATTAGTGGCCCGGAAACGAACAACAGTGATCCGAAGGGCAACAGAAGGGTCTCCAGATTGGGAACGCTAGCCGCACTGTCAGCTCGTATTGTCACCTATCTATTATTTTACCTGGCTGTGAAGTGTTCAGGAATGGCGTCGAGAAAGTTTCGCTAGAGTTCGGCAGTGCTGAGAAGCGAGCCGTGTGGGAGACGGCTTTTCGAGAGACAAAGACTGCCCTAAGTAAATTTTTATTCGTCTCGAAAGTTACCTTAGTAAACAGTATTGCTTGCAGTCAATCAGCAAATTTCTGCCGCACCGGCACAGATAAAGTCCGTGGTTGCACACCAGACAAGGCCCGGCTTACAGGTAAGAACTCCTTGGATAGATTCATAAAATTTAAATAAGGTACAATGGGTCTATCGTTCAGCTTTGTGCTGCAACAGTCGTGCCAGGAAAGAGGCCAGACTCAGCACCCTCAATATGGCTTTGTGCCAGCGACAAGTTCAGCGGACAGGTACATACCTATTATATCCATTACACGACGTTATTTATTGATGAAGAGCTTAATTAGTCGCTTGTATCAAGAACCTACCGCGACGTCGCAGAGGCACAATTTTCAGGTCGCCGTTGTTTCGTTGGAGAATGGAGATCCGTGCATTGAGAGCTGTGCTGGAATCGGAAACGCTGCCGTGACTGCTGTCTGCACAGTACCACCAGCATCGAGGTAGCGTTTCTCCGGGCGCGAGAGTTCACATTTTGTTCATGAAAACTGGTTTATTTTCAGAAAACGAAAACGAAAAATGCGATCTCAGAGGTCATTTGATAACATGGGAAGGGTCGAGACACTTTTCGACAGGAACAGGTACGCATTAGGAGCATGGAGTGGTTCGGCAGTCACTATCCCTTCGGGATCTGTATACACCTCCAAGGCGTCGAAACTTCTCACTAACAGATAGTAACACCGGTCAGATAGCGGGTGCACGGCGGACCGAACGACGTCCGCTCTGCGATCGAACCGCCATCGCCGCGGGATTAGTCCGGCAAGTAGACATTGCATGCTGACCTCGGGACGATGACGTTCGGATCGCAGATTCGGCGTTGTTCGGTCTGAAGTAAGGCACTCCGTGCACGGTGGAGGGTCTGTGAGAGGTGTGGCACCCTGGGACAGGGTCTCTCTACACACGGAGGGAGGAGCACGGACGAGATTCATTGCTGACGCGACGCGCGCGGCGGAACTTTTTATCCTATTACCCCATCACTGGAGCGCGCTTACCACAAGCTCACGAGATTTCACGGGCTTTCATGTTTTTATTCATTCTCACATGACTTTTCTTTATGTTCCTGAGTTGTTCCTCTCATCATCCTATCCTGGACACTCATTTCAATAACTCTTGTATGTTCTCGTGTCGTTGTACCGCTTTATATTCATAGAAAATCTAATATGATAATAAAGATCGAGCACCATTCCAGATGTAGTGATGGGATCGTTGCCGCCGACAACCAGTTTAGCTCTGGATTATGAAACATAAAGAAATAGTTATATGAGAATCAATAAACGTATGAAATAAAATCATGAAATCTCGCGAGATTGTGGCAAGCGCGCTCCAGTGATTGGGTAATCAGATGGAAAAGTTCCGCCGCGCGCGTCGCTTCAGCATGAAATCTCGTTCGTGCTCCTCTCTCCGTGTGTAGAGAGACCCTGTCCCTGGCACCCTTCCCTTTAGCCTAAAAATTATCGCGGTTCCTCAAGTGGGTTGTAGGTGTAGTCCTCATCAGAACGAGGAATTCAGGTAAAATTAATTAAGTCAAAAAAAAAAGAAAAAAACCGAGCTATGAGCAACAAGATCTAGAAGTGAGAAATTTTTCAAATCGTGTTTTTTGAAATATACCATACAGCAAGACTATTGAGACGAAAAAAAATCTCCGTCTATTACAAACTGTCCAAGTCCAGACTGCAGTTTTTAGCGTTTTCGCCATACCGATGGACATACATACTTGTCGTTCTCTACTCGAGCAGAAAAGGTCTGCGATTGCAACTACTTCAAATTTACTTTCCCATAAAGAAGAAAAACTGGCCTGGAGGTCTTTTCAGCTTCCAACACCATAGTAGAGTAGAGTTCATAACGGCTCTACTTCAACATAGGCTTGTTCATGGCTCAAACGAGACAAGTCCACTTTGGAGTCGGCCTTAGGCCCCCGTCATAGTCGGTGGATCTACTGAGTCCCACCCGTTCGATACGCATCGAATTCGTGGAAAACGCGTGCAAAAAAATCAACCCACTGAGTCCGACTGCGACCGTTTGATGCCCACCGCAATCCCTCCGGTCGATACTGATATTTCTCATGCGTACAAGGGCGGGGCCAATGCACCGACTGAGTCCGACTGAGTCCCACCGAAATCATCCTCACCCCACCCGGTCGATATAGGTGTTTTTCACGTGATTCGGGTGCATTTTTTTCGGCCGACTGCAGCCTGCCGAGTCCCGCCGCATCTCGACTCTCGCCGTCTGCGCTCTGCCCCACGTACTGCTGATACGGAAATCAGATTCAGACATGTTGAAAACAAGAAAAATCAGCCACCAAACACGTTCCGATTCACAGCTGAAGTGATAATCGTCACTATCAATTGCGTGTTTCGCAGAAGAGTTGGTTGGCGCTGGGGGCAACCGGACTCAGTGGGACTCAGCAGGTTTTTCCACCCCGGACTCATTCGGACTCCGTCGGACTCAGCAGGTTTTTCGACGAAGTCTGACCGGGGCCTTAAAGACACAGTCCAACCTCAGAATCAATTTTTCGTATTTCTCCCTATCTCGGAGAAAATTTCACGCTGATCACAATGATGTTTTCAGAATCGCTCAAACTCACTACGAACGGAGTTACGGCTCCTCGAAAATTTCGATTTTGAACGGCTAGAAGTTCTCGGACGAGTTGTCTCGAGGCCGTAGTTTCTCCTTATTCGCAGCCATCGTTCTGTAGAGGCCACAATATGAAGCCAGACCGGAAACAAATCGAAGAACATAGGTTTTGAATAAAATCATTCGCGCGTCTCTTTCCTATTGGGTCGGACGCGTTACCCATTTTTTCTTTCACGGGAGCGTGGCCGACTATTTCCTAACCTTTTCTCGCTTATTTGAGTGAATTGAGATTTCGCGCTCGGCAGGGTTGCTATAGGCGGCGACCGGACCATAATATCAAAAAATACCTCTGAGGTTGGACTGTGCTTTTAAAGGCAGTGTTCACGACTAAAAAGTTGTGCTTTTTTTCAAAAACGTGAACTTTGGGTCCCTCTTAGAAAATTATGAACGGAAGTACGAAAAAAACGGCCAGGAACTGGGTGAAAATTTCGTGGACCAGCCGACCCTTTGGTTCGCCGCGCCCAAGCCATATAACAGTTGTCCTGCGTTCGTTTCACCAGAGGAATAGCTGCCGAGTTTTCAATGTTTGTTTTCGCTTAAGATTCTAACATCCAAGCGGGTGCTTTTGCCTATCTTATTTTTAAAGAACTTTAGGTACAAGAACCAGAAAACAAAGTCACTCACCTAAGAATAGTCCGACGCAAAACCATTTCCGACGTTAGGTTTGACGCTTTGTCTGCAGTCTCCCGGAACACCGAAGAGGCGTAATTATAATTAGTTTTCTTCGGTATTCCAGAGTTTTAGGCGACCTTTCCTTTATTAACCTCTTCTTCGTGGTCTTCCTCTTACAAAAATATCGAAAACTAGAATACGGTTTTTTTTTATTGTGAACGCTGCCTTTAAAACTCTTCTTAGTGATCCTTTCCGAAATAGACACTACAGCAGCCCGATCCTGAAAAATGAGTTTTCACCTTCTCTTAACCGCTGAACTCCCAGAATTTCTTTATCGATTTTTGGCTGTCTAAGACTTGACCAAAACATTGAACCTGGTGCTTCCTCCCCCCCCCCCTTTCTTCAGCCCCAAATCTGCACCCCCTTCCCTCGGTAAAGTTCATGGAGGGTGCCTTTACTTTGATTCGGCCCGTCATTGGCTCTCGGTCTGACCGGCATTACTGCCTTCACAACATAAAATGCGTGTATAAAGTGATTGTACACTTACGCAGAATGAAGTCAGGCTGGTGTCAAGCATTGTCCTGAGATTATGCAAAGTATTATTTTAGTAGTGGCGACTCGTCCGAATCCGATGATGACGCGGCATCAGGTCAGACTACCGTTTGGATAGGCAACGATGACGGCGAAGTTTTCGTGGTGAATTCCACGGAACGGGTCAGGACCAGGGCTCGAGAACGAGTCGCTCGACTAGCGTATCCGGTAACGGCCATCTCTAGCGTGGCCGGGTATGTGTTCGTTGCCACCGCCAGCACATCCAAGGTTCAACTGCTTCGATTCCATACATCTCCAGGTTTGTTTAACTGCGTCTGAAGTAGCGTTTAACTGTAACCTGAAACATTCATATGTTTTTCTAGAGCGAGTTTGGGAACTGGACGCACCGGTCACAATCGGCCACTCGTTGTGTCAACCCATTCTCGCAATGTGCCAGGTCGGCAGGCGACTCATGCTCACCAGCGGTCATCAAGTGCACACCATGGACACCGACACCGGCGGATGGGAGGTACTGATATTCAAAGTCTGTTCGATTTAGTCTGCCCACCCAGGCGGTCGGCGTGCGTGTGGAAAGGCCGTCGCGTAGACATTTCCTGGCAGAGCGTTCTCAAAAATGCAGACGGCTGTCTGAAATATTTCCCACCATTCGTCTAATATTCTTGCTAATCGATTCACAAGTTCGACAAGTGCCCTCTTGACTGCCACTCGATACGCACGCCGCCTATGTTACGTTATGTTATGTTATGTTATGTTATGTTATGTTATGTTATGTTATGTTATGTTATGTTATGTTATGTTATGTTATGTTATGTTACGTCATGTCATGTCATGTCATGTTATGTTATGTTATGTCATGTCATGTCATGTCATGTTATGTCATGTCATGTCATGTCGTGTCATTTCATGGTATGTCATGTTATGCCATGTCATGTCATGTTATGTCATGTCATGTCATGTGTTATGTTATGTCATTTCATGTCATGTCATGTTATGTTATGTTATGTTATGCTCTGTTATGTTATGTTATGTTATATTATCCTTATACTTAAAGCAGTTATGTCCCGATGTGTGTGTGTGTGTGTGTATGTGTGTGCATGTGTCCTGCATATCTTAGGAATGGCCGATCAAAACTTGTATGAAATGGTACCAACATTTAGGTGGGTGCGACATTTATCGATTACCAAAACTCAGCCCGAGTCACCTCTTACGTGCCTCGGGGCAACCGAGTTTGTCCGTGGAGCGCACTTTTGGCCGTGGGTCATGATAACTTCTGCGAGTCGTCTAGCGATGCAAAAAATGCAGGGCGTCATAAAAGGAGTGCAGGACCCCAGTGAGGGTGTGCAAGAAGTCATAGAAAGTGTGCAGGACCCTAATCGGAGTGTGCAGGACGTCATAGAAAGTGCGCAGGCCCTAAGTAGGAATGTGCAGGACCCCAGCGGAAGTGTGCAGGACGTCATAGAAAGTGTGGAGGACCCCAGTGGGTGTGCAGGGCGTCATGGAAAGTGTGCAGGACCCCAGCGGAAGTGTGCAGGACGTCGTAGAAAGTGTGCAGGACCCCAGTGGGAGTATGCACGACGTCATAGAAAGTGTGCAGGACCCCGGTGGAAGTGTGCAGGACATCATAGAAAATGTGCAGGTCTCCAGCGGGAGTGTGCAGGACGTCATTGAAAGTGTACAGGACCCCAAAAGGAAGTGTGCAGGACGTCATAGAAATTGTGCAGGACCCCAGCGGGAGTGTGCAGGACATCGTAGAAAATGTGCAGGACCCCAGCTGGAGTTTGCAGGACATAACAGAAAATGTGCAGGTCCTGAGTAGGAGTGCGCAGGACGTCATTGAAAGTGTACAGGACCCCAAAAGGAAGTGTGCAGGACGTCATAGAAATTGTGCAGGACCCCAGCGGGAGTGTGCAGGACATCGTAGAAAATGTGCAGGACCCCAGCTGGAGTTTGCAGGACATAACAGAAAATGTGCAGGTCCTGAGTAGGAGTGCGCAGGACGTCATTGAAAGTGTACAGGACCCCAAAAGGAAGTGTGCAGGACGTCATAGAAAGTGTGCAGGACCCCGGTGGAAGTGTGCAGGACATCATAGAAAATGTGCAGGTCTCCAGCGGGAGTGTGCAGGACGTCATTGAAAGTGTACAGGACCCCAAAAGGAAGTGTGCAGGACGTCATAGAAATTGTGCAGGACCCCAGCGGGAGTGTGCAGGACATCGTAGAAAATGTGCAGGACCCCAGCTGGAGTTTGCAGGACATAACAGAAAATGTGCAGGTCCTGAGTAGGAGTGCGCAGGACGTCATTGAAAGTGTACAGGACCCCAAAAGGAAGTGTGCAGGACGTCATAGAAAGTGTGCAGGACCCCGGTGGAAGTGCGCAGGACATCATAGAAAATGTGCTGGTCCCCAGCGGGAGTGTGCAGGACGTCATAGAAATTGTGCAGGACCCCAGCTGGAGTTTGCAGGACATAACAGAAAATGTGCAGGTCCTGAGTAGGAGTGCGCAGGACGTCATTGAAAGTGTACAGGACCCCAAAAGGAAGTGTGCAGGACGTCATAGAAATTGTGCAGGACCCCAGCGGGAGTGTGCAGGACATCGTAGAAAATGTGCAGGACCCCAGAGGAAGTGTGCAGGACGTCATAGAAAGTGTGCAGGACCCCGGTGGAAGTGCGCAGGACATCATAGAAAATGTGCAGGTCCCCAGCGGGAGTGTGCAGGACGTCATAGAAATTGTGCAGGACCCCAGCTGGAGTGTGCAGGACATAACAGAAAATGTGCAGGTCCTGAGTAGGAGTGCGCAGGACGTCATTGAATGTGTGCAGGACCCCAACGCGAGTGTGCAGCACGTCACAGATAGTGTGCAGGACCCAAATGGTAGGGTGCAGGACGTCATAGAGGGTGCGCAGGTCCCCAGTGGGAGTGTGCAGGGCGTCATAGAAAATGCACAGGTCACGAGTGGGAGTGTGCAGGTCATCAAAAGTTAGCAGGACCGCAGTGGGAGTGTGCAGGACGTTACCAAGAGTGAAGAATTTGAAAAAAAGGTTTTTTAAATTTTTGATGCTAAATCTTAACCTTTGTGGAGAAGAAAACAGATTAGAAAACATGAATTTTGAGAAGCGTGCGACGCGTTTCGAGATTGACGCAGAACTCCTGAGACATTTTCTTGCCAGTTTTAGGAAACAAGCAGCAGGTCCACTTCCGCACCTTCTCTGTTCGCCACTCATTGCAACCGCTCAGTCATTTCGATTCCCTAACTTCCAAAAACCAGTTTTTTATATGTTGCAAGTCTGAGCTTATCAAAATCTGCACCACAAAAACATAAACAACCACCTACTAATTTCATTCATTGAGAACAAGGGCATGACGTTGGTGAACTAGGGAAACATCATATAAAATGAGAATGCGTTTGTCCTTATCATGATAGAGACGGTAAGGCGAGATTAATAGCTTGTGAACTCTACAAATTGGAAGAAAGGGCAGTGGGTAGCGACGTACTCTGCCAATTCGAGACTTGATGCTTCGGCGAAAGCGGCCTTTATCACGCTTTGTTATCATAAGGCATCAAATTCACCTTTAGCGCCGTCATGAAAGCTTATCCGCGCAAAGGGTGAATTTGCTGAGCGGTTGGATATCAGTCAGCGCAAAGCGTGAAAATACCGCCTGCGCTAACATGTTAATGCATATCAGTTGTTGAGCGGCTGGATACCACTCAGCGCAAAGGGTGAAATGACCGCCGTTGCTGGCATCTCAGAAATTTCTAAACAAATGAAAACATCCCAGCGAAAACGTGATAAAACGAATAATCACGTCTCAATGTGATCACGTCTCAATGTGTTTACTATGAGCACCGCCGGTATAAAAACAGCCTCATCCCACCAGAGTCCTCATTCGGCATTCTGCTGCCGGCCCTGCAAGGTGACTTCGGGTCACTCTCCGGAGGCCAGCATAATTTTGGTTGCTGGGAGGATACAGTGGGTATCCTCACGACGGGGGACGAGTTACGCCGGGGTCCGCAGAGGGTGGCTCCTCACCGCAGACCTCGGTGAAGATTACGCTCATGTTGCGGACAAGGGGGCTTCCTTGCTGTGGACCTTCAAATTCGTGAAATTTTCGGGGTAAATTCACCCATTTTTCGAGGTTAATTCACCTCATTTTCGGGGTAAATTGGACCCTCTCTCGCTGCCAGTTCGCACCATTTTCACGGGAAATTCACCTCATTCTCACCTCTCCTAGCGGCAAATTCACCCATACAGTGAATTTAGCGCGGCAAATTAAGACTTCATGCCGACTTGTACATGAGCATCAAGTCTCTTTTGCTGCGGCATCAAGTCTCGAATTGGCAGAGTAAGGGAAGGAAGTGCAGAAGGGGTTGTGAATTTTATGCCGGTAGCAACCGACGATTTACTGCTGGCTTCTTATGTTTTGCTTTTTGATCCCACATTGTGATACCCCCACGGCCTGCTGTAAATGTACGGCACCCTGCTCTGCTCAGGAGAGTCCATACCTACGTACAGCAACTTTCGGTTAGACGGAAGTCAGTCACCACCGTTCTAACTAAATAATCCGTCTCAGGTAGTTGGCTCACGCAAAAGTTTCTGTGAGCGAAAACTTCGCTAGGTCTCGCTAGTATTATATTATGTTATGTTGTGTTATGTTATGTTATGTTATGTTATGTTATGTTATGTCATGTCATGTCATGTTATGTTATGTTATGTTATGTCATGTCATGTTATGTTATGTCATGTTATGTTATGTTGTAGGCTCCTATAAATGTTCTGCCACCGTCGGAGACGTTGGAACTGATGACGTCGTCCGGCTCGGTGTTGTTCTGTTGCGGTCGGCGGTCGACAACTATCCATGTGGTGGATGCATTCTCACTGAAAGCCTTCAATCATTTCGGAATAGCCGCATGTGTGCGGACGCAACTTGCCGGTAAGACAGACTAAGATGTCTACCTTCTTGTATAGCTGAGGCGGTTTTTCATTAAGTTCCATTTAGGCCGTGAGGATATTATTCGTGAGCACAAGATGGGCTGTCTCCGAGTGTCCTGCATCACCGTGGCCACCTCGCAGATTTGGATCGGCACCTCAGCCGGCATCGTGATCTCCACACCTGTACACTGCGCCAAGACACAGCCAAATCCACCATTGACAGGTTAGGGGAATCTCATATTATTTTCTGTGTATTGATGTTCTTATTTCAGTCCGTGAAATGGGTCACAGCGGCCCGTGTCGTGTGCTGGTGCCAATAAGTGTGGTGCTGAACCGGAAGGCGAAACGAATGTCGCTCAACGTGCCATCCCAACAGGCTTCCCAGGCAGGCGCACCTTGTTTACTTAATGCTGTAGAATATTCAGAATTTCCAATAAAAATCCGATATCCTCTTCAGTTACTAGTTGCGAGTTGTGGCGAAGGCCTAGACGATCGTAATGGCGCGCAGGATCCGGCAAATGACGCAATCAATCATCTGATATTCTGGAAGTGCCCTCAGCTGTGGGAAGGATCTTGATAAGAATTCCCAAAAGTGATATGTTTGATCTATAATCCGTGACCGTTCTCAGGACATGATGTGCCAATTGCAGCCTAAAATTTGCACATTCATATGGAAATTTGTCACTTGAAAGGCCGTTGTTCAAAAAGTTCATCTTTAAAGTGCAAAGTGTAGAGTTGTTTAAAGACTCTAGGGTTGCTTATGCTTACTCAACTCAACGCACTTAATCGAATACGCTCAATCTAAGAAAGCGGGGTCCTTATGTGTGAACATTCAACACTCATTCATCACTTGAGCCAGGGCCTGATTCCGAGGACGATAGTGTTTCCTTCGTTTTCGAAAGAGCGTCCATACTTTTGAAACATTCTTTTTGTGGTTTGGTGCCGAAAGATACTTATTTATCACTCCTTTCGCTGGAATGTTGTCTATTAGAGTCCTCGGCATGGCGAGTTTAGCAAAAAAAATATATAATCCAGATATTGACATACTTGGAGGTGTGTTTATACTTTTGACACGTTCTTTACTCTGAGAGTTTGGCCGCGAAATAGCCGGGAAGTAGCCCACCAGGCTCCGCAGCGGCTCCTGGTGGGCTATTTCCCGGCTCTTTCGCGGCTATTTCTCGGCTTTTCACGGAGCGGACAAGAAGAAGCCGAGAAATAGTCGAGATATGACCGAGAAAAACTCAGAAGTAAACAAAATCAACCAAGACGCATTCGTCCCCGGCTCGCCGAGCCACCATCTGGGGCCGCCAGCGCTTGGGCGGGGCCTCCAGAGGCTGAACGAGGTCCAAGTACCTCAAACTTGGGTAATTGAACTTGCGAAGGTGCTGACTTCTGAATCATGCCTCTGTAATGCTCCGTATATCTACCGGGAGAACATTATTTCCGGACTATTTCTCGGCTATTTCGCGGCTAGCATTATTTGGCGGCGAGCATTATTTAGCGGCTATTTCTCGGCTATTTCGCGGCTATTTTGCGGCGAGCATTTTTAGGCGGCTATTTCGCGGCTATTATGCGGCAAGCAGGCATTTCGCGGCTATTTCTCGGCCAAAACTCTCAGAGTGTTAAGAGCAAAATTAAGTAAAAGTGCATTCTGGCTATATGTGATGTCCTCCTAAAGAGATGCATATGTAAAGATTTTGGAGCTATGGAAACCTTTTTTTTGTTTGTACATTGGATATTTGATTTTGTCGCTGTTTCAACTAGTCTGTGCTTGTTGACGTCATATTCATCAGATTCTAGTCTCGTCTTGGTTACTGGTTTAGATAACCTACCACAACGTCGTAGGGACCGCGTAGACTTACGGGTGCATCGCACCCGTAAGTCTCTGCAGGGTCGCGCAAACACCGAAGTGTGCTCACTTTGGCAGTATCAGGTATTCCTGCAGGCGTGTGCGACATACAGGGGAAGCGTCAAGAGCCAGAAAAAGCATCTGCAAAAACGAATCACCTTGTTAGTACTGTGCTTATCTGGGCCAAACTCCGGTCCGCAATTGCGACTCAACACGCTTTGCGGCCGCACGCTCCCGAGTCGAAAGAGTTTCCACCGCCGCAGCCGCCGATCTGTGGACTCTAGGTTGGTTTTTGGAAACTGGAAACTAAAGAAAATTGGAGAAAACTGTATAAAAAGTCACATTTACTCGGCTTTGGCGCTGGAAACTCGACCGACTTGAGCGCGTGCGGCCGCAAAGCGTGTCAAGGCGCAATTGCGGACCGGAATTTGGCCCAGAGAAACACAGTACATATCTCTCGAACCTCTATAGTGAAACAGAGCAGTATCTCGTCCCGAGCTGCTGGTTCCAAGAAATTAGAAGCGGTTTCCAAGTCTTGCAAAGGAGGTAAGGATTCCTACACATCATACCCATCAGGAGATTTTTTGGGTGTTTTGAAAAATTTCTCAGATTAGGTCCATGACTAGCACCGTAATGAGTTACCTTGGGAAATTTGAAGTGATATCTGGAACATTTTCTGGGGCTGTTTAGGATATTGAGGGTGGTCGAAAAATTGTATCACCATCCAAATTTCGCCCAACCAGTGGGCGTATTCATGAAACTACGGGAGCCTCCCGGGAGGGTCTAAAGTTCGCCTGCCGCATACATCGGCTGGTATTGAAAACGTTCCCGGGAGGCTCCCGTAGTTTCATGAATACGGCCACTGGATTGCAATCCATTGGGACCCAGGGAGCGGCACCCAAGCTCGAATTTTCAAAAATCCTAGGTGCTCAGGAAATCGTGGTTGTCACATGGAGGCGACCTGCAGGTCGAGTGCCGGAGTCTGACAGTCTGCGTCACTCTTGTCCCTTGTGACGCAGCAAGACGTCTACGATTGGCTTGTCCCGTCACACCGCAATAGAAAGTACAAAACGTTGCGAAATATGCTCCGTCACCTCCAATTCACTACAGAAACAAGAAAATGTGATGAAATTTGTCTTCAAGGTGACCACGGGAGGCTAATTTGCTGCCCATGTCACAACAGGAAGGAGTTGTGGGCTCCAGGTGACAACCGGGATTTCCTGAGTGACCAATCCATTGCCGACACTTTGAGGGTGGCGACCTTTGCAGCTCCACTATCTACTACACTTCCTGTTTTTCACAAACGCTTCCAGAACCACTTTATTGATACATATAGAATACCCGCGCTAAGTTTTGTAAAAATGGGTAGCATCTGGCAGACTTGGCAAAAAAAGCGTCCGATGCATATAACTCTTTTGAACGTAGACTTTTTAGAATTCTGAAAACGCTATCATATTCACGGATTAAAATCCTTCCTAAATATGTGACTTGTGTGCCAAAGTTCCCTAAAAGCGCTCTGTTTTCAAAGAAAATTTTTTGTGCGATCGTTTACCAAAAACGTCGCGCGCGGCGAAGTGCGGCGGAACTTTGAGCAGTGATTGTAGAAGTAATGGAAGAGCAAGCTGTATGCTTTCTTCAAAAATAAGGTGCAGGTGAGACAATGTTTAGGTTTAATTTTTCAAATCCTTCATTAAACACGCTTGAAAACTACCTGAAAAGTCGGAGTTTTGTTGCGAAAACCCCGGACTCTTTAATGAAGAATTTCGGAAATTCATCCAATACAAATCTTCAGATTCTCCCACCTGCACCTAATTTATGAAGAAACATACACATTGCTCTTCCATAACTTGTACAAATACTGCTCAACGACGTTTTTGAAACAAAAACTATTTCCTCCTAAGACAAAGCTCTTTTTGGAAACTTCGGCACACAAGTCACATAATTAGGTATCGATTTGCTCTGTGAATATAATAGAGTTCTCAAAAAAAAAATTCGAATAGAATTCAAAAAAGTCTTTATTCAAAAAAAGTTACGTGCATCGGACGCTTTTTTGCCAAGTGTGCCAGATGCTCCCCGTTTTCACAACACTTAGCGCGGGTATTGTACTGCGCTTACCTGGGTCAAATTCCGGTCTGCAATTGCGGCTCGACACGCTTTGCGGTCGCGCGCTTTTGAGTCGGAAGAGTTTTTGGCGCCGCAGCTGCCGATCTGTTGACGCTAGGTGGGTTTTAGAAGCTGGAAACTAAACAAAATTGAAGAAAACTGTATAAAAAAGCCATATCGTGTCGGCTTTGTAGTTGGAAACTCGATCGACTCGAGCGCGTGCGGCCGCAAAGCGTGTCGAGACGGAATTTGACCCAGATAAGCACAGTATGTGAAAGCTCAACCAGCAAGCGGTACAAGTGGAAAAACGCTATCACACCCTTCGAAGTTTGAAAAAAGTGCTTTCACCAGAACTTTAGCTAAATTGATTTTTTCGGATGCTGATCATGATTATGAAGTCTGTTTCCAATTCTACTATAGACGAAAGCGCGTTCTGGAGGACCGGAAAACCACCCTCTTGAGCTTGTTACTTCTTGAAACTTGCAGCTCGGGACGGGATTGTACCCAGTTTTACTGTAGACGCTCAAGAGAAACTAACCATACAATCCGTTTTCACAGATGCGTTTGGCGCTTTTTCGTTAGAGGCAGTGTTCACGACGAATCTCGTTTTGGAGTTTTCATTGTGCATCACTAGACTAGCAGATGCTGGAAAACAGGCCAGAGATCGATAAAAACGGCCGCGAAGTGAAGATTCTGTTAGCCCAGTACGCCTGCTAAGCCCGTCTCGCCCTCCGTTCTGATGAGCTAGTAGCGCGGCGTACGTTTTTGATGGCAAATCGCCAGGCCAATCCCCCAAGCGCAGCCTGATTGATTAGCGCACATTTCGCGATTAGCGCGCTCTTGCGGAAGCTAGCAGTGAGCGAAAGCTCGTCCACGCCCTGAACCTGTACGTACGATAGAAAACGCTGTTTTAGCTTATTCTGAGCGCTTTTCTGCGCTGTTTCTTCATTAGTCGTTAACTCGCGACCAAACAACCCCATTTTTGTGCCGAACTCGAGTATGATATTCATCGTGAACACTGTCTTTAATAGTTCACAACGTCGTGGTAGATTCCTGAAACAAGTACCATAGCTATTGTATTCATTGGGTACCTCGCCTTCAGCAGGATGGAGTGAACTTATTTGTTGTATGCAATCAAGATAAGTATGTTGTAAATTGTACATAAAATCTCTAATCCCTCAGACAACTTGTATTTTCTAAAACCTCCAACTCTCTAATAAAATGTGCATTTTTAGTTTCATGACGATTTCATTGTTCTTTCAACATTCCTACTGTCACGTCTGTGTCCGTTAGGTTCTAAGTAAACTCAAAAAGTTGAGGGAACGATTGAAGCGTGGAAGCTCCCTCGCTATGGGTCTGACCGCTCCCAGTAGCCCAAAGCTCTCTAAAATGTTAATTTAGGTGTCGGATGTGATCTAGAAATAAGTTATTAGGTAGTTGACAAGAGGCAAAAAGGAAGGGGGCACCCGGATTTGAACCGGGGACCTCTCGATCTGCAGTCGAATGCTCTGCCACTGAGCTATACCCCCACGTCAGGGCGGTGGCTGTCTCTCGTTGATGTGTTCATTCTCGGCGAATGCGCCTATGTAATCAAACAGTCGACCGCAATAGCGCTCGGGAGCGCTGCCGCATAAGAAACGCAAAGATCAGAGTTCAAATATTAACAGATGTTCACTGGAAATCTATGAAATAACTGAAAGAGTCTAGGTGTTCTGGTTAGAAGTTTCGATTTTGAAACAGAAATCGCATGAATTTTGGTCAAAAATTCGACCAAATCTGGTCTAAATTTGAAAAGATGTAATAGAAAACAAAAAAAATTCACGGAAAATTTCAGCATGATTTCGCTGAAATTCCCGACATACATGAAAAATTCTGAGGAATTCAATCGTGGTTGTCAGATTTCGAACTGAAAAACCACAAATCAGACAAGCACTAACACAGTTTTTTGCCAGAAACTCAAGATATTCATTTAGTCAGCCCTGGATAGATGGAGAATTCTGGAAAAAAAGAGTGCAGAATCTTCAACCTTTTACCATTTCTTTTCTTGGAAGTGAACTTGATCATCTTCATCCTTTCCCCCACCCTTTTCTCCTTCCTCCACTTCTTCCTCTTTTCCTGCTCTTCTTCCTTTTCTTCTTCCTTTTCTTATTCACCTTCTCCTCCTTATTCTTCTTCGTCGTCTTCTTCCCTTTCTCTTCCCTGTAACCCAACCCTTTTCTCGTTTCTCCACTTCTTCCCTCTCTTCTCTTCTTTTTCTTCCTCCTCTTGTTCGTCTTCTTCCTCTTTTTCTCTTCTTCTTTTTCTCACTACTTTCCTTCTTCCTCTTCTATGTACTTCACTTTCTTCTTCCATACCTTCTCCCTTTTCTAATTCGCCTTCTCCTTCTTATTCTTCTTTGTCTTCTTCTGTCTTCTTATTCCCTTCACCTTCCTTTGCCCCACCGTTTTCTCCTTGCTCCACTTCTTCCTATTTTTCGTTGTGTTCTTCCTGCTCTTCTTGTTCGTCGTCTTCCTCCTCTTCTTGTTCGTTTTCTTCTTCTTTTTTTTCTCTTCTTCTTTTTCTCACTACTTTCCTTCTTCCTCTTCTATGTACTCCATTTTCTTCTTCCATACCTTCTCCCTTTTCTTATTCGCCTTCTCCTCCTTATTCTTCTTCGTCGTCTTCTTCCCTTTCTCTTCCCTGTAACCCACCCCTTTTCTCGTTCCTCCACTTCTTCCTCTTCTTCATTTTCTTCCTCCTCTTGTTCATCTTCTTCCTCTTTTTTCTCTTCTTCTTTTTCTCACTACTTTCCTTCTTCCTCTTCTATGTACTTCGCTTTCTTCTTCCATACCTTCTCCCTTTTCTAATCTCGCCTTCTCCTTCTTTATTCTTCTTTGTCCTCTTCTGACTACTTATTCCCTTCACCTTCCTGTGCCCCACCGTTTTCTCCTTGCTCCACTTCTTCCTATTTTTCGTTGTGTTCTTCCTGCTCTTCTTGTTCGTCGTCTTCCTCCTCTTCTTGTTCGTTTTCTTCTTCTTTTTTCTCTTCTTCTTCTTTTTCACCTTCCATTCCTTCTTCTCTTCCTCTTCTAGGTACTTACTTCACTTTCTTCTGCCATACCTTCTGCCCTTTCTTTTTCCTTTTCTTGTTCGCCTTCTCCTTCCTATTCTTCTTCGCCTTCTTATTCGTCTTCTTCTTCCCTTTCTGCTTCCTTTACTCCCACCCATTTCTCCTTCCTTCACTTCTTCCTCTCTTTGTTTGTTTTCTTCCTCCTCTTCTTGTTCATCCTCTTCCTCTTTTTCTCTTCTTCTTTTTCTCATTCCTTTCTTTCTTACTTTTCTATGTACTTCATTTTCTGCTTATTCGTCTTCTTCTTCCTCTCAGTCTTAATTTTCTTCTTCCTTTTCTCCTTCTTTTTCTTCTTCTTTCTTTCAACCACCAAATCTTTCGTGCAAGTTATAACTCAAGAAGACAAAAAGTGGCGCTAGCTCATTTTGAATTATTATCCTGCTATATATTGCCTAGGAGTGTTAAAAATTTTTCAAACGTGTTTCAGTTTCAACTTCAGCATAATTCAGCTTTCTATTAAATTTTAAGGTATAATTTATGCACTAGTTGCCCTCTTCACTGAAGAGCCACGGAATAGCTAGGGATATGTTGAAAAGTTTTTGCCACCTCTGTTGAGGGTTTTCGAAACAATCCATCAACTCTATACTTGCCTAGCATAATTTTTCCGATTTTTGAATGGATTTCTTGAATACTCGCTTTAATTTCATGTTTTCCTGTCTGGAATCTGACAATTATGACAATCAATTCGCGCCAAAAAGACGCCAAATTCTACGAAATTTTATTGACCTTTTGGGAGAATCTCCCAGATTTCCATATATATTTATTCAATCTCCAGTTGAAATTCTTTCGATCTTATCCTGACCTTTCAATGACTTTTGTCTTAAACTCGAGCTGTTGACCGTTTTTCATTATTTTCCTGGATTCTCATTCGGTTTTTGTTTGTATTCGAACCCCGGTCACTGTTCTTTGATGCAGCAACGCTCACTTTCCATCTCTCTACGCGATCGCGGCGGACTGTTTGATTAGGGGCATTTGCCGGGAATGGACATCTCTATGAGAAACAGCCGCTGATGCGGTGTGGGGGTATAGCTCAGTGGTAGAGCATTTGACTGCAGATCAAGAGGTCCCCGGTTCAAATCCGAGTGCCCCCTTCCTTTTTGCATTCTGCAAACTATCTGATAATTTGCCGATCAAGCACAAGCAGTATTGGTCCGGACATTTTTAGGAAGTTTGGGAATTGTCGAATGAAAAAACGCTCTTAGACTCGCGAAACTAGTGGGAGAACATTCACGTCGTCTAGTCCATAGATGTTTCAATGTTTATAAACCTTATCCTCCCTCGATCCTCCTCTCAGGTGATATCCGCCACCGAACGGGTAGCCGGCCACCGGCAGCCATCCATTACCGCTTTGTGAATCGTGCACGGAGCGCATGCACGGGGTAATGGGCGAAAATTGCCGGTCTGTGCTGTCCGGAACATAATGTATCCCTCACGCACCAACACAGACCCGCTGGGGTCAATACGAAACCACCACACCGGTCACTATTGACAGCAGCACGCAGCTGGCATCTGGCCAACTGACACGTCGTGATGTCTTTATCTGGTTCTGGTCATCAATTTGCACCCTCGCATCAGCAATATCGCCCACTACTTTTCTATCTGTTTTTAGCAAAATGAGGTTAACATAACATAACATAACATAACATAACATAACATAACATAACATAACATAACATAACATAACATAACATAACATAAACATAGCACATAACATAACATAGCATAACATAATAACACAACATTACACGACATAACATAACATAACATAAAATAAAATAACATAACATAACATAACATAACATAAATATAACATAACATAACATAACATAACATAACATAACATAACATAACATAACATAACATAACATAACATAACATAACATAACATAGCATAACATAATAACACAACATTACACGACATAACATAACATAACATAAAATAACACAACATTACACGACATAACATAACATAACATAAAATAACATAACATAACATAACATAACATAACATACCACAGCATGACATAACACAGCATGACATAACATACCATAATAACACAACATAACATAACATAACATAACATAACATAAACATAACATAACATAACATAACATACCACAGCATAACATACCACAGCATGACATAACATACCATAATAACACAAGATAACATAACATAACATAACATAACATAACATAACAAACATAACATAACATAACATAACATAACATAACATAACATAACATAACATAAACATAGCATGAACATAGTATAACATAAAATGACATGACAGGATATGACATGACATAACATTACATTACATTACATTACATTACATAAACGTAGCATAACATAAAATGACATAACAGTACATAACATTATATTACATAAACATA
The DNA here is from genome assembly GCA_029168955.1 of Aplectana chamaeleonis. NCBI lineage: Eukaryota > Metazoa > Nematoda > Chromadorea > Rhabditida > Cosmocercidae > Aplectana > Aplectana chamaeleonis. Next base: position 2,488,648 of record JAPDOI010000051.1, read on the forward strand.
GCATAACATAACATAAATATAACATAATATAACATAATATAACATAACATAACATAATATAACATAACATAACATAACATAACATAACATAACATAACATAACATAACATAACATAACATAACATAACATAACATAACATAACATAACATAACATAACATAACATAACATAACATAACATAACATAATATAACATAACATAACATAACATAACATAACATAACATAACATAACATAACATAACATAACTTGACTTAACATAACATAACATAACATAAACATAACATAACATAACTTAACTTAACATAACATAACATAGCATAACATAATAACACAACATTACACGACATAACATAACATTATATAACATAACATAACATAACATAACATAACATAACATAAAATAACATAACAAGACCCGACATAGCATAACATGAAATAACATAACATAACACAACACAGCATGACATAACACAGCATGACATAACACAGCATGACATAACATAACATAACATAACATAACATAACATAACATAACATAACATAACATAACATAACATAATATAACATAACATAACATAACATAACATAACATAACATAACATAACATAACATAACATAACATAACATGACGTAACATAACATAACATAACATTACATTACATAAACATAGCATAACATAAAAAGACATGACAGGACATGACATGACATGACATGACATAACATAACATTACATTACATTACATAAAATGACATGACATAATGTTACATTTCATAAACATAGCACAGCATAACATAATATAACATAACATAACATAACATAACATAACATAACATAACATAAACATAGCATAACATAATAACACAACATTACACGACATAACATAACATAACATAAAATAACATAACATAACATAACATAACATAACATAACATAACATAACATAACATAACATAACATAACATAACATAACATAACATAACATAAATATAACATAACATAACATAAATATAACATAACATAACATAACATAACATAACATAACATAACATAACATAACATAACATAACATAACATAGCATAACATAATAACACAACATTACACGACATAACATAACATAAATATAAAATAACATAACATAACATAACATAACATAATATAACATAACATAACATAACATAACATAACATAACATAACATAACATAACATAGCATAACATAATAACACAACATCACACGACATAACATAACATAACATAAAATAACACAACATTACACGACATAACATAACATAAAATAACATAACATAACATAACATAACATAACATAACATAACATAACATAACATACCACAGCATGACATAACACAGCATGACATAACATACCATAATAACACAACATAACATAACATAACATAACATAACATACCACAGCATTACATAACACAGCATGACATAACATACCATAATAACACAACATAACATAACATAACATAACATAACATAACAAACATAACATAACATAACATAACATAACATAACATAAACAAAGCATAAACATAGCATAACATAAAAAGACATGAAAGGACATGACATGACATAACATTACATTACATTACATTACATTACATAAACGTAGCATAACATAAAATAACATAACATAACATGACATAACATAACATAACATAACATAAATATAACATAACATAACATAATATAACATAACATAACATAACATATAAATAACATACATAACATAACATAACATAACATAACATAACATAACATAACATAACATAACATAACATAACATAACATAACATAACATAACATAACATAACATAACATAGCATAACATAATAACACAACATTACACGACATAATATAACATAATATAACATAAATATAACATAACATAACATAACATAACATAACATAACATAACATAACATAACATAACATAACATAACATAACATAACATAAATATAACATAACATAATATAACATAATATAACATAACATAGTATAATATAATAACACAACATTACACGACATAACATAACATAACATAAAATAACACAACATTACGACATAACATAACATAACATAACATAACATAAATATAACATAACATAACATAACATAATATAACATAACATAACATAATATAATATAACATACCACAGCATGACATAACACAGCATGACATAACATACCATAATAACACAATATAACATAACATAACATAACATAACATAACATAACATAACATAACATAACATAACATACCACAGCATGACATAACACAGCATGACATAACATACCATAATAACACAAGATAACATAACATAACATAACATAACATAACAAACATAACATAACATAACATAACATAACATAACATAACATAAACATAGCATAAACATAGCATAACATAAAATGACATGACAGGACATGACATGACATAACATTACATTACATTACATTACATTACATAAACGTAGCATAACATAAAATGACATGACAGGACATAACATTATATTACATAAACATAGCATAACATAACATAACATAACATAACATAATATAACATAATATAACATAACATAACATAACATAACATAACATAACATAACATAACATAACATAACATAACATAACATAACATAACATAACATAACATAACATAACATAACATAACATAAACATAACTTGACTTAATATAATATAACATAACATAACATAACATAACTTAACTTAACATAACATAACATAGCATAACATAATAACACAACATTACACGACATAACATAACATTATATAACATAACATAACATAACATAACATAAAATAACATAACATGACCTGACATAGTATAACATGAAATAATATAACATAAAACAACACAGTATGATATAACACAGCATGATATAACACAGCATGATATAACATAACATAACATAACATAACATAACATAACATAAATATAACATAACATAACATAAATATAACATAACATAACATAATATAACATAATATAAATATAACATAACATAACATATAATATAATATAACATAATATAACATAACATAACATAACATAACATGACGTAACATAACATAACATAAAATAACACAACATTACACGACATAACATAACATAACATAAAAATAATATAACATAACATAACATAACATAAAATATAACATAACATAACATAACATACCACAGCATGACATAACACAGCATGACATAACATACCATAATAACACAACATAACATAACATAAAATAACATAACATAACATAACATAACATACCACAGCATGACATAACACAGCATGACATAACATACCATAATAACACAACATAACATAACATAACATAACATAACATAACATAACATAACATAACATAACATAACATAATATAACATAACATAACATAACATAACATATAACATAACATAACATAACATAACATAATATAACATAAACATAACATAACATAACATAACATAACATAATATAGCATAACATAATAACACAACATTACACGACATAACATAACATAACATAAAATAACACAACATTACACGACATAACATAACATAACATAAAATAATATAACATAACATAACATAACATAACATAACATAATATAACATACCACAGCATGATATAACACAGCATGACATAACATACCATAATAACACAACATAACATAACATAACATAACATAACATAACATAACATACCACAGCATGACATAACACAACACGACATAACATACCATAATAACACAACATAACATAACATAACATAACATAACATAACATAACATAACATAACATAACATAACATAACATAACATAACATAACAAACATAACATAACATAACATAACATAACATAACATAACATAAACATAGCATAAACATAGCATAACATAAAATGACATGACAGGACATGACATGACATAACATTACATTACATTACATTACATTACATAAACGTAGCATAACATAAAATGACATGACAGGACATAACATTATATTACATAAACATAGCATTATAATATAACATAACATAACATAACATAATATAACATAACATAACATAACATAACATAACTTGACATAACATAACATAACACAACATAACATAGTATAACATAATATAATATAACATAACATAATATAATATAATATAACATAACATAACATAATATAATATAACATAACATAACATAACATAAAATATAATATAATATAATATAAATATAGTATAAATATAATAATAATAACATTATACGACATAAATATAATATAATATAAAATAATATAAAATAATATAACATATAACATAACATAACATATAATATAATATAATATAATATAACATAACATAACATAACATAACATAACATAACATAACATAACATAACATAGCATAACATAATAACACAACATCACACGACATAACATAACATAACATAATATAAAATAACACAACATTACACGACATAACATAACATAACATAAAATAACATAATATAACATAACATAACATAACATAACATAACATAACATACCACAGCATGACATAACACAGCATGACATAACATACCATAATAACACAACATAACATAACATAACATAACATAACATAACATAACATAACATACCACAGCATGACATAACACAGCATGACATAACATACCATAATAACACAACATAACATAACATAACATAACATAACATATAACAAACATAACATAACATAAACATAACATAACATAACATATAAACATAGCATAAACATAGCATAACATAAAATGATATGATAGGACATGACATGACCATAACATTACATTACATTACATAAACGTAGCATAACATAAAATAACATAACATAACATGACATAAATATAACATAACATAACATAACATAACATAACATAAACATAACATAACATAACATAACATAACATAACATAACATAACATAACATAACATAAATATAACATAACATAACATAACATAACATAACATAACATAAATATAACATAACATAACATAGCATAACATAATAACACAACATTACACGACATAACATAACATAACATAAAATAACATAACATAACATAACATAACATAACATAACATAACATAACATAACATAACATAACATAACATAACATAACATAACATAACATAACATAACATAACATAACATAACATAACATAACATAGCATAACATAATAACACAACATTACACGACATAACATAACATAACATAAAATAACACAACATTACACGACATAACATAACATAACATAAAATAACATAACATAACATAACATAACATAACATAACATACCACAGCATGACATAACACAGCATGACATAACATACCATAATAACACAACATAACATAACATAACATAACATAACATAACATAACATAACATAACATACCACAGCATGACATAACACAGCATGACATAACATACCATAATAACACAAGATAACATAACATAACATAACATAACAAAACAAACATAACATAACATAAAATAACATAACATAACATAACATAAATATAAATATAAACATAGCATAAACATAGCATAACATAAAATGACATGACAGGACATGACATGACATAACATTACATTACATTACATTACATTACATAAACGTAGCATAACATAAAATGACATGACAGGACATAACATTATATTACATAAACATAGCATAACATAACATAACATAACATAATATAACATAACATAACATAACATAACATAACATAACATAACATAACATAACATAACATAAATATAACATAACATAACATAACATAACATAAATATAACATAACTATAACATAACATAACATAACATAACATAACATAACATAACATAACATAACATAATATAACATAACTATAACATAACATAACATAACATAACATAACATAACATAACTAAATATAACATAACATAAATATAATATAACATAACACAACATTACACATATATAACATAACATTATATAATATAAATATAACATAACATAACATAAAATAATATAACATGACCTGACATAGCATAACATGAAATAACATAACATAAAACAACACAGCATGACATAACACAGCATGACATAACACAGCATGATATAACATAACATAACATAACATAATATAACATAACATAACATAATATAATATAACATAAACATAACATAACATAACATAACATAACATAACATAACATAACATAACATAACATAATATAACATATAACATAATATAACATAACATAACATGACGTAATATAACATAAATATAAAATAACACAACATTACACGACATAACATAACATAACATAAAATAACATAACATATAACATAACATAAATATAACATAACATAACATAACATAACATAACATACCACAGCATGACATAACACAGCATGACATAACATACCATAATAACACAACATAACATAACATAACATAACATAACATAACATAACATAATATAACATACCACAGCATGACATAACACAGTATGATATAACATACCATAATAACACAATATAACATAACATAACATAACATAATATAACATAACATAATATAACATAATATAACATAACATAATATAACATAATATAACATAACATAACATAACATAACATAACTATAATATAATATAATATAACATAACATAATATAATATAGCATAATATAATAATACAACATTACACGACATAACATAATAACATAACATAAAAATAACACAATATTACACGACATAACATAACATAACATAAAATAACATAACATAACATAACATAACATAACATAACATAACATAACATAACATAACATACCACAGCATGACATAACACAGCATGACATAACATACCATAATAATATAATATAACATAATATAACATAACATAACATAACATAACATAACATACCACAGCATGACATAACACAGCATGACATAACATACTATAATAACACAACATAACATAACATAACATAACATAACATAAATATAACATAATATAACATAACATAACATAACATAACATAACATAACATAACATATAACATAAACATAAGCATAAACATAGTATAACATAAAATGACATGACAGGACATGATATGACATAACATTACATTACATTACATTACATTACATAAACGTAGCATAACATATAAATGACATGACAGGACTATAACATTATATTACATAAACATAGCATAACATAACATAATATAACATAACATAATATAACATAACATAACATAACATAACATAACATAACATAACATAACATAACATAACATAACATAACATAACATAACATAACATAACATAACATAACATAATATAACATAATATAACATAACATAACATAACATAACATAACATAACATAACATAACATAACATAAACATAACATAACATAACATAACATAACATAACATAACATATAATATAACATAACATAACATAACATAACATAACATAACATAATATATAATATAAATATAACATAACATAATATAACATAACATAACATAACATAACATATAATATAACATAACATAACATAACATAATATAACATAACATAACATAACATAACATAATAACACAACATATAACATATACATACATTACATAACATTATATAACATAACATAACATAACATATAATATAAATATAATATAACATAACATAACATAACATAAAATAACTATAACATAAATATAACATAACATGAAATAACATAACATAACATAACATAACATATGATATAACACAGCATGACATAATATAACATGACCATAACATAACATAATATAACATAACATAACATAACATAACATAACATAACTATAACATAACATAACATAACATAACATAACATAAACATAACATAACATAACATAACATAAATATAACATAACATAACATAACATAACATATAACATAACATAACATAACATAACATAACATATAACATAACATAACATAGCATAAACATAGCATAACATAAAATGACATGACAGGACATGACATGACATGACAAGACATAACAAAAGATTCCATTCCATTCCATAAAATGACTTGACATAATGTTACATTTCATAAACATAGCACAGCATAACATAATATAACATAACATAACATGACATGACAACATCACATTACATTACATCAAAATAACATAACTCAACATAACATAATATAACATAACATAACATTACATAAACTGTCATGACATGACATTACATTACATTACATAAACATAGCATAGCATAACATAACATAATATAATATAACATAACATAACATAACATAACATAACATAACATAACATAACATAACATAAATATAACATAAATATAAATATAACATAACATAACATAATATAACATAATATAACAACATTACATTACATAAATATAGCATAACATAAAATGACATGGCAGGACATAACATTACATTACATAAACATAGCATAACATAACATAACATAACATAACATAACATAACATAACATAACATAACATAACATATAACACAACATTACACGACATAACATAACATAACATAACATAACAACATTACATTACATAAACATAGCATAACATAAAATGACATGACAGGACATAACATTACATTACATAAACATAGCATAACATAACATAACATAACATAACATAACATAACATAACATATAACACAACATATAACATTTATTACATAATATAACATAACATAACATAACAACATTACATTACATAAACATAGCATAACATAAAATGACATGGCAGGACATAACATTACATTACATAAACATAGTATAAACATAACATAACATAACATAACATAAACATAACATAACATAACATAACATAACATAACATAACATAACATAACATAACATAACATAACATAACATAACATAACATAACATAACATATAAGACAACATTACACGACATAACATAACATAACATAACATTGCACATAAATTTACGTGACATTAAATTATAAAATATGTAGCACTATTATGAATTTTATGGTCTTCTGTCTCAATTTACCCTTTTGCTCCCCCTCCTCCCTTTCTCTTATCGTTGTTCGCCATCGGAATTTGATTATTCTCCCTCTCTGTGCGTCTGAGGTTCATTTGCATATTTCACGATACGCTTCCCGATAATTTGCTACTAAGAACACGCTAATCCTCCCAATGTTGCCGGTCATCTATGTAACTGGATACGAATTAGTCTTTAAATTAAGTTTTTTCCTCCTGCAATTTCATTGAAGCTCCCGTGTAAGTACATACATCGATTAGGTCTTCTGATGTTTCACGTAAATCCCATCTCATCCTTTAAGGATTTCTCGTTAGAGCAAACATCCCGGAATTTTCTACAGACTCCTCGATGATCCATTGAAACCCTCTCTCAGGATCCAGGGGACCTTATTACACTCAGGCGATTTTCAGCCCCGAACCGCCCCGCAAAGGCATCGGATCCGCCCAACAGTTTGGCTCGTTGTTCCAATTTCCGGGTCCCTGCTGTTGCTGTTCCTGCGATCCGGAGGAGCTGTGGCCCGGACAGCAACAGAAGCCGACCCGCAGATTAGGAGAATGAGCCGAACTGTCAGGCGGCTAGGAGCAAGGTATAGTCTGAGACGTGCGGCTGACATACTTACGCACTTTGTATTTTTTGAGAATCAGAACACTAAAGTTTTACCCAAGTTTTTCTTGACCCAAACTTTGATCCTCCCTATTCTAGGGCTCTTTATTCCGGAAGGGCATATGGGTCGTAGGAAATTAATCGGATTGATATGGAATAGGTTTCGATGGTTGAAATAACGTTACAAGGAGACGTTCACCTCAAAATCATCACATTCATCCATAAAGTCTCCCTTATCTGCATACTAAGTGGCATGTGTACTAGAGGGATGTGGAAAGGTCATGGTTTGGCTACGAGTAACTAATTCTCACGTCATGCGCCGCGTGGCGAGCGTGCCTCAAAGGTGACTCCCGGAATAGACTTTATATGAAGCTGTCCACGTAAGAATCGAGATAGATCGGTACAAAAAAGAAATTTCACCGTTTTTATATCTTATATCGCTAGAGCACCCCAAAAAAAGTCAGGTGCACGCTTCTAGAATTTTCCCAAAACTTTTTGAAAAATTGTTATAAAATTCCGAAGTTGGGCATTTTTTGAACATTCTTTAGCATACATACAAAACGCAAACGAATTTTGATGATAAAAATAGAACCGGACAGGAATCGGAGCTCAGGCGGCTCCGATTCCTGTCCGGTTCGGCTCGGAGCCGAGAATCGCCTGAGCTGGGCCGAATGGAATGATTGAATACTCGTCAGGAATGAACCAAATAGAATTTCATATCTCGGAAATGGGGGTGTGTATACAAGTCTGTTGGTACCTGCTCGTTGGTGCCCCTGCTTCTACTGAACCCAGCAGACGTTTGAGTGTACACAGGGAACGTTCGAGCGATATAGCGTGCACAACTATAACGCGAAAGTATCCCGCACATTGCATAAAGGTGTCGCCGTCCGGCACACTAAGGCCTCTGGTCCATAACACCTTAGGATCCGTACCTAGGGAGTCATGGAGTCTTTGGCCACAAGCCACAATTTCGCCACCCTGAACTGTCGATCGCTGTCGAGTGATATCCAAAAAACTGCGCTATCCAGACTTCTGAGCTATTTCCATGTACCGTTTGCTGCTTTGCAGGAAACCCGCCTCAAGGATAGACCCGTCATCAGCGTCGGAGAGTACACCATCTACTGCGGTAACGCTGACGATAGGAGAGTGGGAGACTGTGCAATAGCTGTAAGGAAGGATTTCAATGGTATGGTCAAGGAGTTCGGCTCAACGTCGTGTCGGAATGCATTCGTACGACTGCGGGATCACAGAGGATCCAATCTGTGGATAGTGAGTGCTCATGCGCCCACTGAAACCGCCGAAGACAATTCGAAGGATGCGTTTTATGAGGAACTCAATACGTTGCTGGCCAGGATACCTTGTCAACATGCTGTTGTCGTGGGGATTGACGCAAATGCGAAGATGGGACTTGATCAGGAATCCAGAAGTACTCGGTAAATGGTTCTACCCAGTGGAGCAAACATCGGACAATGGCTACCGCCTTGTCGACTTTTGTGAACGCAGTGGTCTGATTATTGCATCGACATTCAAGAGGAATCATCGCCGCCATCAGCTTACGTGGCAGGGACCAACCCGGCTATCTCCAGAAGAGCAGCGGAAGCGGAAGATGACAACTTCGAAACTACAGCTTGACTATGTCCTGACGAGGAATATTCCAGTATCGGACATTCGAAGATCTAGAGCTGTGTGGGATGTCGCATTCGATTCGGATCACCGTCCTGTTCTGTTGAACTTCACTGCGAGGATTCATAAGAGGAAGCGAGGGGCTCAGCCTCTCCAGAGGATTCACATGACAAGTCTCAGAGATGAAGAGTGCAGAAGGAATTTCCGACAACGCGTTTCTATTCACATCGGAGTACGGACTAAGAAGAAACTTTGCGACGCGGACTCTTTCGTCAAGTGCATCCAGGACGCTTCGAAAGAGGCACTCCCGGTTGTAAAGCCCAGGAAGAAGCTCGCCTACGTCTCAGAGGAAACAACATCTACTTACAACAGAGTATGTGCTCTCCGAACTGCAGGAAACTTCGTGGAGGAGAAGCGTCTGAGGAGGAAGTTGCGTCGGCAGCTTCAAAGTGACCGCGAACGAGAGTGGACGTGTAGAGCTAAGGAGTTCGAGAAGGCTTGGGAGGAGAAGAATCCGAAGAAAGCCTACACGTTGCTGCGACAGTATAGCGGGAAGATGAAGAGATGTTCTCCTGTCTTGAACACTACCAATGGAGTTGCAGTTGGTGATGCGACGCTGCCAATATGGAAGGATTACTTCAGTTCACTACTGAATCGTCCAGCGCCATCAGTACCTGAGCTCCCGCATGTTCAGAGAGCACATTGCGATGTCAGTGAGGAACCGCCGACTGAGTCTGAAGTTTTGGATTGTGTCCGGAAAATGAAGAATGGAAAGGCAGGTGGAGATGACCACATCACTGCTGAAATGCTGAAAGCTCTTCCTCCGTCTGGGATTCGTGAAATGACCAACACCATCCGTGCCATATGGATGAGCGAAAGGATACCCGATTCGTGGAGACATGCGATCATCGTACCTCTTCACAAGAAGCTATCCGTCACGGATCCTAAGAACTACAGAGGAACCTCTCTTCTTCGTGTCATGTACAAGGTTTTAGAACGTATCATTCTCGAGCGACTTATCAAACATCGTGAAGGAACGACCAGAGATGAGCAAGCCGGTTTTCGACCTGGAAGATCGACCATCGACCAAGTGTTCGTCGTGAGCAGAGTAATTGAATCGTGGCAGCGGTTTTCGAAGCCATTACAGCTTGCTTTTTTGGACTTTGAAGCCGCGTTCGACTCTCCTCATCGTGATCGATTGCTCAATGCTCTGCGAGCAGATGGAGTCCCGGAAAAGTATGTTCGGTTAATCGAGGACATGAACAAAGGAACAACAGCAGCAGTTCGTACACCTGTCGGATCTACGTCAGCTTTCGAGGTGAAAACAGGAGTAAGGCAAGGAGCCGTTGCAGGACCTTTTCTTTTCAACTTCGCCGTTGATGACATCATGCGTAGAGGTGCAGAACAGTTTCCTGCGGATGTGATCCTAACACCATCAGGACGCTCCCTTGTCGACCTGGAGTACGCCGATGATATTGTGTTATTTGCTGAAAACAACGCAAAACTGCAAAGGATTGTGAACCTCGTTTCGAAGTATGCCGCAGCCTATGGACTTCGTCTTCGTCCCGACAAATGCAAGCAGATGTGGGTCTCTCAGAGGCCTTCAACTGGAGTTTGTGTGGACGGACAACGTATCGAACTGGTGGACGATTTCTGTTATTTGGGCTGTTTGCTGAAGAACGATGGTAGTTATGCAGCGGATATTCGACAACGATGTGCGAAAGCTACGTCTGCATTCAATTCTCTAACCAAGTGTTTGTGGTCTACCACCATCGCGAAGGAAGTCAAGTTGCGCGTCTACCTATCCGCTATTCGCCCTATCATGATGTACGGATCGGAGACGTGGGCAGCACCGAAAACGCAGATGGAAAGGTTGGATTGCACGGAGAGGAAGCTTTTTAGGCGTTTGCTTGGATATTTCTGGCCGCGTGTATGCCATAACGAAGACCTTTACAAGGAAATCGACGCAGTACATCAACGCTTGACACGAGGGAGGTGCCAGCATCTCCTAACACCATCTCAAGCAGCAATGGAAAGTCGACTTCGACTGCTCGGGCATATACTAAGAAGAACGCCGAATCGTCTCGTACAACACGCTTTAAAAATGCTTCCAAATCCTGTCTGGAAACGGCCACCTGGGCGTAGGCGAAAGTTCTGGACGGATGTGGTTAAAGAGGATTTAAAGTCACTCGACATCGAAAGACAGTTCAGGCGCGATGTTTCGTTTCGCAGGAAATGGAATAGTGACAGCTGGATGGAATGTGTTCAAATTGTGGCTGAAGACCGTGAAAAATGGACACGGCTGACTACTAGGACGGCACACCTCGGTGAAGATGCGGAATGACCGCGTCAGGCGAAAGCCAACCGATTAAGTCAAGTAAGTCATCTCGGAAATCGGAAAAAAAGATTCGAAATTCCGGAAATCGGAACATCATTCGAAATTTCGGGAATCAGAATTCAGAGAATGGAATCGCCTTTGAAGAATTCTCCTCGCAATATTTGTACTCTGTGTAGAGGGCAAATTTAGCTTGTTCCTTCGCATGCTTGTGCACAGCGAGGGTAGAGATAGCAAGAAGTTGTGAGGGAAAAGGAGATTCAGCAGACGCACGCACACGCACGCGATTAGCGGCAATAAATTTAACTCAGAGTTGGAGGGCATGAGAGTCCCATCACGATCAGACGAGCATAGATCATTACTCGATCCAGTATTACTATAAGACCTAGGTCATACTCGCCGCGACGCGCGACAGCGCATATGAGCCATATCGATTTTTGGTCGATATCCTACACAAGCACTATCTCGCGTCGCTAGTCACGGCGAGTATGCATTAGGCTCAAAGTTCTAGAATTCTCTCTAATCGATTCTATTAATCTTCACATGGTGTCTCCTTCACAAGATCCTCCTGATTCTCCGCCCACTTCTAGGGACTATTACGCGGTATTCTTTAATTCCCGCCCACTTTCGATAAGTTTCAACGCTGTGTTCCAGTAGCTCTGCCAATTACTGGGTTAGCTTTACGCGGTCCTCTCCTCTTATATAGGGGCGTTATACACTCAGTTTCCCGAGCCCACTTCTAAGGGTGTTTGCTAGCTCCTACTCAACCACTAAGCGCATTTCCCAACTATCAGAGTCACAGCATGGATATTATGGGGCGACTGGCGCGTCGCCTCGCTCAGAATCTTATTTTCGCCTCGCAAACGCCCCATGAAATCTTTCGATGCCCTATAATGGCCCCATTCACCACATTACCCAAAAATCGTAAAATTCTCTTAGGAAAGAGCAGGGCTTCAATGGTGGCAAAGGACTGGTTGGAGCGTTTCTGGGGCAAAATTAGGAAGTCAACTGGTTTTGCGCGCCTATCGCTTCCTAACATCCATGCTATGCCCTATAATTGGAGACAATCGCTCCACACAAAATAGATAAATTTGAAGCTAAGCTGTGGGGGGGGGGGGTACCTGGAATTTTCTCAGGGTTGATTTTTTTCAGAAAACTTTTCTCTTTATCGAAAAATCCTTAGTGTGAAACAAATTTGCATCTAAAAAAATTCTGTGCAAATATTTAGTAATCTAGGAAAATTCGAATAATGGTTTTCGGTCCTAGAATCATCACCCTCAAAGTGTTCGCCTTCTAGAGTACAAATGGTGTCAAACATTTTGAATGAAATACGCTGGAAATTTCGAGCGGCATCCTGGTTAATTAGTGAAATCCGGTTTTTGGGTGCAGTTTGCGGACAATCCTATTAACAATGCGCCTAATTCGACCAACTGACCGGCTGGCTGGCGGCCGAAGTGGTCCGTCGGCGCACAAATTAAGCCGCATGTCGCGCACATCTAAGAACATCGTTACACTCATCTACGCCTACGAATCGAAGGGGAATCTGATACTCTGCCGAGGTCAGACCACTCTATGAATCATCACCATTCTTCGATCTGGAGGTGTTTTTTTTAACTTTAAATCTGAACACTCTTGAAATTCTTGTGATTAAACGGCAAATCATTTTTGGTTCGACATTCGCCATTAAGAATCTCCAGAAATTTGGCAACTTAGCGACATTGAGTCCTATGAGTAGCGTGAACCTCATTTTCCTTCTGTCTGGACTGGTCTCTGCCATGAATGTGTCCTCCCTTATAGGAACCGGTTGCCTCCTCTGGCTGGCATGCGGCGAAAGTTTGAGGACAGGAGTGGAGAAACCGCTGCTAAGGGCAAAAGATTATCGAGTGAATGTCTGAACTCCTCCCATCCTTTGTTATTCTTTATGCTTGAATCTTTTTTTGTGCGCGGCTCAAAAAAGTCCTATTTGGAAACAGAGGAAAGACAAAAAATATAGTTTTCAATATCCAGTTCAATAATACTCATGAAATACTGGGCAAAATTTCGCACTTGGCTTTATTTCTTCTCACCAGGGTCAAGCGATATTGTAAATTTTTCAAAGCGGGGGGGTCACCACCACACATGAAAAATTAGGGGGGGTCACAACGCCGGATTTTTTTGCTTCCTTTTTTGGGTTTCAACTGGCATTTGGATCGAATCCACACCGCGAGTGTGGCTAAGGAGCAGTTCGGCTAGCACACGCAACGCGTGACCGAGAAACGCTGTGCGTGCTCATCGTCCTTGGGACGCGTTAACCGAGGACCTTCGGAAAAAGTAGTCGTTTTAACCGTTCCCCTTTATCAATTTTTGCATTTTGTTCATGTTATTGGTTTATAATGTGCTTTTTTAGACGCATTGCCTCTCATAGCATCGTATCAATGGAATTCGCACTTTTTATGCAAGTTTTTGTAGAGTTCTTTTCGTTCACTTCTTGGAGCGGAATGGGAGATGATGATATCGATTCCGACGCCGACCCTACGTCTGACACATCAACCTACATGAACAAAATGCAAAAAACGATAAAAGGAACGGCTTTTTTGAGTGCCCCTCGGTTAACGCGCCCCAAGGACGATGAGCGCGCACAGCGTTTTACCGCGCGCGCGTCGTGTGTACCAGCCGAACTGCTCCTTAGCCACACCCGCGGTGTGAATTCGATCCACATGCCGTTTCAACTCAGCTCCTTCACAGAATGTTTCTTACACAACCTCGAGTTGTTGAGATTTTTGTGAACCACTGGTGGCCTAAATGCTCGTCAAAATTGCAATAGCCCAAATAGCGTAAAAATGGTTTCTGGGGGCCTTCCAGTGTCATGTACTACGTTCTGAGGTGCCGTAACTCAGCGATTCCGTAAAATAAACCCGCTAGTAAAGTAGAAAAAGCAAAGGCGATCATTTAGAGTGAGAAATAAAAAAATCGCCCGTTGCAAAAAAATGGTTTAAAGGCAGTGTTCACGATAAGAATCGTTTATCTGCTTTTTCGCCTATCTTGAAGACGGTCCTATGCTGATTCCAATAATGTCTCTGCAATCGTACAAAACCTTCTGGGAACGGAGTGACGATCCCTCAAAAATCGAGCTAGGTAAGCATGATGGACGAGTTGTCCGAGGCTTGTAACTTCCATCTTTTGCAGCTGATGTATGCGAGCTGACCTGAGTAAAGAGAGAAGTTGAGAATGAAGGGAAGAACGGGGCTATTGATCGGAAACCATCGCTCATCTCACAATCTCGAGCATTCATTTGTTCACGTCGGTGGGCGTGGAAAGTGCATCTGGGGTGTGACGGGCTGACGGGTATCCAACTTTGGGGCCGCATGGGACCATTCCGAGCTCATTTTTCTTAGTTTTTTCAACGTTAGGGCTGCGCTAGGCCCCGCAGCTGCCGATCTACACCTAAAAATCATACATGGTTTTTATCGTGGGCTTTACCTTTATTAAGACCGTTTCTTCCAAATGGCCTTTTCAACCTTGATTTTTACTTTCAGAAGGCGGCAGTCAAGCACATGATGCATCCACTGAATGGTTATCAAAAACTACATTGGCTGGAATTTTCTAGCATTTTTTTTGTCTGAGATTTCTCACCTCGCTGTTTCTTACACAACCCAGTGAGGTAGAAAATCACAAAAAAAATTAAGAAAAAATCTAGCCAATGTAGTTCTCAATAACCATTTAGTAGATGAATCTCAAGCTCGACAGGCGCCTCCATAGAGTGAAACTCAATGCTAAAAATCACATTTGGAAAAAAAGAGATGTTTTACTGTGCCTATCTGGGCCTAATTTCGGTCCGCAATTGCGTCTCGACACGCTTTGCGGCCGCGCGCGCTGGAATCAGTCAAGTTTCCAGCGCCAAAACCGACGCGACATGGCTTTTCTGTACAGTTTTCTCCAATTTTGTTTACTTTCCAGTTTCTTCTAGAACCCACCTAGAGTCAACAGATCGGCGGCTGCGGGGCTGGAAACTCTTCTGACTCGAATGCGCGCGGCTGCAAAGCGTGTCGAGACGCAATTGCGGACCGGAATTTGGCCCAGAGAAGCACAGTACACCACTTTTTCCAACGTGCGATTTTTTCTTTTTCTGACTTTACATGAGCGGCTTTGTTTTTTTCTACTTCAATACTGGGTCTAATTTATTGAACCGCTGAGTTACGACCCATTATAGTGATGTATATGACACAGAAAGACCCCCAAAAACCTTTTTTTCGCTATTTGGACGATGGTAGTTTTGATCAGCATTCAAATCTTCAGCGAAGTTGGCGGGTCTACCTTTAAAGGCATCGTGCGCGCTGAAAACCAAATCCCTATCTTTGTGTTATATCATTCAAGTGGGCCTTGATAAGGCCATTCACGAAGTCTGCAGTCATTAAATTGAACCAAAATGGAGTTTTATACAGTTGAAAACGCCTTTCTGGGTTAGGGGGTTGGCCTTTGGGTCGATCATCTGTTACGTCCATTCACCAAATGAGAAACGAAAGTAATTGATTAATAAGTGATATAGTGTAAATGCGTGGAATTTGATGAAATATATCATCTGATAACGTCATAAATGCCTTTTCTGCACATATCGGTCAACCTTTTCTCCCTTGAAAATCAGCTGAAAGAAAGATGAACGGGATTTGATCGAGAGATCACGGGTCAACCCAGCGATTCGTAGCAATCAACTCTTCCTCTGTCATGCGCCGATTGGTTGAATGGGGTCTGAAAACGAAGACAAACGGGTCCGGAAATGCAGTTTTCAGTAACTTTTTCGCGGTTCTTTCAACGTGGCTGTTGTGTAGGGACTTAGTACTAGAGCTTCCATTACATAGTGAAAACTCGGAAACGAATTTCATCGCGAAAGATGCCTTTATTTCAGCGAGTTCATTGTTAGGGAGGGATCGCAAAGTTTCGCCACGAATGGAGGGGGTCGCAACAACGGACGCACTCTGTCCAACGGGTTGCTTGACCCTGCTCCTCACAGAACCATGACCTTCAGAAGCCTCCAAGGCTGAAATGCGCATGTCGATTCCGGGGCAGCTGACATTCTTCACGCGGCGTTTGTTGACTCTGCCATTATGTACATACCACATATGTGTACGTATGTTTCCGGCTCCGGACACACGCCATCATGAGCCCGCGCTCTGCTCTTCGTGTATACATTTTCACAAGCAGCCGTCAATAGTTTATTGGTTGGAGAACTCTAGGAAGCCTCGCGGCTTCTTTTTGGCCACTCTCTCGTTGGATACATTTCTAACGTTTCTGCACTTTTGAATCGCTTTTCTCAACAAGATTTTCTGTTCATACATAGCTTCACGAAGTCAGCTAACGAACCGGGACAAGACGACGTTTCACAACGTCTTTGTCCCTCAAATTCGCTTCAAAGGCAGTGTTCGCGATAAAAAAACGGTCGTCGAATTTTTACCGGAGATCGAGAGTTCTGCAGCAATAATGTTGAAAAAACGGCTTTCACAGGCAGTGTTCACGTTGAAAAAACTGCCCGTTTGTTTTTTGCAAAAACGCAAGCTTTGGGTCCAACTGAGAAGAGTAGGAACGGAAGCACGACAAAAAACGGCGAGGAAGTGGGAGAAAACCTCACCTCGTGGGCCAGCCAACCCATCAGGCCACCCCACCCACGTCCTATAACAGTTGTCCTGATATCGTTTTACTGTAGGAACAGGCACCGAATTTTCTAATATTCTTTACCGCGAAAGGTTCTAGCATCCCATCATGCACGTTGGCCCTTCTTATTTTTTAAAGAACTTTTGGTGCAAGAAACTGAAAGCAAAGCCACCTATCTAAGAATTTTGAAGCGCAAAGCCTTCAATTCTTTTCCCGACGTCATGTTCGATGCGTTATTCGCAGCCTACCGGAAAGCACAAACAGGCATAATAAGTTTTTTCAGAGATTCATGTTTTCAGAGATTTGCAGTTTTCCTAAACAGTTTTGCTCCGCTATTTGAGTGTTCTATTGGGACTTTTCCCTATTAACCTCTTCTTAATGAACTTATGTTCCGTGCTTATCTGGGCCAAATTCCGGTCCGCAATTGCGTCTCGACACGCTTTGCAGCCGCACGCGCTCGAGTCAGTCGGATCTCCAGCGCCAAAGCCGACTCGATGTGGCTTTTTCATACAATTTTCTCCTATTTTTCTTAGTTTCCAGTTTCCAGAACCCACCTAGAGTCAGCAGCTCGGCGGCTGCGGCGCTGGAAGCTCTCCAAGACTCGGGAGCGTGCGGCCGCAAAGCGTGTCGAGACGCAATGGCGGACCGGAATTTGGCCCAGATAAGCACAGTGCCTACCGAAAAACATAGAAAACTATAATACGGTTTTTTTTTTCGTGGAAACTGCCTTTAAATAGCCGTATTCGCTCCTATTTGGCCCTAAAACCTAAAAATGCTATGCCCATCCCACCCACCTCATAGGTGGTCAACAAAGAAGTGGGCGTGGCGGGCTTAGCTCATCCATGTTTTGGGGCGGTAGAGTGCTATTGATAGCTCGCTCCTAGCCGTTTTTTTCTACATTATTGTTGCAACGGGTCCCGGAATTTTCTACTTCTGGTAAAAACTGCAAGACGGTTTATATCAGAAACACCGTTTTCAAAGGCAGGGTCCCTGCAGAATTTCAAATTCGAAATTTCCCGCTGAATCGGAGCATAAGCCACAGGTAGTACCAAGGAACGTGCGAAAACTGCGAATAAAAAATGGTTCTCTTCGAGTTATCCCAGGCAGTGCATTGAACCATCGTGTCGCAAAGGTGTGTCCGTCGTCCATGTTTTGGCCATCGTCCACGCTTTTTTGAAACTGCCGAGTAAATGTCGGCTTTTGGTCATGATTATCATGCTGTGAATACCGCGATTCCTGACTTCAAGGCTGTTTTCTCCAAAAGTAAGGACTAATAGTTTGTCAAGCGTCCAGGTGGTGCCCAGCTAGGCCAGTCCAATCTATCAAACTGTGATTTCGGTCCTAAATTCAACCGGATCTTACCTTTAAAGGCAGTGTTCACGGTTCAAAAAAAACGTATTCTAGTTTCTAGTGTTTTCGAATAGATAAGTTCGCGAAGTAGGGGTCAATAGGGAAAAATATCCACAAAACTCTCAAACGCTAGAGAAAAATTGTTTAAAGAAATCTCTAAAATATTGAATTGCGCCTGTTTGGTGTGTTTCGACAGACTGCGGATAAAGCGTCAAACCTAACGCCGGGAACTGTTCTGCTCTTCAAAATTCTCAGGTAAAAGACTTTTTCTTCTGTTTCTTGTGCCGAAAACCCTTGGAAATAAAATGGGCCAATCCGCTTGCTTGGATGTTAGGATCTTTCACGATAAAGAATATTTTGAAAAATAGAAACTGTTCCTCTGGTGAAACGAACGCAGGACAACTCTTATATAACAAGGGCGGAGTGATCCAACGGGTCGGCTGGTCCGCAAGATTCTCACCAACTTCCTGACCGCTTTTTGTCGTACTTTCTTTCTCACTCTTCTTAGAGAGACCCAAACCCTACGTTTCTGCCAAAAAAACGGGCAAATTTTTCATCGTGAACATGGCCTGCAAATTGATATTTTAAAGAGTGTTCGAAATACTTTTTGACCATGTAAACATTTTGCTGAAAATCGCCGCATTCTTTTCGAATTTGCTCACTTCGAATAGTTGGATTTGCCTGGATGTCCAAACTTTTCGTTTTCATCTCATAAGGGAACCACAATAAGTCATAGTGACCATTCCAAATGAAATGTACTTTTCTAGAACCATTTTCGGACAAAAAGTCCGAATATGCCCCTCGCAACTGCCTAGACTGACTCTGAAAAAAGTTATGAGTGTTTTTTTATAGATTCGCGGCAAGGTACCCCCCCCCATGGAAATTTCTGGGTGTTTTCAATTTTTTCCCCGGATTTCGCTAAAAACATGTATGAAGGCGTAATCTGGGGTGCCGAACACGAATATGGGGATTGCTTGTCGAAATTTCAAGGTTTACTGTAGGTTACGGTAGGTGACATGCCATTTAGGAGGCGAAATTTACCTAAATATTCCGATAATCGACAAATGGACATCAAATTCGTATTCAGCACCCCAAATAACCCCCGCACAAAGGAACTTTGGGACAAATCCGAGACTTTGACAAAACTACCGTGTACCCACCGTAATCTACCGTAAGCTGTCAAAAATCGATAAACTGACATCATATTCGTTTTCAGCGCTCCAAATAACCCCTAGAGAAATAATTTGAGCATATTCTATAGTAGCACTCCGAAAATCGTCAAGTCGCAATTTGCCATCAAATTCTCCCCCGATGGGAATCTGTGAACGAATACAGTCGAAAACTTGGGAAAATCGATAAACGAACCTCAGATTCGTGATCAGCACCCCAAATAACCCCCCCGCCCTCCAGAGCGAATTTTTAGTCAAATCTGGAATATTTTTCTAAAACGCTTCGAGAGCCCTCTAATTGGTATAAATAAACACCCAACCGAAAATCTGTAAAGTCCAAAACGCTGTTAGTCTGCGCAAAGTTTGGAAAATGCTACTTACCCCTAACTTGGCTTAGTGTGATAGTTTTAGGCGCTGAACACGACTGCGAGGTCCGTTTCCAAATTTTCGTAGAATTACTGCTCTTTTTGGAGGGTACGATAGGTACGAAAATCAGAGAAAAAATGCCTATAACATTTTTCAGAGTGGGTCTAGGCAGCTGTCCGAAAATGGTTTCAGAAAAGTACATTTCAGTTGGAATGGTCACTATGACTTATTGCGGTTCCCTTGTCAGTCCCAGGTTTCTAAGCCTACAAGGTGCCTAATATCCTCCCGAAAGAGACTGTCCGCCCACGCGGTCGGAGTGCGGCGGCCGTCGCATGGGACATTTTTCGGACGAGTCTTTCAACAGCTTCGAACAATTGACTAGGACATTATTCACTATTTGTCTGATATTCCTGATAACCAAATCACATGCCCTCATGACGACCGCTGAACATGCACGTTGACCGGGTGAACGAACGGTCACATTCGAGCGGACTTTACATGCATACATAAATCCATCCATGTCTGTAGATGCACCCTTATGGTGCTATTCTTACATTTTCACTCTTACCTTTTTGTTTTGTTAGAGGAGGTCAGACACTGAACTTGCTTGACAGCAGGCAGAGTAGTGCTCAAAACTAGTCATGAAAGTCTACCTCCTCCCCTCCTACTGCCATTCGATATGTTTGCACTGTACACATGTTTTGAATGTGAGACGGCGGCTAAAACTGCATAGTTGAAGCTGGTTTCCAACCTCACTTTCATAATGAAGCCGGCCCCTGTCTCCACATTTGCGCCTACAATTTCCTTCTTTTCCCCTATAAAACATTTGGTAATGAATGGAACCTATTAATGACCTGCATCTTGTCGTCTTCCATATCGTGCTTGTGCGTACAGCGCCGATTCGCAGTAAGACTTTTTTATAGTTCAATCGCAGCGCGACACAACTGTGCGCTTTCCTTGATAATTTATCGATATCTCGCTGCGCTTCTATTAGCATCTGAGAGGTCGTTTATACTTCCGCCGTCAAGCGGTCCGGCGCAGTGCAAGCCTGTAATATCGATCATGCCGCGCAGCGTGATCAATATTACAGAAATCCACTGTGCCGCGCTGCTCGGCGACGGAAGTATAAACGACGCCCGAAGCATTTTGTCGCTCCTCGTGGCGATAAGGCGTCGTTTGTCCTGATTTAGAGTTCAATCGCAGCGCGAAAAGATTAGATTTTTTTATGTGGTAATCGATTTATGAATGTCCGCTCATCAATTTACATACATATGAGCCATGACGTCGCGCCGAGCCGCGGTGGAACTTCAAGAACCCCCTTATGAAGGTGATAAATAGGAAGGTGAATGCCGCGACGCGACCGCATGCGCTGTCCACAGGTACACGATCACCCTGTGGCGCTTCTCTAGATATGCACCTTATTCCTTTGAGATTCCTTCGCGGGATTGTTCTCTGTAGACCGATGTTTGCCCACCTCGGTCTTCATAATAGGATCGGATGAATGTCATCAAATAGACCGGTGTCAGTCCATACAATCTTATGTAAATACATACTATGTAGATGCGTAATTAAAAAAGTATTTGCAATTTTCTTAAAGAAACATAGAACTTTTTTTTGATTTTTTAGTCGGCCGGAGAGCTACATATCCTTTACACCTTTTCATTCTGAATTCTGTATTTTTTAGCCACGTTGGGAGCAACTAATCGGAAGGTCAACCTGTGTACTGTGCTTATCTGGGCCAAATTCCGGTCCGCAATTGCGGCTCGACACGCTTTGTGGCCGCACGCGCTCGAATCAGTCGGGTTTCCAGCGCCAAAGCCGACTTGATGTGGCTTTTTCATACAATTTTCTCTAATGTCTCTTAGTTTCCATCCAGATTCCGAAACCCACCTAGAGTCAGCAGATCGGCGGCTGGGGCGCAGGAAGCTCTTCTGACTCGGGCGCGTGCGGCCGCAAGGCGTGTCGAGACGCAATTGCGGACCGGAATTCGGCACAGATGAGCACAGTACCTGCACCACCCTTAATATTTCTTACTAGAGACCATTTACCCTTGGAAAACCATGTTTTCGTTGTTGTAGGATTGGGAGAGTACACAAGTGAACCTTGCTCGAAATTCTTCAAATGCTAACGGGGATTCCAAAAAAGGGCATTTTCATTGTTTTGGGAGAAGGTAAGGGTGCCATTAGAGAGTTTTTTCGGGTGTTCAAAAAAAAATTCGGATCCGGTTGAAGAAATCCAACTGGAGAGTCTGTTCGTTGCTGGTTTCAGGGTCACTGTAGGTTGCGGTGGGGAAAAGGCCTATCAACTGGCGTAACCTACCTCAATATTTGGAAAAATGAACCTCAAATTCGGGTTCGGCGTCCCAAGTGATTCCAACAGAGAAATTTTGAGTCTAATGCGGGATTTCAATAGTCCAGCTGATTGTGCGAATTATCGCCCAATTCGGCTGCTGTCCCACATCATGAAAATCTTTAAACGTGTTCTCGATCGTCGGATCCGTGAAATCGTCGAGGTCACCAAAAATCAATGTGGCTTTGTTGCTAACTGTGGCACCACCGATGCCAATCATGCTGCCCGACTACTGATCGAGAAGCACCGAGAGAAAAACAAGATGCTTCACCTCGCCTTTAAAGAAAAAAAATTAAAGAAAACGTTTGACCGAATCCCGCATGAAGTGATATGGTTCGCTTTGCGGCAGCATGCTTACCCAGAAGAGCTCATTGATTGGGTCAAGATTCTCTACGCCGACCCAAGAAGTCAAGCACGTCGGCTGAGTTCTCCATCTCTGTTGGTGGGATCCGCTCTGTCTCCGCTTCTTTTTGTGATTGTGATGGACACAATTACAAGAGACTTGCAGAAACCAGTGACATGGTCGCTGTTGTGTGCTGATGACGTGATGCTTGCATCTGAAGATAAGTCTGACCTTGAGGGACAGGTGCAAGCATGGAGTAATGGGTTGTCTCGGTTCGGATTACGCCTCAATGTCAAGAAAACAAAAAATCTGACCCTTGAGCGGTGATAAACGAGAGTCTATAAAGGTCGACGGTATCAAGCTACCGCGTGATGAAGTCTTGAAATGTCTTGGATGGACAATCGCATCTGATTGCAGCCTAGGTTTCAAAGTTGCCTCTCACGTGGGAGCAGCGTGGTCAAAGTGGCGTTCGATGACTGGGGTGCTTTGCGATAAGAAAATGCCTGATCACTTGAAGTCGAAGATTTATCGAACCGTTGTCCGACCGGTCGCGCCGTACGCCGCAGAGTGCTGGCCTGCAAAGAAGGACGTCGAGCGTAAACTCGCTGTAATGGAGACGAACGTGTTGCGCTGGACTGCTGGTCTCACTCGATTAGATCACATCACGAACGATGACATTCGACAGCGTTTCGGTGTCGCTCCACTTGCTGGAAAGCGCCGCGAAGCTCGGCTGCGGTGGTGTGGGCACCAGGGCTGTGCGTAATTACGAATTACGATTTACGATTTACGAATTACGGGCGTTTTTGGCAATTTTTTTACGATTTACGATTTACGAAATTTCGGCCTAAAATCGTAACGAATCGTAATAAATCGTAACAAATCGTGAAAATGTGGTTGAGGGAACAATGTTTGTTGTCTGGGGTATAAACGAATTTACCCCACCCCGACGAATTTACCTTCTTTCACATTCCTGATATTTGATTATTCTTCCAGATTTCAATTTTCGATGCAACCTTACCCTGGCATTCCCAGCCGGGCGCAGTCACCTGTAGGTCGGACATGGCGAAATATAAATGTTGATAACAAAATTCAAGTGTGACCGACCGTTCCGCTTCTGTCAGTGACCACCCCCATGATGAACACGGGAGACGCAGACATTTGGTGGAGCTACTGTATATCAGAGCGAAATTTCGGTGCGCAGTTGGAGACAACCGCTGCTGCAACACGTAGTGCAAGCAGAATCATGCTGGGACCACGAGGTCCAAGCACGATAATGCTTAAAGGCAGTGTTCACGATAAAAAATGTGTTCCAGTTTCCACTAGGTAGTTGAGAAGCACACTGTAACGTTGACGTCGAAAGAGCGCATGAAAACGAGCTAGGGAGAGCCCCAAAAGAGCCCGAAGTTGCCACTTTGAGCGCAAGGCAAACCACAAAAGCGCAATGCTCGCATTCCGACGTGAACAAATGAAAATTCGAGATCGTGGGATGAGCGATGGTTTCCGAACAGTAGCCCTGTTCTTCCCTTCATTCTCAACTTCTCTCTTTACGCAGGTCAGCTCGCATACATCGGCTGCAAAAGACGGAAGTCACAAGCCTCGGACAACTCGTCCACCATGCTTCCGTAGCTCAATGTTTGAGGAACCATAACTCCCTTCCCAGGAGGTCTTGTACGATTTCAGAGACACTATTGGAATCAGCATAGGACCGTTTTCAAGATAGGCGGTAAAACACAAAAACGATTTTCATCGTGGACGCTGCCTTTAAGCTGCAGGCTGCAGAAGCGGTGGTCTGCAACTGCGGACAGAAATTCCACCCCGATATAGAATATAATTATGAGGTTTGGCTCTAAATACCTTGCTGGCTTATTAAAAAAATTAAGGTTGAAACCCAATGTGCACTTCATTGCACAAGTTCACGGAGATTTCGAAAACAATCATCACCACGCATCCATCTTCAGCGGTTCAAAAGTTACAAGCAAAAACTGGTATTTCGTGAATTGAAATTTGCTGAAGGACCGGGAAAAGATTTTTCTGACTTGAAAACACTATTCGACAAAGAGTTTCAAGGGGATTTCCGAAACAACTTCTGGCAGATGTACATCCCCGAAGGCAATTAGCTATGAGAGGAAAAGTGGTGAATTAAAGAGTCAGTTTCAAATCTCTTACCGACTCTCTTTGAACCTCGCCATTAGTTCAATATTGTTGACGTTGACTGCAGCTTTGCGCGAGTTGGTACCAGGCTTCATTCGACTGACGTTTCGACGGTTTCGCCTTCTTCAGAATCTGAAAGAGCCAAATCCAGTGGTGAAAATACACGATCAAACACCATAAAGGTGAACTCTCTACGGGATTTCGAATCCGAAATTTCCAAACTGATGATATATGAGTTTGGAAATTTGGGAGTCGAATTTCTGAAGAGAGTCAACCGCTACGGTGTTTGGTCGTGCATTTTCATAACTGGATTTGGCTCTTTCAGAATATGGAGAAGGCGAAACCGTCGAAACGTCAGTCGAATAAAGCCTGATACCACCTCGTCCAAAGCTGCAGTCAACGTCAACAGTATAAGCTCGTAACAATTTTACAAAAAAGTATAGCAGCACAGTTTCAACTTTTCAACAAGTTTATTAAATGTTTTTGAAATTGAGAATTCAGTCAAATTCCAAAAGCAAAAGAAAAAAATTTCAAAATAGTTTATTTTCGAAAGCACAGATTTATAGAGAACCTTCACCTTTTTGGAGTCCAGAACTCTGAAAAACCGTCACCTCTCGAACCGTTGTTTTTACCCCAACAAACTTATGTTTATGGAGAGGAACGCATACAACTCCGTTCAGAGTAACGCTTCAGAAATGTGGGGGGCAGACTTGACTTCTGCGTCAAAAAGTGGTTTTGCAGTAGCATGTATAACCCTTTGGTATGGCCACCATGCCCAATTAACCTTCCCTTGAAAGATTGAGTCTAAAACTATCGAAGCGCTATTTTCTCTCATCACAGTGTTGCCCTCCTTGGCTCCCATTATTGAGCAGTGCTTGGTGAAGCGGTGATTCGCTATGTTTTTGTATTTTAAAGTTCTGAAAAACATGGCACAGGTTTTGTATTTGATTAAGCTTGGAGTTTCAATTTTGTCTATTGAAGTCGTTTATATCCCGCGTATGTATACTGATTTTTTTATATACTGCTCATAACAGTGTTATTTTGAAACACAATCTCAAACATTCTCCGATATGGAAACACCTCATCTGGAATGCTTAGGTATTTACACATCGAATGAGGTTTGGGTTATGTGTGGGCTTACTACTAATTATCTATTACGAATTACGAATTACGATTTACGAATTACGAGGAACTTGGAGAATTACGATTTACGAAATTACAAAATCCAGTTACGCACAGCCCTGGTGGGCACGTTCTGTGAGCCGGAGACGATACTGTTTGCAAGGCAGGTCTGAAGCTTGATGTACCTGAGAAACGACCCAACGGACGACCGAAGCAGCGCTGGCTTGACACGCTGCATGCCGTTTTGAAGGCTGTTGGTGTGCACCCTGATTAGGGCGCATGACAAGGGAAGGTGGCGCCAGCGCATTAGAGGAGCGGGCTCCGCTTCGAAGCGGGGCAAACGCTAAAGAAGAAGAAGAAATACGAGATTTCAACCTCCGTTACATACCATAACCCGGAAGAAATGGATATACCGATCACATATTTGAGTTAGGCAGCCTGAATAACTTCTATTGAGAAGTTTCGGGGCTATTCTATCGTAGCATTGAGGGAATCGCTTTTGGTCGGCAACACGTACCCCTTGAGATGCTCTGGACCAAATCAGCCGAAATTTTTCAAAAAATTGACAAATGGGCCTAAGATTTGTAATCGGCACCCAAAGCAACCCGTAGAAAAAGTTTTAATCTCAATCTGAAACAATTTTTCGAAGGCTCCGAAAATTGCCACTCGTGTACCTATTTCCTCTTTGCAAAGCTATGGAAACTCGTCTTGATTCAAAATCTGGGATTTTTTTTTCGCAACACTCTAGAAATTTCCCAATGCGTAAGTACCAGCTCAGGCGATTCTCGGCCCCGAGCTGCAAAGAACAGCAATCCGAGCCGCCTGACAGTTCGGCTCGTTCTCCCAATCTCCGGGCTACTGCTGTTGTTATTCGGGCAAAGTGGAGCCGCCCGGACAGCAACAGCGGTGGCCCGTAAAGCACCAGCAGTGGCTCGGACAGCAACAGAAGCCGACCAGCAGATTGGGAGAACGAGGCGAACTGTCAGGCGGCTCGGGGCCGATAATCGCCTGGGAGGGGTCCGCGTTAATGAAAATTTGTTTTTTCGTTAAGCGGTAATCGTTAATTTTCGGGAAAAAACCGCGTTAACCCGTTAATGCGCTACCACGTTAATTTTGAATTTCGTTAACAAATTTTGAAACATTACCTGACCACAGCGAAAATCAATAAATCATCAGAGGTCCCAGAGGAAAAATAAAGTAGGCCTTCAAGTGACGTCATCAGGACGTTTTGGAAATTGGGTGGCGCTTTAGATGAAGTGGCCAGGACTTCGTGGAAAAAGAGTAGGCCTTCAGATGGGGTCATGGAATGTAGGTAGGGCTTCAGATGAGGACGTCGTGCAAAGTGGGTGTGCGTTCAGATGACTTCAGCAGGACGTCGTGAAAAATGGTTAGCGCTTCATGAGGGCGTGCGCCGCGTCTTAGGCGTGTGGTATACTTTGTCGCTGTAATGAGCGACAGGCATGCAATCTAACACAAATCGCGGCGGGACCCGCATGGAGCAACGGCCGTCATAGGAACAGATGTCGCATGTGGGTCGCAGCGACGTGTCGCGGAGGGCTGACATACTGCAAATGTGCCATAGCCTGTCCCTACCAGTGTCGCTGTCGCTGTCGATGTACAGTGCACTGCGACAGCGACAGATTTAAAGTGCGGGAGGATGTCGCTGTCGCTGTGCAAAGCGACGCGACCGTGTGTCGCAAAAGTATACCATACCCCTTAGAAAAGCAGTAGCGCTTTAGGGTTATGGTATACTTTTGCGACACACGGTCGCGTCGCTCTGCACAGCGACAGCGACAGTGGTAGCGACAGGCTATGGCACATTTGCAGTATGTCAGCCCTCCGCGACACGTCGCTGCGACCCACACGCGACATCTGTTCCTACGACGACCGTTGCCGTTGCTCCGATGCGGGTCCCGCCACGATTTTTGTTAGATTGCATGCCTGTCGCTCATTACAGCGACAAAGTATACCATAGGCCTTATGTAGAGCGTGCGACGCGTGGTAGAAATTGAGTAGCGCTTCATGTGCACAGTGTGCCGTCGTGTAAAGAGTGATAAGCGCATGTAGAGGATGCACTGCAAACCGGAAAATTATGAACAGGATGCCGCGGAAAGTGGATGGGGCTCCGGAAGAGGTGTCTGGAAGGGACAGGGGCTCTCTACACACCGAGGGAGGAGTTCTCCCGCCTTTTGCGGCTCCAATTCCACTCGGGACCACTCCGCTTGCGTTGAGTGGCGTGACGTTTCGAACTGCAAAAACGGGGACAGCTCCTCTCTCGGTGTGTAGACAGTCCCTGTCCCTGTCTGGAACGTGTTGGCAAGTGGTGTGCCACACTGGCTGACATACGTATGTAGAATGATATTCTTGAAACCTAGCTCAAAAGCTCTATAATCTACGGCATTCGCCGCACTTTTGTTTGGTTTTGTATATGTGTACACTTGACGCCGATTTTATTCCCTTTCTCGGTTTAGTCTGTAGTGCGGTCCACCGGATTTGGAACCCGGTATTCAATCCCCGTTCCCAACCCTCGTTTGGTGTCTTACTCGACCGCAAAAAGGTAGATTAGACCTCACATTTCCTTTTTAGAGCACGAAATAGAATTCTTCGATATTGAGAAGAATTAACTGAAATAGATAAGCAACGGAATGGAAAACATTGAGGTCTGCAATATATTCCACAACAATCAAGAATGTTTCGACGTGCATCGCCCCAGTTTCGAAACTTTCCAATTGAAGCTTATCAATCAGTGCCGTAATTCCACCGCAATTAACGAACCAAATTAACGTTGTATTAGAACTTTTTCGTTAAGCGTTAATCGTTAATTTTCCAAAAAAAAACTGCGTTAACCCGTTAATGCGTTAACACGTCAACGTTATAACGAACAGCCCTGGTAAGTACCCTTCCCTATTCACAAAGCCTTTAAAACGCTCCTAAAGGCACAGTCCCACCTCAGAGTCGTTTTTCTGTCTATCTTACAGGCAGTGTTCACGATAATCTTCAATTTTGATATTATTCGCTATATTGATGAAGTGGCCCCCGGTTAGAACAGAAATGACGTAGAAATTGAGAAAAACGCACTAGAAGTACACGAAATCCTTAAGTATCACCCGCCTCTTAAGTATCACTAGAAGTGTTTGTTGTGACAATGAAATCTTTTGTGGACCCGTCCTTTGCAATTCTCTCCTCTCCATCGCTCCGTTCTTTCTTTAGGGTCCTAACTAATTCTGTTTTGTATAAAATATTCTTCTATCTTCGATTGACCCAATCTTCCACCGGTGACAACCACCATGAACATGTTCATCCAACCGGACACCTAGTCCAGGCCAGAGAAAAAAATGTCACTGAAACACACCGTTTAATGCGTTTCTCGACGTTTCTTCGTAATTTTGGTAACACTTGGAGGCCAACGCATTGTTTTGTGTAAAAAACTGGGGAACGGAAATCATCGTGAACCGTGCCTTTAAAGGCAGTGTTCACGATAAGAATCGTTTCTCTGCTATTCCGTCTATCTCAAAGACGGTCCCATGTTGATTCCAATGATGTTTTTGGAATCGTACAAGACCTTCTAGGAACGGAGTTATGGTCCGTCAAAAATCGAGCTAGGAAAGCATGGTGGACGAGTTGTCCGAGGCTTGTAACTTCCGTCTTTTGCAGCCGATGTATGCGAGCCGACCTGAGTAAAGAGAGAAGTTGGAGATAAAGGGAAGAACGGGGCTATTGATCGAGAACCATCGCTCATCTCACGATCTCGAGCATTCATTTGTTCACGTCGGTGGGCGTGGAAAGTGCATCTGAGGTTAGACGAGCAGACGGGTGTCCAACTTTGGGGCCGTAGGGGACCGTTCCGAGCTCATTTTTCTTTTTTTTTTTAGTTTTTTCAACGTTAGGGTTGCGCTAGGCCCCGCAGCTGCCGATCTCCACCAAAAAATCAGACATGGTTTTTATCGTGGACACTGTCTTTAAAAAAGGTCCTCACCTGATTCCAATGCTGCCTCTGGAGCCGTACAAGGCCCCCCGGGAACGGACTTATGGCCCCTCGAAAATTGAGGCGCGGAAGCATGGTGGACGAGTTGTCCGAGGCTTGTAACTTTCGTCATTTGCAACCGATGTATGCGTGCGGACGTGAGTGGAGAGAGAGGCTGAGAATGAAGGGATGAACAGGGCTATTGACAGAGAAAACCATTCTTTCGAGCCCACTGTTGAGCTAGAAAGATCGTAGAAGGGGCATGCCAAAGTGGCTCCCTGATGTGGGCACCCCACTGTGGTTTCCTCCTATATCTCGCCTACTCGGAGAAATCGAGAGCTCGCAGTTGGCAGGTGTTATACGGGGAGGGTCTACTACACAGTTATGTGGAAATGTCAGATTGCTTCCATGAGCTTGGACTGTGTCTCTAACTCCGATTAGGAAACCGTTTTCGCAGCTATACGGAGGCGAAAATTGAGGCAACGCCAGAAAATGGCCCAACAAACGTAACATATTTTGTTTGAAATTGTCACTATGTTCTGATATCCTTCACTTGTAATTTGCGAACATCTGAAATAAGTTGGACCTTCGAAATTTGAAGTTAATGCTCACATTGCGCCAGCCGGAATGACCTTTTTCAAATTCGCGGTTTTTTTTAGTATTTTTTCTGCAAATCGCATATCAGCCAAAGCAATTTTACTATTTCTGGGCGGTGTCTCTAGTATGCTATGTATATGCTGTCTCCTCCCGAGGGCTATAATTGTGATCGATATTGTGCTGTTGGCCTTGAAATTCGTGCTCATTCACGCGATATTGCTGCATGTGTCAATCCACACTCTTGCCATGCCGTGAGATGACAATTTGCTGTTCAGTGGGTCGGCCCACCTGGAATTATTAATGGGTTTAGCTCTGACTGCTACACATTGCCCTCCGCTAATTTTTTGTTTCTGATCCCGTTGTAATCCAATATCGGAAAACATCCGAATGCTCTTCTTCTAACGTTGTCAAATATCGAATTTCATCGAATTTTTCCTTTTTTTTTGCAAATCGAACTTTTTTTGCCAACTTTTGAGTTTTTTTTTTTAAGTTCAAATGTTGTGTGTAATTGAATTTCCACTTTCTTTTTGGAATTGCGATTTTAAATACGTAGATTTATGAAGATATATCTTCAGATAGTCATTTTCCGACTCAACAGTTCATATATATTTTAACGACATCCACATTTTCAATCTCCGTTCAAAAAAAGTTGTACAACGCGCCATGCATTCGTTTGCATACCCGTTTAAGCAAGAATACGTTTTAGTCCGTTAGATATGTAGGTGAAGTAAGCTATTTTCGCTAGCCAGAGTTGTTATCCTCCTGTATGAAGCTATGTTCTACCGATTTCGTGGTCTTGGAAAGTAAGGAAGTTGGAAGGATTGAACTTGAGTTTGAGCAGCGAAATGAGCGCCTTTTGCCCGTGCACTATTCGTTTTGGTACCAAGTACATACGAACTTTGATTCAACAAGCTCTCAAAGGGATTGAACACTGCATTCATCTAAATTTCGCTTCGTGCTATTAGAGTCAAAGGAGTCAGGAATCGTTCATCAAAATCAAATCGAATTATTCATTATAATTTTCTTTAAATTCAGTACGCGCCATATTTTCTATATTTGAAAAAATCTGGTTTTTTTTTGCCACTACTATTTTTTCTTTCACCTTTCATTCATTTGCTTCTATTTTTATTTACGTATTTTACCATTATTCTATTCGTTTATATGTTTGGGTGTGTGTGGCAAGAGGCGCCACTGTTGCCGCACGCGGTCCATTGATCGATCCTCAGCTCAGGCCATAGAAATCCTGATTGGAAGTCGGATGTGTGGCGCATTCCCAGAGAGATTGCACAACGCCGAGAACCTTATCCTTCTCCCCTCATATATGGTTAGGTCCGTGGCTTGTTTCCTCAAGAAAAACATTTAAATTTGAACCGCGACCGGCGCGGCGGTTTAAGGCCGGGATCATACTTATCGCGACCAGCGACAGCGACAGTGCACATCAGGTATATCGATTTTCAGTCGATATGGATGGTAAACATTGCGTCGCGTCGCTCGTCGCTGGAAATATGATCCCGGCCTAAACCTCACCAGCGGTTGGCTGATAATTACCAGTCAGCCGTCGCTGAGATTTAAACCGCCACGCCACCCGCGGTTGGAGTATAAATGTTTTTTCTTGATGAAACAAGCCACGGACGTAGAGTTCGCGCAATCATTTTAGTCTGATGAGTGGACGGGGCTGCGGCGGTAGATCACCCCGCGCTAATCGAAACCACATTCTCCAGTGAGGCCGGTAACGCCGCACCGCCAGCCGCTTGGTTCATGCGTCAGACTAAAATGAAAACGGAAACCATAACTACATTTCTTTTTTTTCAAATATACATGAGTGTATATTTTCCTTTGGTTTCTATCATTGTTTCGTTCATTTGGTCAGTTATTCAGTTGTTCCACCTTTAACAAATTTATTTATTTCATTCTTTGTTTTCAGATACATATATTCATGTATTTACATTTTATGTAGTAATCTTTTTTTTATTCATTCATTCTTTCTATGTGTTAACTTTTTTTAATTACATATTTTTGATTTATTCGTCTGCTTATGGTATTTTTCATTTATTCATCTGATATGATTTTTTCACATGCTTTTATTCACTGAAATTTCACACTCTCAATTTGTTTCTTTCAGATACGTATATGTTTCTTGATGTACTGTGCTTATCTGGGCCAAATTCCGGTCCGCAATTGCGTCTCGACACGCATTGCGGCCGCACGCTCCCGAGTCAGAAGAGATTCCAGCGCCGCAGCCGCCGATCTGCTGACTCTAGGTGGGTTTTGAAAACTGGAAACTGAGAAAAATTGGAGAAAATTGCATGAAAAAGCCACATCGAGTCGGCTTTGGCGTTGGAAACTCTACTGACTCGAGCGCGTGCGGCCGCGAAGCGTGCGGAGACGCAATTGCAGACCGGAATTTGGCCCAGATAAGCACAGTACTCTATTTAGTTCATTTATTGCTTATTCATTCATTTGTTCTATTCATTTATTATTCATTGAAATATTTTTCATTTTTTCGACGCTTATTGTATTTTTTATTAATTTATCTTGAATGATTTTTTTAGAATTTTTTACCTGGCATTTTTAAAATTTCATCTCTACAATAGACGGTTTTCGTAGGATTGGAAAACCTAATTCTAAAATATATTTTTTGAGACATGAAATACAAACCAGCTGGCCACATGAACTTACAATTCCAATTAGATCTGCCTTCTAAATTTCAGCAATTTTTATGCAAATATTGATTCCTTCTCGTGCAGTAATAGCTTATCTATTTATTTTATTCATTCATTCTTTCTATTTGCTCACTTTTTAATTACATATTTTTGATTTATTCGTCTACTTATTGTATTTTTCTTTTATTTTTCTGATATGATTTTTTCACATGTTTTTCTTCACTGAAATTTCGTACTCTCAATTTGTTTGTTTTCAGACACATATATGTTTCTACATGTACACTATGTAGTTATTTTATTACTTATTCATTCATTTGATCTATTTATTTATTTTTCATTGAAATATTTTTTATTTATTCGTCGCTTATTGTATTTTTATTTAATTATCACAAATGATTTTTTTAGAACTTTTTACCTGGCATTTTGGCAATTTCATCTCTACAATAGACGATTTTCGTAGGATTACAGAACCTAATTCTAGGAAATATATTTTGAGACATGAAATACAAACTAGCTGCTCACATATATAGATTTTACAATTTCAATTTAATCTGCTTTCTTAATTTCAGAAATTTTCATACAAATATCGATTCCTTCTCGTGCAATAATAGTGTGTGAATACGTTGCTGACCTCAATATTGAGTAGTGACAACTGACCGACCGCGGAGTGACAGCCGTATCGGGCTGGTGGGGCGGCCATTACATTTCCACGCGGTCATTATGTAGAATTCGTGTTTGAGTGCGGCACTTATCTAGTATTAGTATGTGTAAACTCTGGACCATTTCTAGTGAGCTCTTCAATTGGATTATCGCCAGCAGCGGAGCGGTAGTCCTTAGAGAAATATAACTGGTGATAACAATGTTCAGACAAGAAAACGGCCGCTCGCTGCTGGTGACCAGCGAAATCTAGAGCTCACTAGAAATACCCCAGGACTTATGTGCTATGTGCCTAGCACCTTCTTACCTTAAGGACGAAATCACGGTGGACTTCACTTTTGTAGTAAAGGAGTTCTCAAGTGCCTCCATTTTGCTGTAAGTACATCTCTTTTCTCGTTTTCCTTTGGAATTCAACAACCTTAGATCCGAATCGGACACTTTTGGGCCATCTTTTTTTATTTATCCTTTATTTTTCCTTTTTTGTTCCATTCTCTGGAATTTGACACTTCCCAAAAGTCAGACACTTCGCAGCAACTTCACCATCGCTCGCGACATTTGTGTTTCCCACATTACTTTTCGTTTTCTGTGCATTCTCTCTTCTAAATATCCATAAATATCGAATAGATATAGTTAGGTCCGCGACTTGTTTCCTCTAGAAAAAACATTTAAATCTCACACGCGGCTGGCGCGGCGGTCGCGTGCTGCGGCCCGCTAATCGATTCAGGCCGAGAGAAGGGCGCAGCTGATCAGCTCACCATACTGCCAGCCACCGATGAGATTTAAACCGCCCACGTCAGCCGCGGGTGAGATTTAAACCGCCCACGCCAGTCGCGAGTGAGATTTAAACGTTTTTCCTGAGGAAGCAAGCCACGGACCTAACTGTATGTATAAACAAGTTTCAGGTGACTCAGATGGTCTCCTCCCTTCCCAAGTACTTCAGAGCTCGTCGTGATCGTACACAGGCCAACAA
The DNA here is from genome assembly GCA_029168955.1 of Aplectana chamaeleonis. Classification (NCBI taxonomy): domain Eukaryota; kingdom Metazoa; phylum Nematoda; class Chromadorea; order Rhabditida; family Cosmocercidae; genus Aplectana; species Aplectana chamaeleonis. The sequence continues at coordinate 2,525,667 of JAPDOI010000051.1, forward strand.
GAAGAAGCCCATCGTCACCATCGAGGAAGAAGGCGCTGCCGTCGACATTCCGTCGTCCTCTACTGAAAGTGACAAGGGTGAGTAGAACATTGAAATGTTTGAAAACTTTTTTTTCTGTTTGAACAAATATTAGCATAAATGTTCTGAAGAACGTAACAGGAGGTTTTTTCATGGCGACATCTCGGTAGGTTTTTTGGATCTGTGGCCGGAAAATTTCAAATTTCTGAGAGTTTCAAAGGACGTTCCATCTGATCCTATTACGAAGAGATTTCTGCGAATGTGTTATTTGTCGCCGCGCTCTATTTCGGAAACAAATTTACATACTTGATTCCATCGCGTGCGTGTGCGCGCGTGAGCTGCTTATCCTTCTCCCCTAAACTCTCTCGCTGTCTCTGCCCTCAAGCGTAGTTCATACTGCCGTCGCCGAGCGGCACCGCAAAGCGAAATTCTGTAAGACCTCTTTCAGAATGCGATCGCAGCGCGACGCGATGGTATGATAACCATAGGGATCGATCGAGATCGCGTCGCACGTCGATCTGTTTTCAAAACATGCCATCGCGGCGACCAGCGATGGAAGTGTGAAATAGACCTAATAGCATCTTGCCACGCCGCGTGATCGATATTATAGGAATGCACTCTGTCGCGCCCTGGCGGAAGCATAAGGCGTCGTTTATATTTCCACCTCCGAGCGGCGCGGCGGAGTGCGATCCCACAATATCGATCATACCGCGCCGCATGATCATTATTACAGAAATGCACTGTACCGCGCCGCTCGGCGGCGGGAGTATAAACTACCCCTAGGGGACACCTCGCTCTGCACACGCGTATGGAGTAACAAAGTAAATTTTGCTCCAATATAGAGGATACAGCCCACAGCATCGGAAAAAGTCCGTGGTGCGGTTGCGGTCAACACACTAGGCATACAGTTGTTTCTGGCGCTTAGCCAGATTTTGTTACCGATCGGCCAAAAAGCTGATATTCAAGATGAGGACTGGTTTCCCTTTATTTTTCTTGCATTTTTCAGATTCATTCATTTTTTTCCAAATTTGTTTCGTTGGGTGTTGCTGATAAAGGCTTTTTTGTGCGTAGAACGGATTAGCAGTTTTTTTTTCGTGTGTTTCAAGGACTTACTTTGAAAAATCCCTTTCGGATGTGGAAAAATTGTCAAAACTTTTTTTATTGGGGGTGGTAGTTAGAAAGAATACTGCACTACATTTTAAGCAATTTTGTGATTTCACCAGTTCTCACCTAGTTTTAGAATTTATGATGGTTTTTTATGGATTTCAGTACCAAAAAAAACTGCTGATTCGTTCCAAAAAGTATGGTACATGTATGGCCCACTTCCATATCCTGTAAATTCCCCCCCCCCCACACACACAAAAACTTCCATAGTTTTAAAAGTTTTTTTTTAATTTGTGGAAGGTAATTTTGAAAGGAAGTTTTTGGAACCCATGAACTGCAATACTCTCTCACGCACAAAGGAAAACCTCTATCCGCAACACCCAATGAGACAAAAAAAAACATAAACTTTGACCAAAAATGAACAAGAAAAAAAGAAGAAAATCCAATACCCACTTTGACGATCAGCTGTTCGGCCGATCATAAGACGAAATTCGACAACGCGCCAGAATCTATCGTATATTTCGTGTGTTGACCGCAACAACACCATTCATCCGCATGGACTGAACTATTTTGAGGTATTCGAATTTTTTTCTTTTCCAGTGAAGTGATGCAATACAAAACTTTTTCATTTCATATTTTAGTAGCTACATATGCAGCTATTATACTAACAAGGGAAGCATACAAAGCGTAGGTCGGATCTGCCAAAACGACTAGTAGGGTTAGTATCTCTTCTGGCTCAATAGTAAGAATGCGCAGTATCCCGCCCCGAGCAGCAGCTCCAAAAAAAGTTATGAGCATTTTTTAAACCTCGCGAAAAGGCAAGGGTATCGTCGATCACTGGTCGAGAGAGCGCCGCGTCGAACACATGTGGCACGCACGCAAGCGAGGAGGTAGTGATGGGATCATTACCTCCTCGCTTGCGTGCGTGCCACTTGTGTTCGGCGCGGCGATCTCTCGATCAGTGATGGATCATACCTACCCATCAGACATTTCTTTTGAGTTTCAAAAAATTTTCTCGGATTTAGCTCAAAAGTTGTATGTAGGGGTAATCTAGGGTACTGAACACGAATCTGGAGTCCATTTGTCGAAATTTCGAGGTTTGCTGTAGGTTACGGTAGGTAACATGCCATTTGGGGCCAAACCCACCTTAGTATTTTGAAAATGGACGAACGGACGTTAAATTCGTATTCTCCACCCCGAATAACCCCCGTATACTAGTTTTGAGTAAAATCTGAGATTTTGACCAAACTACCGTATACCCACCGTAATCTACCGTAATCTGCAATAGATCGATAAACGGACTCCAGATTCGTGTTTAGCACTCCAAACACTTCAAAGCAAATGTATTTGAGACATATCTAGGAAACCGGAAATCTCGAAAGTGGCGTTTTTACCTCAAAATTTTCCCCGGTTGGGAAGCGTCATAGGAAATTAGTCGAAAACTTCTTAAAATTGACTAATAAACCAGAGAATCGTGATCAGCGCCCCAAAAAAACCCCCTGCGAGAATTTCAAGTCAAATCTGGAACATTTTTCCAAAACGCTTCCAGAGCCCTCAATTGGTAGAAATAAAAGCCCAACCGAAAATCCGTACTTTGCTCAGGGGGGTAGTTTTGGACGCTGAACAGATTGATGAGGTCCGTTTCCGGATTGTCCGAAGGCAAACGCGCCTTTTGAAAGGTACAAAAAACACAAAAAATGAGCTTTTTAAGCATGCAACTTCTTGGCACCTGCAGCTCGCGGCGGGATACTGCGCAGTTTTACTATTGAGCCACAAAAGATACTAACGACACTAGTCGTTTTGGCAGATCCTACCTACGCGTTGTATACCTCGCTTGTAAGTATGAACCAGAATACACCCGCACCTATGTCGCGCCTGGACCAAAGCTAGCGAGTGGGAAAAATAACCATCTGGGCGTGGCCCTTGACTATAATCAGCTGCGCGAGGGTCCGCCCCGCGGGGAGGTTGTTGACAATGCCATATGTCGTCGTCTGTCAGCGCTCACACTTGTCCCTCGCTCCCGCCCACTGTCCATTATCGACTAGGCTTAGAGATGAAAGCTCATCCAAATCAATAGGAGCTAACAATCCTTGTTTTCTGACTGGCAGCACTCTCTTCGTTGACTTTTTTTGATTTTCTCATTATTTTTGAAGCATTTTTTTGTATTTAAAATGGCATGAAAGAAAGCTGTATTTGATAAGGTTCTCTAATTATACATCTCTTCCAGATGCGTTTCGCCCACTTTATGATATTATCATCCGATTTAAACAAATAGTATGAACCAGGGCTGTGCGCTTTAACGTTAACCTGTTAACTCACTGGCGGGTTAACGCGTTTTTTTTTCAATATAATAATTAACGATGAACGCATACAGTTTACCGCAATATTAAAAAAGACATGGTGCGGCTGCGGTCACACACTAAAACTACGGTGAAAGACGCCAGATTTCATTATCGATCGACAGCACAGCTGATTTTCGGGGTGAGTTACGGATATTACGATTAGGGACTTTTCTTAGTGTGCAAGAGGAATTCATTGTTTTTCTTTTCTATTTCAAAACATAGTTTAAAAAAACATCTCAAAGCTCGAACAACCGGCTAATTTAACTCACGTACTGAGAATGGCCCCTATCCACAATATTTAAACAGTTAGAAAGAAAATTAATGTCGAAACAAACAAGAAAAAAAGAAAATCATAACTTACCTAGAAAATCATCTGTGCTGTCGATCGATAATGAAATTAGGCGTCTTCCACCGTAGTTTTAGTGTACGACCGCAACGGCACCATGTCCTTTTAACATTGCGGTAAACTGTAACATGTCAAATCACGTCAATTCAGTTCGCTAATTGCAGTGGACTGATTTATATGGGACCACTGGTGATTTATCGATTTTTGCTGTGGTCACGTAATGTTTTTTTTTTATTTTTAACGAAATGCAAAGTTAACTTGTAACGTATTAGCGGTTTTTTCTCAAAAACTTAACGATTAACGCTCAACGAAAAAGTGTTGAGATCACGTTAATTTAGTTCGCTAATTGTAGTGGAATTATGGCACGGATTTATATGGGACCTCAGGTGATTTATCGATTTTTGCTGTTGTCAAGCAATTTTTTTCAATTTTTAACGGAATGCAAAATTAACTTGTTAACACATTAACGGGTTGAAGCGTTTTTTTTAGGAAGTTAACGCCTAGCGACCCTAGTATGAACATCCTTGCTACTCCAAGAAATATTATCAGCACGCAATCCGACTTTTATTTTTCGCTTCCACATGGGGTGACGGGGAGACTAGCAGGATTGGTCTGCAGAACAAACACCCTCATTTTTTTGATTGAAAAAATCGCCACAAACTTCCAGAATTTTGACAATATTTCATAGGTCAATTGAAAGAGAATTGGGAACTGTATTCGATAATGGGGTGGCAGAAGGTGCCGCTCCCGATAATTGGTTATGGATCAGAGACCTGGAATTTCTATAAATTCTCAGGTAGGTGCATAGCAAACGTACCCTGATTCTCGCCAAGTATACTTAGTACCCGAATTACTCCTTTTTGGATATCCGAGATTCGGATAATCCGATATCCGAAAATTCGAAAAAGCGCATTATCTGAATCGAACCAATATCCGGAAAACTTGAAATCGGCATTATCCGAATCGATCCACTATCCGAAAATTTGTCTTCGGATAACAAGTATATCGCCAAGAGGTTGGACATCCTTGGTGGGCAAAATTTTCACCTGGGTGGGAAATTTTTTTTCGACTCCCCCCCACACCGGAATTAACCCTGAGAATTCTTCACTTTACTGAAATATGTCGTGAAGCTTTTGGATCGAAATTTCTCTTACTGAATATGTAGAACGGCACGCATCACGACCGCACGCCACTGACGAAGATTGGCTCAATGGTCTTTCAAGATTGCCACAAAGTTTATAGACTCTTGTTTTCGTTGGATAACTCAGGCCTAATAAGGTACGCAAAGTATGAGTTCGATCCGCGCCAACTCTATGTAAAGACGGTCCGAAGCAGACTGTACGCGTACGCGGCCGGCGTGCTTGTCAAGCGGCAATCGCAAATACTTTTTTGGACTTCTGAATCGATTGACAGGAATATAAAACGAATAAAGGTGATATCCGTGTCGGCTGCCTGCAGTCGAAGGGAAGTTATTCTAAAAAAATTCTTGGTTCGGTGGCCCGCCACGCACGCCGACCGTTCGGGTGGACAGTCTCAATCGGGCATACTTTATGGGCAATGTGCCAATTACACCAATTTGATTTCTGCGTAAAACGCTAGGGTCCGAATCTTCCAAATCAATGGATATATTCTAAAAACGGTCTTCCATTCAATTCGAATGGATAATCGTGGAACCACTCGAAAAATTGCGAGTAATTATTGGATTTCTGGAACTGTTTCAGTAAGTGGGGGTGGAAGTCGAAGAAAAATTTCATTCGCCTTGGTATTCCAGCTCATTGGAGATGATTAGGGAATGATCCTGTAGAAATAGAAAGTTCGAAAGAGTCTAGATTTCGAAATCCCGAAGGAATCAATTTTCCGATTAATAAAAACTCAAGTATTTTATTGTATCAATCACTCGAAAAAAAATTCCAAATAGTTACCCTATGAGGCCAGAAATATGTGCACTTCTTTCTGAAGCTTCAACGGGGCGCCTAAGTCTCGCAATGGAAAAGTAGCCCGTTTTTAGGCAAAAACGTCAGCTTTGAGTCCCTCTAAGAAGAGTAAGAGAGGAAGCACTAAGAAAAACGGCCAGGAAGTGGGTGAAAGTCTTACGGACCGGCCTACCCATTGGTTCACTCCGCCCATGCCATATGACATTTGTCCTGCGTTCGTTCCACCAGAGGAACAGTTGCCGAATTTTTAATGTTGTTAATCGCGAACGATTCTAACATCCAAGCTTGTGCATTGGCCCACCTAATTTTCGAAGAGTTTTGGGTGCAAGAAACAGAAAACAAAGTCACTAGCCTAAGACTTTCGAAACGCAAATCCATTTCCGACGTTAGGTTCGACGTTTTGTCTGCAGTCTCCTGAAACACACCAAACAGGCGTAATTAAATATTTCAGAGGTTTCTTTAAACAGTTTTTTCGGTATTTGAGAGTTCTGAGGGGTACTTTTCCCTACTAATCTCTACATCGTGGACTTACCTACTCAAAAACATCGAAAACTAGAATACAGTGTTTTAACGCTGACACTGCCTTTAAACCCACGGCCATCCAAGGCTAACCGCTGCGTTGAGGTGCTGTTAAAAGTAAGTAGCCCCATCGTAACCCATCGATAGTCAAACCAGATTTCTTGTGAATGCGGGTTTTTCCCCGCTAGCCCTGCCGTAACCCTAGTTCCAGACCTGCATTGCACCATGTAGACCCCGCTCCAAAAGAAGAAGTTTGGACTGGAGTGAAGTCAAAACTCGTTTTAGCATGCAGTTAGCGTTCGCCACAAGAATCAAAGATCTTTACGAGGGTAACGGAGGGCATGTGGCATGTGACTTGGTTTATTTGCGCTATTCTCTACTCGCCATTCCATCATCATCAGAGCGGGCAAAGAGTCTCCCACTCTTCAGTTCTCTCACTCAATCCAACTCCTCCTTCCCGCAAAAACCCATTGAGCTTCCATAATCTTAAATTAGATCTATATAAATCCCAGTTTGCTCTCTGGAAAGTGGCACGAAGTTGTGCTCAGCCGCTTGTCTGTTTAAGTGTTTTTATTCTATGGAGGCGCTTCCCCTGGGGGAATCAATAGGAGACGTCTTCTCGCGGCCGTCAGCGACACATCCAAACGGGGTGACGTTTCTCTGTGGTTTTCCAGAATCGGACCGTGGTTTCTCAATTTTTTTCCGTTGAAGTGGCTGGCTCATGCTTCCGTTTCCACTGTGTACTGTGCTTATCTGGGCCGAATTCCGGTCCGCAATTGCGTCTCGACACGCTTTGCGGCCGCACGCTACCGAGCCAGAAGAGCCTCCAGCGCCGCAGCCGCCGTTCTGCTGACTCTAGGTGGATTTTAGAAACTGGAAACTAAGAAAAATTGGAGAAACTGTATAAAAAAGCCACATCGAGTCGGCTTAGGCCTCTTTCAGAGTTCGATCGCCGCGCGACGCGACGGGATGGTAACCATGAGCATCGGACGATATCGCGTCGCACCTCGATCCGTATTCAAAACATGCCATCGTGGCGATCAGCGATGAAAGTGTAAAATAGGCCTTAGGCGCTGGAAACCCGACTGACTCGAGCGCGTGCGGCCGCAAAGCGTGTCGAGACGCAATTGCGGACCGAAATTTGGCCCAGATAAGCACAGTATGTGACTCTGTGAGCATTTATGATTAGTTACCTTTAATGCTGAAACAGCCATCGGGTTTCGCGAGTTGTTCCCGTAGAACCTAGCCGAAGGAAAGGTTTCCAAGTTACTTTTTCTAGAAGGTGACAAGCTCCCTTGACAGTTTATTCGATTCCCCATTTTTGTGTGTAAATTATGAAAAATGATTCCTCATCATTTTCCATATTTTTTTATTTATACAGTGCCTGGAGGCAGGCATTTTTTCAGCTATATTTTTTTCAAGTTATTTTTCTGTGCTGTATATGAATAAATTATTGGAGCGTTTCGGAGCTTCTCAGTGTTGAAAAGCTTTGGTTTTTTTTAATAAAGTCTTTTTAACATTAGTTTTTGTGCATCGAATAAATCAATGAAACATTTTTTGCGCTTTTCAGTTTTGTAGAAGCAACCTGGAAAAATTCTGTAAACCAAACGAAATAGTAAAGCATTCTTGAACTATTCAGTGTTGAAAATCTAGTGAGGTCTTTTATATTTCTAAAAAAAATCTGTGAATTGAATTTCTATTGAATTTTGAGTGTATTTAGTCTCCTTAAAATATAGGTATTTTTGGATGAACACATAAATTTCAGAAAAAAAATCTAGAAAATTACCGTTTCATGTCGGCTATATATACTCTGGAGAATAGATGAGGGGCTTCTCGTCCCTGGGTTGCCCAAATGTCAACAGCAGGTAGATTGCCGGTTCTTAAACACGCCTTGTTCCTGCCGCGAGTCTGCCGGGAATTCGCCGTGGCGGCTCCGGTCCAGCGTTGAGGCAGCGGATGCTTTCGGCAGAGGAATATCGACCTTCTCTCACAAGGCAACTCTGTTTGGTCCAACTGGCCTTTTCAAATTAAACTACAGTTTACCGCAATGTTAAAATGACATGGTGCGGTTGCGGTCGCGCACTAAAACTGCGGTGGAAGTCGCCTAATTTCGTTCTCAATCGACAGCACAGCTGATTTTCTCTGTAAGTTGAGGTTTTTCTTGTTTGTTTCGGCATTAATTTTGTTTCTAACTGTTTGAATATTGCGAATAAGAGCCATTTTTAGTGTGTGAGAGAAATTAGCCGTTTGTTCGGGCTTCGAAGTGTTTTTTTTTCAAAATTCTGTTTTGAAATCGAAAAAAAAAACGGTAAATTTCTCTCGCACACTAAGAAAAGCCCCTATTCGTGATGTTATAAGAGTCAGAAACAAAAGTAAAGCCGAAGAAAACAAAAAAAAACGAAAATCGTAACTCACCCGGAAGATCAGCTGTGATGTCGATCGATAATGAAATCTGGCGTCTTCCACCGTAGTTTTAGTGTGTGACCGCAACTGCACCATGTTCTTTTAACATTGCCGTAAACTGTACTTCTCTAGAACCATTTTTGAACGTAATGTCCGAATATGCTCATCGCAGCTGCCTAGATTCACTCTCAGAGAAGTGATGAGCTTTTCCTAAGCTTCGCGAAAAGATAAGGGCAACAACTCTGAGTTTTGACCGCGAAATAGAAGGGAAATAGCCCACTAGGCTCCTCAGCGGCTCCTGGTGGGCTATTTCCCGGCTACTTCGCGGTTATTTCTCGGTTTTTCACGGAACGGACATAAAGTAGCCGAGAAATAGCCGAGATATGACCGAGAAATACTCAGAAGTAAACAAAATTAACCAAGACGCAACCGTCGCCGGCTCGCCGAGCCACCATCTGGGGCCGCCAGCGCTTGGGCGGGGCCTCCAGAGGCTGAACGAGGTCCAAGTACCTCAAACTTGGGTAATTGAACCAACGGAGGTGCTGACATCTGAATCATGCCTCTGGAATGCTCCGTATATCTGCCGGGAGAGCATTATTTCTCGGCTATTTCGCGGCGAGCATTATTTGGCGGCTATTTCGCGCCTATTACGCGGAAAGCAGGTATTTCGCGGCTATTTCGCGGCTATTTCTCGGCCAAAACTCTCAGAGAACTTTCAGGGTGTTTTGAAAAAATTATTAGGTTTTTGCTAAAAACATGTATGTAGGGGTAATCTGGGGGTACTGAACACGAATCTGAGGTCCTATTGTCGGGATTCTGAGTTTTGCTGTAGGTTACGGCAAGTACCATGCGATTTGGGGGGCAAAACCTACCTTAATAATTAGAAAATCGACAACTGGACCTCGAATTCGTATTCAGCGCCTCAAATAACCCGCGCATAGGAGTTTTGGATCAAATCTGAGACTGACCAAACCATCGTGTACGCACCGTAATCTACCGTAAACTGTCAAAAATCGATAAAATAACATCAGATTCGTGTTGAGCACTCCAAATAACCCTTAGAGAAACGATTCGAGCCAGTCTTCAAATTCTTCTTCCGGTTGGAAGCTTTGAACAAGTTTAGTCGTAAACTTTAAAAACACGTTGAATAAACCTCAGGTTTGTGATCGGCACCCCAAATAACCCCCCCTGGGAAAATTTTGAGTGAAATCTGGAATATTGTTCCTCACCGCTTTCAGAGCACTCTAATTGGTATAAATAAACGCCCAACCGAAAATCCGTACAAGTCCAAAACGCTTTCAGTCTGCACAAAGTTTGGAAAATCTGCCGTCACCCAAACTTTGCCTGGAGGGGTTGTTTGGGTCTCTGAACACGTTTATTGGGTCCGTTTTTGGATTTTCGAAAGATTACTGCTCTTTTTGGAGGGTACAGTAGGTACGAAAATTGGGGAAAAATGGCCTACAACTTTTTCCAGAGTGACTCTAGGCAGCCGCGAAGGGCACCTCCGGAATCTACATCAAAAAATGATTCTATTAAAGTACATTTCAAAAGGGATGGCCGGATTGGCTAATAGTAGTTCCCTTGTCAGCCTGCGGATACCGGAATCACCGCGGTGGGATCACGGAACAGATACAGGGTGGCCGATAAGTATAGGCGCCTACTTCTTAACATTTTTTTCAACGAATTTTTTCGAGACTTTTCGCAGTAAGAAGAGACTACTAATCCTGCTCGCGCTTTGCTGGAGTTGATCACCAACATCGGTGAGCATCAAAGAATCTTTGTCCCGGCTCACCTTGTGAGCAGTTCAGAGGTACCGACGACTATGACGGAGACGCTTTTGAAAATAACTCGGTTTTGTTCAGAGGTCTGTCTGTTGTTGCGGAGAGTACGCAAAAGCTGCGATTAAAGGCGAAAAGGGGCCCACCCCATAATGCGAACGTAAGTGGGGATTTCGACGTCACCGAAACGCCTCTTATCAGTAACCTTAGTCTGATCTCGAGCTTGCTGGCTGAAGATCTCTCTGCAGTCCGATCCTTGTCAGTCAATAGTCTACGATATCATATAAGCTGGTTTAAAGGCAGCATACACGCTCGCAAACATGGTAGAGATATCAGCATAAATAGGGCCCCCTACCATGTCGTGAACAACGTTTGAAGCGCTGAAAACCATCCAGGATGACAGTATTTGACCATCCTTGTCACACACGCCCGTATTTTCACACCCCTTCGAGTAACAAAATGAAAAGTTAAACTTGAGAAAACATGAGGCAACTTAGAGTGATAGCACTATCAAGGGGGAGTGCACGAGAGAAACAGCTCGATTCACTTGAATATTACCTGTCTAAACACCCATAAACTCTCATCCACTTTCGAGAATGCCGCTCTACTCCGGTTGTCTTTTGAAAATGGAGGATGTAAATCGAGCTGTTTCTCTCGTGCACTCCCTTTTGATAGTGCTATCACTCTTAAAGGCAGTGTTCACGATGAAAATTGTTTTTCTGTTTTCCCACCTATCTTGAAAACGGCCCCACGCTGATTCCAATGATGTCTCTGAAATCGTACAAGACCTTCTGGGAATGGAGTTATGGCCCCTCAAAAATTGAGCTAGGGAAAATGGTGGACGAGTTGTCCGAGGCTTGTAACTTGCGTCTTTGCAGCCGATCTATGCGAGCTGACCTGAGTAAAGAGAAGTTGAGAATGAAGGGAAGAACGGGGCTAATGATTGGAAATCATCGCTCATCTCACGACCTTGAACATTCATTTGTTTACGTCGGTGGGCGTGTGATGCGCTTTTGAGGTTTGCCTTGCGCTCGAAATGGCAACTTCAGGCTCTTTTGGAGCTTTTCCTGGCTCGTTTTCATCCGTTCTTTCGACGTCAATGTTACATTGTGCCCCTCCACTACCCATTATTAGTGGAAACTGAAGCACATTTTTCATCGTGAACACTGCCTTTAATTATCACATGTTTTCTCAAGTTTAACTTTTCATTCCGCTACTTGAAGGGGTGTGAAAATACGGGCGTGCGAGACGTGATTGCTCAAATTATGTGATTCTGAATGATTTTCAGCGCTTCAAACGTCATTGACGTCATGGTAGGGGCCGTGCGGTCCTATTTATGCTGCTATCTCGACCATGTTTGCGAGCGTGTATGCTGCCTTTAAAGGCACAGTACGCCCTCAGATATGAATTTTGAGATTTTCATGTAATTTTGTAGAATACGCCTCATGTATAACACGTGCCAAATGCCAGATCTCATTTCCTACAAATAAGCGAGATATAAGCGACAACCACAGGCCCGACCCCCTTCGCTCACCACTGCAGGCCCGACCCCCCTAACAGGTTTTCGAGCTCGATGGCGGCTCGATGGATGGATGAATTTCAACAAGTCGCCGTTCTTCAGTCCATTACCAGACTGCCTCCTTATCCTGGCTCTTTCTCACGCAGCGATTGCGAATGAAGAGAAATACAGGCCTGAGACAACTCGTCCACCAATTTGTCACCCTCAAAAACTAGGCATCTGTGGAGACCCATAACTCTGTTCAAAAGGGGTCTTGGACGATTTCAGAGATACCACTGTGATCAGCGTGTGACTCTCTCCAAGATGAGCATGAAATCACTAAATTAATTTTTTGGGTGTCCTGTGCCTTTAAGGACACACTGTAGCTGTTGACAAAACTCTGAATCTCATCGGCCAACGCTAGCAGTGCGATGGTTATTTCCATCTACTATGAGAAAGCAGAGGCTAAGTGGAAATTTTTGGGGGTTGTCGAAGTTCCTCTATCGATTGAATCCTTTTCCACAGTCTTTAATTGATTTTTGGAAAAAAAATCAATGAATTCGATAATTCCAGAAAATTGATAAAATTCCACAGCAATGATTTCTATTGATAGAGGATTCTCAAACACTTATAACTGTGAAGTTTGATCACTGATTCTCCGCGATAAAGTGAAGTACCATCACACTTACAGCGTTGACCGATGAGATTCAGAGGTTTGTCCATTTTCAGAAAACAAATAAAGCTAAGCTCTAGAAATAAAAACGCAGTTAGGTCAATCACACGGTATGATCGCTGGATTCGGTTTTTTGTATCAAGTTTACCACATGACGTTTGAATCGACTCAGAGATAGTGGTGGAGTGATACTCTTAGTCATTTTAAGGTGTCGACGATGTCGTCCAGGACCCCCTATGAACGGAGATATGTATGGCTCCTTGAAATTGCCTGCATTATGAGGGCAAAAATTATATGGACGAGTTGTTTCTGGCCTGTATTTTTCTTCAATCGCAATCTCTGCACGAGAGCAAAACAGGACAAAGAGACAGTCCGACAATGGACTGAAGAACACGAAAAATTGAGAATTCATCCATCCATTTAGCCGCTGTCGCGTTCAAAAATCTGGTAGGGGGTCGGGCCTGTGGTGGTCGCTTATATCTCTCTTATTTGAAGGAACTGAGATTTCGCACTTGGCACGTATTATACAGGAGGGGTCTACCACACAATCAATTGAAAATCACCAAATTTATGTCTGAGGGTGTACTGTGCCTTTAAGGCTGACGCTCGGCGACCACTCGCCGGTCTCTGCAACTCTGCAGACCCTTTATGGGAGCTGACCTGCCGTTTGGCTTTTATTTCCGCTGTGGTCGGCTTGAGGCCCGAAATGAGCGCAATTCTGATTTCCGAGACTGAGGAGTTTCGACTTCGGAAAAACTCTGAAGACATCCTCTGGTTCGGATACACACACTTACTGCGATTTGAAAGGTTTGGTTTCATTTCTGCTTGAACTTTTTCCATCACAACAGGGAACACCGTTCTGGGCTTCGCAGTCAAAACATTTTCTGGACTTTTCTGACCTTCTCCACTGGCTCGTTCTTCGCCGCAACAGCCAACAAACCTCTGAATCTCATCGGTCAACGCTGTAAGTGTGATGGTACTTCACTTTATCGCGGAGAATCAGTGATCAAACTTCACAGTTATAAGTGTTTGAGAATCCTCTATCAATAGAAATCATTGCTGTGGAATTTTATCAATTTTCTGGAATTATCGAATTCATTGATTTTTTTTCCAAAAATCAATTAAAGACTGTGGAAAAGGATTCAATCGATAGAGGAACTTCGACAACCCCCAAAAATTTCCATTTAGCCTCTGCTTTCTCATCGTAGCTGGAAATAGCCATGGCACTGCTAGCGTTCACCGATGAGTTTCAGAGTTTTGTTGAAATTGGTTGTATAGTGGTTTGCGTAATTAGTGTTTGTTTGTTTTTTTTTCTCTCACGTTTGCCTTACGCATTCGTAATAAACTTATATATATATATATATATATATATATATATATATATATATATATATATATATATATATATATATATATATATATATATATATATATATATATATATATATATATATATATATATATATATATATATATATATATATATATATATATATATATATATATATATATATATATATATATATATATATATATATATATATATATATATATATATATCAGAGATTTCATTGTGATCAGAGAGTGGCTCTCTCCAAGATGAGCATGAAATCTTTGAAATAATTTTTTGTGTGTCCTGTGCCTTTAACGCGGCGACAAAAATGTTTCAAAACATTATCGGCAGTGATGTAGGGCCGTCGCGGAGTCAATACACTCTGCGGTGCCCCCTCGTCGCCCTTCTCGCCGCGTCGGTCGCCATCGTCGCCGAATGTAATCGATATTTCATCACCCAGTGTTGTTCGTCGCTGTGTGCAACGCTGCGACTTGAACTCTGCGGACTCCTATAACCAAATCCATGACCTGCACGCCACTGTTATTGTCATCCTGTCAACAGCAGTTCGGCTCACGCTCTTGTCTCGCTGCTCTAGCAACATCAATATTCGTTCTGAAAAAAAATTCTAAAATTTGTTGAAAAACGATGTCGAGAAAAATCTAAAAATTCTCCAGAACAAAAAAAAATCCTAATTGATTTGTCTCCCAGGCAGGATAGCAGCATGCATCTGTACAATCGTGCTTGACACTACACTGCCATTACCAGATGTTAACCAGGGTTGAAATGCGGTTGTAAAATTGTATTGGCATCAGCCAACTCGTGTTTTTCTTGGACAGCAGGTAGTGAATAGAGGGGCTGAGACCTGTTCCTGCCGTAGCCAACTGTTGTTGCTCAGCAACAGCTGATCAAAAAATATTTCTCTTTGCCTGGACCCTGTTGGAGGACACCTATCGGTTCGGTTTTTTGTACTTCATCGTTCGAGGTTTTTGAGAACTCCTTGCTTTCTAAACTATGTAACTATTACAGAAACTTACATATCCGGGGCTAAAACGATAATTTTTCTGGTTCCTTCTCATCCAAGCTGGGCGAGCACCTTACAAATCAGGACCATCCCAAAAGAATCGTTGTAATAATCATAATAAATCAAAAATGGTGGTAAACGTGAGTTTAGCAGTTTTGAGATTTTTTGAAAAGTCTTACTTCTTTATTTTCAGCTCGTAATGATTTTTTCTTACACCAAGGTCCACCCATGAAGTTTACTCTCCTCAACCGGTTTAGGCAATTCATGTTCTAGGGACCACCTATGATTTTTACTCTTCCCCATTCCCTTCCCACATTCGGTACCTTGAGGACCACTCAAAGGGTTTACTCTTTCTCCAACTTCTTTCCCTAGTTGATATTCTACGAAGCTCCCCTGTGATGTACTCTTTTCTTAACCTGTCTCCGCAAATAATATCTTAGAGGCCACCCATGAAGTTTACTCTCATCAACCGGTTTGAGTAATTCATGTTCTAGGGACCACCTATGATTTTTACTCTTCCCCAATCCCTTCCCACAGTTGGTTCCCCAATCCCTTCCCACAGTTGGTATAAGTATTGAGGACCACTCATTATGTAGGTACCTTACTTCCCGGCTTCCATCTCTAGTTGATGTTATGCGAATCACCCATGAAGTTTACTCTTTCTCATTCTGTTTTTGTTATTGACATTTCAGAGACGACCACCCATGAAGGTTACCCTTTCAGCCGTTTTCGGCAATTATTGTTCTAAAGACCACCCATCGTTTTCACTGCTCCCTAATGCCTTCCACACAGTTTGAATATTGAAGAACATCCATCAGGTTCACTCCTTTCCAACTTCTTTCTCTGGTTGGTATTTTTTGCACCACCCCTGAGGTTTACTCATTCTCAACCTGTTTCCGTAAAGGGTATCTTGTAGACCACCCATGAAGTTTACTCTTCCCCTAAAAGTTCCCACGATTGGCCATTTTGCGCACCACCAATGAGGTTTACCCTTGAACAATTTTTATCCCAAAATTGACATTACATACTATCTTTCTTCGAGCCAGTTCCGGTCCGCGATTGCGGACTAGGCTGTTGCATCATGCGACACGTGATAATCGTGTTGGGAGAAGGGTGAATCGTGCCGGGACCAAGTGGTCCCATCGTGATTAACACGTTTCGCATGATGCAACAGTCGTAGTCCGCAAATGCGGACTAGAATTATGCCCAGAGAACGATAGAGACCTCCAAATGAATTTCTTCGTCCCTAACGGGTTCTCACAGTTGGCATTCTGCGGACTACCCGCGAAGTTAGCTCATTAGCATTTTTTCTCAAAATTGCAATTATTTGGACCGTTTATGATCCTTCTTTCCCAACGCGTACCCACAGTCAGTTAGCATAAGGCGGACCACGTAAAACCGTCCGAATGAGACTGTCCGGCGACGCGGTCGACGTTATATAGACCGCCGTGTAGCTTACTCATACCTTACCCATTCCCTCAGTCAAAAATCAAGAGATATCCCATCAAGTTCACTAGCTCACAAGGCGAATCTCGGCCCCGAGCCGCACCGAACAGGAATCGGAGCCGCCTGACAGTTTGGCTCGTTCTCCCAATCTCCGTACTACTGCTGTTTCTGTTCGGGCCAACCGGAGCGGCCCGGACAGCAACAGCAGTGGCCCTGAAAGCAATAGTAGTGGCCCGGACAGCAACAGAAGCCGACTCGCAGATTGGGAACACGAGCCGAACTGTCAGGCAGCTCGGGCCAATAATCGCCTGAGGTAGTCAACGTCCTAAGGACCACCTTTAAAGCGTTTGTTTTTCTGGTCCCCTTCTGATCCAAATGCGAAATTGCTTGTTGCGTGATTTTTCAGAAGGCTTTGGTAAATCGCATTTTCGCCTGTAACTCGGCACTATTTCTCCAAAGTGTATGTTTTTTGAGACGTCCCACCCAATTCTGACCTTGATGTTTCAGAAGTGATCATTTCGGCCGTAGAGGACGAGCACTACATGGCGCCGGGGGGCACGGCCGTTCAGGAGGTGGTGCTGGAGCGTCAAGAAGAAACCAAGCTCGACGAGAATGGTGTTGCGAAACCGATTGTGGCCGTCGAGGTCATCGAGACTTCCGAGGTTCGAGCATTTTCTGCTGATTTTTTCCTATTTCCAAGTCACATATCCTGTACTTCGAAGCCAAATGTACTTTGTTTCTCCTCGTGCGTGTGCTGAGCGAGGGGAGAGGCAGCGACAACGTTCAAAGGGGTCTACAGAGTTCCATCTACCGGCGACTAGTCGCCGAGCGCCAGCCTTGACGCGGCGACAAAAATGTTTCCGAGCATTATGGTCGCCGCGACGGTTGCCGCTCGCTGGCGGTGACGCGTAGCCATCGTAGCGTCAAAACACTCTGCGGTCCCCCTCGTCGCCCTTCAGGCCGGGATCATACTTCCAATGACGAGCGACGCGACGCAATTTTTACCATCCGTATCGACCGAAAATCGATATGCCTTATATGCACTGTCGGTGTCGCTGGTCGCGTGAAGTATGATCCCGGTCTCACGCCGCGTCGTTCGCACTCGTCGCCGAATGTTATCGATATTGCATCGCCCACCGCTCTTCGTCGCTGCGAGTAACAGGACACGCGCGCGCGCACGCGAGCGACGCAAATCAGTTTCACTCCGGAATATTTCCAAACTAGAAATAAAATAATTTAGAATTTTCGCGTTAGAGTATTTGATCCATTGGACATATCCGTTTGTTTTTCCTAGATAATCAATTCATTCAAGATTTTCGTTGATTTGATTTTTTGTATATTCAATTCTAGACTACGAAACGAATCGAATAATTAAGTATTCACTCGCTATTCGAATAAGCCAAATATTTGAGTATTCAAATATTCGCTTGATTGGGAAATACTAAATTTGTCTTTTTTGAATATTCAATTCCTTTTAAAAAATTTAGTTATTCGTTATTTCAAGTATTCGCTCTATACAGAAATTAAGAATTTTCGATTCTTTTTCCTCTGAAAATTTGATTCATTTTGTAATGCGAATCATTCGCTCTTTCAAATATTCGACTCATTCGGGAAACTAAAGTATTCGATTTTTCAAATATTCTGCCAATTTCGATCCACGACAATGGATTATTCAACCCTCTGAAAAAAAATTTAAAATATTTGTGAGTTATCCGGAAATTATTAGAATTTTTGAATATTTATTTGAATATTCCGAAAAAAAATTCAAATATTCAATCAAACCGAATATATGACAACATAGTTTTTCTTTTTTTTTTCAAATTATTCGGTTCAATCAGGATTTTCCGTTATCTGGATTTTCATATGTTCGATTTCGGGCTACGAATCGAATCGCATAATCGATTATTCGAATAATTCGAGTATTTGAATATTCGTTTGATTATTCGACTCATTCGGGAAACTACAATATTAGATTTTCCAAATATTCTGCCAATTTCAATCTACGACAATCGATTATCCAATCTTTAAATTTTTTTAATGTTCATGAGTTATCCGGGAATTATTAGAAATTTTGAATATTTATTCGAATATTCCGAAAACAAGTTTTGAATATTCAATCAAACCGAATGTATGACGATATAGTTTTTCGTTGTTTTTTTCTAAATTATTCGGCTCAATCAGGATTTTCGATTGTCTGAATTTTCATATATTCGATTCCGGACCACTAATCGAATCGGATAATCAATTATTCGGAAGTTATTCGAATATTTGTTAATTCGTTTGATTGAATATCAATTTCTTCTTTTTTGAATATCCAACTCATTTGGAAAGCTTAACTAGTCATCACTTGGTGTATTCGCTCCATTCAGAAATGGAAAGTTCTTGATTTTTTTCTCTGGAAAATCGATTCATTCTAAATTGCGATTCATTCGCTCTTTCAAGTATTTGACTCACTCGGGAAACTACAATATTCGATTTTTCAAATTTTCTGCCAATTTCGATTAATGACAATCGGTTATTCAGCCTTTAAAAAAATTAATATTTATGAGTTATCTACAAATTATTGGAAATTTTTAATATTTATCCGGATATTCCGAAAAAAATTTCGAATATTCAATCGAATCGAATAGATGACATTTTTCAATTTCATTCATTCATTTGAAGAGATTGTTGAGAACTCATTCGAACTTTTAATTCCATTTGAAATTTCAAAAAATGCGTTACTCGAAAAGTTCATTCATCGGCTATTTTTAGAAATGCCTTAATCGAATTTGTTTATTCATTCAACGATTTTTAAAAGGTCGTCTTCGAAATTTCGTTCAAAAATGTTCTGAGTATGTTCGAATTATGTGCGTATCCATTCACTCGAAGGCTAGCGTCTAATGCTCATGCCTATTCGATTCATTCGAAATTTCAAATTATCTGATAATTCGAATATTCGCTCAATCCCAAAGGTCTCAGCATTTGATTTTCTGACTACTCAGACCACAGGTACGGACTGACCGCTGGCAATCAAGGCCTCTCCGGGCGGTACGCCGGCTAGTTGCGGGCGGATCGCTGCTCATCGTGGCCTCGGCGGGTGGATCGCTGGCTGTCAAAGCCCTTGCGGGCGAATAGCGGCATCTGGGAAACTTGATCACGCTAGCAGGCGGATCGCTGGCAAGCTCTAAAGCTTCGATCCGCCCGCAACCTGCCAGCGATCCGCCCGCAAGGGCTTTGGTAGCCAGCGATCCGTCCGCTGAGCTATGAGATGCAGCGATCCGCCCGCAACCTGCCAGCGATTCGCCCGCCAGAGCTTTGATAGCCAGCGATCCGCCCGCTCAAATTTTACAAGCTGAAACTTGTCAATTATTGACGAGTTCTTTTCTGGTATCAATATCATGCGCAGAGTAAGTAAACCGAAAGGTATAAAAGGCGCTCCATCGCACTGAATGCTCAGTCGGCATTTCCAGGAGACCGTGGTGGGAAACATCGGAAAAACCCATATGAGGCATCGAGGGCGGATCGCTGGCTACCGCCGGGCGGATCGCTGGCTACTGCCGGGCGGATCGCTGGCTACCGCCGGGCGATTGCTGGCTACTCGCGGGCGGATGGCGGGAGGGGATGTCGATCTACCCGTCAAATGCCAGCGATCTGCCCGCCAAATGCCAGAGATCCGCCCGCGAAAAGCCAGCGATCCGCCCACACCTACTGTCTGAGTATTCTGCCAGCTTCAGAGCAGGAGATTGAAAATCAGTAAAAATTTGATTTACCCATTTATGTTCATTTTTCCTATTTTTATTTCGACAAATTTAAGGTTATTGATTGCTGTGGATGTCCAGTGAATCTGCAGGCAGTCAAGGATGCTGTCAAGGATATTCCACCAGAATACAAGTGGGTTTTTTTCCTCAGTTTTTCTCAGGGATTCAAATTTCCCCCTAATTTTCGTTTTTCTATCATGGAGGTTGAAAATTTTGTTTTCAGGGAAGCCGCTCGCACTTCCTCACTTGCATTTGCCTCCCTAGCAGGGTTGTTCTTCTCAGTTGTTCTCTATCGGTACCTTCGCCATTTGTACAGTCCAGAGCCGGAGGGATTCTTTTGCGCGTGAGTTTCTTTCATGAGATTAGTTTTTTTTCTCAAAAAAAAGAGTAGAAATTGTTTGTTGGCAGGGTGATTTTTTCCGTCTTGGGAATTTTTTCGGAAGAAAGGTGGATTGAAATGCGTTATTCACACGGTGAAGTTCGCGTGTTATGGGTCGAAGCTTGTGTTTTCACGGCGTGAAACAAGCCTATCACGGCGCAGCTCGCGGTTTGTATGACGTAAAACGTGCCTGTAATAGCGTAAAATGCGTGTCATTGCGTAGATAGCATCGAACTTGATCGAAAGACGTTCGTATGTATGGTGACGATGAGCGCGTCTGCCATAGGGTAGAACGCATCTTTCGTGGCATGGAAGGCTCCTGTTGTGGCTCGTAACCCGCCTATTATGGCGCAAAACGCGTCTAGCACTGTCCGATGCGCACCCATCATGGTTGAAAACCAGCTGATGGTGTCCATCACTGGCGAACTCGGCGTCTTTTATAGTGTAAAACGTGTCTGTTATAGCGTTAAATGCGTCTGTCACTGCGTGGATCGCATCTATCGAGGCTGAAGAGACGCCCGTATGGTGGCGAGAAATGCGTCTGCCATAGCGTAGAATGCACCTTTCGTGGCATTGAAGGCTCTTGTTCTGACGGGAGGCTTACCTATTATGGCGCAAAATGCGTGCACCACTGTGCGATGCACGCTCACCATGACGTAAAACGCGCTCGTATGTATTGGTCATGAGTGGCGCATACCGCTTCAGTTATGGCCTAAAACGTGCCAGCTGTAGCGTAAAATGCGCCTGTCACTGCGTGGAACGAATATATGTATCTGGGCTAAAGAAACGCCCGTATGGTGGTGAGAAACGCGCTTGTCATAGAGTAGAATACATTTTTCGTGGCACGGAACGTTCCTGTTCTGGCGGGATACCTGCCTATTGTGGCGCAGAACGCGTCCGCGTTAATGCGCGATCCGCGCTCATCATGGTCTAAAACCCGCTGAAAATGGTCATGACTGCCGCAGACAGCGTCTGTTATGGCGTAAAACGCGCCTGCCATAGCGTTAATTGGTATGTTCTGGCTTGAAATTAACCCAGAATTGCGTAAAGTAAGTCACGCGTTGCGCGAGGTGCGTCTACGATCTCTCAGTACGTGACTATCATGGCGTAGAGCGCGTCTGTCATGACGTGAAGCGCGTTTATCGTCGAGGATGTCGTGGCGTTAAACGCACATACAGTTCAGCTCCGCACTGCCGTTCAGTCCGCAAAGTGCACGCTGATTGCGAAATCGTGCTGCGGCGCGGTTGCGAGTATCCTCAGACAGAGATGTAGGATCACCCTTGCGGTGGGATCACCCGGGCACCAAAGGCAAAAACCGCCCGGGTGATCCCTTATCCCTGTCTGAGGATAGTCGCAACCGCGCCGCAGCACGATTTCGCAATCAGCGTGCACTTTGCGGACTGAACGGCAGTGCGGAGGTGAACTGTACATATCGCGGCATAAAGCGCGCCTTTCATGGCGAAAGTCCTAGTCTGGTTCTCATATGTTTACCAAGATTTTTTGCCCGATACATGTGATGTCATTGCATAAAAACATACAATTAAAACATGAATAAAAACATAATATTCAAATATGAATAAAAACATAACATTCAAATAATCCACAAAAAAAGGGAAATCATTTATTTATTATCTTCATTTTGGAATGAACAACCGTAAGCTTTAATTCTCTATTTCAGAACATTTTCGTGGCTATTCGCTCCACTCTTCGACGCTTTGTGTGAGGTTCAGCCACCGGGTGGATTCTTCCACGAAATGACCCACGAATCGTCAGTGCTGGCCGGCGAGCTGCGAGACGGTTAGTTTCACAATAAAATGTACTTTCTTCCTTCTGGTTTTATTGATTGACTTTTTTTTGTTTTTGACCAGTGCGCACATACATTCTCTCATATCGGAATGAAATTCCAGTCCGCAGTTGCAGACAACCGCTGTTGCAGCGCGTAGCTTGAAGAAAATCGTGCTGGGTCCAGGGTTATTCTTCGGCTCGGCGCGATTATTCTCTCGCTGCATGCTGCAACAGCATTACTGGGCGTTGGCGCAAACGCGGTGCGCACACGTGCACCGAGTTTGCGCCAACGCACTGTAAGGATCCTAAAGTGTTAGTGCGATCCGTGCCGACAGTATGGAGTGAATTTCAGCGGTTTGCAACTTTGTTCAGTCGATATTGGACGGGTTCCATGCCCTCGCCGTGATATTTTCGAAGATGATCGAAGGGCTCGTCGGAAATGTGAGTAGCCTTCTCTCAGTTTAGTGCTTTTAATCATACATAATCTGTTCTCAAATTACATATGTAACGGACTACGTTCATACTCTCGCTTCTCTATGACATGAGGTTACATTATTTAGCCATATCCTGTTTCGTAGTGCAATTTATTCCGCTGATAGCGTGTGCGTGCGCGCGTATGCTGCGTCTCCTCTTTCCCCAGGCTTGTTCGCTGTCTCTACTCCGCATAAGCATGCGGTGGAGCAAACTAGATTTGCCTCCGATACAGAGGATACTTACCGTGTTAGCGTCTGTCACTCTCGTCTCGATCGCAATTTGGTATGGATGATATATGCTTGAAGCCTTAGGCGTCATTTATACTTCCGCAGCCTAGCGGTTCGGTGAACCGCATCTTCATAAAGCCGTGGTCATACTTACTGCGACGCGCGACCGCGGCAGTGAATATCAAGAATAGCGATTTTCGGTCGATATAGGTAACAAACACTGCGTCGCGTCGCCAGTCACGGTAAGTGTGCTCCCGGCCTAATTTCGATCGTGCCGCGCGGCGTGACAAAAATTCCAGCAATATGCTCTGCCACGTCGCTCAGCGGCGGGAGTAAAACGACCTCTTATGCATTCCGCGCGTCGCGCGTCAATACGCTACAAAACTGCATAAATTCTAATTTCGTCGCAATACCGCGACTGAAGTATGAATCCAGCCAATGACGCGCCTAGGCGAATCGCGACTGTTTGCACAGGCTGCACGCTACGCGCTTAACGGTAGAGTCGCTCCGCAACAGTTGTTCAATTTGCTGCGTTACTTCTGACTATTGCGCTGGTGCCAAAATTCGTTGTTTCATTACTTTGTCGCGTAGGATATGACCGCGCCACAATGAGAAGTCGCGTGAGCGCGTAGTGGGCGCGCTCATACTTACAGCGATACGCGGCCGTATTGATAATAGGTGTTTGTGGGGGGAGGGGAGAAATCACCATTTTCAACAATCCTGATATTTTTTCTTCAAAAATTCAGAAAAAAAATTCAAAAACAATTTCCGTCGATCATGGCGGGAAGTCCGCGATTTGGAACCGAGCCGGCCATGGCTATAGTGCGCTTAGTGGAAATACGCCAGCGCACCACCGCCTTTTTCGTGAAATGCACGTGCAATGCGTCCCACTCAGGGATGTGCGGCAATTCCCGTTTGCCGGTTGCCGATTGCCGTTTGCCGGCCGTTTTTGGACGATTTTTGTCGATTGTCGTTTGCCGTCTTTCCTCTCACTTTTCGACAAAATTCGGCAAAAAGTGCGCAATAGATAACAAACGCCGCGATTAGGATGGAAGTGGGAACCCGATAAGCCTTGCAGCAGTTGATGTTACCTACCGTGCGGACACGTCAGAGCAATTGCTAGTATTGCAGCGTAATGCTCGCGTGTGTCCTATTGTCTGGAAGAGAACTGAATTCCCCACCCTCTCCTTGCTGAAGCTTGACCAATTATTGTAGGATTCATCGGGACAAGAATGAACACCCTGAACTCTTCAGGAGAGGGCAGAAAGGGTTCAGAGCTCAATCGCTCTCACATATTTTTCAAAGCGTCGTGTAGAGGATGCCGGACTTCACTGTCAGTTCGTGTTCTTATGCACTTCGCCATCTTCTATTATGCTCACAATTACGCTGAGAACTATGTTACCAAGTTGAAGGTTTGAGTTAAATCGGTGGGGAAGGGTGAACACGTCATGGGGAACATCCTTTTGGATTAAATTCGCTGCTTGACTATGAACTGGATTGACGAAGTCGACGGCGATCAGTTCGGAATAAGGGATGGCGTACAGTTTGGGAAGGAGGTGGTGTGTGATGAACGCGGTTTTTCAGAAGTCGTAGTTTTGGAGAGCTTGAAAACTACTTAATTCCATGTACTTGAGTTGTTAGCGCGCAGTTTAGAAGCAATTTAAAAGGTCGGAGGGGAAAGATGCCGAAGACGGTGCAGTTTCTTGGGGAGGTTACCAAGACTGTTCGAGAACGTGCGTTTTAGTTGTGTTTCTCCACGTGATAATCTTTCATCTAAATTCCGGTCAAACAGTTAACACACCGTGAGGCACGCCAACGAGTACGCTGCAAACTTTGAGAAAGTTTGCCACGGCATAGCTGGGAAAGTAACGCGACCGTCAACTGTGCGGCGATAGTTCCTCGGTGGTACCGCAGCGGCTCCGCGTTCATCACTGTGTCGACACAATTCTGTTGCAGTGCATTGAATCTCAGCAACGTCTCGACACTGGCCCGATAGTACCGCAGCGGTTCCGTGTTAGAGTCGCACCGACTCCGCGAGGATGCATCAGCGGACCCGCGTCGACCACGATGCACTGTCCTGTGTGGTGTCGCCGGTTCAATCACCCAAGTTTGATTACCCACGTCCCGTGTCTTCTTGCCCGCAGTAACGGGGATACCCTCTGTCCCTATCAGACAAAGTACCTAACAACCGTAGGTGTGCATTTCTGTTGGTAGCCCCCCCCCTCCCAGTTGTAGTGTGGCTCATAACTAATTTCATATGAGTTACTTTCGGTTGGTCATATTTTTGTAGAGGCGTAGCCACCGATCGCGGTGCCGCAGCGGCACTTTTGCGGAGTTGCACTGGTGCCTGTAGGTGCCGGTATGGCTTTATTGCGGAGCCGCAGCGGCGATTTCTACCAGAGAAGGGAATCAATGGCTGCCACGCTTGTTGGAAAATAATCCCCTAAAGAAGGGACACATTGACCTCTTCCTCTCTTTGAACGACTTTCGAGTGCTCACCCTTTCAAATTGCATTGCGCTAAACTCTGAGTTTTGTCCGATGAATTTGAAGCACGAAGCAATTGAATGACTACTACACATTCCAAAAAAGGTTGACATTGGAGAACCTCGAAAAATTACTGTCCTTTCACCACAGCATTGCTATTAGCAGTGTTCAATAGAATGCTCATTCCGGTGCTCTTTTTTTATATCAGGTAATAAACGTAACAAGACGCAACGTAAGAGGTTAAACTTCTTGTGACATCATTGGAAAACCATGTGGTGTTATTGAATTGGTACAAAATTCCGAGGTTCAAGGACAGTCGGGCGTACACTTATCAAAAACCATTTCTTATATGGCTATCAAAGTACGAAACGTGCATGAGAAAGAAGTACTTTCACTGCTACTTTTAGAACATTTGCATCGTTTGTGCACAAGATTTTTTACTTGTTTTGCCGTTTGTCGATTGCCGTTTGCCGGCCATTTTTGGACAAATTTTGTCGATTTCCGTTTGCCGATTCTTCAAAATCGTTTGCCGCACATCCCTGGTCCCACTGCTGTAGATCTCGCCGCGCACCTTGCAACCTCAAGCGCGCCCTTCGCGTGCGCTTTACGAAGTGCGTTCATTAATTGGATTACCCTCTATTTTGGAGCAAATATTGATCTGTTCTTTCGCGCTCGCATGTGAAACGAGGGTAGAGACAGCGAGAGTGTGAGAAGAAGGAGAAGGAGCATGCGCGCACAACAGCCCGAGATGGAGGGGAGGCGCGGGTTAGACGCAGAGCAGTCGCGCGGTAGTCGCGCAGAACCGCGGGTGATTCGTGATTCACTAAATCGCGGTAAAGTCCTGGGAGAGCCCGGGGAAGTCGTGGTAGAGTCACGGAAGCTTGATCCAATAGGAGGTCGCGGCAGAGTTCCGGAAGAGTCCATGGTGGCTGGGAAGTCGCGAGGCAGTCCAGGATCGCGGTGGATTCACGGGGCAATCGCGGATGAGCCGCGGCGAAATCTTACAGAGTAGAATCCGAGAAAATACCCCAGATCGATGAGGAAGAGGACTATACATGATTTGAAAAAAATTGTTTGATCGCAATGCTTCTTCTTTCAGATCGACTACGGCGTCCACGAGCTGTTCGAGAATGTCTGCGAGAATATCGCGTTCCTGTTCCGATTTTGTGGACAATTCGTGCACGCAATATTGCAGACAATTATCGACACCCTGCACAACTGTGGGCAGACGGTGTCCAGCGCCTTCTCATGAACATATAGTCTCTGAGTTACGGACTCTAAACATCAGATCTGCATTATTTTCCTAGTGTTTATAATTAGCATAGTCTACTCAGGTACCATTCATTTCCACTTAGTGTGCAATTGCGGACGAAAAATATTGTGTTCGCGCATTCCCCATATACCTTTGCAACCACCTGATCTACCCAACTAACCTTTATGTTGTTTACCGACCCGAGCCTCTTCTCTTGTCCGCAATTGCACACAAGGGGTCTGTGTTTTGTCGCAGTGGAATACGAAGCCGCTCCACAACCGCCCGCGTCTACGTGGGGTGCTTGAAAAATTGGTTTAGGCGTCGTCTGTAGCTCCCGCTTAGTTGCGCAGCGAGAAGCAACCACAGTCTGATATTGATCCCGCGCCAGGCCGTTTGGTCGGTCCTAGGCATCGTTTACACTTCCGTGGTCGAGCGGCCTAGCAAACTGTAATCCTATAATATCGATCGTGCCGCGCCGTGTGATCAATACTACAGGAATGCACTGTGCTGAGCCGCTCGGCGGCAGAAGTATACACGGCGCCTTATGGGATTCCACTGTGCCGCGCCGCATCGCGGTAGCGCTATAAATGGATTTTTCGCTACCCTAGTCGCTGTGCGGTTATCTCTTCCATTCGGTAAGCGACAACAGATTTTGTAAATCAAGGCCGCTGCCGAATCCTATTGATCTGTGGTTTGTAGACTATTGTAGCCACGAGCGTGCTGTGACGCTTCGCGACAGTAACTTCAGCCTTAGTAATCTACATAATCGTTATGTTCACTCTCATGTTGTATGCAAGAAACTTCTTTCTTAAGAACTCATGCAGCTGCGAGCGGTTGCGTGCGGCTCCTTATTCCATTGGAACAGGACAAATTATAATTTCTGTCCGCAAGTCCCCTACTAGAGTTACAGTTTTATCCCTCATCTCTGTTGGGACCTCGTCAATGGTGCACATATTATACTCTTATCCAAGCAGTTTTGCTGGCATTGTCTGCAGGAATTTCATTTTATTTTGTCTTGAGTTGTAGTTTGTCGCCCTTCTTCAGCTGACTTAGCCCCAGTTACTTTTTAACTTTTTTTTGTCTTGTTGCGATGTACATACTGTATATGTCTGAATGCATGAATAGTTTCGCTAGTTTGGTTCAGCTATTGTCCCGCAATAGTCTAAATGGTTTATCACCCCTTGCGAAAACGAAGTATGTACCTTGTGGGTGGTAGCCCTGTGGTAATATAAGATGTGTATACTCTATTTCGGGGCGAAATTTACTGCCGGCCGTCGCGTGCGTGTGCGCACGTAAGACGGTGGTAAATTTCATTCCTAAATCATGACTAATTTTCTGCACCAAATTTCAACACAGCAAAACCTGCTGCTTTATCCGAGGAGCGGAGAGGAATCGGTGGAATCGCGGCGTTTTTCCGGCGGGTCTAGTGCGCTTGTCGTGCGGTCCTCCGATTTTTTTTAGCTTGGAACTGAATCGAATGAGAATTCGAGTAAAATTCGAACATTCGAATAATTGATTCATTCGTGACTCTCGAACACTGATTTATTCGCATATTTGCTTTGACTGGAATTTAAATTGCTTATTCTATAAAATATCTGATTCAATTTGAGAATCAAAATACCAAATTTTTCTTTCGAATATTCGGATTACTCAGGAAACTAGAATATTCGATTTTTTGAATATTCCGCCAACTTCGGTTCCCAATTTTAGAGTATTGCCACCGAAAAATATATTTCAAATGTTTATTGATTATTCGGAGATAACCCTGAGAGTTTTGGACGAGAAATAGCCGCGAATCGCCTGCTTGCCGCGTAATAGCCGCCAAATAATGCTCGCCGCGAAATAGCCGAGAAATAATGTTCTCCCGGTAGATATACGGAGCACTCCAGAGGCAATATTCAGATGTCAGCACCTACTTCGGTTCAATTACCCAAGTTTGAGGCACTTGGACCTCGTTCAGCCACTGGAGGCCCCGACCAAGCGCTGGGGGCCCCAGATGGTGGCTCGGCGAGCCGGCGACGGTTGTGTCTTGGTCAATTTTATTTACTTCTGAGTATTTCTCGGTTATATCTCGGCTATTTTTTGTCCGTTCCGTGAAAATCCGAGAAATAGCCGCGAAATAGCCGAGAAATAGCCCACCAGGAGCCGCTGCGGAGCCTGGTGGGCTATTTCGCGGCCAAAACTCTCAGAGAACTCGACTACTCGAATTTCTATTTGAATAATAGATGTTTCTAGTATTCATTTGAATCTAAAGACAGGTTTCCGAATTTTTTCATTCATTCAAAAAATTTTAAGAAACCCTTTTCAACATTCTTTATACAACCTTATACATTCATTCGAAGGTTTTAGAAACGCGTTATTCTTAATGACATTCCGTCATCTGGTTTCTATGTTTCTGAGTAGGCAAGTAGAGGGTAATAGGGAAAAGTCCCATAAAACTCTCGAATATCAGAACAGAAAACTGTTTAAAAATCCTCTTAAGTTTTTAATTACGCCTGTTGGTGTGTGTATTGCGCTCTGCGGACAAAACGTCAAACCAAACGTCGCAAATGGTTTTGAGCTCCGGTAATCTTTGGTAAGTGACTTTTTACAAGATGGTTAAATGCCCATGTTTGAATACTGGAATTTTGCTGGATAAAGAGTATTTAGAAATTCGTCAACTGTCCCCTTGGTGAAACGAATGATGGGCCACTGTTATAAGACGTGGACGGGGTGATCCAGTAGATCGACTGGTCCACGAGATTTTCACCGTTTCCCTGGCCGATTTTCGTCGTACTTCCATCCATACAGAAAATTCCGTGGCTTGTTTCCTCAAGAAAAAGCATTTAAATCTCACCCGCGGCTGGCGCGGGCGGTTTAAATCTCACCGGCTGCTGGCGGGATGGTGAGCTAATCAGCTGCGCTCTTCTCTCGGTCTGAATCGATTAGCGGGCCGGCGCACGCGACCGCCGCCCCAGCCGCGGGTGAGATTTTAATATTTATACCAGAGGAAACAAGCCACGGGCCCAACTGTACCTTTCTTAGAGGGACCCAAGGTCTACGTTACAGCAAAAAAAAAGAAACATTACAACTTTATCGCAATTTGTTAACACTGCCTTTAATCTAATCCTTTCTTCCATTTGGTAAGTTCAAGGAGGCTGAATCCGAAAAGTTCATTAATTACGGATTCTCGAACGAAGTTAACTACTGTGCTTCTCTGGGGCAAATTGCGGTCCGCAATTGCGTCTCGACACGCTTTGCGGCCGCACGCGCTCGAGTCAGTCGAGTTTCCAGCGCAAAAGCCTACGCGATGTGGCTTTTTTATACAGCTTTCTCCACTTTTGTTTAGTTCCCAGTTTCCCAAACCCACATAGAGTCAACAGCTCGGAGGCTGCGACGCTGGAAACTCTTCCGACTCAAAAGCGCGCGGCAGCAAAGCGTGTCGAGACGCAATTGCGGACCGGAATTTGGCTCAGAGAAGCACAGTATGGTAATTATTCATCCATTCAAAACCTAACGTGGAATCCTCGTGTAGATCTAACCCTAAGACCACGTCGAAGTTAGCCGATGCTTCATTCTGCCCTGATAAGTTTAACGGAGAAGCTCGTCTGTCAATAGTATAGCTGGGCCCTTGCTCGCTTACTCAAGAAAGAACATGTACACCCGGCTGGTACGGCTTGTTTATCTAATCCACAGATCAAAATGCGTGTCTGCCCCCTAATCACTGAGCGCGCTTTACAGCGGGGATCCACGCCGACGTGAGCTGTGGATTTGATCAGCAAGCCGGCTGGTACGGCGGTCGCGTGCGCCGGCCTGCTAGTCGATTCAGGCCGAGAGAAGAGCGCATATGATCAGCTTACCATACCGCCAGCCGCCAGCGAGATTTAAACCGTCCGCGCAAGCCGCGGGTGAGATCTAAATGATTTTTTTTCTTGAGGAAGCAAGCCATGGACTTAACTATACTTATCGACCGTTGGTCTATGCTCGACCGCCAAATAGTATTTTCAGTCATTTCCGTACATTTCCCAATTCTTCACACTACTTCAGGTAATTCTGGGGCAAATTGTTTTCTAAAATATTTCAATGCATTTTTTCGAGTTTTTCAACGTCCAATTTCTCGCAAATATAGCATTGCCAAGTCATCGCTTTTGCCTGGGGCCAAATTTTGAGAATTTTCTTGTTTTTAAAATTTCTTGTTTGGCCTAATAAAGGTGAATTTCTTGTTCGCCTGCGCTATAGCTCTGCAGGACTGGGAAAGAACGTTATGAAAATCATCACGGACTGCCGTATTTTGTGAACATTGTGATACAGAAAGTGTCCATGAGTGGATTTGTCCGGAAGCTGACCGGCTGCAAATGTGTGCTCCACGGCTGAAAGGCTGCGTCCTTTAGGGTTCTCACAATTTTTGGCAGCCGGGTTTTTCATTTTTCTCTGAAAAAGTGTGTTTCTCTTCTTTGTGATTGCATTTTTCTTCAAGAAATTGTGAAATAGTCTTGTTTAAAACATTCCATCAATCAATTCCAGTCCTTTTACCACATTCGTGACTGTGAAATCGGTCTTGAGGATATGTTTTCGTTCGTTGATCCATTCTGCTCCCTATGCGACGAACATATTGTGTGAAATTGAAAGAGATAGGCAAATCGATATTTGTCTCGTCTCTTGTCAGACTTTTTTATCTGTTGACGACCTGTCTTTGAGGGGGTGTTTGTGCGTTTCGCTTTCTTATTGCGCGCGGACGGTTTCCTGACATTATGAGAGCTGACTGTTTCCCAACAACATGATGAGTCATTCCGTTTTTGGTTCAGAAATGCATGTACTATGAACAGCTGATTGGCAAATGGACTAATTATTGAATCTTGTGTCGGGAAGGTTAAGTGCAGCTGGCGCGGAACGCACTTATACTGTGCTTCTCTGGGCCTAATTCCGGTCCGCTATTGCGTCTCGACACGCTTTGCGGCCGCGCGCTTTCGAGTCGGAAGAGATTCCAGCGCAGCAGCCGCCGACCTGTTGACTCTAGGTGGGTTTTCGAAACTAAAAACAAAAAGAAATTGAAGAAAACTGTATAGGAAAGCCACATCAAGTCGGCTTTGGCGCTGGAAACTGGACTGACTTGAGCGCGTGCGGCCGCAAAGCGTGTCGAGACGTAATTGCGGACCGGAATTTGGCCCAGATAAGCACAGTATGTACACTGCGTCCCTATTGTGCAGTGGCAGAAACTCTGCGCGTATGCTATGACGTATATGTATATTAGACGTATTCTACGGAGCCTAGAAAACCTAATTCTCCCGGCGCTCGCCCGGCCCCGCGCGTCGCGGACAGCATGATTCGAGCGCGCTGGTTATGCATTAGCGGGCGATTTTATACACGCATAAATGGCAGATACGACCAGATGCAAACGCGAATTGTAAAAAATGTTAGTAATATGCATACACGCATAATATCAGAGTATTTTCCGTCATCTTGTGACTTGGGCATTGCGCCAAAAATCTGCGGGCAGTGGTCATGCCTTCTGTAGAATTAAATCCAACTGCCATAAGCGATGCAAGAGTACAACTAAGAATTAATTAACCGAAATAGGCTGATTAGCTGATTTTCAAAAGATTCTGACAGATTTGTTTCAAAGCTTCCCATTGATGATAATTTTTTAAGGGGGATGGGGGCGGAAAACGCGACATTTGAGGACGGAGTTCTCGGAAATTCCATTCTAAAAACCAATCCTTCAGAATTATTGGGTGTGCCCACCTATAATCTAGGGTTCTCTTATCGAGTTTCAATAGATTACGGGACTATGTATGTGGGTGTTAAGTAGTTCGGCTAGAGTCTCACTCGGTCAAAACGTACGAGTTCCCCGATTTTCTTTTTTTTTTCAAAAATTTTGATTATTTTGCGCCCCCCCCCCCGTTGCTCCTAGTCGCAATCCTGCTCAACCCTGTGGAAGAAGCTCTCTGGAGCGAACGGACTGGTGGCGTGGACGCAGGGTTGAGCACTCCTTCGCCCTAATTTTCGGCGGAGTTACGACCCCCCTGTTTACCAAAGTTTTGGAAAAAAATTTACGACCCCCCACCCGACAGTTGGACATCAAATTTGAATTCTGCACCCCGAAAACCCCTGAATGGAAAGTTTGACTGAAATTCTGTTCTTTGCCCAAACTACCGTGTACCCACAGTAATCTTCGTCAAGCTGTCATAAATGGATAAGCAGACCTCAGATTCTTGGTAAGCACTCCAAATAACGCTAGAGAGACGTTTTGAGCCATACCTAACGTAGCATTCTGGAAATCGTTAAAAGTCGCGTTTTGGCCATCAAGTTGGCCTTCCTTATGGGAGGTTTTGAGCGATTTTGGGAAAAAAACTAACAAAAAATTGAAAACCCGCAATTATCTATACTTTTTCTTGAAAAATTTTCGAATTTTTTTCAAACGATCCCCTTGGAGCCGAGTCGCGACCCTGCGTGGATGGAAATCATCTTTTCATTTTTCAACCTCGAAGTGAAAAATTGCAAATTTGTGGCATTAGTGGAAGTTTCGGATTCTCGCTTGCAGCTCCTTACAACAAGGTTTTCATTGTAAGCCTATGAATAATAGTCAGGGAATGTTCATACTTGCCGCAAGGCAGTGTTCGCGATCAAAAAGCTGCCCGTTTTTTGACAGAAACGTAAGCTTTGAGTTGCTCTAGGAAGAGTATGAACGGAATTACGACGCAAAACCGCCAAGAGGTGGGTGAAAAGCTCGTGGACCAGCCGGCTCAATGTTGAGCAGATCGTTGCGCCAATTTTCGGCGCGCTTACGACCCCTCCCCCTAACCGTTGACCGGAGTTTCCAAAATTTTAACGACCGCGTTACGAGATGAAAAACTTCTTAAGATTTTTTGATAGTGAAAAGTTGAAAAACGTACAAATCTGTGGTAAAATTTTGTCAAAATGTACGACTCCCGATTTTTATTATTTTTTGAAAGTTTTCCAATTATTTTACGCCCCCCCCCCGTTACGTCGAGTCGCAAATCTGCTTAACCCTGTGCCGGCCCATTGGAACACTCCCTCCCACGTCATGTATCAGTTGTCTCGCGTTCGTTCCACCAGAGGGACATTTACCGATTCTTTGAATATTCTTCATCGCGAAAAACTATACAATCCAAGCATGTGCTTTAACGCATCCTATTTTTTCATGAGTTTTGGTTTGAGAACAGAAGACAAAGTCGTTTACCTAAAAATTTTTAAGCGCAGAACCATTTCCAACGTTAGGTTTGACGTTTTGTCTGCAGGCTCCCGAATCACACCAAACAGGCGTAATTGAATATTTTACAGTTTTCTTCAAAAAGTATTCTCCGGTATTTGAAAGACTCTTGGGAATTTTTCCCTAATCATCTCTATTCGGTGGACTTATCTACCCAAAAACATCGAAAACTAGAATACCTCAGGCGATTCTTGGCCCCGAGCCGCCTGACAGTTCGGCTCGGGTTCCCAATCTGCCAGTCGGCTTCTGTTGCTGTCAGGGCCACTGCCGTTCCTTTCCGGGCCACTGCTGTTGCTGTCCGGGCTGCTCCGGTTAGCCCAAACAGCAATAGGAGTGGCCCGTAGATTGGGAGAACGAGCCGAACTGTCAGGCGGCTCCGATTCCTTTTCGGTGCGGCTCGGGGCCGTGAATCGCCTGAGACGGTTTTTATCGTGAACACTCTTTAATATTTTGAACCACTATGCGGGAGTACGTACGAAAAAAAAGATCCATTGATCCCGTTGCTAAGACTGCGAACAATTGTTGCGCGGTCATCATCGACTTGAGTCGGACGAATGCCTTCGAACGCACGTTGGATCCCGAGTGGATTACCCCTTTTTGGACGATTTCATGCTCAAACCCGCGACAGCTCTACCGAGGATTGAAAACGAGGCAGTGGGTGTGGGACATATCTCCTGACCTATGTGGGCACGGTTTTCTGTGTGAAAAAAATTGAGTTTTTTTCTGCGGAATGCTACACATTGTTCAACAAATCTTCGAAACGTTACGCGACTCAACTCAAGCAAAGTGGTCCCGAGTGGAATTAGAGCCGCAAAAGGCGAGACAACTCCTTCCTCACTGTCTCAGAAAATCCCGGTTGTCACCTGTAGCCCACAACTCCTTCCTGTTGTGACATGGAGGGAAAATTAGCCTTTCGTTGTCACCTCATAAGCTAAATTTCATCACATTTTCTCGTTTCTGTTGTGACTTGGAGGTGGCGGAGCATAGTATGCAACGTTTTGCACTTTCTATTGTGGTGTGATGGGACCAGCCAATCGTAGACGTCTTGCTGTGTCACAGACGACAAGAGTGACGCAGACTATCAGACTCCCGCACTCGACCTGCAGGTCGCCTCCATGTGACAACAACGATTTCCTGAGGTGTACATAGCCTCTATCCCCTTCTCTAGCGGATCGGAACCTTCAGGCCGATCGGCTGACGTTTCGGCGTTACTCATGTCTGCCTAAGGTTTTGGGCAATCTGCCTTAAGTGTTAGTATTCGTGGTTAGCCATATCATAACTTGCTAGAACCGCTGTCTCTGACTAGCTATGGACGCTCCTTGAAAGCCACAGTGATGGATTATAGAGGGTAGGCACGAAGTTGCGTAGCCGCCCTCTTTCGTTCGTCGTGGCGACGCGAATTTTTCTACTAGGCTGTGCAGAGAGTTTAGCACGGGTCAGCGACTCGTTGTCAGGTCGGGCGCACGTAGTGCAGGTTTTCTTCGTTTTCTGCAGCGTCAAAGTGGTTGTTGTCGTAGGTTCAGGAACCGGGTGACCATCAAAGGATTCGTTCCAAGGTCTACTGTAGATAACGCCGGTGCTGGTCCTGACAGGATTGGTGTGAGTTGGCGATACCTGTCGCTGCAGCGAAAACGAAGTATACCAATACCCGCAAAGATGCAGAAAGAACTTCTGCTCACCCGGTCTCTTCTTTGTCTCGATTTAGGCAGAGTAACGTGATGACGATGTTACGTAAATCTATCACCCCTCGCTTCTTTCGGGGGCGCACGCTCGCGTCGCGGCGTCGCATTGCAGCGCTGTTTTTCACCGTAAGTGCAATTTCTCGCTCGTACGCTGTTCATACTACATGAATCGCGATATCTGGTGTATGTTAAGGGTGCATTAGCTTTCAAACATCTCCGATAACTACAATAACTACAATTCTGGAAGTGATGTCACTCAAAAACGCGATTCTCGCAAAATATTGAGGTTTGGGTGACGTCCTCCCAATAATGTATTTATTGTAGTAATCTGAGCTGCACGAGAGCTAATATACTCCTAACATACACTATATATTGCGGTTCACCTAGTCTGAACAGTGCACGAGCGAGGAATTGTACTGAGTGGTGAGAAAGAGCGCTGCAAAGCGACGCCGCGACGCGAGCGCGCGCCCCCCACGGAAGCAAGGGTTAGAAGATTTACGCAACACCTGGGTTTACAGCCGTGCTGGCTGCTATTACCCAGGTGGTCTAGCGCCTAATCCTTTGTTATCGGTGGTGCGTGGAAATTTCCAACCGCATCCATCTCAAGTTCACCAGTTCTTTTCGGGTCTGATTAGAGTCGCGCCGCAGGAAAGCGCGGCAGCATGTAAAGAAGGGGGTAATCGATTTTGCGGCGCCGCATGATCGATATTCCCTCATTGCATGCTGCCGCGTCTTTCGACGGCGGCACTCTAATGAAGGTCTTACTTTACACAGTTGGAGATTTTCTTATTGTTCCCGCGCTTAAGTACTTGATCTACCCGAAATCCTGTTAAAGATTTTTGTGAAATTTTCGGCGAGTGCCACGCTTAGAAGTATTCGGTTTTGTTATCACGCCCCCAGAAGGCTCTAGGCTGGAATCATACTTCCCGCGACCAGCGACGGCGATAGTGCATGGCAGTCATATTGATTTTCGGTCGATATTGGTAATAAACATTGCGTCTCATCGCTGGGGGTATGATCGCGGCCTTACTTAGCACAGCAGCTACCTGTTTTCCATCTTTTCCACATTGTTTTGTATATTTATTTCTAAGCGTGTGCTACTGTGTGATTTTGTATCTGATTATTAATCGATTCCTCTTACAGTTGCTGTGGAAAATGTCGACTCGCCGTCTACATCGTTTTTCTGGTCCTCGAGTCGAGACTCCGGTGAGTGTTTTCAACCAGTATTTCTTGTACTAAGCAGGGACCAGCCCGGATATAATGTGCTTCTCTGGGCCAAATTCCGTTGCGCGATTGCGTCTCGACACGCTTTGCGGCCGCACGCGCTCGAGTCAGTCGAGTTTCCAGCGCCAAAGCCGACTCGATATAGTTCTTTTATACAGTTTTCTCCAATTTTATTGAGGTTCCAGTTACTAGAACCCACTTAGAGTAAACAGATCGGGGGCTGCGGCGCTGGAAACTCTTCCGACTCGAAAGCGCTCGGCCGCAAAGCGTGTCGAGACGCAATTGCGGACCGGAATTTGGCCCAGAGAATCACAGTAAATCGGATTTGTTGAATACCGTCCACTGAGAGTTGTGGGATAGATGAGAAGAAATCAATTCAAGAAACCAGAAAAATTGATTTTTCCCAGGGGCGGCATGCATGAACGCTCCGAAGACGGTCAGGGAGCCGCTCCGCGTCCTTTGCGCGCAGCGTCGAGCTACGGGATGGCCCGAAGTGCATGGCGTATATTGGTGTGCCGCGGACGTAAATGCACTTTCTACAGCAAACTTTACGCCATGCGGCATTTTTGTCATCCCAGTCGCTTCTGGCACTTTTTTGTTATCCCGTGCATCTCAATAATTGGAAGCAAATGCGACTGGGATGAAAGAAAGAGCGCGCGTAGTGTTTACAGTGGAAAGTGCGTTTACGTCCGCGATACTCTAATTTACGCTATGCACGTCAAGGCCGTCCCGTGGCTCGACGCTGTGCGCATAGGACGCGGAGCGGCTGCCTGGCTTTCTTCGCAGCGTTCATGCATGCCGTCCCAGATCCCAGGAATTGAAACGCTTTTAGCCCAAACCATGTTGATAGGAGGGGGTTATATGCAGGGTTGAGCAGGCCGTTGTGCCAGCTTCCCGTAGAGCTGCGACTCTCTTCCGGTGACTAAAATTTGTCAAAAAATTCCCTAATCTTCGAGATCCCCTTTTCGAGAAAGAAAATTCCTTGAGTTTTTCGGGAGTAAATAAGTAAAGTTGGAAAAAGTTCAAATTTGTGGTAAAATTCGGTCAACTAGCAGGAGCCTGCTCCAGCTTTTCTTGGTTTTTCAACATTCCAATGATTTTACGACCCCCTCCCCCGTTGCGCCAAGTTGCAACCCTGGGGCGGCATGCGTGAACGTCGCGAAGAAGGCCAGGGAGCCGCTCCGCGCCCTCCGTGCGAAGCGTCGAGCCAGAGGTAACCCGAAAAACATGCCGTTGGCTTGATGTTGGGACCAGGGATGAGCGAAATTTTTTTCTGAACATCGGAGATCGGAAGGACCTTCTCAATTTCGGAAATCGGAACGTCAAAAACCATCGGAAATCGGAATGCGGAAATCGGAAATACATTCAGTGAAATTCTTAACCCTCCCCCCTGATGACTGTGTGTACCAAAAAAACTTGAACTCATCCTTCTTTACTGAAGGTTTTCATGCAAACACAATTAACTCTGGCTTTGTGAAAAGTGACAACGGACCTCGAATCCGAATTCAGCGCCCAAAATAGCCCCCTGGGTAACCTCCTGGGGATTTGGCCATGGAAAGCGTAAAAATTTTTTATCTCGTGAATATTTCCGATTTCTTCCGTGTTTTCAGGCCTTTTTTCGGAAATCGGAAGGCCAAAAACCTTCGGAAATCGGAATTCTGCTCATCCCTGGTTGGGACGCAAACTCACTACACACAGCAAACCCCACGCCTAACAGCTGTTTTTTCTTTGGTCCTCATCTAGAACGGCTTTATTTCTGTGAAACTTTAGAGCCAAACGGGAAAATTATTCAAAAAATAATTAACTATAAATAAGAAATCAAAAAAGACCGAAGTTAGGCACGATCAAAATTCAGAACGAAAACTGTTGGGCGGGGAGTTTATCGTGCGTGGTGAGGTTTCTGAATTCCGCAAATTGAAACATTTGACGTTTTCCATCTAATCAGGTGCAGTAAAGGCAGTGTTCACGAAAAAAACCGTATTCCAGTTTTTGATGTTTTTAAGAAGGCAAGTTCACAAGGTAGAGTTTAAAAGGGGAAGTCTTCTCAAATTTTTCAAATAATCAATAAAAAACTGTTTAAAAAACGTCTTGAATATTTAATTATGCCTGTTCGCGTGAGTTGCTTACTGCGGACAGAACATCGAACCATACATCGGAGATTCTTTCGCGCTTCGAGATTCTTGGGTGACTTTATTTTCTGTCTTGTGTACTCTAAAAACCTGAAAAATAAGAGGGTTAAATGAACAAGCTTGGATATTAAATTTCGTTGAGATAAAGTGTATGCAAAATCCGGTTACCGTTACTTTGTGAGACGAACGCCAACTGTTCCGACATTGAGCAGGACAACTGCTGTAGGACGTGGGCGGGGTGGCCCAATGGGTCGGCTGGCCCACGAGATTTTCACCCACTTCTCTACCGTTTTTCGTCGCTTCTCCGTTCTTAATCTTCTAAGAAGGACCCAAAGCTTACGTTTCCGCCAAAAAAAACAGGCATCTTTTTCATCGTGAACGTTGCCATTAAGTGAGTTTTCCTCATCTCTATGACAACCCTCATCTGACTATTTTCCGAAATCTCAGATTGCGTTTTGGGTGGTCCCTAGTGCTCAGAAAATTCCCGCATTTAATGTGTGTCGAATATGCTTCCAATTCGAGTGACTGCACCCATCGAAAGGCTCTATCGTAGGGGTGCGTGCTCTAGACAGCAGCAAGTGCTGGCAACATTCGAGGAAGGAGCACGTGCTGCAAAATTTAGTCGCCGGAGCACGTGCTGCAAGGAAGTCCAGCGCTGTAGCAGCAGCACACCGAAACGCCGCGCACTATCTGGGGCCTGCAGCTGTTGGACGTGGTCTCCAGCCGCTGGGCGAGCTAAGTACCGCAAACTTGGGTAACTGAACCAGCGACGCTGCCGACATCTGAGCTTCTCCTTAAGAGTGTGTCGTATGCTTTTCTTGGAAAATCGTTTTGTCATCGAGTTGAAGGTGTAACAGGCACGCATTGAAGGTTTTACTCTTTGGGGCACGTGCTCTAATTTGAAGCACAATAGGAGCAGGTGTTTCCCTAGCAGCACGTTCCTTGACTGAGCTGGTCTTTGAGTTGAATGCTTATTCGACGCGCGTTTAATGTGGCGACCGTCTGAGTAAGTCGATTTGTAAGCTTCGGCTTGGCAGTAATCATACAGATTGCAGGAGACAAGTTTTGAAGATCTAGACGGAAGCGAAGATAGTATAGTGCTGTCGAAGGCAAGCCGAGCTGGGAGCAGAAGTGTGGAGGGTAGGTATCAACAACGGGAAGTATCACGGTCATGTTTGGAGGTGGAAGGCCTCCCTTGAGCGGTCCTTCCCTAACATGCTGCTCCCTCCGTATGTCATGCGTTCTCTCGATGTCTCTGACCTCCGCTCCGCACCAGCACGGGCAGAAACCATGAGGATTTCGCGGTTTTACAGCTTGTACATTCATTCCGATTCAGGCTGGACATCTCGGGACGAGTCAGTTGAGGATATTCCTATGGATTCGACGCCACGTTCCTCTACACCGCTGAACAATACCTCTGATGATATAGTGATGAGAAAGCATAGGTGCCAAATGTCTCTGCTGGTATGTTATTGTCTATTCAGGGATCTGGTATGCACAAGGTTAAGCGCGAATGTTCAACCTATCAATGTATGGTGAACGGGGCGTAAAGTTTTTAGCCTGAAAATTAAAATTTTGGATGGGATCCATTTTCAATTTCGACCCAAGAACAAAAATTAAGGGGGGATCGAAGTAGTTTTTGGGATGAGAGATTGTAGTTCTGTCCCGGCACGATTAGTCGTCATCATTGGAAATTTATAGGGCATTTAACGAATTTGAACTATCGCCTTTGAATGATCTAAAAAAATATCATGGTAAAGTAACTTTGTAGCCGCCAGGGCCAAGTGCACTTTCTGGGGCAGCGCAAGCTAAGTGTCGTTTAAAAAGAGCGAGGCCCAAATTCTAGCGATGCAAGACAAAACATTTGCATGTGTTTGGTAAGATCAGGACTCAGTCAAAGGATCCAACAAATCGAAAAAACCGCTGAATATTGAGCGAAAATACTAACTGACCAGAGAATTATCAATCAATCAATCAACAGCTTTATTTTCCTATAAAGAAATATACAGACTGTATATAAAGAGGTAGAGCTTCAGACAAACAAAAACACAGTTAGAAAAAGTTGGATATGAGTTTAAAGGCATCGTTCACGCTGACAACCCGTTTCCATTTTTCAGGCTCAATTTCATGAATGAACCCGGTTAACCACATTTAAAAACCTGCTCGTGTTGAAAATGTAGGGTTTTGAGGTTGGAAGGGGTTAAAGATATGGATCCGCCACCAGTTTTCACCAATCATCTAGCACTTCTTCATGGAATGCTGATGCGACCGTCGAACGATATGAAAAACAGTTGCGGCAAAAACTGCACATGCAGAAAAACTTTGAGAATGATGGTGACGAGGCCTCCAAATGCAGAAAAACTTCAAGAACGATTTTGGCGCGAAATTGAAATTCGTATTTACAATGTGGTTCGATTGGCTTTTTCTTCACAAATGAAGAATTTTCATAGGGACGCTTGGGAATTCTTGTTCACTAGAGAGGCCGAGCTACTCAAAAACATAAAAAAATAATATACGGTTTTTCTGCGCGTTCGATGCCTTTAAATTTGTGCGAAAAAAATGGTCGGGGGAGGGGTCGCATTCAGCGTTGGCCTTAGGGAGGGTCTGAACTCCTGTCCAGCCTGCCCAGCGCTGTGCCTGACCAAGGTTGCCGCCTTTCAAACAAAACAGAACTTTCTCAAAAGAGCGTCTTTGCCGCCAGCATCGGCTTTGGAAGGCTACCATCTTCGGTTTTCGGGCCCATTAACCCGGAAACGGAACACTTCCGCATAAACCTGGCTATAACACAGTGAAGCTTTAAAGGAAGCTACATTAGCTATCAAAAATGTATACGATCCACCCATATTTTATTTTTGGCACCAAGCCATTTAGGATGAGGGGCGCGTTGGGTCAGACCTGGACGAACCGCTTTAAAAAATTATTTTTTTACCCACAACTTGTGTTACTCCCAAACTGTTCATTCTAGGCCCAAATTTTAATAGCCCTCCTTCACAACCAGTTACGTCGCGACATTACTCCTCTTAAATGCAGCAAACACGCTCGTCAACGTGGTTGAGTTAGCTACGGAAATAGAATGGTATGGCTCAGAAAACAACGCCGACGTTTTTTAAAGCGTCAAAAACGACCCTGAAACGACGTTACTCGAGCAAGAAGTTGGCCCGTTGGCGCCGCTTTTGTATTTTCGTCCTCCAAAACAGGGGTGCTGGGCCATTCCCACCGTTGTCGATGTATATGGTTTACTTATTGTACTTACTTTGTCGCCGACGGTGAAAAGGGCTCAGCACACTGGATTTGGAGGAGGACGCGAGTACAGGGGCGGCGCCAACTTCCTACTCATGCAGCGGCATTGTGGGACGTTTTTGACGCTTCAAAATACGTAGGTGTTGTGCTCTGAGCCATACGATTCTATTTCCGTAGTTATCTCATTCATGTTAACGAGCGTGTACGCTGCCTTTAACCGCGAGATTACTTTTTGGATATAGTGGTACATTTTTTTTTTCTGTGACTAACGCCAAGCTCTGGATAGGGGGAAGCCGCGACGCTGCTATGATAGCTTTACAATAAAAGCCGAGCGGTTGTTTTCGAGCAATCACTATGGTGAAAATGGAGAAACAACCGCTTCACTTCGAAGGTGGCGTGATAATAAAACAACGCGCCTTCATAGAGATAAGATACAAGCCATACCAACTTGAGGCGCAAGTTACGAATTGAGTCGGCAGGGATCGCACTTATACTTTGCGTTCTTTATTGTCCATTGGCGCAAACTCGGTGTGCATATGTTATAACATATGTATGTGCACCAAGTTTCCGCCAATGCACAATAAGGTACGCAAAGTATCAGTGCGATCCGTGCCAACTGTATGGCGCCGGTTTTCCTTTTTTTCTTTTGGTATACCATGGTAGTTAATCATTCCAGAGGCTTTTAATGACCACCGTATACTTTGAGTCGAAATAATCTAAGAAAGAACAATGATCTGAAATATAGTACCCCCCCCCCCCTTCTGGCTTTGGAGGAAGACAAAATTGCCGATCTCCATAGTTCGAAAAGAGGTTGTTTTGAAAAGTTCTACTTACTCCGTTGTGCTTACCTTTTTTGATTCCCAAACTGTGCGACGTTGGCACTAGCCGATGCCCGATCGATATCGGTCCATTATGTGACATTAAAATGAAATACGTTATTATATTGTGATCAATGTCGATTTCAGGCGAAAGCTCCGAAACTTCTGCTCACACGTTTGGAGGCCGTAGGTTTCGTTCCGTTGAAGGATCTCTCCGTCGTTGATGTTCAAGTGGTCAACTACAATCCATCAGTGTTCAGCGTTTTCATTGACTTGCCAGGTAGTTATAATGAGTCTTAGTTTCCTTTAATGGTGAACTGCATCCACGGTCGAAGAAATGCTGAGGGGATCTCATACTGTGCTTCTCTGGGCCAAGTTCCGGTCCGCAATTGCGTCTCGACACGCTTTGCGGCCGCACGCGCTCGAGTTCATCGGGTTTCCAGCGCCAAAGCCAACTCAATGTGGCTTTTTTATACAACTTTCTTCAAATTTTTTTAGTTTCCAGTTTCTGAAACCCACCTAGAGTCAGCAGATGGGGCGCTGGAAGCTCTTCGGACTCGGGAGCGTGCGGCCGCAAAGCGTGTCGAGACGCAATTGCGGACCGGAATTTGGCCCAGATAAGCACAGTAACGCGCTTCGCTTGAACGCTGCGCTGGGCTCGCTGGTGTGGACATTGCTGCCAGTGGAGCACATTTTTTGGGTCATTCGCGCCTGAAAATTCGTTGAGGCGCGGGCGTCTCGTTCAATTTTCCTTAATAAACGATGTAACTTGCCTTGTATAACGTGCAAGGTTGAACCCAAAAATACGCCTTGATTCACTTAATCTTGGCTTTTTGCTCACCGAGAGAAATCTCGAACTATGGTCTTCCTATAAGGCTGGATATTAACCTTTCTGACCTTGGGTCGTCATGGGTCAACATCATCTTCAACTCAGACAATGGGAGCGGCGGACAGCTGGCAAAAATTCGCCAGTTGCTCAACAGCTGGGTGGCAACTGGCATTTATCTGGCCAATGGCGATTTCGAGGCCGACAGTTGGCAAACACTCGCCATGTCAGGTAATGTCAGCGGTGGGCGGCTGGCGAATAAATGTCAGTTGCTTAACAGCTGGTGGATAACTGCTATTTAGCTGGCAATTGGTATTTACGAGGCCGACAGCTGACTCATCTTTGGCATCTCAATTATCGCGAGCGGCGGACCGCTGGCGAAATTGTGCCAGTTGCTTGAAAGCTGCGTGATAGTTTGCATTCAGCTGGCAATGACAAAGACGTCTCGAACTTACCGAGCGCCTGAAAATGCAGTTATCCACCAATGGGCACTTATCCACCAATCGGCG
The DNA here is from genome assembly GCA_029168955.1 of Aplectana chamaeleonis. Taxonomy (NCBI): domain Eukaryota; kingdom Metazoa; phylum Nematoda; class Chromadorea; order Rhabditida; family Cosmocercidae; genus Aplectana; species Aplectana chamaeleonis. The sequence continues at coordinate 2,570,062 of JAPDOI010000051.1, forward strand.
CCTAGCCGCCCAGTGGCATCCGCTTGGCGTCAAGTCGTCACATGGCTGGCACTAGAGAGTTAACGACTTCTCTTCGTTTTGATATGCTATATTTTGGTCATCGATATCAATGATAAGCTCAGCCGGTATATTAAGCGATTCAGTCCAATGAGGGCTCACTTGACATTTTGACGCCGGTCCTGGAAAGTGACTTGAAGTCACTCTGCTGAGTCCAGCAAATTTTTAGCAGTTGACGGGAAAGTTTTCACGGCTCGGGGAAGAGGTGAGGTGGGCAGGGCTGGGCACGCGTCCCAGCTAACCTTAGGGGGGTGCATATTGGACGTTGCAGAGAGGGCGTTCTGTCGAATTTGAGGAAAAAATAGTTGCTCTCGAAGTTTGTTTTGATGAAGGAATAAACACTACGCTATCTTGCAGCAAGTAAGGAATGATGTGGTGTCATGTTTCTTTGGTGCAATGTTCATTGAATACGCGGGTGGCTACCGATTCGAGGCAAAGATACAAAGACAGCGCTCAACAAAGCTATCGTTCAAGTTAAAACAAAGATTAGCGAACTGATGTATAGTTGAGCCCACCAAGAGTGTCTCATTTGCTTATCAATGAGAAGCGGTCGATTGGAGATCAATGAACATGAAACTCATTGCAGCACAACCGCTCTCGCTCAATCGGTATCGAGCGTGCTGGTATGGGATTCATGCACATTGATACCCAGCCAAAGGCTTCTTATTGATAAGTAAATGAGTCACTCTTGGTGGACTCCACTATATAGCCGAGGTTGCTCTTTTTGAGCCGGTCGAAGAAGGGCTTATCGGGCTTATCATGTCAAAATCTCCTTATCACTGTTATATTTTGCAATGACCGATCGCCCCGCTGCTTACTCCGCCCGGACTCATCCCAGCAAGATAAGCTTTAATTCGACGGTTTAAAAGTACAGATAGTACAGTCAGTATCACAACTAGTCAACAGATTTCAATTCATGAGAATGTGACTTATGAAAAGAGCCAATTGCAAAAATTGAAGACTGAAAGTTCCTATGAGAGATGCGAATTACCGTCTCGTCCTCATTGAGAAGTACCCTGTACAAAAAAACCCGAGTTTTATCCACCTTAAATGCCGCAATCCCTCGGAGACCCGGCCTGCCGTGCGATATGGTGTTTGTCTGCAGCTACACAGCGCGCACTGGAGTGGACGCGCACATAATATTAATAAAACAAATGTATTTTATTACAGAACGGAGCGGAGGAAATGATTGAAACTGGATTGAATGGAAGAAAGCAGAAATAGGATACTTTCGACGTATCCATTATAGAAATCCAATGTAATCAAACAAAGTTGGAGCGGTGTGAATTTTGGACTTGATAAGGTTTATTCAAATGAACCTAGTTGATTAAAAACACCAATAAACGAGAATGAGAACTAAGAGCATTGAGAGAAATAGGAGAATCGGGCACACATTTTAATAGCAATAGGTTTGATATTCAATGTGATTTAACGACCTTAAAACTCGTCCCAGCTTTAGGGGTGAAACCGGGACGAGATTGAAGGTCCTCAAATCACATTAAAAATTGATCCTATTGAAACGAAAATGTTTGTAAGATTCTCATCTTTCTCACAATATCCTTTGCTCTCATGTGTAATGCTACTTTTGATCGACTAGATTCGTTTGATTGAACCTTGTCACGGTTAAATACTTACCCACGCTCCAACTTCGTTTATTTACATTAAATTTATATAATGGGTACATCTAAAATAGCCTACCTACCTTTACCATCTTTCATTTCCTTCAGTTTCAGTCCTTTCCCCCCCCCCGTTCTGTAATAAAATACATTTTTTATTAATATTGTGTGCGCGTCCACTCCCGTGTGCGCTGTGTAGCTTCGTACAAACACCATATCGCATGGCGAGCCGAGTCTCTAAGAGATTGCAGCATTCAAGGAGGGTAAAACTAAGGTTTTCCACTCCCTACGCATCGCATGAATCCTAACATGGTTCCACTACACAAAATAGTCTTGATTCCCACATCAGAACAGTCAAACACAGATTAACTAATCCTTCATGGGATTATGAAAACATTCGAAAGAAAACATTAATTATTGCAATAGTAGTAGTTCTGTTGTTTGTAATTGTTGAAATGTTTTGTAATGAAAACTGTTTTATCTTCTGTCATAGCTCACCGTCTTACTAACAAATTTTCGTCATGGGATTGTTTTGAGGTTTAGGAATTACACTGCCTTTTTTGTTGACATTTCGGAATTTTCTCTCATCAGTGCATTTTTATATTCTTGTTTATCAAAATCAGGAAGTCAAAATCATGGCTGTTATGCTCAACTTTCGGGAAATAGCCGATTTCGACTTTCCGTAGGGGGTGCCTAAAAATTACCGAGCTAAGGGGTGCATATTCAGAATAGCAATGCCGGGATGTGTGCCCAGCCCTGAAGGTGGGTGCCTCACCTCAGACCGTTGCGTAGGCGATCTTCTACGCATTGATCTGCTGTGAGGGGGCCACCTCGACCCACCGGCCTGCCAAGAGTCTGGCGGACCACAACGCGAGTGATTTCTCAACAGCGCAAGGGCCAGGGAATAGCCAAGAGGCTGCCAGCGTCGTGGCGGACCGCCGGCTAAAAGCTGGCGGACACCGGGAATGGTTTTGCTCGGAAGACGAATGCCGCCTGTCCGCCAGTCACTTTGTCTGAGAACCGCTCATTGTGTAGGTGGCTGGTATAGTTTAAGTGTTCAATCTGGGTGTCTACACATTTGACGAGCATCATCTGGTTTGTACGGCCGCGGATGCAGTTTACGTCTGCGGGAGTATATACTGCTTGTTCTTACAGGGGAGACCATTTTTGCGCAATCCAAGTTGAGCTAAATAAAGTACCCTGCGAGAATGCCAATGCTATTAGTTGCGAATACTATGAGCATCCCTTGCCTAAACCTAGATCTCAGAAAGTAACAAGCTCAAAATTGTAGGTGGTCCAAAAAAATTTAAATCTTCCTTCTTTGCACAAACATTGTCTATGGGGGATGTTTGGGTGCTGAGCACGAATGTGGAGTTTTTTTTTGATTTTTGGGACGGTTACGGTAGTTTTGATGCAATTTTTTTCACTAATCTATCGTAATCGCCTAGAAACCCAAAAACAAATTTCATGTTTGAGTTCAGCACCTCAGTTAACCCTTCTGGAAAAAATATAGTTTTTCGGACCTTTAACAGTTTTGAGCGTGTAACAGTATTGAGATCTAGGTCTGAGCAGGGGAAACTCACAGTTTCTACGACTAATAGTGAGGGCATCTTCGAAAGATATTCTGTATTGCTCAACTCGGACTTAGCTAAAATGGTCTCCTTGTTGGAGGGAGGTTGACTCGCACGGCGATGGGGATGCTCGAAGGGTACTGTTGATTACAGTGTCTATCAACTTACCAGTGAATCGCACGCACCGAATCGCCTAGATTTGTTGCTTGGGAGGTCAATCAGAGAGATGTACACATAACTTTCAGATTATACGGAACCCTGTGTCCGGCTTTTACGGAATGCATCAGCAGAGGAGTTAGACGTCACTGGTGAGGCTGGGAACCTAAGGCATGTATACGATGAAGAGTTGAGTTGGATGACCAGTGCTGAGGTGGTTTTCAACCGTAAGAAGGAGGATGTCAGGGCGGTAGGTTTAATACCCTGAGGGCTTGCTTCCTGCTGAATTTCCTTTATCGAATTCTCTTCTTACTATGCATATTTTGCAAGCTTTAAAGTCACTCAGTGGCAGTATAAGTTTGCTGCAGCTTGATTACCGGATCTGTTAGTTTGAAAGATTTTCAGTGTGCTATAATGGCTTTTATCCCACCGCGGTGTTTCGTTTTGTGTGACGACAAGGGTGCTGAGAATGCGGACAGAGCACGAGCCATCAGTGATCGTTTGAGGTACGGTTCCTGTACACTGCGGACTATGTCAGTGCATTTTCGGAGAGGTGAAGGAGGATTCTCGTTAGGGCCCGTTTACATTGGGCATGGATCGCACTGATACATTGCTTTCCTTCTTGTGCGTTGGCTTGGGCTCGGTGTACGCATGCTACAGCAGATGCGCACCGAGTTCGCGTCAATGAAAAGGAGCGGTTAGTTACGCAATTTATCAGTGCGATTCGTGATGACAGCGCACAAAGGAGGAGAATCAGTTGTACGATGCCGCATGATCCATACTCCTTCATTGCATAATGATGCACCTTTTAGCGGCAAGACCCTATTTGGGCCCTTACAAACATTCAAAATGATGAGCTTCTACATAGGTTTGTAAGGCCCCTTTGGTGAAGACTAGTAGGGACATTTTGAGAGGAGTACGGGTGCTTTTGGCGCTCGAAACGTCATGCGGTCGATGTTAACAGCGTTTTGCACCGTTATTTTTCGAGTGGCGAGTGGGTTCCTCGTCTGCGGCTGCCTACAATCGCTGTTGCGACACGCACGCCACGCACCTCTTGAACTCCACTTTGAAAAAAGACGGCACTCTCAGAAAACCGCCGCATTCAATGCGTGTCGAGTATGCATTCGACTCGAGTGACCACACCCATCGAAAGGGTCTATCACAGGGGCACGTGCTCCAAACAGCAGCACGTGCTGCAAAATTTCTTAGCAGGAGCATGTGCCGCGAAACTCAATCGCAAAAGCACATGCTGCAAGGTGGTCCAGTGCTGTCGTAGCAGCACAGAGACGCGACGCGGCTGCCACCCCGATGTGCGACGCGGCTGCCACCCCGATGTGCGACGCGGCCAGCTCGCCAAACACCATTTGAGGCCGTCAGCGATTGGACGATTCTCCCAGCGGCCGGGCGGTTAAGGACCGCAAACTTGGGTAATTGAACCGGTGAAGCTGCCGACCTCTCAGTTCCGTCTCAGGAGTGCATCGTATACTTCCCTTTTTTAGAAAATCGTTTTGTCATCGAGTTGGATGTGTAGCATGCCCGCATTGGACGGTCTAGTTGTTGGGGCACGTTTTGTAATTTGAAACACAATAGGAGCACGTGCTCCCCTAGCAGCACGTTCCCTGACTGCTCGAAACCACCTTGTATTCGAGTTGAATGCACGTTCGACACGCATTGAATGCCGCAATCGTCTGAGCTTGTATTACTCCCTGTTTGTTCGAGCACGTGCTGCTATTTGGAGCATAATAAGACATGGTCCTCCTGCAGCACGTTCCCTCGTTGTGCTCGAAACCTTCCAGTATCCGAGTCAGATGCATGAGCTCCACACATTGATTGAGGGCAAAGCGTGAAAAGCAGCTTAAAGGCAGTGTTGACGATGAATATCACAACCGAGTTCGACCGAAAAAAAATGGTGTTGTTTGGTCGTGTGGCAACTTATAGTGAAGAAACAGCTAAGAAAAACGTTCAGAATCAGCTAAAATAACCGTTTCCAGCGTTCAGGGCGTGGACGAGCTTACTGGCCCTGCTAGTGTCCGCAAACGCTCAGCAAGCAAGCTCTAGTCGCGAAATTTGCGCGAATCGATCAGGCTGAACGCGGCAGAGTTGCTTGGCAATTCGCCATCGAAAACGTGCGCGGTGCCACAAGCTCGTCTAAAAGGGGGGACGGACCGGGATTTGGTGGCGCACCGGGATAACTTTCAGAGCCGTTTACATCGATTTCTGGTCCGTTTGGCTGATTTCTTTGACCCTATCCCCTCCAGCATCTGCCCTTGAAACGTCCAGAACGAGATTTATCGTGCACACTGCTTTTAAGTGTAGAATTCTTTTCTTTCCTGTTCCGTAATTTCAAACCTTCTGTCAGCGTTTAGGACATCTGTCATCCTCATGACATAGTGTATGATCGAAGTATTTAAGGGAAGTTATCGAAGGGAATCCTGTGAGTCGTAGCGAAATAGTTCCCGGAGCTGTTTTGGTTGGCCGGCGAGATGGAATCTTTTTCCGTGTGACTGTGCTCCAGTCTGATGTGAGTTTGTTTATTAAGAGCATTCGAGAGTTGTCCGCAATATTGAAATTGTACTGTTCACAGGAGCACCGTATTCGATGTTTGTGTCTCGATTACAACGCCATATACAGCTTTGCACGAAGCGAGTTATTCGCCCTTCATGATGATTTCTCCGTCCACACCGTTGCCACTAACGCTTTTCTGGCACGATTTCGGGGCGCTCAGTTTGTCTATCCAGTAAGTTTATTTTTTTTTCATATTCGAGGTATCGTCTTAGTTGGCCGATGTGTTCTAATCAGCCCGGGAGATGTGTAGAAGAAGTGCCAACATTCTTCCGCTGTAGCCGGCTGCATCCCGCTGAAGCCGGCTGCAGTCGTCTCGGTCATTACGCATTTAATACATTGCTCACTGGTGCTGGAAAATCACCCCGTTGTCAGGTTCGGACGGGGTTGTGTCGCGACGCAACGTAACGAGTGGTGGAGGGGGGTCGTAAAAAAGTAGCGTGTAACGAAAGTTCTAAGAGAGAATTGAAATGTTTCTATAAAAATGAAAATTTCTATAGATGGCTCGTGAAGTTCTGCAATTTTTTTCGATGGTGAGGGGGGTCGTAGCTCCGGCGAGGTCAGACACAAAAGCCTGGTGGAACCGGCCCGTTGCGGTCGGATGTAGCACGCCTATGCCGGGTGCAGCCGTCCTGGTCTTTACGCAAATGGTAATTCCCATATGGAAGACGGAATATACCCTCGTTGTGGCCTTGGACGACATTATCCGGCTGGAAGTGATGAGTTGGTCAACAGGATGGAACTAGTTGATAAAGTATATAGGAATTGGAAGAAGAAGTGCGAGCAGCACCGCCGCGATATGGAACGTTTCATTTTGGGATGATATGCAACCTACCAGGTTGTTCAATAAGTTTTGTCATCTGATAAGAAAAACACAATTTTATGGTATAAAATACACTTATATTACCAGTAAAATCTCCCCGAACATTAATACACTTGCTCTAACGATCCTCCAATCTGTGGATCCCATCCTTGAAGTGAGAATCCGGAAGGTCTGCAAAATACGCTTCAACAGCCGTATGACCCCTTCATTTGATGAAAAACGCTTGCCACGCATAAATTTTTTGAGTTCTGGAAACAAATGGAAGTCGCTGGGGGCCAAATCTGGTGAATGCGGTGGATGCTCCAACAATTCGAACTTTAATTCATGGATTTTAGCCATTGTCAAAATGCTCTTGTGACACGGTGCATTGTCCTGATGAAAAAAGATTTTTTTCATCTGCAAACCGGGTCTTTTTCCACAAATTTTTTCCTTCAACTGGTCCAAAAGGTTGCAATAATATTCAGAATTAATTGTTTTACCAGTTTGCAAATAATCCACAAAAAAAATTCCTTTCGAATCCCAAAAAACTGATGCCATAACCATTTTGGCCGATTTCCGGACACCAACTCGTTTCGAAGCCGAACAACCAGGTTCAAACCACTCTTTAGCCTCTTGTTTTGATTCAGGATCATGGTGATAGACCCAAGTCTCATCCATAGTGATGGATCGATGCACGAGATCCACTTTATCATTTTTAAAACGCTCCAAATGTTGCTGAGAAAGTCGGATTCGAATGTGTTTTTGTTCCATAGTTAGCGAATGCGGCACCGATGGTGCACACAGCTTTCTAAAATCCAAAATTTCACTTAAAATATGGCTCACACTGCCTAATGTAATGTGTAGAGCCCCTACTAAATCTCTCTCAGTCAATCGACGATCTTCCAAAACCATATCCTGTATTTTGGCTATGATTTCTGGTGTTGATGCGCTTTTTGAACGCCCTTCACGTGGATCGTCTTCAAGGCTTGTACGACCACGTTTAAATTCAGCAACCCATCTTTCTACTGTTCTAATTGTAGGTGAACAATCATTATACACTTTTAACATTCGTTCGTGAATTTCTTTTGGTGCTACACCTTGCAAAAATAAGAATTTTATCACTGCACGATATTCAATTTTTTCCATTGCTGTGACGCGGCGACACTAAATAGCTTGTAAACAAAGAATGAATTGATAGATTGGAATGAAACTTCACATACGTTCATATGAAGAGTGTATTAACGGAAGAAAAAAATTTTAGGCTAGTAGCAACACCCCCTCTTATCGAATGACAAAATTTATTGAACAACCTGGTACTGCGGCCGGCTTCCGGCCAACCATGGCGGCGATATATGCTCTCCAAGGGTGCCGATTGCTTGATGGTTAAATTCATATGTGTGCATGGCCATCTACTTGTAAAAATATTGTTATAAAAAACCTAATCTGTTAATTATTTCAGGACAAGTACAATGCGGTGAATACGACGTTGTGTCAGCCGAGCGGATATGAGGGAGTGGTGCCGTTTGTTATGTGTGCGATTTACGGATGTGCTCCTGTGAGTGAAGTTGGACAAGAGCGTAGGTGGTGTGAGGTACAGTTAGTTAATTGATGCTATACGCAACTGCGGTCCCGCGCGCGCTGCAACCTGCACGCGCACGCGGGGAACACTAACATCTGAGGCAGATTGGTGATAGCATTTTGGAAATCATCAAAAGTATCATTTAGCCTCGGGCGCCAAACCTGTCGAAATTTCCCGAAAATCGACAGATGGAATTTATTTTCATCTTCAGAGCCCCGAATATCCCTCAGAGCAGAGTCATATTCTGGACAGTTTTTCAAACACCCTGGAAATTGTCTTACGGGTGTCTCCTTACTCCAGTGCCAAACACAGGAAACCTCCATAACCCGGTTTAGGGAGCTCTTTAGCAGCTACAAATCGGATTTGAAAATTTCAATGGAACTACATTGACTGGTATGAATCCTGTTGGAAACGGCGTTTTCGACCGGCCGAGAAAGCCAGTGGCAACGAATTGCGATTTATGACTAGAGCCATACATACATACTACTGCTCTGTGGAATCAATGATTCAGGAATATTTTTGAGACATTTGAGCTCATCTCGCTGTACTAACCCGAAATCTTCCTCTTTGAATAGTTGTGTACTTGATGTGTTTCGCAGGATTGCATCACTCTTGTCGATATGTGTATGCGAAATGATCGCAGCACTTGGGTGAGCGAGGCGTTGATTGCGATGAATATGGCAGCAGAATTCGATTGCGATCCACCGATAAAGCTCACCACATCAGACGCTGAGGAAATGTTAATGGTAAGGGTGGTAATGCAGTGCGTTTAAAACCATTCAGTCACCCTTTGAATGGGAGATTTCGCTTCTCCTCTGAAGATTACTGGCACGGTATCAACACTATCCGATTCAGCACCTCCGAAAACCCTATCCCCGCCCCTTCCATAGCTTTAGAGAATAATATCTTCCAGAAAAATTTCTACAAAGAAACTGGCGATTTCCACTGTTTTACAACCTGAGAACCCCTAGTGATGATTACACTCTTTAGTGGAATCCCATCCTTGAATTGGGATCAAATGACGTCTTCTGTGCATATGCCAGGTCCTACTATGGATTACGGAATCATGCTATCTGTCGTTAATTCAGCTCAAGTTTCTGCTCTGCACTCTGCCGGTCACACCAGCTGTTCTATTTCTGCTCAACTTCGCCGAAAAATTAGCGTGGTAGACCATTATGTGAGAGATTGGGCTTCTAATGGGAAGAGTGGATCTCTCGGGAGTCCTCGTTTGCTAGCTTTGACGTTCGTAGAATACATCGCCTTGCCGTACAACTCCTTTGTCTACGCTAACAGGGTCAGAAAGGGAATGCCCCTCCCTGCTCCGAAGTCGAAGGACTGGGGAGCGCTTAACAGCAGTATCAACACTGTGGAAGTAGCACAAGTGGGAGCGGTATGCGATAACACTGCTCATTTAGAGTTTTCACACTGGAACGTGAAGACGAAATATGTCGTTTCAAATAATCTAGCAACCCGTCTAGTTCTCCAATGTTTTCGATTCAGGTGGTCTTTTCCGACGAAAAGAAGTGTTACCTGCACAGCCTCGATGGATTACTTGGCAACTGGAGTGACCAAACTTGCGTGGGAGCGCTCACCTTAGGCAAACGTGACTTGGGTAGTGGAAAAGCCACAATTGGACTCCTTGTTTGCGCGTGTGAACTCAATGCTCACCTTGAGTCTGCACGGAGAAACATGAAGACAAAAGGAGGCATTTCCACTTGTCAAGTCAGTCTGCTGGAGGTGAGCGGTTCTTTTTCGAGTTTTCTCCAATACCCGTGTAATCTATCGAGGCTGCACATGTTAGACTTCTTCTCTTTGGAAAAGACCACCTGAATTGAAAAGATGGGGGCATTGGACGGGTTGCTAAAGAATTTGAAATGTCCAATTTTGTCTTCATGTTCCAATGTGAAAACTCGAGCTGAGCACTTTTGTCATGGGCCGCCCTCACCTGTGCTATCTCCACAGGTTCTCGCAGTGTTTGTACTGGCGCTAACCTCTCTCCAGTCTTTTAATTTCGAAGCAGGGAGCGGCATGGAATTGTATATCAGGCGGGATATCCTACGAACGTTTAGGCTGGGTACAAAAGTGTACTCTCGAGGGATGTCTTCTTCCCCTTGGACCCTTGGAAGCTCAGTCTCCCACACAATGGTCTGCCACACTTCTCTGCTGGCCAAGTTGACCAGCAATGTAAGAACTGGCGTGACCAGCAGAGTGCAGAGCAGAAATCAGACTCGGTGACGAATTGATTGCGGGGTTCCACAAGGCATGGTAGGTATCGGAGAGAAAAGGGCCTTACACATGCATGGACGTAATGCTAGCCCGATTCAAGGGTAGAATTTCATTGAGGAGTTCAGAAAAGTCTACACTGGCTCTACGGTTTTTTAAACGGTGGAAAATTCATCATTTCTTTGCAAAACTTCGTCTAAATGAAGTTATTCCCTGAAACTGTCACGGGTATGGTTTTCACCCACACACTCGCGGGGGTCGGTGGCCGGTTGAGGGGAGTTGAACTGATAGCGTGCTTCCGCTCGAAACGAAAAAGGGGTCGGGATAAGCCCGAAAACTCTCCCATTCATTCCGAAAACTCCGCTTGTCAACCTCCCACCAACCCTACCACGTCACAGTTGACCCGTTCACACCGAGAGTTTCGCCTGCTGACCTCCCACCAACCACAACCTACCACACCTGTGGTCGCGGGCGTCAGTGGCAGATCCAGAGGCAGCATTGCCGGTTCAACCTGCCACCGACGCCCCGCCAGAGCGTCGATATCCCGACCAGTGTCAACCTTGACAAGCACAAACGCCTCACATCCAAGCGCAGCGTATACATTGTGGGCTGCCATTTCCACGCTCTACACGAGAGAGTATCAGAGAAAAACAGTGCAAACACTGCAACACGTTGTGCCGAAAACTCCGCCACATATGAGACATTACCACGAAAACTTCGGCAGTTATGAGTCATGCCGAAACTTCCGCCGATCAGCCAGATCCGATGAATTTGATTGGGAAAGGGGCGTTTCAACCGGCCACCGACCCCCACGATTTCCTGAGCAGAGGCAATGAATAGTGCCGTGTCATGAATCTTCGGCGAGCAGCGAAATCCCCAATTTCAGGGATGGCTCTCTGCTTTTGAAAGTGGCTGTGTAGAGACGTTTCTTGTGTTCTATAAGGTTTCGACTCACTCCCATTTAGAAGAGCAGTAGGCGAAGAGCAGTCGCACGCTTGATCAGCTCGGATCGATCAAATGTCAGGAACATTCATGTGGGAAGCAAGGCTCGGTCGGAGGTGATAATTTTTTTTACTGTGGATGGATTTACATGTTCTCCAGCCGCAGCATCTCTTCACTTTCAGAGTAGCAGTGCTAATGGGACTGCAGGTGGCCTTCCCCTGGCCGAACAGCTTGTGTCGGCTGTGACCAGAGGAACATGGGAAAGAAAGTCCGAAGAAATGAAGAAGAAGGTGGTTGAGGAACCATTTTCACACTCAGCGAAGGAATCTACTGAGGTAATATGGTCTTTTTTATAGTACAGTCCACGGCAATGAAAAAAGGCGGGGTGCGGTTGCTTATTTTCACTAAGCATGTAAAACGTGAAAATATGTATTGCCCTTCAAATTCCTCTATCAAAAAAAGGAAGCTGGGTTGTGGATTCAGTACACGATGAGGGAGCAGCGTACGAGATGACCGCGTTTACATGGGGCCAAAAACGAAGAAAGTCGATTAACAGATTCTTTCATAGCTTCGAATCTTGGTGAATGTTAGGTTACCTAACAAATTGCTTTCGGGATTTAGTGTTTTTTCGCCATTGATGTTGGCCACCCCCATCCCCGTGTCCCGAACAAAAATCTTAAATTTTTTTTTGAATGTAAAAGTAAATCCCAGCGGCTTACTCCTCTCCTGTTGTTCCATGAGACAGCCAGCTTGACCCTGTTTACCTTCTGTTGCATTCGCGGGCATTGGTGACGGGTTGAGGGCGTTCCGCTGCCAGAAAATTTGTGCCGATAAAGAGGAAATGGCCAAACATTACCCGAAAGCCGGAACCTGCACGTGATCGCCTCTCACATACCTCATCGGGGCGAATGGAGTGACGTAGTACTCGGTTCAGAACACCTGAATGCTGAACTCATTTATGTTGTTACCTGCCACCGTCACTGAGGACCGCGTCATACATCCCGGCTCCGCAATACGTCGCTCATACTATCTGAGCTTACGATACAAAGCTTGTGTCGGTCCCGCGGAAACTAATTGTATTGCTAGTATCTCTTGGGCATCTATAGGAAAACTGCGCAGTACCCCGTCCCGAGCCGCTGGTTCCAAGAAGTTAGCAGGCTGTTCGATAAGTTTCGCGATTCGATAAGAAAAACACAATTTCATGGTTCAAAATGCACTTTATTATTCAGTATAAGCTCCCTGAACATTATTACTTTTGCTCCAACGATCCCCCGATCTGCGGATCCCATCCCTGAAGTGAGAATCCGGAAGGTCTGCAAAATACGCTTCAACAGCCGTTATGACCTCTTCATTTGATGAAAAACGCTTGCCACGCATGAATTTTTTGAGTTCTGGAAACAAATGGAAGTCGCTGGGGGCCAAATCTGGTGAATATGGTGGATGCTCCAACAATTCGAACTTTGATTCATGGATTTTAGCCATTGTCAAAATGCTCTTGTGGCACGGTGCATTGTTCTGATGAAAAAGAATTTTTTTCTTCTGCAAACCGGGTCTTTTTTCACGAATTTTTCCTTCAACTGGTCTAGAAGGTTGCAATAATATTTAGAATTAATTGCTTTACCAGTTAGCAAGTAATACACAATCAAAATTCTCTTCGCATCCCAAAGAACTTATGCCATAACCTTCTTGGCCGATTTCGGGACACGAACTCGTTTCGAAGCCGAACAACCAGGTTCACACCACTCTTTAGCCTCTTGTTTTGATTCAGGATCATGGTGATAGACCCAAGTCTCATCCATAGTGTTGAATCGACGTAGAAAATCCACTTTATCCTTTTTCAAACGCTCCAAATGTTGCTGAGAAAGTCGGATTCGAATGTGTTTTTGTTTCATTGTTAGCGAATGCTGCACCCACTGTGCACACAGCTTTCTAAAACCCAAAATTTCTTTTAAAGTATGGCTTATACTGCCTAATGAGATGTGTAGAGCCTCTACTAAATCTCTCTTAGTCAATCGACGATCTTCCAAAACTATATCCTGTATTTTGGCTATGATTTCTGGTGTTGATGCGCTTTTTGGACGTCCTTCACGTGGATCGTCTTCAAGGCTTGTACGACCACGTTTAAATTCAGCAACCCGTCTTTCTACTGTTCTGATTGTAGGTGAACAATCATTATACACTTCTACCATTCGTTTGTGAATTTCTTTTGTTGCTACACCTTCCAAAAATAAGAATTTTATCACTACACGATATTCAATTTTTTCCATTGCTGTGACACGGCGACGCTAAATGGCTTGCAAACAAAGAATGAATTGACAGATTGAAATAAAATTTCACATACGTTCATATGAAGTGTGTACCAACAAAACCAATAAAATGTTGGGCTAGTGGCAACGCCCTCTTATCGAACGACAAACGGTCGTTTTTTGTGGTTTTTGAACATCCCAAAACGCTCATTGGTCTTCGGAAAATCCGGAAACGGACCTCATAACTGCGCTCAGCACCCAAAACTACCCCTGAGCAAAGCCAGGAGGGTTTTTTGAGACGCTGATCACGTATTTGAGTTTTTTTCTGTCAATTTTCCAAAGTTATCGGCTAATTTCAATCAAAGCATCTTTAGCGTCCACAATTTCTGGGAAGGTCAGTCATATGAGCTACCAAAAACTATCCAATTTTTAAAGCGTTTTGTATGATTATTTTTAGAGCGTCTCTAGCGCGAGTAATGTCACATTGACGGAAAATGTGCCGACGATTGCAGAGGGTAGAGGAAACGCAGATCGGAAGATTGAGGTGAATCAGAGGAGAGAAGAAAAGAAGGACCATTGGTGGGCTACATCGGTGTGGCCCTATGGCGGGGAGGTACGTACACGGCGTTTCATATTTATAGGTACGCTCTGAAATATGCTGAGTTCATGTGACACGTCTGTGTTTAGGCCTTGCCACTGGTTCTATTAGATTTGGCACGTTGGAAAGCCATTATTCAGATTGTCTTGAAAGAACACCCATGGTGTTGTAAACGATTCAGTTCAAATATACCACGATTTATAATTGTAGGTCCATTTAAACCCAGGTCGCTAAGGAATTGTATTAAAGGTTGTCTTTTCCGATAACATTTGAGCCTCCTTCAACCAGAGAAGATCGGCTGGTTTTCTCCAAGGAGTGAGAATCTTGGGACAACTTATGGGTGTACTGTGGATCAAAATGAGGCGAGGTGGTCATGGGGACTTCTGAGCCTAATGTTCTTAAGCCTTTGCATAAGCCTTAGCCGGCGTATCCCTTATCCATTGACAGTGTTTTCAAAATGGCTGACAGGCATTCACAGAATCGTTATGGATGCTGGAAGCGAGATGTTTGCCCCCACCCCGCTGAAGCTATTGCAGGGTTCCACCGGAGTCGGCAGAATAAACCCACTCTGAGGGAAGTTATCAGTGTTTTTAAAGCTTCGCGACAAGGTAAGGGTACGTACCCTTCATGGAATTTTTAAGGTGTTTTTAAATTTTTTCTTCCAGATTCTGCTGAAAACGTGTATATAGGGGTAATCTGGGGTGCCGAACACGAATTTGGGGTTCGCTTGTCGAAAATTCAAGGTTTACTGTAGGTTACGGTAGGTAAAATGCCATTTAGGAGGCAAAGCCTACCTTGATACTTCGAAAATCGACAAATGGCCATCGAATTAGTGTTCAGCACCCCAAATAACCTCTCAGGGCGAATTTCAAGCCAAATCTGAATTATTTTTCTAAAACGCTTTGAGAGCCCTCTAATTGGTATAAATAAACCTCCAACCGAAAATCCGTACTAGTCCAAAACGCTGTCGGTCTGCGCAAAGTTGTTCCTTTACCCAAACATTGCCTAGGGGCAGGGTCAAGCGGGGCGTTACGTAACTTTTCCAAATCGGTGCGACCCCCTCCTACCATCAAAAAGCTTTTTTTATCCGAAAATTTTGCGACCCACCCCACCCCCTCCTGGGGCGCGATTTCTTTGCAGTTTATATTTGATTATTAGAACTGTTAGACGCCGAGAACTCGTTCAGTAGTCGGGCTCAAGCGTCGAAGACCTGAGCAATGCTACGATCCTTCCCAATTTTGGACCGAAATTCTCGCGATCCCCCCCAAACTTCATTTCGGGGCTAAACCTTTTGCGACCCCCCCATCTCGTTGCAAAATTTCGCAACACCGCTTGATCCTGCCTAGGGGGGTAGTTTTGGGCGCTGAACACGAATATGAGGTCCGTTTCCGGATTTTCGAAAAAAATGCTTTCTTTGGAGGGTATAATAGGTACGAAAATCAGAGAAAAAAACGCCTATAACTTCTTTCAGAGTGGATCTAGGCAGCTGCGATGGGCATTATCGGATTTTTCGTTCGAAAATGGTACTAAAAAAGTACATTTCATTTGGAATGATTAGTATGACTTATATGGTAGTAGTTCTCTTGTGAGCGCAGGCTACGGCTTGCCCTTTTTTTGTAGTTGGACAGAATGGTCCAGCGAGGTATTTTGATGAATATACTGCCTGATCCACTATTAGTTGTTAATCTAATGGATCTGGTTATGGGGTATAATAAGTTTAAGTTGTTTGATACCTCATGGGTAATCTTATGAACCAGTCTCAGTATGAACACAACGACTCACTGTATGCTGAATCAAGTAGGAGCAGTTATAAAGGCAACGTTCACGACAAAAGCTGTTCTCGGGTTTACACCTGTAATCGAATGTATCGGGATTCATTGGAACAATAATTGTGAAAGAACGGCTAAATACGAGCTATTTATAGCCCTATAAGGCTGTCAAACTTGTATGCGATATGTCCTACGCGCCCATTCCCTCGTTGGCCGTTGAGCTAGTGCGCGTGGCGGGAGTAGCAAAACCAAGTTTAAGGGCCGCATAGGGCTATCTACTCGAAAAAATCAAAACAAGTTACTTGTTATATGAATGTAACTTTCTTGAATGTCTCAAGTAACTTACATTTATATTACATGCAACTTAAAGGCAGTGGTCACGATGAAAAACGTTATCGAAAAAACTACAAAAATCAACTTAGATCAAAAACAGCTGAAAAACTATGAAGGTAGCGCGGTGAAAAACGGTCTACAAATAGAGTTTCTAGGGCCCAAAGAAGCTAGTTCGTGCACACGTGCACAGCGATGACGAAACAGATCGCAGTCTCATGCCGAGCAGTCAAAAATCATCGGCATTCAGAGGACGAAATAAATGCAAATTTAACGAATAAAAACAGTTGAATAATGAAAGCATCACTTCAGTCAATGTTTTTGACTAGATGTGTACATAAATTCGAAGGTTCATTGATTGACATTCAATTTCAAGCTAGCTGATGTTCTTGATATAAGAGGTCATCGATGCCGATGATGTGGAGAGGGCTCGTCCACCATCAAAAGACAAGAAAGTTCAGGTTTCACATTCGGCCCAAAACAGTGGTTTTTTCGCGATTTTTTCTTATAGGTCCTACTACTCGAGACCCAGGAAATGATTTGGAGAGAAAAAGACGACAAGCATATTTGATCGCGACCACTGCCTTTAAGTTATATTACATGTAAGTTACACTTCTGTTGCATGTAACTTACATTTAAATTTTCACTGTGGCTGGCTCACTATGGGTTCACCCGCGAGTGCGTCGTCCATCAACCTTGGAAAATCTTCTTGGCCAATTTAAGTGACTTGCGACTATTGTTGTGCCATTTAAGTTACATGTAACATATCGGGGGCGCACTACACGCAGGATCCTCTCAGAAACCGAAAACAATGTACTTGAAACATATCCAAGCTGATGTGAGTTACTTGCGACTTATCTCAAGTCATTTAAGTTACATGTAACATATCGGAGGCGCACCGCACGCAGTATCCCGCCGATATGTTACATGTAACCTAAACGACCTGAGATAAGTCGCAAGTAATATACATCGGCTCAGATATGTTACGAGTAACTTGTTTTTGGCCTTTTATGTTACAAGTAACTTGTTTTCATTTTTCTGAGTATAAGGCTGTCAAACTTGTATGCGCTATGCCCTACGCGCCCATTTCCTCGTTGGCCGCCGTTGAGATAGTGCGCGAGGAGTGAATAGCAAAACCAAGTTTAAGGGCGGAATACTCAGAAAAATGAAAACAAGTTACTTGTAACATAAAAGGCCGAAAACAAGTTAGTTGTAACATATGTGAGCCGATGTAAGTTACTTGCGATTTATCTCAGGTCACATAAGTTGCATGTATCATATCGGTGAGATACTGCGGGTGCTGCGCCTCCGATATGTTACATGTAACTTAAATGACTTGAGATAAGTCGCAAGTAATTTACATCAGCTCAGATATGTTACAAGTAAATTGTTTTCGGTTTCTGAGAGGATACTGCGTGCAGTGCGCCTCAGTTATGTTACATGTAACTTGAATGGCACAATGCAAGTCGCAACTAACTCAAATCGGCCAATAAGATATTTCCAAGGTTGATGTAGGACGCACTCGCGGGGTCAGCCATACGACTGGCGTTGCTGATGGTTCAATTACTCAAGTTTGCGGTACTTGATCCCATACCTGCAGGGAAGGACCTGCACAACATTTTTTGGCGTAGTGTGTGGCCTGGGACGTCCCCCCTGCGTTGCGTGTCGTCTGCGTTACGTGATGGCCACCCATAGTGAAAATTAAAATGTAAGTTACAGGTAACTTAAGTGTAACTTACATGTAATATAAATGTAAGTTTCATTTAATATAAATGGATGTCACATGTAATATAAATGTAGGTTACTTGAGACATTCAAGTAAGTGACATTATTATTACAAGTAACTTGTTTTGATTTTTCTGAGTAGGGCTCTGCCTTTAAGGAGTCTTTAGAGTGGACCTATAATTATGCCACGCACTGTGCAGAGTTGAGCGTTGCGTCATCAAGTTACGCTTTCAACTGTAGACTCAACTGTGTTTCGTATGTGTTAAATGCCTTCTTGGGCATGATAATGCTCTCCCGAATAGGATGCTTGATCAGGCTGTTCAGACTACTACGAGCGGCATCAGCGAAATCCCATCTTCGGAGCAGAAAATTGCGACGTCCAGGAAAGGAAAACGAGGACAAGAAAATGGCTCTGATAGTAGAAAGGTTCGAGCGCCGGTTTCCATGGAGAAAACGAAGGAGGTGGATATGAATTACTATGATAGGTTGGATGTGGATTGCGCTCTGAACGGGAGTGCATCGGAGGTAATTTGACCATCTGCGGTTAACATACATTTTTTGTCTGAGATGTGACTCGTAGCCTGTACATTGAAGGCATAGTGGCCCTTTATAACAAAGGAGGGTAGAGCGCGGCGACGAGAGGCGCCGCTGACACAGCTGTAAGAACACTGGCATGCACACTAGCTGATCACGACGTGTTCTTGTGCGAGCCCAATGCGTGGCGCGTCCTCAGAGGGAGTCGTTTTCTCCGAAAATGTTATTCTTCTCAAATACTGCGGAGGTCCGATTCGGGCACGATAGGCTTCATAATCGGATACCTAGCCGAGTTGAAGGGAGCATTCGCAGCAGCACGTGCTGCTTCGAGGAGCACGTGGCCTGTTTGATAGGACTGTGTGAGAGGCAAAACTGCTGCCGCACCCCCTTTTCCCACGCAGCAGAACGTCGTCCTATTATAGAAGCACGTGGCGCAGCTAGGCACCCTATTCCCCACAGTGAAGCACGCCATCATGTAATGGAAGCATCGGGGGGCGGAGTCCCACCCCTCCGATGGGAGCGGGTCCGCCCCTCCCCCAACAAAGGATACGGTCCAAGCCACGGCCTACCGCAGGGGTCACCCCCCCGCTGCCGAGATGTCGTACGTTCGTGCCGTGGCCGTGTGGAGGAAGCAACATCAACTCCGTGCAAACCGACATCAACCCCTCCACGAAGAGGGTTTTTGCTATGGGAGAGATGCTGGCTGGCCTCAGCTCTCCTAAGGATTCTCCTACAAAGGGCCGGCGTGGAGAGGAATCCTGGACCCGTTCAGAAGTACCCATGCGCCACGTGCGGCAAGGATGTCACATGGAGTAAAACAAGCGTCCAGTGCTTCGGATGCCAGAGGTGGGTGCATCTCTTCTGTTCGGGTCTCAGTTCTGTGAGGCATCATAACTCTGCTTTTCGCTGTGTCCTATGCTCCTCACCTTCCAACTCTGATTCCTCTACCTCCAATCGCCCACTTTCTATTGTACATATAAATCTCAATGGCCTTCGTGCCAAACTATCTGAGCTCTCTCTCTTTGCTCGTACTCACCATCCAGATGTTATAATGGTTCAGGAAACCAAACTTTCCCCCTCTGCTACCTCTTCTCACCCAAATATCCCTGGCTATACTTCATACCATGCTCCAAGGTCGTCTTTCGGTGGAGGAGTTTCTACTTTTGTACTATCCACTCTTCCTTCTCATCTAATTCCTAATGTCCCTACGGACGGTACTCTCGAGTTCGTCCCCATCCATCTCCCACTCAAAACTCCCTATCTCTCTTCAATATCTACATTCCCCCAACTACATCTTGTCCCGCAACCTATAATCCTATCCCTCTTCTAAAACAACTCAACGACTGCGCCCTCTCACCCTCAGTCGTCTTCGCGGGCGACTTCAATGCTCATACCTTTTGCTCTTCACTTGACTCTGATGTTAGAGGAGAGGACGTCGAGGAATGGGCGGAGGAGTGCGACCTGGTTATCCTAAACGATGATCAGCCCACTCGCCTTCCTTCCATCGGCCGATCTTCTAGCCCAGACATTTCGCTCGTTTCCTCCAATCTTTCTAGTGCTTGCTCGTGGTCCACTTCTACAACTCTGTCTAGTGATCACATTCCCATTTTCGTCCATATCGATCTCTCAAATTCTCTAGCCCCTTATTCTGGTATTCGTCACAGTTCTTATCTCAATTTAGGCCTTGCAGACTGGAGCCTATTCAGAGAGGTTGCACTTCACCGAGCGGCTGAATATCCATGGAATGGCGATGTGCACCAGAAAGAGCGTCACATATCTGACGCTATCCGGAAGGCTATGAAAGCGGCCATACCAGAAGGACGCGTGAAAACGTTTTACCCTAATGTCACCAGGGAAATACTTCAGAAAATCAGGACAAGAGATGAAAAGAGATCTGCCAACCATCTGGACCCGGAGGTCACTGAACTTGACGACGAGATTAGAAAAAGACTTGGACAGGCACAAGAAAGACGAGTGGCAGAAGTCCACTGAAAAATTGAACTTCAAGGCAGATGGTGCTGCGACATGGAAAATCCTGAGAAAACTCTCCGGAAAAACCACACCCGCCACCGTATCTACTATCGAGTTTGAGAACAATGTATTCAAGTCAGGACAAGATGCCGCTTACGCTCTGGGCAAGAGCTTCTTCATAACATGTGCGAAGCGTGGCTCGCAAAACCGAGTGACAGTAAGGGAGCTGTGCCGCCTTCCGCTTATGGGCACGGCTGATGCCTTCACTCCTGCGCAGGTGGAGAAGGTTATAAAGGAAATGCGTAATTCCAAAGCCATTGGACCTGACGGAATCTGTCCAGCAGTCCTAAAGAAGCTCCCCAGTGAATTTCTATCGCTGCTCACTGATTTAATGAACACATCATTCCGAACCTGCACACTGCCACAAAACTGGAAAACAGCAAATGTCATTCCTCTGCCTAAGCCCGGTAAATCGCTGTCATCAGTGAAAGGATACAGGCCAATAAGCCTTCTGTCACCTCTAGCCAAGGTTGCTGAAAAGCTTGTCGTCAATGATTTGGCTCAGCATAATGAGAAACAACATCACCAGCACGGCTTTAGGAAGCTACATTCCACCACGACGGCGCTTTTGGAGATCGTTGGCTATGCCATCGACGGCTTCAACATGAGGAAGCCCCTCAGGACCGTTGTTGTAGCCCTGGACTTGACAAAAGCATTCGACAGTGTTAACCTGGGTATTCTATCGGATAACATACTGAAGTCCTCTATTCCACCGTGGCAGAAGCGTTGGATAACAGCATTCGTCAAGGGCCGTCGAGCAAAAGTTATGTTTCAAAATCATGTCTCTAAAAGTATCCCCATAGCTGCCGGTGTTCCGCAAGGCGGAGTCTTATCGCCCGCTCTGTTTAATCTGTACTTAGAGGACATTCCGGCACCTCCCCAGGACATTAAAGTTGTCGCCTACGCTGATGATATGACCATCATGTGCCAAAACCGCGACATACAAGTGGCCGCGAGCAGGATCAACGAGTACCTGATGGATTTGAAAAGCCATTTCGATAACAAGATGCTCATTGTCTCAGCTGCCAAGTCTTCAGTATCAGTTTTCACAACGGACCCCAAAGAGCACAGCGCCCATCCCGATGTCAGCTGGGGTAGAGATCGCCTGCCTGCTGCTCGCTTCGTCAAACTACTCGGCCTTATACTCGATCCGTCGCTGAAGTTCCACAAGAACACCGAGCAAAAGCAAGCAATTGTAAGAGCTAAACTCAATGTGCTAAGTTCACTGGGAGGTACATCGTGGGGCAGCAGTAAGGAAACTATTCTGACCACGTATAAGGCTATAATGCAGCCCGCCCTAGAGTATGCGGCACCGGTTTGGCAGCACTTAGTGTCGGACTCATCCTGGACTAAGGTGCAGCGTGTACAAAACGCTGCTCTTCGGATCGCAACCGGATGTGCTAGGAGTTCGCCAATCGAGCATTTACACGCCGAGACACGGGTGCTACCAGTAAAGGAGCACTGTCAGCTCCAGGCCCAGCAGCTGTACATTAACATCGTCAAGCAGCCCAACCACCCATCTTGGAGAGTACTTGAGCCTGTAAGAGAGAGGCATCAGAAAACCTTTCGCCGATGCTCCAGATAAAGTCGATCTGCAAAGATGGCACGATTCATATCAAGAACGCCTCCGTCTGTTGCGCGAGGAGCACACCCATTTTGTCAGATTGTATCTGGAAAGAGCGGCTGTTAATCCTATTCTGGGTACTGTGCCGCCTCGAGTTTCTGAGTCTGAGTCTCAGCTTAGTAGACGTGCCAGATGCACTCTAGCCTCGTTGCGCTGTGGGCACTCAACGTTCCTGAAGTCCTACGTGAACAGGATCGACAATAGCACTTCTGACGTTTGCCCGGACTGTGGTGGTCCTGGCCACAATACGCAACACTTGATCAACTGTCCAAAAAACCCTACAACATTGACTACAATAGACCTTTGGACGAATCCAACGCTGGTCGCCCAGTTTCTGAACCTATGGCAATTACTCTCTTCGTGGCTGCAAAGAAGAAGAAGAAGAGTCACCCCCCCCCCACAGCAGTCCGCGACAACTCAGGGAGTGGGGGGGGGGCGGGTCCTATTCGGCCACGATAGGCTTTCTATTCGGGTACCTAGTCGAGTTGAAAGGAACTTTTGCAGAAGCACGTGCTGCTCCGAGGAGCACGTGGCCTGTTCGATAGGACTACGTGGCGCAGAGAGACAAAACCCCTGCTGCACCCCCATTTCTCACACGGGAGCACATGGCCTGTTCGATAGCACCACGTGGCGCAGCGAGGCCAAACTTTTGCCGCACCCTATTTCCCACGCTAAAGCACGTGGCCTGTTCAATAGGAGCACGTGGCCCAGACATGCAAAACCTTCTCCGAACCCCCGTTTCCCACGGAGCAGCACGTGGCCTGTTCGATATGAGCACGTGGCACTGGGGGCTGGCTCCTATACATTCCATCCGAAAATTTTCGGATAAAATTTAAATCGCCAGTTTTCCTCACTTATTTTGCTCATTTAGATACAAATAGCACATTTTCTGATGCATCAGAATTGATGTATCGGCAGATTACTCATCGCAATTTAAATAAAAGTTTAGTGTGCGAGCAAATCAAACTTACATCGAAAAATTAAATTTCGGATCGGATAATTTCGGATAAATGAAAATCTTGGAGCACTGGACAGTGATTTGATCGCAAAATTCATATCATACGAGTGGTACAACGACTCTTGATTGTAAAAGGTTCTCTAGTTGGGAAATGAAACTGAAATTGAAGAAAGGAAGCCGTTTTTGTTCTTATCCGAAACCGATCGGATGGAATGTATACTGGCTGCCACACCTTCGATGGGAGCTGGTCTCCCCCCCCCCAACAAGGATACGGTCCAAATCACGGACCGCACTAGGGGATCACCCCCACAGCAGTCCGCGACAGGGGCATCACCTTCGCCACGGTCGACAGCGAGGGAGCTTTCCTCGCTGAGGACCGTGGAGGAGACCCCTTAGCTGTTCAAAAAATCGTCCAGAAAGTGACTCGTAGTCACCTTCCAGGAGCGGCCCGAAAGGCGCACTGCGCTCTCTTTGGGATCGAGCCCCTTATATACGTGCTGTGCGGCTGACATGCGCCGGTTCAGTTCTGAAGCGACCGATCAACGTGTTCAATCATGGGCATTGTGGCTCGTTCGTCGTCCAAACTCATCGTAGTCGAATAGAAAGCTTATCGTGGCCGAGTGAAACGGCTATGATTGGCGTCACGTGCTTCTCACTTGGACGACGATTAGGCCACGTGGCGCAAGGAAATTACGTGACCATATCGTCGTCCAACCGCTTTGTAGTCGAGTCGAAAGCCAATCGTGGCCGAATAGAACCCCCCGACTCCCTGAGAAGGTTATCACCCTTGCCACGGTCGACAGCGAGAGCTTCCCTCGCCGAGGACCGTGGGGGAGATCCCCTCAGCGGTCAAAAATCGTCCAGAAAGTGACTCGTAGCCACCTTCCAGTCGGCCCCAAAAGGCCGACTGCGCTCTCTATAAGATGGGCCCTTTTTACACGTGCTGTGCGGCTCATAGGCGCCTGATCAAATGTGGAGCGATCAATCAACGTGTTCAATCGTGGGCTTCGTTGCTCGTTCGTCGTCCAAACTGCATCGTTGTCGAATCGAAAGCATGTCGTGGCCGAGTGGAACGCTTGTGTGTCGCGGCACGTGCTTCTCACTTAGGCCACCCGGCGCTCGGAAAGAGCGCGGCCGTATCGTCCTCACATCGTTTTGTAGTCGAATCAAAAGCCTATCGTGGCCGAATAGGACCCCCAGATGTCTGAGTGCATCGAACCAACATCAACATCGCTATGTCGTATCACTCTCAGAGAGTCGGGGTGTCCGACTCCCCCACGATAGGCGTTCTATTCGGGTTCCTAGTCGAGTTGAAAGGAACGTTCGCAGCAGCACGTGCTGTTCCGAGGAGCACGTGCGTGGCCTGTTGGATAGGACTATGTGGCGCAGCGAGTCAAAACTTTCGCCGCGCCCCCGTTTCCCACGCAGCAGCACGTGGTTTGTTCGATAAGAGGTCTCCCTTAACAAGGATACAGTCTAAGTCACGGCCCGCAGCAGGGGATCATACCCACAGCAGTCCGCGACAAGGACATCACCTTCGACGCGGTCAACCGCCATGGAGCTCCCCTCGCTGAGAACCATGGGGGAGACCCCTCAGCGGTTCAAAAATCGTCCAGAAAGTGACTCATAGTCACCTTCCAGGAGCGGCCCGAAAGGTGGAGTTCGCTCTCTTTGAGATCGGGCCCCTTATATACGTGCTGTGCGGCTGACATGCGCCGGTTCAGTTCTGAAGCGATCGATCAACGTGTTTAATCATGGGCATTGTGGCTCGTTCGTCGTCCAAACTCATCGTAGTCGAATAGAAAGCTTATCGTGGCCGAGTGAAACGGCTATGATTGGCGTCACGTGCTTCTCACTTGGACGACGATTAGGCCACGTGGCGCAAGGAAATTACGTGACCATATCGTCGTCCAACCGCTTTGTAGTCGAGTCGAAAGCCAATCGTGGCCGAATAGAACCCCCCGACTCCCTGAGAAGGTTATCACCCTTGCCACGGTCGACAGCGAGAGCTTCCCTCGCCGAGGACCGTGGGGGAGATCCCCTCAGCGGTCAAAAATCGTCCAGAAAGTGACTCGTAGCCACCTTCCAGTCGGCCCCAAAAGGCCGACTGCGCTCTCTATAAGATGGGCCCTTTTTACACGTGCTGTGCGGCTCATAGACGCCTGATCAAATGTGGAGCGATTATCAACGTGTTCAATCGTGGGCTTCGTTGCTCGTTCGTCGTCCAAACTGCATCGTTGTCGAATCGAAAGCATGTCGTGGCCGAGTGGAACGCTCATGTGTCGCGGCACGTGCTTCTCACTTAGGCCACCCGGCGCTCGGAAAGAGTGCGGCCGTATCGTCTCCACATCGCGTTGTAGTCGAATCAAAAGCCTATCGTGGCCGAATAGGACCCCCCAGATGTCTGAGTTGATCGAACCAACATCAATATCGCTATGTCGTATCACTGGAGAAAAGTGTCCACTTCCTTGCTGCTAAACGATTATGAGCGGAAATTCTATATCCTCATTTGTTTAGAGCAGAGGACCGACAGATGAGCCGCAATGGGACGCAAAGGGAGGAAAAAGGCAAGAGAAAGGGATTCTGGAAAAGAGTAAGGAGGAGGTTGAGGATGAGTGGACCGTGACGCCGTATACGTCAGCAGAGGAGGTTCACCATGAGGTACACACACGTTTTTTCCGCGAGGGAAGGAGGTTATCATTGTTACGATATTCAGCCAAAAGTGGAAGACTGGGAAACTGCCATTAGTCAAGGTTACCACTTATAGCGAAATGTAGATTTCTGGAAATAGATTAGGGCGTTGTATCCGAATATGCGCTCAGGAGCTGCCTAGAATAACTTTGAAAGGATTCATTGGCATAACTTCGAAAAAGGTTATGGACGCCTTTTTCTAATTTTCCGTTGTTGGTTGAGCATTACCCCTCTATCAGTTGCGTATTTCTGGGAGTGTTTGAGAAAAGCGTCTTAGACTTTCTAGGGTGTTGATCATGAACCTGACTAAACTGTTTTGAACTTCCCGTTGCGATTTGAGAACCCACGTTTTCGCTGCGGTAGGTCTGTGACAGTACATATACTCTGTTGCTGAGTGAAATTCAATTCCGTTTATCGCGTGCGTCTGCGCGCATACGCTGACTCTCCTTCTCCTTACACTTTATCGCTGTCTCTACCCTTGCTCCGCACAAGCGCGCGAGGAAACACAGTAAATTTGGCTTGGAACCAGAGTATAAATGACCCTTACTTGAAGTTTCAGACATGGCTGCGGGGATTCCGAAAAATTGCATTTTCATTCCCTCACAAAAAGGTAATGGTTAACTATCAGGGAATTTCTGAGGTGTTCAGAAATTTTCTTTCGGATCCGGCTCGAAACTATCAATTGGGGGTTATTTAGGGCGCTGAACCCGAATCTGGGGTCTATTTGTCGCCAAACTTGAGGTAACTTCAGGTTACGGTAGGCATAATGCCGTTACTTACCTCAAAATTTTGAAAATCGAAAAATGGACTTCAAATTCGTGTTCAGCGTCCCAAAAAACACCCACAATGAAGTTTTGAGTCGAATCCGATACTCGGACCAAGCTACCGTTTCCCCTTTTATACTTGTTATCCGAAGATAATTCTTCGGATAATGGATCGAATCGGATAATACCGATTTTTAAATTCCCGGATACTGGTTCGATTCAGATAATGCGTGTTTTCAAATATTCGGATAATGAATCGATTCAGGTACGACTCTTCCGATTTTGGAAGAAGGAAAACCCTGGGTTGATGTTCTAAATAGAAGCCGGTAGGGAAAAATGGACGTGACCTAGTGCAATTTTATCTGATTTTATCCAAAAATTATCCAATTTTATCAGAAATTTCACCCGAATTTTATCCGGAACTTATCCGAATTTTCGACCATTCGGATAATGGTTCGATTCAGATAATTTTGATTTTAACTTTCCCGGATATTGGTTCGATTCAGATAATGCGTTTTTTCGAATTCCTGGGGTCGTATTCGCCAATAACCCGCCGGGTACCCGCCGGGTAGTCGAAGTGTAAATGAGGTGAAATTTCAGTACAAAACGCGCGCTCCACGGCCACCTCTCGCCTCCCTTGGCCTCCCTCGCGACCGCCGGAATTTTTCGAACAGCATAGATTTCGACCACAGATTTGTGCTATTCAGCCCAGATAACCTCTATGTAGAAGCTGTAAGGCGATTTGATCGTATCATTCTCGAAATCTTCAAAAGTCGCATTTGGCCAGCAAAATTTCCCCCATTTGGAAGCTTCAGACCAAATGAGATGGAATTTTTCAAATATTGACCAATTGGCCTCAGATTCATAATCAGCACCCGAAAACAACCCCTGGAAACAAGTTTTAAGCTCATCCAGAGACAGTTCTTTTGAACGACCTAGAATTTGTCATTTGTTTGGCCCTTTTCTCTTTGCAAAGCTATGAGAATGACCGTTTTTGAAAATCTCCTGCAAAGCTCTGAGGCATTCAGAGGACTAGGAACACGGACTATCAATGCTCTGTCCCATACCTACAACTATCAACGCATGGTTTTATGAAAGCTCTCGGGAAATGTAAGGTAAGCTCTAGTGAGACGCATTTGACGGTTTCTGAAAGTTCTTAATATATTTCCTTCAAAGCTCCTCGTCGGGGGTAAGTTTTCTGCACCCAAAGTGACTTCCGATGATTACCTAAATGCTGCGATAGATTTGGCTGAACATTCCTTTTTTTTGGGGGGGGGGGGCGGTTACTTGGGGCATTTTGAGGCCCGTTTATCGATTTTCTATAGATGACGGTGGGTACTCTGTAGTGTTTTTTTCTGAATTTTCTTTTTGGACGCTCTGAAAATCCCTTTATACATCTACTGTGCTTATCTAGGCCAAGTTCCGGTCCGCAATTGCGTCTCGACACGCTTTGCAGCCGCACGCGCTCGAATCAGTCGGGTTCCCACCGCGAAAGTCGACTCGATTTATACAATTTTCTCCGATTTCTCTTAGTTTCCAGTTTCCAAAACCCCCCTAGAGTCAGCAGATCGGCGGCTGCGGCGCTGGAAGCTCATCTGATTCGAGAGATTGCGGTTGCGAAGCGTGTCGAGACGCAATTGCGGACCGGAATTTGGCCCAGATAAGCACAGTAGCTTATCTAGCCGCTGAAGTTTGAAAATGCGAATGACTTCTTCCAGAGTTATTCTAGGCAGCTACGTAGGCCATATATGGGCTGTACTTCCAGTAATGGCTCTATAAGTGTACTTCTCATAACCACCTTGAGTTAAGGGGTCTGCAGAGTTGCACCGACCAGCGACTGGTCGCCTAGCGTCAGCCTTGACGCGGCAACAAAAATGTTTCCGAACATTATCGTCGCGGCGGCGGTTGCCGCTCGCTGGCAGTGACGTAGGGCTTTCGCTGCGTCAATACACTGTGCGGTGCCTCCTCGTCGCCCTTCACGTTGCGTCGGTCGCCCTAGTCGCCGATTGTAATCGATACTGCATCACCCACTGCTGTTCTTCGCTGCGGGCAAGGCGGTGACTTCAACTCTGCGGACCCCTCAAAAGAAAGTTACTTTTTAGGAGGAAAGAGATGTTTCTTTGGTCGCGTTCGCATATATGTAACATGTTTTACCGTAATCCAGAAACAGATGACTTTGAGTCCTACGAACTGTTATGCATATCCTGAAATACTTCCCCTGCCACGTAAAGAAGAATATCTGTATCGAGAGTGAGTATCACGAGCATTTCGAGCGAAAACAACGCAATAGAGAAATCTAGTATTTGAAAAAAAAAAGAAATGAGAACGCGAAAAGCTCATAGAATGCAGTTTTTGGACTATTGTAAGACATGCTACTTATTTGCGTGCGCGACGTCTTACCGTAATCCAAAAATGTCAGAGAGGCAGAGGGAGCTCTGCTTCTTTGTACTCTTCGGTGGCCATCTCGTTTGGGACAGGGTATAGCTGAAGGAAAGTCACCCCACCCCGACCCATGTGTGATCAGAATCGCGACATGAGTTCTTCTGAAATTCTGAGCAAGGTACGGCACGGCTGTCGTGGAACACCCTCCCTCCATCAGTGCCATGTTCTGATTCTGAGTGAGACTAGACTGCGTCAGATTTCAACGGATCCCCACTGAAAACGACTAACAGCTCTAGCTTCCTTTTAATTATCTCTGGTTTAGGATACTTCTGGAGATCTCGTTAATGTGACGCTGCCAGAACAGCTTAAGATGGCTGGTAGACGATTCTCGACAGACGCGGAGAAGAAGGCCGACAAGAGGCCCGCTCAGGTCATAGCAACTTCTGGGAATGATCGCGGAGAGGTATAGCCTAGCTTGCTCAGATGGGTCCGGGTGGCGCAAGCAGCGAAGCGGTCGGTCATGGCAAAATACAGCAACGATAAGGAGGATTTGAAATGATAAATTCTATAAACCCTATTTGGACCGGCTATGAGACCAAAGGCCAGACTCTCCAACGATTATACTCCGGGTATAAGGGCGCAGCAAGGTATAGTTATCCTCACTTTCCTAGGGAATGCAGAAGATGATATCCTTATCCGCCCTTATACCCGGGGTATAATGATTGACGAATCCGGCCTCAGAATCCGACAGATTTCAACGGCCCCAATGGAAACGATTACCAGCTCTAGGTTCTTTTTGAATCTTTATGGTTTAGGATACTTCTGGAGATCTCGTTAATGTGACGCTGCCAGAACAGCTTAAGACGGCTGGTAGACGATTCTCGACAGACGCGGAGAAGAAGGCCGACAAGAGGCCCGCTCAGGTCATAGCAACTTCTGGGAAAGATCGCGGAGAGGTATAGCCTAGCTTGCTCAGATGGGTCCGGGTGGCGCAAGCAGCGAAGCGATCGGTCATTTCAAATCACAACAACGATAGGGAGACTTCGACAAGATAAACCCGATAAGCCCTATTATGACCGGCTGAGAGGTCAAAGGCCGAATTCTCCAACGATTAAACTCCGGGTATAAGGCCCCCGTCAGAGTCGGTGGATCTACTGAGTGCCACCGGGTCGATACGCACCGAATTCGTGGGAGGGTTCAAAAAAATTAACCCACTGAGTCCTAGTGCGACCGTCTGGTGCCCACCGCAATCACCCCGGTCGATACTGATGGTTCTCATGCGCACAAGGGCGGGGCCAATGCGACTGAGTCCCGCTGCGTCCCAACCGAAATCAACCTCACCCCACTCGGTCGATATAGGAGTTTCTCACGTGATTTGGGTGCATTTTCTTCGGCCGACTGCGGCCTGCCGAGTCCCTCCGCATCCCCCCAACTCTTGTCGTCTGCGCTCTGCCCCACCCAGAAAGAAAGCTGATACGGAAATCAGGTCAATTCCATGCAAAAAAGAATCGTCTGTCCAATGATGATTCTAAAAAATGGTTTACGAGTTGAAGACAAAGACATGTAGAGAACAAGAAAAATTAGCCAGCAAACACGTTCCGATTCACAGCTGAGGGTATAATCGTCACTGGACTATCGACTGCGTGTTTTGCAGAGGAACTGGTTGGCGCTGGGGCAACCGGACTCAGTCGGTTGCAGACGGTCGTGGACGGTTTTTCCGCCCCGGAATCATTCGGACTCAGCAGGTTTTTCGACGAAGTCTGACGGGGGCCTAAAGACGCAGCAGATTGTCGTTGTCATCACTTTCCTAGGGAATGCGGAAGCTTATACCCTTATCCGCCCTTATACCCGGGGTATAATGATTGACGAATCGGACCTCAGAATCCGACAGATTTCAACGGCCCCAATGGAAACGATTACCAGCTCTAGTTTCTTTATGAACCTCTCTGGTTTAGGATACTTCTGGAGACCTTGTTAATGTGACGCTGCCAGAGCAGGTTAGTACAGCTGGTAGACGATTTCGGACAGACACGGAGGAGGCCGACAAAAAGCTCACTAAGGTATTACAAAAAGTTGCAAAATTTTGAAGTCCATACCCCAATTTTCGGTTTTTTGCCGAAAAAGTTCCAAAAAGTCTGCGACCTCCCCATTCCGTGGTGCCGAGTCGCAACTTTTGGGAATGGTCGCGGAGAGGTACATCATTGGACGTAATGCTATGTTTTTCTTATTTATCACTGTTTTTGGAATTCTGTGCTGCCGAGATGTCGTACGTTCACGCCGTGGCAGTGTGGAGGAAAGAAGATCACCTCTATGCAAACCGACGTCACCACCTCCGCGAAGAGGGTTTTTGTCATGGGAGAGGTGCTGGCCGGCCGCAGCTCTCCTTCGGATTCTCCTGCAAAGGGCCGGCGTGGAGAGGAATCCTGGACCCGCTCAGAAGTACCTATGCGCCACGTGCGGCAAGGATGTTACCAGGAGACATACCAGCGTCCAGTGCTCCGGATGCCAAAGGTGGGTGCATCTCTCCTGTTCGGGTCTCAGTTCTGTGAGGCATTATAACTCTGCTTTTCGCTGTGTTTTATGCTCTTCACCTACCAACTCTGATTCCTCTTCCTCAAATCGCCCCCTTTCCATTGTACATATCAATCTCAACGGCCTTCGTACTAAACTTTCTGAGCTCTCTCTTCGCACGTACTTACCATCCAGACGTGATCATGGTTCAAGAAACCAAGCTCTCTCCATCCCCTACCTATCCTCATCCTAATATCCCGGGCTACACTGCCTTCCATGCTCCAAGGTCAGCTCTTGGCGGAGGAGTTTCAACCTTTGTTTTATCCTCTCTCCCTCCCACCTCATACCAAACACCCCACGGATGGTACTCTCGAGTACCTTCCAATCCATCTCCTCTTAAAACACCCCTTTCTCTTTTCAACATATATATTCCCTACCACCTCATGCCCCTCCTCCTACAATCCCATTCCTCTTCTCAAACAACTCAGCGATTATTCCTCTCATCATCAGTTGTTTTCGCGGGCGACTTCAATGCCCACACCTTCTGCTCGTCCCTTGGTTCTGATGCTAGAGGAGAAGAAGTCGAAGAATGGGCTGAGGAGTGCGACCTGGTCATCTTAAACGATGATCAGCCCACTCGTCTCCCCTGCCAACGGCCGATCTTTCTAGCCCAGACATAACTCTTATCTCGTCCAACCTTTCCAACGCTTGCTCATGGTCTACCTCAACAACATTGTCTAGTGATCATGTTCCCGTCTTTGTGCACATCGATCTCTCAAATTCTCTTGCTCCTTATTCTGGTGTTCGTCAACGTTCTTATCTCAATTTAGGCCAAGCAGACTGGTGCCTGTTCGGTGAGGTTGCGCTACGCCTAGCGGCTGATTACCCGTGGAATGGCAATGTGCACCAGAAGGAGCATCACTTATCTGATGCAATTCGCAGGGCCATGAAGGCGGCTATCCCTGTTGGCCGAGTTAAGACGTTCTATCCAAACGTAACCAGAGAAATTCTTGAGAAAATCAGGACTAGAGATGCCAGAAGAGCAGTTGACCATCTAGACCCTGTCGTCGCTCAGCTGGATGGTGAGATCAGAAAAGATCTCGACCAGCACAAGAAAGGACAGTGGGAAAAATTCACAGAACAGTTGAATTTCAAGACGGACAGTGGAGCTACTTGGAAGGTTCTTCGGAAACTATCGGAAAGAGCTCGCCAGCCACCATCTCCACTATTGAGTTCGGTAATAACGTTTTCAAGTCAGGAAAGGAAGCCGCCTACTCTCTCGGTAAAAGTTTCTTGTCACGAGTACAAGGCGAGGTCCGCAAAATAGAGTGACAGTAAGAGAGCTGTGCCGCCTCCCGCTCATGAGCACGGCCGATGCGTTCACTGTGGCGCAAGTAGAGAAGATTATAAAGGACATGCGGAACTCCAAAGCTGTCGGTCCGGACGGCATTTGTCCTGCTGTACTGAAGAAACTCCCGACTGAGATCCTTCCGCTCATCGTTGATATGATTAACACTTCGTTTAGCTCTTGCACTATTCCGCAAAACTGGAAGACAGCCAACGTCATCCCGTTGCCCAAGCCTGGCAAACCTCAGTCATCAGTAAAGGGATATCGTCCCATTAGCTTGATGTCACCTTTCGCCAAGGTGGCCGAAAAGCTCATTGTCAAGGATCTAGCGGAGCACAACGAGAAGCAGTTGTTTCAACATGGGTTCAGGAGGCTACATTCCACAACTACGGCGTTGCTAGAAATTACCAGCTATGCTATCGACGGGTTCAACTTTAACAAGCCATTGAGAACTGTAGCTGTTGCGTTGGATCTCACCAAGGCATTTGATACGGTTAACCTTGGAGTCCTGTCAAGCAACATTCTGGAGTCGTCAATACCATCTTGGCAGAAGCGCTGGATATCGGCCTTTATTAAAGGTCGGCGGGCAAGAGTCATGTTTCAGAACCATGTCTCCAACAGTATTCCTATGGCAGCTGGAGTCCTCAGGGCGGAGTTCTATCGCCAGCCCTCTTCAATCTGTACCTCGGAGATATGCCTGAGCCTCCACAGGACATCAAGGTCGTCGCGTATGCCGATGACATAACAATCATGTGTCGAGATCGGGATTTACAGGTGGCCGCCAATAAGATCAACGAGTACCTGATCACACTAAAGGGCTTTTTCGACCGCAAGATGCCTAAGCATCTCTGCACCCAAGTCGTCAGTGTCCGTTCTCACGACGGACCCATCCGAGCACAGCGCTCATCCGGATGTCGTGTGGGATGGAGACCGTTTGCCTGCTGCTCGCTTTCCAAAGCTGCTCGGTCTTGTGCTCGATCCGTCACTCAAGTTTCATAAGAATACCGAGCAGAAGCAGGCAGTCGTTAAAGCTAAGCTCAACGTTCTCAGGGCCCTGGGCGGCACTTCGTGGGGTAGCAGCAAGGAGACTATACTCACAACGTATAAGGCAATTCTGCAGCCCGCCCTGGAGTACGCCGCACCGGTTTGGCAGCATCTCGTCTCAGAATCCTCCTGGACAAAGATGCAACGAGAGTACAAAATGCTGCTCTCCGTATCGCCACCGGATGTGCAAGGAGTTCCCCAATCGAGCACCTGCATGCTGAGACCCTCTATTACCAGTGAAGGAGCACTGTCAGCTCCAGGCCCAGCAATTCCGCATTAACATTATAAAGCAACCAAATCACCCGTCGTGGAAGTGCTAAACCCCGTGAGAGAGAAGTATAAGAAAGCCATTCGCCGATGCTCCAAACAAAGTCAATTTGCAAAGATGGCACGACTCACAGCAAGAACGACTCCGTCTTTTGCGCGAGGAGCACACCAAGTTCGTACGGTGTCATCTTGTGAAGGTGGCCATAAATCCTATACTAGGAGATATACCGCCCCCGTCTGCACCTCAGAGTCTCAACTCGGAAGAAGGGCGAGATGCACGCTCGCATCATTACGCTGTGGTCACTCTACAATACTAATGTCTTATGTCAGCAAGATTGACAGCAGCAAATCTGATGTGTGCCCGGACTGCGGTATCGTCGGCCATGATACCGCACATTTATTCAACTGTCCGGAGAGACCTACCACGCTGACACCAATGGACCTATGGACGAATCCACTACTGGTCGCCCAGTTCCTCCGCCTATGACAAAACCCTCTATGTGGCTGCAAAGAAGAAGAAGGAATTCTGTGCAAGATACGGAACGGGTGTCGCGGATCACGTCCTCTAGCGGGCCGACGGCTCTTAGTTGGATTGCTATCATTCGGTGGTTTGTCCAGACCAGGTTTGAGCCAGGTTGCGGCGACTCGGCACAACGGAGGGGGTCGTAGACTTTTTGAAGCTTTTTTTGCAAAAAAACCGAAAATTGGGTGAATGGGCGTGAAGGTTTTGAATTTTTTTTTTGTAAAAATGAAAATTTGTGGAAGGGTCGTGAAAAATAGGAGAAAAAAAAGGAAATTTCCTTCAAAACACTTGGTTAGCTAAAGTGTGTTTTTCGTTTCAGGTGTTCCTGGAACTTAAAGGGAAATTCGGTCAACAGGGGGTCGCATTCGCGCCGAAAGTTGGCGCATCGACCTGCTCAACTCTGTTCCAGACCAGGGGTGTGCTTAAATGAAATTTAAAATTTCGTAAACCGTAATTACAACAGAACCACCGTAAATCGTAAACAGCAACTGGTAACGATAACCACTAAAATTACGATTACAATGGTGAAATAAGAGAAACTACCTACTGTCCACTGTTTCACGTACTTACTACACACGCATATTAGCTTGCGTTAAGTCTTCACAGCTAACCACGTTTAAGAGGGATGGCACACTTTATCGCTGTAATGAGCGACAGTTACATTGGATCAACGGCACTGGCCGTCGTAGGAATAGTTGTCGCGTGTCCGTCGCAGCGGCGTGTCGCGGAGGGCTGACATACTGCAAATGTGCCAATTCCTGTCGTCGCCACTGTGGCTGTCGCTGTGCAGCGCACTGCGACAGTGACAGATTTAAAGGCAGTGTTCACGATAAAAAATGTGTTTCAGTCTCCACTTGGAATGGGTAGTGGAGGGGCACACTGTAACGTTGACGTCGAAAGAACGCATGAAAACGAGCCAGGAAAAGCTCCAAGAGAGCCCGAAAATGCCACTTCGAGCGCAAGGCAAATCCCAAAAGCGCAACACACGCCCACCGACGTGAACAAATGAATGCTCGAGATTGTGAGAAGAGCGATGATTGCCAATCATTAGCCCCGTTCTTCCCTTCATTCTCAACTTTTCTCTTTACTCAGGTGAGCTTGCATACATCGGCTGCCAAAGACGGAAGTTACACGCCTCGGACAACTCGTTCGCCATGTTTCCTTAGCTCAATTTTTGAGGGGCCATAACTCCGTTCCTAGAAGGTCTTGTACGATTCCAAAACCACCATTGGAATCAGCTTGGGACCGTCTTCAAGATAGGCGGGGAAACAGGAAAACGATTCTCATCGTGAACACTGCCTTTAAGAAGGGGGGGGGGCGGTCGCTGTCCCTGTGCAGAGCGATGCGACCGCGTGTCGCAAAAGTCTACCATTGGCCCAATGGGAACGTCTTACCCGTATTTCTCTGTTTTCCCTCATCACTCATTCCACAACTCCTTTCCAGATCTTGAGAAATCCGCTAGTCCGATTAAGTTATCCGCATATCTGCTGGGCAGCAGGGACCCAATTATGCTTGTAATGCCTCTCTCGAAACGGTAACGCCGTCGTAAGCGTTAAAGCGATATCTAATGACCGTATTTGAGCGATTCCTAAGGGCCGAATTTAAAAACTCTCATTTGCTAGCAGAACCGCAACACCGATTATACAGTCGCTAAGGATCGCACTGATACGTAGTACATTATGTACTTCTAGTTCCCTACTGAAGGCTGGCTCAAACTCGGTGCGCGTACGCTAAAGAAATAAAGCACCAAGCTTGCGCCAATCTTCAATGGAGAGCGCAAAGTATCAGTCCGATCCTGGCCAACTCTATCTTATTCAGAGCACATTATCGGTCGCCCAACACAAGTTTTTTTTCTATATTCACTGAAATACTTGCAGAATGGTAGCTTTATGGTGACGACACCGTATATTATCAAAGACAACGTAAGCACAAAAAAACCGCTGTCTAGTTTCTGCCGCTTTGTGTTTTTTGGTCCCCATAGTTAAGGAAGATAGCCAACGCGCCCCACCGAACGCATTTGTGAGAGATAACAGTTCCAAAAAAAAGGACAAAGATGAGCGCTTAAACTAGCGTTCGCGCCTTTTCTGAGTGTCCATTTGCTGCGGACGAGGAAAAATTAACTAGAGGATACAATTTTTAGCTACAAACTTTTGGGGTACAAAACGAACGCTGTTGTTGATTTTTGTGGACTCTGAGTAGACGTAATCTATTCAACCAGGAATACTAATTGAAGAAATTTTTTGATTGATTAGACTGCTTCGCTCGATGTCTTCACACCAATTTAGTTATAGGAATTAGGAAAGTTGATCTTCAAGAAAAAACTTGAAAGCGAAGTTCTTCGTGAAGGGTGCTTTTAGATTGCATAGCGTCGTAGGCGGAAGCTCCGACCGTGTGTCCCGGGTTATAATGATAGAATCACGTCAAAGAAAAAGAATAATAATGGGATCGTGCTGTAGTCACACGCCTGGGTTGGTCCCATCTCCTGACTAAAAACATTAGTATACGCAAAATGGGATAGTATACGCAAAATG
The DNA here is from genome assembly GCA_029168955.1 of Aplectana chamaeleonis. Taxonomy (NCBI): domain Eukaryota; kingdom Metazoa; phylum Nematoda; class Chromadorea; order Rhabditida; family Cosmocercidae; genus Aplectana; species Aplectana chamaeleonis. The sequence continues at coordinate 2,607,446 of JAPDOI010000051.1, forward strand.
GGATTAGAGTAGGTCAGTTGGAGATGTCTTGTGATTTATTTCCATTGAATGTATTTTTATTTACGAAAGATTACGATTTGCGGCCCAAAATGTCGTAAAATCGTAAACCGTAATTACGCACACCCCTGGTCCTGCCCCGCCCCCCTCCGCCCCTCCACAGCTAGTCTGCTTTTTAGGCGTCTTCAGCTCATCAAGTCCCGTTGAGCGAATTTGTGCGGCAGAGTTCCAATAGCCAGTTGTCGCTTTTTTCGCATTGCCCAATAGATCCGGCGTTTGTCAGTCTCGAATTCTATCCTGTTATACACTCTTCATTGGTATTTCAAATTCTTACCTCTCCGATGCCATACCCTGATCTTGAGTTAGACCAGTCTCCGCCAGATTTCAACGGTCCCCGTCTGGAAACGACTGCCAGCTCTAATTTCTTTTCAAATATTCCTTGTTTAGCTTGCTTCTGGAGACTTCTTTAATATGACGCTGCCAGAGCAGGTCAAGACGGCTGGTAGACAATTTCCGACAGACCCTGAGAAGGAGGCCAACAAAAGGCCCGCTCAGGTCATTGCAACTTCAGGGAATGATCGCGGAGAGGTACAACCTTTTACGTAAAGCTCTGATTCTGTTTTTAATTGCCTTTTTTTGCACTCAGTGCATCAACAGCAATGGTGGTGTGATGAGGTTTCATGAGCAAATGAAGAGTGAGGCTGTAAGGATTCAGGAGAAGCAGAAGAAAATGGCTAGGAAGGAGGATAATGCTATATGGCGCCCGAGTTTCGAGCGGTTCTCAGTGAGATCGTCTACAAATCGCGTGGAGCTTTCTCAAGAAGTGGATGACGAGGATTGGCCTCTGAAGTCAAGGAGTGAACCGGAAGAGGGGGTGAACTCTGAAGCTGTTCGTTTCCGTGGTGGAGACAAAGGCATGCTGGAGAAATGGGGAGACTATGAGGGATCCTGCTCGCAGGAGGAACAATGGGAAAGGACTCGGCGTCCGGAAGAGAAGCAGGAGCCGAAGAAGGTGGGAATACACGTTATTAGGTTCAAGACCAGGGTTGTGCGGCAAAGGAATTTGAGAATTCGGCAAACGGCAACGGCAAACCCCAAAAATGGCCGGCAAAACGGCAAAAGCTGTTCTGTGCTATAATACACCCACATTTGATTAGTCGTGTGGTGAACCATGCAATATTTGCCAGTTACTATGTATCTGTGATTTAACCAGCTTTTATAAGAAGGGAAAATCCCATATATCAAAAGCCACTTGAGAGCCTCAGGTGATCAGAGCGCTGTTTTGTGTGTGATAGTATAGGAGCTTCTATCAAGTTCAACTAGACCGTTTGATTGTGCGACCCAGCCTAGTCGATCCGGGCACATGCAGCAAAGAGTAAGCAAGCTTAGTGCGGTGGGAGAGTGCGCCGACCCAAAGACTGTGGCCGATACCGGTACCACAATCAGATGGGAATAAATGGATGAATGAATACGCGTTGATTGGTCGACATTTTCGGAGGAAGACAGTCCATACCGCAATCAGCAGCGCGCGGTTTAGTTTATGACCGGAGTCACTCACAATTTTTGCTGTTAGTAACAAATGGTAGGCTCAGGGTTTCCTTATTTAGCTCATCGAAAAATTCGCTCAAATCGTTTCCCTTTTGAAGCTACAGGAGTGTAGTGAGACTAGTCTAAATAAATGCAGTGCACACGATTAAAGCAGTCTCCGAATTTTCACCGGATATCAAGAGCTCTGAGTGGCATTTTGATCGAATACACAGAATGAGAGGCACCTAGTGCCAATTCGACTGGCACATGCGACGCGGGCGACAGAAAGTCGGTGTCGCCGCTGGAGCGCCGCGCACGGTGCGTTTAGCCAGCCGACTGCTTTTGGGTGTTTCCTATTCTGTGTATTCAGCAAACAAGCCGGCACGAGGATCAATACAACAACAATGTCGGCTAAAAAACAAACAATAAATCACTATACGGTACCAAAACTTGAATATGCTGTGCCCGCCCCACCCACTTCCCCTGTGGTTACCGAGGAAGTGAGTGGGGCGAGCACACCACATTCAAATCTCTTGGCAGTATATTGCTATTGATTGCTCGTTTTAAGCCGGTTTTCGACACTATTGTTGCAATGTGCCTCGGACATTTTGATTACAGGTGACAATTTTGAAGGCGGTTTCAATCGTTGCCTTCGAAAATTTTTCGTTTTTTCAACTCTACACCATTTCATAACAAACTCAGCTCTGCCAAGGAGTCAACCCGGTGCTATGGCAGCGGGTACGTGGCACTTAGCCATCCCACATGACCATGCCATTTTTCGTGCCGCCGCGCATTTTGGAGGACCAACCCAAGGTTTTCCTCCCATCCCAAACTTAGCCGAGTAGAACCAGAGCAGAAAAATGGGCGTGGTCAAGTGCCTCCTCCCTCACTGCGATAGCACCGTCAACCCTTCGTTTCAGCTAATGATCTCGACATCGAAAATATTATTAAACACTGCCTATAATGACCGCTGTGAACATTGTTCAATTTTTAAAAAGCCGGACAAAGTATTTGCAGAATTGATCATTTTCCTGTCCCATTTATTACCATCAGTCAATCAACCGACGATAAGCGGGCCTATTTCTCAAGTGGTTCATATGTCTAAAAAAAGATGCTGTCACGCCAAAACTTTTGTACCATTTGTTTTTGCAATTCCGGAACTTGCAGAAATCGGTATGCTTCTGGAAAAGCGTTTTTGCGATTTAGGGATTTCTAAGGGGTTAAAAATTTCATGATTAAAAAGAGACATTTGGAGGCTCCCAACTTAGAACCTAAACAAACTCCTCTGATAATCTAGTCTAAATATCTTCATTAGTCACAGGATAACTGTGTACAATTACCCATTGCATGAGCTGGAACTAGTAGCTGGAACTAGCCAAAATAGGTATTTGTTGCAGGTTCGAATCGCTGACCAATACAGAATTTGAAGTGAGGGCGCACACCAGGCCCTGTTGTTTTAACGCATTTTGCCGAAAATTTGCCGTTTTTAGCGAAAATTTCGGCAGACGGCAACGGCAAACCCCAAAAATGGCCGGCAAACGGCAATCGGCAAACGGAAATTGCCGCACACCCCTGTTCAAGACACATGCGGTTTGTTGATCGAATATACGGATTAGGAGGCACCAACGAGCAGTTCCGCTGGTCACGCGACGCGCGCGAAGAAGTGTCACTGCACTCAAGTCGCCGCCCGAGTGTCGCTCGCGGTTTCTCCTTGTCGCTTCCTGTTCTGTGTATCCGATTGACAGGCTGATCCCCGCGGTCGCGCCAGTGCATTTGAGGCGTATCGATTTTCGATCTGTTTACATATGCACACTGCGACGCATAAGTACAGCAGCACCTGTGATTTAGGCGTATCACACGTTCGATTGAGATTTTGAATAATTGGGACATTTTCTAGGTTTTGTACTACGACGAGAACGATGGTTCTCTTGGTATGACTCCAGTTTGCTGGTTTCGCCCTCAGTTGTAGCAGAAATTTTGTATTTCTTACGACGCATAAGTATAGCAACACTTGAGAAACATGGAAATGCCTTGCGACGACCGCCACATTTCACAATTTTCGTGCGTATTTTTATAATATTGGTTCAGAGTGATGCTGTATGTCCCCCTTCCCAGTGAAGTTCACCTGTCTTCTGACGAGAAAGTCATATTACCTACTTTGACTTCAATTTCGATGGAATTCAAGGTAGCTAGAGCGACCAGCTGGACGTAGTTCCGTATTTGAGCTGGATCCTCAATCGTTCAACGCCTTTGGTTGCCCACATGTCCTATGGAGCCTGGGGAACATTCCCAGCGAGACATCCCTCAGCGAATCACCACCGACATGGTGTCGGCCCCGACGGCTCATTACTATTCGTTGCTGAGTTTCTAGGCGAATGCCGTTCCATATTTCAACAACCACGACTACAGCATTGTGGACCCCAGAATGAAGCAATCTCATCGCTCAAACGTTTTTACTATTCCGCTAGACTCGAGCCCGCGCTATCAAACATGAGCATATTCTTTACCTGCAATTCGGGCAGACCATGTGCTAGGACTCGTCAATAAGAGTTCCTTAATGACATATTCTGTCATCAGAATCATTTGAAATAAACTTGTTATCATCGAAAGGATGGCATTATGCACGATTAGGCTAATGGCGCCTAGCTGCGTACAGCAGTCACGCTCCCCTAGTTCGTGCTCATGTTTGATCGCGCGGGCTCGAGTCTAGCAGGCTTGCGAAAATGTTCTGAGCGATGAGATTGCTCCGTTTTGAAGTACGGAATGGTATTCGCCGAGAAACTCAGCAACGAATAACAAATAGTCGTCGGGGCCACCACCATGTTGGTGGTGTTTCGTTGAGGAATATCTCGCTGGGATTCTTTCCCAGGCTCCCTAGGACGTATGGGCAACCACAGGCTTTGATCGATTCAGGATCCAGCCCGAATTCGAAACTACGTCCAGCTGGTCGCCCTAGCTAGCTTGAATCATCGAAAATGAAGTCCAAGTAGCTACTATGACTTTCTCGTCAGAAGACGGGTGAACTTCACGGGAAAAGGGGACATATAACATCACCCTGAACCAGCATTATAAAAATACACATGAAAGTGGTAAAATGTGGCGGTCGTCGCGAGGCATTTTCATGTTTCTCAATAGTTGCTATACTTTGCGTCGTAAGAAATACAAACTTTTTGCTATAAATAAAGGCGAAACGAGCGGTTTGGAGTCATACCAAGTGAACCATCGTTTTCGTCGTAGTAGAAAACCTAAAAACTCTCCCCAATATTCAAACCCTCGGTCCAACGTGTCATACGCCTATATCGCAGGTCTTGCTATACTTATCTTTTGCGTCGTCGTGTATATGATAAACAATGCATTGAGTCGCTCGTCGCGTGAAGTATTACACCCCCCCCCGCTCCCTACTGACTGTAATTTTTTCATGATTGAGTTATTTTCAGGTCATTACAGACAAAAATAGTTGCTCTTCTGCAGGTTCGGCTCATGGTGGGTTTTGATGAAGTCTTGTTGTTATAGTTTTGATTATTTTGTCAAAATATGGATTTTAAGGAACTCATTAGGGCTTGCCTATAACGGCCCTAGAGGTTTTCGCGAAACTGTATTTTGAGAGTTGTAGGTGTGAGACAGAGCATAAGTAATTCATGCTCAAAATTTCGTAACTGCCTCGGGGGATCCCATAAAGGGGCGTGTTCATGGCTTCGCACAGCGAAAAGGTCTCCGAATATGCGATTCGTAGTTTTTAAGGGCGACTGCTCCGGATTTGGCTCAAAATATTTTTCTATGCATTGTTTTGGATGCTTTCTGTGAATATGAGGTCCATTTGTTGGTTTTCGAATTATTTTGGCTGAGGTGGTCTAAGGATCTCCCACTGGGGAAATTATACTCTGAAAAGCGGGCTTAGTGACGACGTACAGAATGCTGCCGAAGAGTTGCCTCAAAACTTCTATATAGAGAATATTTGGACTGCTCTAAAAATCTGAGGACCTATCGTTTTTTGTAGACTGTACATATAAGGAAGGTTATGGTGGGTATATACCCTGTCCCAAACGAGATGAAAAGCGAAGAGTCCAAAAATGTAGCGCTCCATCTGCGTCCCTTACATTTTTAGATTACGACGAGACGTTGCGTACGCAAATCACGCAGCATGTCTCACCGTAATCGAAAAACAGAATTCAACGTTATCTTGTTCTGAAACACTTTTAACTGCCACGTAAAGAAAAGTCTGCACCGTTAGTTTCTCAAGCATTTCGAGCGAAAAGTACACTAAAAATGAATGAAGTATGTGAAATTAAAGAAATGAGAACGTGAAAAACGCGTTGAATTCTGTTTTTGGACTGCGGTAAGAAATGCTGTGTGATTTGCGTAAGCGACGTCTTACCGTATTCCAAAAGTGACAGAGACGCAGAGGGAGCGCCGTTTCTTTGAACTCTTAGCTTGCCATCTCATTTTTGACAGGGTACACCATAGTTTGCTCAGAGTCTCACAAGGGAACCACAATAAGTCATAGTGACCATTTCAAATGAAATGTACTTTTCTAGAACCATTTTCGAACGAGAAGTCCGAATATGCCCATCGCAGCTGCCTAGACCCACTCTGAAAGAAGTAATAGGCGTTTTTTCTCTGATTTTCGTACCTATTGTACCCTCCAAAAAGCGCATTATTTTCACGAAAATCCGGAAACGGACCTCATAATCGTGTTAAGCGCCCAAAACTTCCCCGCTAAGCAAAGTTTTTTCGTTAAAGGACCATTTTCCAAACTTTGCGCAGAGTAACAGCGTTTTGGACTTGTACGGATTTTCGGTTGGGCGTTTATTTATACCAATTAGAGGGCTCTCGAAGCATTCTAGAAAAGTATTCCAGATTCGACTAAAAATTCGCTCTGGGGGGTTATTTGGGGTGCTGTTCACGATCCTGAGGTTCATTTGTCGATTTTCCGAAGTTGTCGACTGTATTCGTTCACAGATTCCCATCGGGGGAGAATTTGATGGCAAATCGCGACTTTTGACGATTTCCGGAATGTGACGACAGATGTGGCTCAAATCGTTCTTCTGGGGGTTATTTGGAGTGCTGAACACGAATCTGATGTCAGTTTATCGATTTTTGACAGCTTACGGTAGATTACGGTGGTTATACCGTAGTTTGGTCAAAGTCTCAGATTTGTCTCAAAGTTTCTATGTGGGGGTGATTTGCGGTGCTGAATACGAATTCGATGTTCATTTGTCGATTATCGGAATATTGAGGTAGGTTTTGCCTCCTAAATGGCATGTTACCTCCGTAACCTATAGCAAACCTTAGAATTTCGGCAAGCAAACCCCAGATTCGTGTTCAGCACCCCAGATTACCCCTACCTTTATGTTTTTAGCAGAATCAGGAGAAAATTTTAAAAACCCCCTAAAAATTCCATGGGGCTTGCCGCGAAGCTTTGAAAAAACGCTCTTAACTTTTTTCAGAGTGGGCCTAGGCAGCTGCGATTGGCATATTTGGACTTCTCGTCCGAAAGTTGTTCTAGAAAAGTACATTTCATTTGGAATGGTCACTATTACTTATTGTGGTTCCCTTGTCACATGTGGTTGAGAATTTCTCTTTGGGGGGGGGGCATATTTGGAGCGCTGAGTACGAATTTGTGGTTCGCTGTTCTGTTGTCAAAATATTAAGGTAGGTTACGCTGGCTAATTGGCATTATGCGTACCGTACTCTACAGCAACCTTCAAATAGCTGCAAAAAGACCTCAGATTCGTGTTTTTAACCCTAATAAAAACACCAAAACAAAGTTCTGAGCGAATTCTAAAACATTTTTACTGCACTTCCGTAGAATTACTGAAACCGCAGGGCATGGTGGGGGGGTGAAAACTTTCAAGAAGCTGGGAAGTTTGGGAGGTGGGCGTGAAAAATAATTATCGTGTCAGTAGGGTAAAGAGTGTTGTACCTATAAGTCACAAAAAAGTACAAAAGTTTGAGTCTTTTTGAAGAAAAAGACTGTCTTAGTTCTTCTCAGAAAACTTTCGCCACAGGGGGGGGGGGGTAGAAAATCGACGTTTTTTAAAACAGCTGTTTTCTTGACTCTGGCAGTCAGGTGTTTAGATACCATAAGCTGTTAGAGTGTCATGTTCGTAGAGGTTGGGGTTTTTTTAAATATAATATTCTATTGAGTTAAGTGTTGAGCAATAATGTTTATAGTAAGTACTGTTTAGGTCTGAATGACTCCAGAAGGTGTATCGTCCCTAATGCTCCTGGTCGTTTCCAAGGGACATGGAGCACGGATGACGTAAACGTGTCGAGATTGCACAGGTAATGAGATTTTTCAACTTTGTAAAGAAAAAAAAAATGGACTTCTGGGTCTTTTCCAAGGTGCAAAATTTTCATACACATAAGGCTCCGTCCATAGCAGACGTTCTAGCGTCAAGTGACGCTGGAGGTTTGCATCTTCAGAATTTGTTATTGATCTGACTCCCCAGCCGGCCAGTCGCTAACGGTGGAGGCATAGTGACCGTAACGACTGTCACTAATATTATCGATACCATCGTTAACCACGTGCCGTCCTCGGACACGTAGAATGCGCCAGCCGTCGAGCGTCATGCGCCAGCGTTTGAGCGCTGTCACATGATGCTTTGACGCCTTGACGCTTTGCCGCTGGTCGTCTGCTATGGACGGAGCCTAACCTCTATGAAAATCGTAATTCTTATCACTCATGGCGCGAGCGGCGCGCGCAATGCTGCTACCTCCGTCTGTCATGCGGTCTTTTGCTGTCTCTAACCTCCGCTTCGCACCAGCACGCGTAGATACTATGAGAATTTTGCGGTTTTACATTCTCTATGTGGGTATTTGGGTATGCTGTTTCTGAAGATGAATCGTCCAATACAGGGTCAAGCGGGGTTGTGAAATTTCGTAACGGGGGTGGGGGGGTCGCAAAGTCTCTTCTGAAAATGAAGGATATAGAAGGGCGGGGGATCGCAAAATTTTTAAGAATGAAATTTTGGTGAAGATATCCAAAAAAAATCTCGAATGTTTTTGGTCACCAAAGAGAAGGATCGTAGCATTGCTCAGAGTTTAGACGCTTGAGCCCGACTACTGAACGATTTTTCGGCGTCTGACAGTTTAAGGAATCAAATATAAACTGCCCAAAAGTCGCCCGCCGGGGGGGGGGGGTCGCAAAAATTTTGGATCAAGGAAAATTTTTTTGGAAGTGGGGGTACGCGCCGTCCAGTTTTGAAAATTTACGCAATGCCTCGCTTGACCCTGGTCCAATATCAGGTCTCCGGTTCAAGCTGAGCCGGTTTCCGTCAGGGATGCGCGCTTGCGGTGCTTCTTCGTAAGGCGCTTTTCCTGAGACGCTCTGCATCAGACTTTTGCTCCTTCTAAAGGCAAGCGAGCATTACTTCTTTGCGCTTACACCTGAACGTTAGCCTGAAATCGGACGAAATATTTTTCTTTTTGGAATGCGTAGATATATAACGAAAAACAAAAATGGCTCAAAAACTGCTCATATACCAGGTTGTCCAATAATTCTTGTCCAAAAATTTTACAATCTTTAATTTTTTTTCAACTCTATTGAAAAACAAGTCTAATCAACAATATAATCACCACAGTTGTCCACAACAGTGGCCCATCGATTGGGCAGGTCGCCGATGCCCTTCGCCCAGTCTTTGGGGCTGCGACTCGAACAAGTCCGCGATGTCGGATTTGAGGTTGTCGTAGTTGGTGAATTTTCTTCCGGCGAAATGGTGCTTCAGCGGGCGGAACAAGTGGTAGTCGGAGGGGGCGAGGTACGGGGAATACGGCGGATGGGCAACCGTCTCCCAGCCGAGCGTCGCCAACTTCTGCTGGGTCTCCTTCGCCACGTGGGGGCACGCGTTGTCGTGTAGCAGGTGGACTGAGGCCCGTCGGGGACGCTTTTCTCGGATGGCGGAGGCTAGTTTTTTGAGCTGATCGGTGTAGATGGAGGCGGTGACCGTCCTGCCTTGCAGGAGCAGCTCGAAGTACAGCATGCCCTCGTTGTCCCACCAGCAGCAGAGCATGATCTTCAGCGGGTGCAGGTCGACTTTCGGCGTCGTCGGCGGGTCTTCTCCGCGCGGGATCTAGACTGCACGGCGGGCGACGTTGTCGTAGAGGATCCAGCTCTCATCCCCAGTGACCAGGTCCTCGAGAAACTCTTCGCGATGCGGACGAAGGAGGAGGGACTGGCAGACGGCCACGCGGCTCTGCTTGTTGGCGTCCGTCAGACGGTGGGGGGTCCAACGAGCCAGAACTTTGAGGTAGCCGAGTAAGTTGAGTCGATTGTGGATCGTAGACTTGCTGCAGCCGAGCGTCGTCGCCAGTTCACGGGTGGTGGCTTCCGGCTTCTCCTTGATACAGCGACGGACTTCGTCATCATCCACCGTAGAAGGCCTCCCGCTGTGCTCCCTGTCCTCGAGGCTCGTGTCGCCGCTCTCGAAACGATTGAACCAGCGGCTGACTGTGTGTTGGACCACTGCATCCTCCTTGCACGCTCTGCAGATGTTGGCGACCGCGGTGCCCATGTCGTTGCCCAGCCGCCACTCGTAGTACACGAACGTACGAATTCGACCTTGGTCCATTTTAGCTTGTACTGGTAGCTAGACTCGGCGACTGCGCCTTATATACCCCTAGCGTAGAACTTTGGAGAACCTTCTAGAAGGTTCTTACACTTGCCTGATATTATAACACTTCTAAGGAAAATTATAGAATTTTGAAAATTTTCGGACACGAATTATTGGACGGCCTGGTAGAATAGTATTCATTTGTTGAATGATGCTTTATTTCGGTGTCGATTTTAGAGACGAAATGTCAAGAAGTAATCGCCTGTAGTTATCGACGATCCTAGTCATGTAGCAATCTTACATGTGATCTATTTGATCTTCCGTGCAAGGTCAAGCAATGTTGGAAATTTTCCAGAGTGGGGGGTCGCACCGCCAGATTTTTTGGTTTCTACTCAGCTCCACCACAGAATGTCTCTTACACAACCACGAGTTGTTCCGATTTGTTTCTCAACCGCTGGTTACCTAAAAGCTCGTCAAAATTGCAATTGTCCAAATAGCGAAAAAAATGGTTTTTGGGTGCCTTCCGGTGTTATATACAATGCTCTATTAGGCCTTAACTTAGCGGTTCGGTAAAATATACTCAGAAAAAAAGTATAAAAAACAAAGCCGCCCATTCGGAGTGAGAAATAGAAGAATTCGCTCGTTGGAAAAGCTGGTGTGAAAAGGCCGTTTTTTCCTAAATGGTTTTTTCAGCCTTGGTCTTTTTTTTAGAAGGCGGCAGTCGAACAGAATGTGTATCTGCTGAATGGTTTTGGAAAACTACATTAGCTGGACTTTTTCTACATAAAAAAAAATTTCTCGTGCTTTTCTCCCTCACCATGTGGAAGCAATGAGGTAAAAAATCACGAGAATTTTTTTTAGAAAAAATCTAGCTAATGTAGTTTTCCATAACCATTCAGCAGATACACCTTCTGTTCGACTGCCGCCTTTCAAAAAAGAAGACCAAGGCTGAAAAGGCCATTAAGAAAAAAAAACTGCTACTTCATACCACCTTTTCCAACGGGCGAATTCTTCTATCTCTCACTCTGCATGGGCAGCTTTGTTTTTTCTACTTTTTTCTGGGTATATTTCACCGAACCGCTGAATTAAGGCCGATCAGAGCATTGTACATAAAGCCGGAAGGCACTCTAAAACCATTTTTCGCTATTTGGGCACTTGCAATTTTGACGAGCATTTAGGTAACTAGCGATTGTGAAACAAATAGGAACAACTCGTGGTTGTGTAAAAGACATTCTGTGGTGGAGCTGAGTTGAAACCGAGAAAAAATTCGGCAGTGCGAGCCCCCATATTTCAAGTTTGGTGGTGACCTCCCACTTTGGAAGATTTCTAGCATTGCTTGACCGTGCACGGAAGATCAAATATATCATATGTGAGATTGATATACGAACAGGATGGCCGCTAACTACAGAGGACCAATTCTTGACATTTCTTCTCTGAACTCGGAAACAAAAACTAAAGCATCATTCAATAAATGAATGCTATCCTATAAGTGCAGTTTTTGAGAAGGTGTATCTGCTGAGTGGTTATGGAAAACTGTATTAGTTGGATTTTTTCTACAAAAAAAATCACGTGATTTTGTACCTCATTGCTTCCATCGGTGAGGGAGAAAATCACGAGAAAAAAAATTTGTAGAAAAAATCCAGCCAATGTAGTTTTCCATAACCATTCAGCAGATACACCTGCTCAACTGCCGCCTACCAAAAGTGAAAACCAAGGCTGAAAAGGCCATTTAGAATAGAAAACGGTCTTTTCGTACCACTTTTTCCAATGAGCGGTTTTTTCCATTTCTGTCTTTACATGAGCGGTTTTGTTTTTTTTTAATATTTTTTATTACTGGGCCTAGTTTACCGAATCGCTGAGTTACGGAGCATTGTGCATCACCCTGGAAGGCCCCCAAAAACCATTTTTGTCGCTATTTGGACAATGGCGATTTTGTTGAGCATTCAAATCTTCAGCAAAGTGGGCGGGTCTACCTTGAGTTCAGCGGCGTCATTGTGAGGGAGGGGTCGCAAAGCTTTGCCACGAATGGAGGGGGGGGGGCGCAACAACGAGCTCATTTTGTCCAACGGATTGGTTAACCCTGCTCCCATGGCAAGATGTTTCACGAAATTTTCTTCTAAACTACCAGCTTTCGGCTTGTTACGGCCTGAATTTCGGTTTTGGAACATACCCTATCTTGGACCCGAAATAGACGTATTACTCTATCAAGTAGTCAGTATCTCAGAAAGTTGGAGCTCGCCACCCGCTAACCAAAAGTCCGGCGGCGCGCAACACCTCGCGCGGCCCGCGAGCGGAGTGGTAGCGGGTGGCGAGCACTGGCGTGCTGGCGCTCGCCACCTGCTCACTACATTACGGCGGCGCGCTCGCAACACCACGTCGGCGCGCTCGCCTAGCGCTGGTCGCCGACGGAGAGATAGCGGGTGGCGAGCTATTGAATGTGGATTCCGCTTGAAATTCATTCCATGCTTCAACTTTCGCCTCGGTTATCCGGAGTTTTCGTCTGCAGGGGGGGGGGCTATGGTTCAGCACTTGGCCACGCTGATTTTTCCGTGCCGCCGCGCATTTTAAACACAAAGCCAGGGTTTTTCTGCCACTCCAAAATCAAAAAATTCGTTGCGGCATGAAAAAATGGGCGTGGCCAAGCGCGATGTCATAGGGCCTACCTCCCCCTCCTCTGATGCGATGGCACCGGTTATTTTTGTTAGTAACGCTACATATTTTTAAAAATCTCAGAGAGTCCACTATTCTCCAGAATGATTTATTACCGTCAGTTTCGAATTAATAAAGAAATTTTAGAATATCGGGTGTTTCTTCTGATTGAATTATAATAAATAGAGCCATATTTCTTATTAACGAGATCACATTTTTCTAAATCTCAACGGAAACCACTGTGATCGATCAAATATTCAAATTATCCAGCCAATGATGAAACGGATTTTTTTGGCTGAAAATATCTTTGTGGCGAGCTGCAGAGGAGGGAAACGGAACAAAAGCATAGCCAGGCAGCGTTTTTCTTGTACATGGAGTTCACCCCGGATATTCACTAATTCCTCATTTCGAATATTCTAATCATTTGGGGAGTTCAATTATTAAGTCGTTCCAAATTTGGAGAGTTCAGTTACTAGACTGTTTGAATAATCAGTTAGCTTCCTTGGAAAGATCTCGCTTTGAACCTTTCGTCACCTTCCTTTTGTCACAGCGGGGCCTGACCCTGCATCCACCCCCTCCATTCCAACCCAGCGTTGGCTTCCCCCGCACCCCATTCGCTTTTCTCGTTGTTTAGCTCACGATAGTCTATTTATAGTGATACGGTCATAAAATCGAAGAGCGGTAAAATTTTATCCACAAGTCGCTCTTCTCCGGGGGTCAGTGGCACACTATGACGTGGGTAGGCAGGTTCACCGGCTATGAATATATACTCTCCGGTGACCTTAACGGCGGCTGCGGAGTGTAACTCGTCCAGTGCGTGGGCTGCTCGTGGATTTCGGGGAGGGGTTGAAACTTCTGGGACCGCGAAACTTTTATGCGTCTAACGAAGACTACACTGTCCCAAGCTAGGCTATGAAGTGAGCTCGATGGACGAGTTGTACGTCAGAATACCGACTCGTATGATGCTCATTTGTGCACTTATCTTCTGATTCTGAGCCAAATTTACTCTGTTCCCTCGTGCGCTTGTTCGGAGCGATGGTAGAGACAGCGAAAAGTGTGGGGAGAAGGAGACGCGCGCAGACGCACGCGATGAACGGAAACCAATTTCACTTGGAAGAAGAGGATAGACGGATTTACGTGCAAGTGAGTGACGAAACTATTAACTGCGGCCCTCGCAGCCGCTGTGACGCCCACCATCGAGTTGAAAATGAATATATCGAGTTTGAGCTCCGCAGTATTGCAAAAACAAATCAAACAACAAAAAGAAGCAGAAAAATGATGAGAATGGTCAGATGTGGGCGAAAATTCGGGAAATGTTGCGAAACACTTTAAAAGACGATAGCAATTCAGCGGGCGATTCGCTAGCAAACAGCTCGCGACCCGCTATACCACCTCTCCACGTGCTCGCTACCCGCTATACGCATAGCGGGTGGCGAGCTCTTTGAAGTGAGAGGTGAGCGGGTGGCGAGCGAGGCCCGAACTGCGCGCGGCTGGCGAGCTCCGACTTCCTGAGATTATGAATATGCAGCGAGTGTTTTCAGAATTGTCGACATATTTGCTGATATGAGCGAACGAATCCAGTCTCCCTCATATTCTACACAGAGCATGGCCACCTTAGTTTGCTACGCTGTTCTTGGCATGCAGGCTGTGAGTTTTGTCCAACACATATTTCTAACTTCCACTACTTTCGTTTTCTTCCTGACGAAGAAGGGTACCATCTCGGTTACTAACGCTAATTTTTTAACGTGAATGTTTGGCTTACAACTAGGGCTTTTTGCAGTTGAGTTCGTCAGAATAGGTGGCCTAAGGGTGTGCATGTGCATACTATCGCGGCGCGGTCCTCGACTTCTTCCGGGTACTAAGCAAATTATATAAGTTCTCTCATCACTTTTATTGAACAACCTCTTACTAGGAATTGTTCCGGACACAGAGTGAAGATTTGAAAAACGTGGTTGGAGGTGGAGAGGGGGGGGGGGTGATGACAATAAAGAAAGCATGTCTGGTTTCCAAATCTTCCTTAATACAACCAAAAAGTAGATCACGAAAATGCCAACCTTCCCTGTGATGCATCACATCTTGCGCCGTAGCCTGCCATCGAAGGAGAAGAGCATGGCATCGTTTCTGCACTTTGTCCCGATTTCTGCACATCTTCTATGGAACGCAGAACTCTGAGGCCCAAAAACTGCTGAACACTAGAGTATGTCAACGAATATTCGGCCGAATAATCGAATAATTCGATTATTCGCAAAAGTCAGATTTTTCAAATAATTCGTTTATTCGACTATTCGAAAAGCCAATTTTTCGAATAACTCGTTTATTCGAATATTCGAAAATTTTTATTTGTTTGATTTACTCTACTGAACACGGAATTACGCTTATACCTGGTTCGAAGCAGTTTTGGGTTAGAGCTGCTCACTATGATTTTTATGGGTGCTCTTTATTAGTAAAAAAAAGTATATGTGAATAGTAAGTAGTAGAAATACAGTACCGTGCAAAAGTCTATTTGCCTGGCGTTTTCGCAAATTATGTTTTCACACATATCTTGGCTGGCCCTGAGCGAAACTTGATGAAACTTTAGTATGTTATGGGGCATCACAACTTTTGCTTTACACATAAACAAAATTGATTTTTGAGCGTGCGAATATTAAATATAGAATTTATTTATCATTTTGTGGTATTATCTCAAATGAGGACTATTCCCTCAAAACATGGCTTTAAAAAATCCAAACCCGTAGCAGTTATTCGCCAGTGGAAGGTTTCGGAACCGTTGCGTAGCTTTGTGAGAGCCTCTATCTGAATTTTTCTGAAGACCAAAAATTGAACAGATTGGAGTTAATTCACCCCTATGAAACTATTCACCCCAGAACCATTACCAAATATGTGCTATGTGAGCTTCGACAAAGTACAATTGGAACATTAATTTTGCTCTTTTTCGATGACGTCAAAGAGAGATACTTAACAGGTGCACTATCGCATCAATTTCTCTCGAATTTATCGATGGAGTCTTGGAATCTTCTACAAAGTTATACGACGGTTCTGAAGACCTTTGAATGGCGAATATTTGCTACGGGTTTGAAATTGTAATAGCCAAGTTTTGGAGGAATAGTCCTAATTTGAGATAATGTCACAAAATGATAGACAAATCCCATGTTTAAAAACTGCACGCTCAAAAACCAGTTTTGAGTATGTGTAAAGCAAGGGTTGTGATGGCCCATAACATACTAAAGTTTCATCAAGTTTCGCTAAGGGCGAGCCAAGATATATATGAAAACATTATTCGTGGAAATGCCCACGCGAATAGACTTTTGCACGGTACTGTAGGTGTAAAAATAGTATGTGCGCTTTTCAGGCGACACAGGATAAAACGGAGGAGGACAAGAAGATCGAGAAAGAGCTGTTGTCCTTACTGGAGAGGATGAGTGCTGGCATACCGAAATAGTCTTAAATAAGTATATATGCTTCCGTTATTTTATCCTTCGATATGTACTAGGTTGATGCAAAAGTTTCCGGACTTTTCACGATTTTAAATAAATAACAACATTTATTTCAAAAACAAACAAGGCTCACCCAACAGAACAATTTCCACCACATTCCTTCGCCACCGATTGGGCAGATCCGGGAGTAGAACACTGGCTGTTTCAAGTCGAAGTATTCTTCTAAGGCCACGTTGACTTCGCCATCGTTAATGAGCTGTTTTCCATCCAGGAAGTGCTGCATCGAGCGGAACAGATGGTAGTCTGAAGGGGCAAGATCTGGGCTGTATGGAGGGTGAGGAAGAATTTCCCAGCCCAGATCCAGCAGTTTCTCTAGGGTTATCCGAGATACGTGTGGCCGAGCATTTTCGTGAAGAAGGCGAACAGAAACTGCTGAACCTAGGCTGGGGAGTCCTTTCTCACCCTACATATAGCCCAGATCTTACCCCTTCCGACAACCATCTGTTCCACCCGATGCAGCACTTCGTGGACGGAAAACAGTTCGATGACGATGACGAAGTTAAAATGGCCTTAGGGGAATACTTCGACTCGAAACAGCCGGAGTTCTACGCGTCCGGAATTCATGATCTGCCCAATCGGTGGCGAAGGATCCTTGAATGTGATGGAAATTGTCATTTTGTTGGGTGGGCCTTGTTTGTTCTTGAAATAAATATTTTTTATTCAAAGTGGTGAAAAGTCCGGAAACTTGCATCAACCTAATATTTTTGTTTGTTTACATATGTTAACGGCAGAGAATTTCGATTTTGCAATTTTTTTGCTAATCTGTTGAGGGATTGCGAGCTTAGGATGGTACCCCACCTTGACTTCCTCGATTGTCACCGCTTTCTACCGTTAGCATTGCCTTTTGTGTATTTGGAAAAAAATTAACTGAATGATTGAAGTTGTTTTCAGTTTAACTTTTCTATAAGGTGCCTCTAAAGAAGCTCAATCTATTCTTTGAGACGCGTTTTGTATAATATTTGACTTTTTTCCTCACTCGCCATGACCATTTTGAATGCATAGCTTCCTTCTCGAAGAGGAATCTGTATTTGTACTGATTGTAGTTTACTGTCCGTATAGGAGCGAAATTTCGGTCCGCAGTTGGTGGTCCTAGGATGTACTTGCTTGACACTACTGCTTGTTGCAGAAGCGATTGTACGCAATTGCGGACCGGAATTTCACACCGCTGTGGACCTTAGATACTATTAAATAGTATGAGGTTGGAGCAGAAGTTTTCCGCCACTTTGTTTTGACGATTTTTAAGCCTTTCAGTGTTTGTACTCCGGCCAAGTGCGATATATCGATCGAAATCACAAATTCTTCTCTACCTAACACTGCCTTCCTCTTAGGTCAAAGCCTGCCCAAGTAAGTATATGCTATAATTTAAAGCTAATCTTCGGTACTGGGCATCTTTGAGTGCTTCTATTTACTTTGAGGTAAACCACCAAATCTGCCGGAGTTGACAGGATATTTGAGCCACATTAGAACTAGATTATAGCGTTTGCGGGAAATTTCGACGGTGCGTAATTATTGATTTTTGGCGGGTCCTGTGATTCTGCAACTTTGGTCTTTTCTGACTTTTCCGGAAGTTTTCGGCTTCGAAGCATCAAAGTTGAGTACAATAGGCAATACCCTACTTAATAGTGTTTTTCCGTCAATTATGGATAGCTTTTTTTCGAAAGTCGATGAAATTGGCGAAAATCGATTTTCCAAAAAAAAACTTGCGATAGTTCACGGAAAAACTATTGAGTGGGGACTCGGCCATTATATTTAAGTTAGGAGCGTCGAGGCTGAATCTGCTCGGATAAGCCGGAAGAGACCGAAGTTTCTACTGTGCTTATCTGGGCCAAATTCCGGTCCGCAATTGTGTCTCGACACGCTTTGCGACCGCACGCTCTTGAGTTGGAAGAGCTTCCAGCGCTGCAGCTGCCGATCTGTCGACTCTAGGTGGGTTCTAGAAACTGGAAAGTAAACAAAATTGGAGAAAACTGTTGAAAAAACGCCATATCGACTTGGCTTTGGCGCTGGAAACCAGACTGACTCGGGCGCGTGCGGCCGCAAAGCGTGTCGAGACGCAATTGCGGACCGGAATTTGGCCCAGAGAAGCACAGTAAATCACAAAATTCGCCAAAAGTCAATGATTGCGCTGCGTCGAAATTTTCCGCAGACGCTATCATATAGTTCTAGGGTGGCTCAAAATATCCTGTCGACTCTGGCAGGTTTGTTGGCTCACCTCAAAGTAAAGTAGTAAAGATAAGCACTCAAAGATGCTGTGTACTAAAGATTATCACTGAATTGTAGCATAGGTTTACCAAATGAGCAGGTTTTGGCCCAAGTGGAAGGCAGCATTTGATAGAAAGAAATTTGTGCTTTCGATCGATATATCACACTTGGCCGAAGTACCGCGCTTCTCTGGACCAAATTCCGGTCCGCAATTGCGTCTCGACACGCTTTGCGGCCGCGCGCTCTCGAGTCGGAAAAGTTTCCAGCGCCGCAGCTGCCGATCTGTTTACTCTAGGTGGGTTCTAAAAACTGGAAAGTAAACAAAATGGGAGAAAACTGTTGAAAAAACGCCATATCGACTTGGCTTTGGCGCTGGAAACTCGACTGACTCGTGCGCGTGCGGCCGCAAAGCGTGTCGAGACGCAGTCGCGGACCGGAATTTGGTCCACAGAAGCACAGTACAAACACTGAAAGGCCTAGAAATCGTCAGAGTAAAGTGGCGGGAAACTTTCGCTTCCAACTATTATTTGTGTTAGATTGATTCAGGTTTTTTCGAAGTTTTGAAGTGTTATAGTGATGTGTCTAAACTTGAAGTCTCTAGAATGCCTACGCTTCCTTGCTGAGGTCAGCCTCCTTCTTTAGGCGTGTGTTCTGCGACTCCTCGGACTCGTTCGCGTGAAGGTTTCGAGACTGCGGGTGATTCGTGGGAGTGTCAAGATTATTTCCTATTTCTGTCATAGGTCGCTGAGTAGTCGTGGGGATTAGGCGGTGCAGTTGTGCGGGGAAATCGCGGAAGAATCTAGAATGGTGATGGAGTCGCGGGGCATCCAAGGAGCAGTCAAGGCGATATCGATCAGAGTTTGTGTAGGCCTGTCTAGACTTAACAATACACCGGTTGTTTTTTCGTGTATCGTGACGGTTAACTGTGACCATTTACTTTTTGCGCCTTTTTCTTGTTGTAATTACTTATATGTATAATATAAGTTGTTTCGTTTTTTATTGTTTAGTCTCATAGAGTTTTCACCGGTTAGTACATATGTATTCAGTTTTCTGTAGTAGAATAATAAAGGTTATAGAACCCAAAGAAATTTCTTAATTTTAAACTCGGATTTCCTTAGTATACATGGTATGAAAATTCTCTTAGAGTTTCCGGACCTGTGATCGTTAAGGATA
The DNA here is from genome assembly GCA_029168955.1 of Aplectana chamaeleonis. Taxonomy (NCBI): domain Eukaryota; kingdom Metazoa; phylum Nematoda; class Chromadorea; order Rhabditida; family Cosmocercidae; genus Aplectana; species Aplectana chamaeleonis. Next base: position 2,627,040 of record JAPDOI010000051.1, read on the forward strand.
AGATCTCTGCGCGTACTGGAAGAGAGTGGACGATGGAAACATCTGCAGCCGTCTACCCTGATAGTGGTGAACGACTGGTATGGAGGTTTTTACCTACTACGTCCGTCAATATGTACTCTTGCTGAATGTCTGAATTCGATGTGGCTGGCGTGGATCGGCGTCTCTGAGGTTCGTGAACTATCTTGCATGCGCTATTAAATCTTCCCAGACTCAATGTGACCCAAATGTATGATGATGCGATTAAATACTTGTGAAAAGGTCATTCAATCAGAGAAGTTGGGTAGTTCATTTAGCATTGTGGCTGCTGTCAGTAGCTCACAAAGTAGCATACTTATGGAGAAAATTCGTGCAATAAGGTTTCCGATTTTTTTTTGTTCTGTCGAATGTTTCTGAAGGTTGAGAGTAAGATCTGGTTGGATGCCGCGTAATGCCCTAGAGTTGTTTTTAGGGCTTGCCGACGGTATGCGACAGACCCGAGTCAATTTTGCTTCCAGCTAACGATAAGGTCATATACATAAAGTCCTTTCGGCAGTTTAAGGCTAGCAAATAGACGAGAAGCGATCACTTGCGGTGTCTTATGCGGCGTTCACGACACCTTCGATCACTTAGGCATTGTGGGGTTTTAAACGCGCAGCAAACGCGGGTCATAATCGGAACCGCTACCGTTAGAAACGAAAAAAATGGGCAAAGCGCGTGCCCCATATCCGCCGTTTACCCCGCTATATCCGGTGATTCACTGCCGTTTGCAGGTTTCGATCACTCAGTCATTCTGGCGTTTCTAACCCGCACTGAACCGTCTCATTTCGACCTGTACGGGGCAAACGGCAGAGTTCCCGCATGGCCATTCCGGTCTGCGTTCATCGCCTGCCAAACCTCGAATTCCGCCGTTTGGCTGGCGATGACGTCACTGCTGCAGAGAGGCTCGGTGTTGCGTTCGTAGACGATTTGACAGGGCATGAACTCGTTTGATCTGCCAAATCACGTTATCAATGACTCCACAATTGACCAGGCCCATATCAGCAGCAGAGCACGTATATAAGGGGTTTCATCCCAAAGAGAGCGCAGTCGACCTTTGGGGGCCGCTCCTGGAAAGTGGCTACGAGTCTCTCTCTGGACGATTTTGGACGCTGAGGGGTCTCCCCCATGGTCTTCAGCGAGGGAAGCTCTCTCGCGGTCGACCGTGGCGTGGATGATGTCCCTGTCGCGAACCGCGGTGGGGGTGACTCCCTCATGCGGGCCGCGACATGGACCGTGTCCTTGTTGGGGGAGACCCGCTCCTATTGAAATGATGGGACGCCGCCCTTAGCGCCAAGTGCTTCTGTAATAGGAGGACCTCCTTTGCCGTTGTAAATCTAATCTAGCATGGTCGAAACCTGCAAACGGCAGTGAATCGCCGGATATGGCGGGGCAAACGGCGGATATGGGGCACCCGCTTTACCCATTCATTCGTTTCTAACGGGAGCGGTTCAGGTTAAGACCCGCGTTTCCTGCGCGTTAAAAACCCCACAATGCCTGAGCATGTTCGGTTCCGCCCGCGATATCCGGCGATTCACTGCCGTTTGCAGGTTTCGACCATGCTAGATTAGATTTACAACGACAAAGGAGGTCGTCGTCCTATTATAGAAGCACGTGGCGCTAGGGGCAGCGTCCCATCATTTCAATAGGAGCGGGTCTCCCCCAACAAGGACACGGTCCATGTCGCGGCCCGCGTGAGGGAGTCACCCCCACCGCGGTTCGCGACAGAGACATCATCCAAGCCTAGGTCGACCGCGAGAGAGCTTCCCTCGCTGAGGACCGTGGGGGAGATCCCTCAGCGGTCAAAATCGTCCAGAGAGTGACTCGTAGCCACTTTCCAGGTGCAGCCCCGAAAGGCCGACTGTGCTCTCTCTGTGATGAGGCCCCTTATATACGTTCTCTGCTGCTGATATGGGTCTGGTCAATTGTGGAGTCATCGATAACGTGATTTGGCAGATCAAACGAATTCATGCCCCGTCAAATCGTTACGAACGCGACTCCGAGTCTCTCTGCCCAGCCAAACGGCGGAATCCGAGGTTTGGCAGGCGCTGAACGCAGACCGGAATGGCCATGCGGGAACTTTGCCGTTTGCCCCGCACAGGTCGAAATGGGACGGTTCAGTGCGCGTTAGAAACGCCAGAATATCTGAGCAGCTGCAGAGCGTCGATCGCGAACGGCGACAAACCGCGGTGGCCCCGTCCATTCACTAGACTAAGTTTCCCGAGGCGACGATACACGCATGCGCGAACGTTCAAGTGAAGTCACGCGATGAGCAATTTTTCAGGGAGGGGAAGCTCTTTGGCTGACTGACTGAGTCTTTTCATACTTGCGCTACTACTTGCGCTTTTCGCAGCTAGGCAATCCATCATGGACACGTCTGTGTCACAGGAGCTTCTAGAAAGGTTTATATGCGACTTTTTGTCTTTTTTCAAAAGTTGATTTCTGCTAGTAGTGCTCAGGGAGTTCAGAGCTGTTCTAGTAGATATCAGAGTTTTGGTCGTGTTCATTTCAAGTTTTACTAGAGGTTTACTTGTATCCAAACGAGAGTCAACTTTTAGGATGAGTTTTTGGCGCTAAAACGGAATTGGAAAAATCTTCCTACGGTGTGGTTTTACGCAGAAATATGTTGCGATAATGGACGATTGGGCGTGCTTGGATTTAGCCTTTTTGCGCCTAGGCCAACATGGCCCTTTAGCGGAGTGGGAGTGAGCGCTGTCGATGGGCGAGTGGTAACAAGTTCGAAACCCTGCTGCGGCTAGTTTTCTTTGACTTTTTTGCAAAAGTCTCATATTCATCATCCATTGCGTCGAGAAGCACGAATCTACCGTTGGAGAGCTTTTAATGACCTGGGTTTTGAAGTTTGATCTCCTCAGTTCAGTTGGCCCTTCTTCCATGCTGAGCAAGCAGCAGAGCGGTCGGTCATGGCAAGGTATAGCAGTGATAAGGAGATTTCGACATGATAAGCCCTATAAGCCTTGCTTCGCCCTTCACGAAATGATTGAGAAATGCTATGGGTTGCGGTGGGTGAATGACCGCATTGTATCGGTAGTCCGAAAACTGATGAAAGACCTCATACCCGTCTTTAGCGTCGTAAATAACCCCTCTGTACGATGTTTGAGCGGGAGTTCTCTTGTTCTCTGGAGCAATACATATAGATGAAGGAGCCCTTGTGGATTTTTGTAGGTGCTGGAAATCTAATTTTTTTGCTTCAAGAATCCAGTTCCGATAGCGAGTAAGGGAGGTTACTGTGGGTATCAACGGTGTGCGTTGATGAAAATTATTTTTTTCGTCAAGCGTTAATCGTTAATTTCCGGAAAAAAACGCGTTAACCCGTTAGTGCGTTAACACGTTAATTTTGTGTCTCGTTAAACCATTAAAAAGGAAAACATTACCACGTCAAAAATCAATAAATGATCAGATCTCCCATATCAATCAGTGCCATAGAGAGTTCGGCGCGGGATAGAGCTCCACAGGGGGTTTTGAGCTTCGGAGATGTCTGACCTTTGGAGAAAGACCCAATCGACAATTGTGTATGTGAGTGAAAACCGCCCGGAGCAGTTTTCCACATGGGATTCAACTATGCATTGCGATTTGACTGAATTGCTGTTTGAACTCAGTTGTGAGTGACGGCGTTCAATTAGGAAGTTTAGGGTGAAGTTATCGTGAAGGTGTTCCCAAAATGGTAAACAGGACATATGAATCCTCAATGTGAAGTATACTTGTTCCAAATGAAATTTATTTCGAATATTCGACTTCTCGATTATAGTCGGATATCGCACTTTTTCGAATATCCGACTTTTCGACTATAGTCGGATATCGCACTTTTTCGAATATTCGACTTTTCGACTATAGTCGGATATCGCACTTTTTCGAATATTCGACTTTTCGACTATAGTCGGATATCGCACTTTTTCGAATATTCGACTTTTCGACTATAGTCGGATATCGCACTTTCTCGAATATTCGACTTTTCGACTATAGTCGGATATCGCTTTTTTCGGATATTCGACTTTTCGACTATAGTTGGATATCGCACTTTTTCGAATATTCGACTTTTCGAATATAGTCGGATATCGCACTTTTTCGAATATTCGACTTTTCGACTATAGTTGGATATCGCACTTTTTCGAATATTCGACTTTTCGACTATAGTCGGATATCGCACTTTTCCGAATATTCGACTTTTCGACTATAGTTGGATATCGCACTTTTCCGAATATTCGACTTTTCGACTATAGTTGGATATCGCACTTTTTCGAATATTCGACTTTTCGACTATAGTTGGATATCGCACTTTTTCGAATATTCGACTTTTCGACTATAGTCGGATATCGCACTTTTTCGAATATTCGACTTTTCGACTATAGTTGGATATCGCACTTTTTCGAATATTCGACTTTTCGAATATAGTCGGATATCGCACTTTTTCGAATATTCGACTTTTCGACTATAGTCGGATATCGCACTTTTTCGAATATTCGACTTTTCGACTATAGTCGGATATCGCACTTTTTCGAATATTCGACTTTTCGACTATAGTTGGATATCGCACTTTTTCGAATATTCGACTTTTCGACTATAGTCGGATATCGCACTTTTTCGAATATTCGACTTTTCGACTATAGTTGGATATCGCACTTTTTCGAATATTCGACTTTTCGACTATAGTTGGATATCGCACTTTTTCGAATATTCGACTTTTCGACTATAGTCGGATATCGCACTTTTTCGAATATTCGACTTTTCGACTATAGTTGGATATCGCACTTTTTCGAATATTCGACTTTTCGACTATAGTCGGATATCGCACTTTTTCGAATATTCGACTTTTCGACTATAGTTGGATATCGCACTTTTTCGAATATTCGACTTTTCGATTATAGTCGGATATCGCACTTTCTCGAATATTCGACTTTTCGACTATAGTCGGATATCGCACTTTTTCGAATATTCGACTTTTCGACTATAGTTGGATATCGCACTTTTTCGAATATTCGACTTTTCGAATATAGTCGGATATCGCTTTTTTTCGGATATTCGACTTTTCGACTATAGTCGGATATCGCACTTTTTCGAATATTCGACTTTTCGACTATAGTCGGATATCGCACTTTTTCGAATATTCGACTTTTCGACTATAGTTGGATATCGCACTTTTTCGAATATTCGACTTTTCGATTATAGTCGGATATCGCACTTTTTCGAATATTCGACTTTTCGACTATAGTCGGATATCGCACTTTTTCGAATATTCGACTTTTCGACTATAGTCGGATATCGCACTTTTTCGAATATTCGACTTTTCGACTATAGTCGGATTTCGGACTTTTTCGAATATTCGACTTTTCGACTATAGTCGGATATCGCACTTTTTCGAATATTCGACTTTTCGACTATAATCGGATTTCGGACTTTTTCGAATATTCGACTTTTCGACTATAGTCGGATATCGCACTTTTTCGAATATTCGACTTTTCGACTATAGTCGGATATCGCACTTTTTCGAATATTCGACTTTTCGACTATAGTTGGATATCGCACTTTTTCGAATATTCGACTTTTCGTCTATAGTCGGATATCGCACTTTTTCGAATATTCGACTTTTCGACTATAGTCGGATATCGCACTTTTTCGAATATTCGACTTTTCGACTATAGTCGGATATCGCACTTTTTCGAATATTCGACTTTTCGACTATAGTTGGATATCGCACTTTTTCGAATATTCGACTTTTCGTCTATAGTCGGATATCGCACTTTTTCGAATATTCGACTTTTCGACTATAGTCGGATATCGCACTTTTTCGAATATTCGACTTTTCGACTATAGTTGGATATCGCACTTTTTCGAATATTCGACTTTTCGTCTATAGTCGGATATCGCACTTTTTCGAATATTCGACTTTTCGACTATAGTCGGATATCGCACTTTTTCGAATATTCGACTTTTCGACTATAGTCGGATATCGCACTTTTTCGAATATTCGACTTTTCGAATATAGTCGGATATCGCTTTTTTTCGGATATTCGACTTTTCGACTATAGTCGGATATCGCACTTTTCCGAATATTCGACTTTTCGACTATAGTTGGATATCGCACTTTTTCGAATATTCGACTTTTCGAATATAGTCGGATATAGCACTTTTTCGAATATTCGACATCTTGACTATAGTCGGATATCGCGTTTTTTCGAATATTCGACTTTTCGACTATAGTCGGATATCGCACTTTTTCGAATATTCGACTTTTCGACTATAGTCGGATATTGCACTTCTTCGAATATTCGACTTTTCGACTGTAGTCGGAGATCGGACTTTTTCACTTTTTCGAATATTCGACTTTTCGACTATAGTCGGATATTGCACTTCTTCGAATATTCGACTTTTCGACTATAGTCGGGGATCGGACTTTTTCGAATATTCGACTTTTCGACTATAGTCGGATATTGCACTTCTTCGAATATTCGACTTTTCGACTATAGTCGGGGATCGGACTTTTTCGAATATTCGACTTTTCGACTGTAGTCCGATATCGCACTTTTTCGAATATTCGACTTTTCGAATAAAAAGTCGACTTTTTTATTCGACTGAAACAGTCGGATACTCATCCGATTATTCGATTTGGAACAAGTATTATGTGAAGTGCCTAAAGCAGTTTGCCTACTAAATGCTGAATGATTTCTGCGAAAGATTTTTATGAGTCAGTAGAGTTGATATCTGAGTTGAGCGGGGTCAATTTACGCTGTACAAAAAATTTCCTAATTTAAAGGCAGTGCTCACGATAAATTTCACTTTCGATATCTCCACGGTTTATGAGATGTCTGGGGCCCTATATAGCAAGGCATGCTTAGAAAGGACCCGAAAGACGCGTTTTTGAGCAAATATAGGCCCTCTCTAGTTTACGTTGATTTTTGAGCGTGGAGGAATTGACCGCTAGAAGGATGATACCTATCAGTGCAATGAAGCGATCAGCTCGCTTATCAGCACTTCCTTGACTTGATCATTCCTGTAGTCTGAGTCTTCATTTGTTCATTCCGAGGGGGTGATACTGATAAAAATCCTCAAGTGAGAAGAATCACCCTATGATCTGATAAAAGTTGACCTCAGCTGATGAAAACCGTCTGGAATGATGAAAATCCACTTGATACGGCCAAGGACCACATAGAGAAGGTGGAATTTAAACAGTTGAGGATGATTTTTATCACTTTATTTCTTCCCGTCCTGCGTGTGTCTCATACTCAGGCAGTGGGATTGGCGGACCGCCGGCATTTGCTTGGCGAGCAAAAACCATTCCCGGTGTCGATAAGCCATTAGCCGGCAGTCCGCCAAAACCCTGCCAGCGGTCCGCCAGGACGTTGGCCGACCGCTGGCAGTCTCTTGGCTAATACCTGGCAGCCCGCTGTTGAGCAATCATTTGCCAGCGGTCCGCCAGTCTTGGCAGACCGATGAGCCGAGGTGGGTCCGTCACCGCAGTTCCTCGCGTGGGAGCTCGCCTACGCAACGGTCTGAGGTGGCGGCCGATCCCACCTCCCCCCCCCTCCCCTAGTCGTGGGGACTTGCCCCTCAGCTGCCAAAAATATACTAGCCTCTGTAGAGTGACTTCACGTCACCTACCAGGGCCGGCATCAAAGTGCCGAGTGGACACTCATTGGACTGAATCGCCTTATATATCGGCTGGGCTTATCAATGAAATCAGAGATCAAACTTTAACATGTTAAAACGTGAGTAGTCGTCAACTCTCTCAAGTGCCAGCCGTGTGACGACTCAGTGCCAAGCGAAGGCTTCTGGGCGGTTGTGCGCCAGCCGAGTGCCGATTGGTGGATAACTGCGTTTTCATGCACTCGGTAATTTCGAGGTTTGATTGCCCTCGTCAGCTGAATGCAAGTTATCACGCAGCTTTTAGGCAGCGAGCACATTTTCGCCAGCGGTCCGCCGCTAGCTCTAATTCAGATGCCAAGGATGAGCCAGCTGTCGGCCTCGTAATTGCCAATTGCCAGCTGAATGCCAGTTATCACCCAGCTGTTAGTCAACTGGCACATATTCGCCAGCTATCCGTCGCTGGCATTAAATGGCGCGTCGAGTGTATGCCAACTGTTGGCCTCGTGATTGCCATTGGCCAACTGAATGCCAGCTGTCACCCAGCAGTTGAACAACTGGCAAATTTTCGCCGGCTGTCCGCTGCTCCCATTGTCTGAGGATATTGACCGGGTGGGACTAGGACTGCCGGTTTTTCGGCCGACTATGACGGCGGCCTAAGCTCCTCTCTACATAAATGCGATGGGCGCTGTTCGTCCTTGCGTTTGAACACATCAGCTCTAGGTGGGGAGGGGGAGGGGTAGAACACGGTCAAACCTTGACCTTCTCACGCTCCTGGGGAGGGGTTCTGAGCGAAATTGACATTGGATTGGGGGTTTGAGCAACCCGAGCCGACCCGCACCTCGTGCAGTAACCTGGTGCCATAATTCTACGACAATTAACTATTTATAAATTAACGTGATTTCAAGACTTTTTCGTTAAGCGTTTATCGTTAATTTTCGAGAAAAAAACCGCGTTAACCCGTTAATGCGTTAACACGTTAACGTTATAACGCACAGCCTCGGTGGGTATAATACCAATTGACCTTAGCAACCCACCGATAAACGCCTATAACTTCTTTCTGAGGACATCATATTTACTGTTTAGAAAAATTTCAAGTGCTGTGAAATGTCTCCAGATTTCCTAAATGTTCCTATCTATTTTTGTTCTTATTTAATTCTATTTATTGTACGCGAAGATGCATATCAACTACAATTATTTCCCTCAGCTTACTTTTCTGATGTTACTCATACAGACCTTCGGCATATCATACTTTTTAACAGAAGTGGAGTGTGTGGCTCTGTGCGATACCAACTGGCGGTCACGAATTCTTCCTCAAAATACCAATACCCATCCTAAGTTTTTTTTTCCAGTCTGAAGTTTCTCAAAGACTCCCAACACTAAGATTATGTGGGAACAACCGTGACCCAAATTCATCCTGCTATTACTCTGAAACGTTTATAAAATGTTTCCCAGATCCCTAACTGGGTCCGCCCAATGCCACCCTTGATAGGATGAATGATGGTGATTTTAGAAGAGGAATGTGTATCCGTTTCGGGATGCATCATCATCTGTTTGGGTAGGGTGGGGAGAGCTTCGGGTATCTATAGAGATAGCAGATTGTGTAGAAATCTGTAAAAGCGGCGCCGCCCCATCACGCTACGAACGTACCGACGACGACCTTCACCCGAACAACGTCGTCACTGACTGACAGCGCGCCAACTCATCGCCCGCCATCTTATCGACACTATAGTCGACTAATTATCTGTCTCACCCTAATTGCCTGGCTCGAAAATCCTAATTGAAATCGTTCCGTTTAGGGTTACCATAAAACCGGTTTCACTTCACGAGGTGTCACTGATCTTGTTTTTTAGTCATTTTTTTGGTGTAGCTAGCTTGGCATTAGCCAGGTTATCAAAGAAGGAACAGTTGAAATCAATATCTCTGGTCGAATAAGACCTTCGAGTTCAGACGACCTCCGACTTAGGCATTTTGTATATTTAAGTTTTTTCTACTCAGTTTTTTTTGCAGATTTTTTGAAGTTTTCTCATTTTCTGTTCAAGTTACGATCTATCTACATATTTTTGTCTTAAATTCGGGAACTGGATTCCCATCTTTCCAATTTTTTAGCTGCATGCATCTTCAATGCCCTGGCTTGCAAGTTGCGGGCAAGCTAGAATCACCTTGTGTCTAACTTGTCAACAACTCGATCATTTCTCTTGTCTACTGGACATAAGCATTCGCTGATACTTCTCGAACGCATAAACAGTCTTGAATATATTCTGCTACATTCGAGTGGGCGGGGCAAGAGCACAACGAAAGCAGATATTTTTTCTCTGCGTCCCAGTCCACGAGCAGTGCACTTTCATTACTATGAAGTCGGCTTCATGCTCCTGGCGACCGCGGCAGTGTATATCATTCATATCGATTTGCGATCGATATGGATGACAATTACTGTGGCGCATCTCCCGTTGGGGGAATCAAATATTTACGAACCCGAGAAAATATAGTGGGATCAAACTGTTTTTTTTTTCTCTCCATGAATTATCTTCACGAACTTCCGCACTAGGCATGAATGGTTTTCTTTTGGTTTTCTTGTTCAACAATGTCCATTTTGCATTTTAGAGACCGCGCGCCCCACGGCCAATCGATTTATTGATTTTCAGACCAGGAATTTTTGTTATGAATGAACTTGAGTAGAAAATTTTCAACATGGCTCGTGTCCCCCAACCAGCAAAGTTTTTTTTTCAACTTTTTTTCAAAATACGAGTCTCCCAGGTAAAATGAAGAAGCAACGACGAAAATCCGTTTTCTTGGCGTGAGTGAGCAATGTGGACTTGCGGTATCTTAAGCATCTTTCATAGTCTTGACCGCAAGCGCGGCACGCGCGGGAAGAGCGGTGGACTATAGAACTTTTCACCGCGCGGTACGAGCGGGAAGCCACTATTAAAGGCAGTGTTCATGATGATTTTCGTTCCCGAGTTTTTCACATAAACAATGCTTTGGCCTCCAAGTATTACCAAAATTACGAAGAAGCGGCGAGAAACGCATTAAAACGTCGTATTTCAGTGACATTATTCTACAACATGGATTAGTTGTCCGGTTGGGTGAACATGTTCATGGTGGTTGTCACCGGTATAAAATGGGGCTAATCAGAAATGGAGGAATATTTTAGGCAAAACAGTATTAGTTAGGGTCCGAAGGAAAGCACGGAGCAATAGAGAGTAGAGAATTGCAAAGGACGGGTCCACAAAAGATTTCATTGTCACCACAAACACTCGCTGTGATACTTAAAAGGCGGGCTGATACTAAAGGATTTCGGGTACTTCCTGTGCGTTTTTCTCAATTTCTTCGTAATTTTAGTTCTACCCGGGGGCCACTTAGTCAATATAGTGAATAATCTCAAAATTCAAAATTATCGTGAACACTGCCTTTAAGTCTGCGGCGGCACCGCCATGGCGGTGCGGGTAAAAGTCGGGTCTGAACTGTGACATGCACAGAAATTCCTGGCTTGCATTTGCATATGTGGTAGCGCAGGTTAGTCCCAGAATTAGTTATGTTGGAGTGGACTCAAATCGAGAAGCAAGTATTGATTGAAACGGTAAAACCGCCACGGCAGTTTGGGCGGTGCTGGTGAACTGTGAAAACTCTTACCGCTCGTGTCGCGCGGTAACAACTTTCATAGTCCACCGCGCGTGCCGCGCTTGCGATGAGGACTATGAAAGATGCCTTAAGTGTGCGTGCGCGCAGTGCTGCTCCTCCCCATCTTCCCTACCACTCTCTCTTCGCCTCTAACCTTCGGTCCACACCAGCACGCAAAGGAACAGAAATTTCGTTTTCATGTTTTTTTCTCAAAAATTCGGTCTTTTCCTATCACGACAAAGGGCGTACAGCAGGGTTGAGCTTGTCGTTGCGCCGATTTTCGGCTAAGCTACGACCCCCCCCCCTTGTTGACCGGAATTCGGGAAAACTAGAAAAAAATTGCGATTCTCCCTGCGATAAATAGATATCAAAATTGTACCCAGCAGAATAGAAAACTACTAGAGATCATTGCATACCGACTGATTTGGAGAAAGTTCTCTTTTTTCTCCAAAAAACTCATGAGTTCTCTCAAATTTTCTCTTTCAAAATTTTTACGACTCCCCGTTGCGCGGAGTTGCAATCCCGCTCAACCCTGGCGTGCGGTGCGGGAGTTTTTTTTTTCATAGACATCGTTCGCGCTGAAAACCTTTTTCCATTTTTCGTGCTCGTTTTTATAATGAGCCCGGTAGACCACACCGATAAAGTGCGTCAAAAATGAATGGTTCTGAAGTTGGAGTGATTAATAATGAGGATCCGCCACCAGTTCTTACCAGTTATCTAGAATGAAGAATAGAAGCGCCATGTCATGCACCAGTAAGAAAAACTTTTCTCAGAGACTCTTAAAGGCAGCGCTCACGATAGAAATCGTTTTTTTTGTTTCCCCGCCTATCTTGAGAACGGCCCCATGCTGATTCCAGTGATGTCTCTGAAATCGTACAGGACCTTCTGGGAACGGAGTTATGGTCCCTTAAAAATTGAGCTAAGGAAGTATGGTGTACGAGTTGTCCGATTCTTGTAACTTCCGTCTTTTGCAGCCGATATATGCGAGCTGCCCTGAGTAAAGAGAGAAGTTCAGAATCAAGGGAAGAACGGAACTATTGATCGGAAACCATCTCACGATCCCAAGTTTTCATTTGTTCACGTCAGAGGCCGGCCTTGCGCTTTTGGGGTTTGCCTTGCGCTCGAAGTGGCAACTTCGGGCTCTTTTGGAGCTTTGCCTGGCTCGTTTTCATGCGTTCTTTCGACGTCAACTTTACAGTGTGCCCCTCCACTACCCATTCCTAGTGGAAACTGAAACACATTTTTTATCGTGAACACTGCCTTTAACATCTAAACCTGCTCAGTTGAAGACTCTTATTTTCAGGTAGTTCCTTTTGTATCAGAATAGCAAAAGAAACCCATTCGCCCAATATAAGTTAAAGGCGTAAAACTACTTCTGACATTTAGAAGAAAACTTTTTTCTGACTTAATGCAGGGAGCACAGCTAAATCAACGGAGACGGCGGAAAAAGGGTTTTGAACGAATTTTTTTCTGAAAGTTGAGGGTTCTGTGGTGCTCCTTCGCTATTTTCATGTACCTCAAGGGCTTGCCTGCTGAAAAAAAAACCATTGAATATATAAGACATGTTTTTCTGCGCTAACGATGCTTTTAGTTCCATCGTCTAGTTTTTCTTTTTTTAAAGTTGAGCCATCCTCACTTGTCCAGGTGGTAGATTTATAGCTTGTTATAATACATAGAAGATTTCACCTGCAAGTGGCAATCATTCCTTAAAGGCACAGTCCAAGCTCTGGGACGAAATCTGAGATTTTCACATGATTGTGAAGTTCACCCACCCTATATAGCCCCTGCGAAATGCGAGCCCTCAATTCCGCCCAATAAGCGAGATATAGGGGGAAGCCACCCTGGGGCGCCCACCTCGGGAAGCCACTTTGGCACGCCCCTTTTACCATTTTTCGAGCTCAATAGCGGCGAAATGAGCTATGCTTTCCGACCATTACCCCCGTTCTTCCCTTCATTCCCAGCCTCTTTCTCTATTCAGGTCGATTCGCATACATCGGTTGCAAATGACGGAAGTTACTAGCCTCGGGCAACTCGTCCACCATGCTTCCGTAGCACAGTTTTTGGGGGATCATAACTTCGCTCTCAGGGGGTCTTTTACGATCCCAAAGACATCATTGAAATTAGTGTGAGACCGTTTTTAAGATAGGCAGAAAAACAGAGAAACGATTCCGAGGTTGGACTGTGCCTTTAAAGAGGTGAGGAATCAGAAACTATGTAGATTTGAAAAGAATCTTTTCGTGGGTTTCTTGCTACCCTGATCATCATTGATTGCCTGAAGCATTCACTATCTCTGCTATGCAATACCGAAGTTTTAAAAATCGGGGAGCATTTGCCAAACTTGGCAAAAAAGTGTCCGATGCTTGTAACATTTTTGAACGAAGACATATTTCGGATTCTGAAAACGCTATCATATTCATAGCTCAACTCCGTAATAATGAACTTTGCCGACCCGAGTTCCCTAAAGTTCCCTTTGTTTTTAATGAAATCGTTTTTGTGGTCGTTTTTTTTTCAGAAACGTCGCTCGCGGCAAAGTGCGGCGAAACATTGAGTAGTAAATTGAGTAGTACAAGTAATAGAGGAGCAATCTTCACGTTTCCTTCATATACATATCAGATGCAGGTGGGACACCCTTGAGATGCATGCAGGTAGAGTTTCGGAAATCCTTAGTTTAACAATTTGGGGTTTGCACAACACAAGTCAGACTTTTCAGAAGGTTCTCAGCGCATTTAATGAAGAATTTCCGAGATTTAACCCGCACAAATCTCGATACTGTCCCACCTGCGTTTATTACATCAAGAAAACGTGGAGATTGCTTTTCTATTACTTGTACAATTACAAATTAAACTTTCGCAGCACCCTGCCGACGTTTCTGAAAAAACGACCGTAAAAACGATTTCATTTAAAAACTGAGGGAACTTTAAAGGCAATGTTCACGATAAGAATCGTTTTTCTGATTTTCCACCTATCTTGAAGACGGTCCCATGCTGATTCCAATGATGCCTTTGGAATCGTTTAAGCCCTTCTAGAAACGGAGTTATGGTACCTCAAAAATTGAGCTAGGGAAGCATGGTGGACGAGTTGACCGAGGCTTGTAACTTCCGTCTTTTGCAGCCGATGTATGCGAGCTGACCTGAGTAAAGAGAGAAGTTGATATTGAAGGGAAGAACGGGGCTATTGATCGGAAACCATCGCTCATCTCACAATCTCGAGCATTCATTTGTTCACGTCGGTGGGCGTGGAAAGTGCATCTGGGGTGTGAGGAGCTGATGGATGTCCAACTTTGGCGCCGTAGGGGACCGTTCCAAGCCCATTTTTCCTAATTTTTTCAACGTTAGGATTGCGCTAGGCGTCGCAGCTGCCGATCTACACCAAAAAATCAGACATGATTTTTATCGTGGACACTGCGTTTAAGAAACTTCAGCCTGCATGGTACATTATTAGGTAGGAATTTGAGATGTGAATATGATAACGTTCTCAGAATTCAAAAAAAATCTTCGTTTGAAAAAGTTACAAGCATCGGACGCTTTTTTTTGCCAAGGTTGGCCAATGCTCCCCGTTCTTACCAAACTGAGCGCGGGCATTGCACTTTGCACCTTTCGTGTTGAGTCACCGCAGGTGACGTCTTCTCCAATAATGACTAGGAACGGGTGTGCCTGCGATCATCTGTGATTTCCCAATGTGCTGCCCCATAGGAAGCACTTTCACTCACAAGGGAACCACAATAAGTCATAGTGACCCATTCCAAGTGAAATGTACTTTTCTAGAACTGTTTTTGGACGAGAAGTTCGAATATGCCCATCATAACTGCCTAGACCCACTCTGGAAAAAAGTTATGAGCATTTTTCAAAGCTTTGCGGCATTCCCCTCATGAAAATTTTAGGGTGTTTTTAAATTTTTTCCGGACTCGGCGAAAAAACGGTATGTAGGGGTCATCTGGGGTTCTGAACACGAATCTCTGGTTCGCTTGTGAAAATTTTGAGGTTTACTGTAGGTTACGGTAGGTAACATGCCATTTAGGAGGGAAAACCTACCTTAAGAATTCGAGAATCGACAAATGGACATTGAATTCGTATTTAACACCCCATATAACCCCCACATAGAGACTTTGTGGCAAATCTGAGACTTTGACCAACTTACCCAATACCCATCGTAATCTACAGTAAGCTGTCAAAAATCGATAAACAGAGATCAGATTCGTGTTCAGCACTCCAAATAAACTCCCAGAGCGAATTTTCAGTCAAATCTGGAATATTTTTTTAAAACGCTTCGAGAGCCTTACTGTAGGTTACGGTAGGTAACATGCCTAATTGGTATAAATATACGAGGCCCAACCGAAAACCCGTAATAGTCCAAAACGCTATCAGTCTGCGCAAAGTTTGGAAAAGGTTCCTTCACCTAAACTTTGTCTAGGGGGGTAGTTTCGTGCGCTGAACACGATTATGAGGTCCGTTTCCGTATTTTCTTGAAAACAATGCGCTTTTTGGAGGGTACACTAGGTACGAAAATCAGAGAAAAAATGCTCATAACTTTTTTCAGAGTGGGTCTAGGCAGCTGCGATGGGCATAATCGGACTTTTTGTCCGAAGATGGTTCTAGAAAAGTAAATTTAATTTGGAATGGTCACTATGACTTATTGTGGTGTGTGTCAGTGTCTTCTCTATAGCCCAACTCTCTGACTGATTTTTCTCCTCAACTTCAGCTATTTTCTGTTTAATTTTGGCTCTGTCCACCTCGGTTTTCTGAATTTTTCTGAAGCGCGTTTTTTTTTCGAATATTTTTTTGTTCGAATTCCATTATATTTATCGATTTTCAGTCTCAGTTATAACTTATTTGTGAAAGTTTTGACTTTTTCGAAAACTCCTCTTGTTTTTTTCGTGGTGACTCAAAAAAATGGGTTGTTTTTATCCTGAGTATTCACCAATAAAAACGGTTGCACACGTGAGTAACCCGCAAATTATATTTCTTCTTGGACAGTCTCTTCTTGCTAATTTTGATTAGTCTCGACGAAAAAATTGCAATCTGAAAATGTGGCGCATTGATTGCACCGAAGTTTTTGTATATAGAGCAGATCCTTATAAAAATTAAGTATTTTAAATCCTGTATGATTCACTAAGATGTTTTAATCTTGGAAAAATGTTTTTTTTGTGCATGTTTTCCACAACAATTCTATAGGCACATGTTCTAAGAATACCAGCCTACACTGCCTCCTTTTTGCTCAGCTTTGGCTTTTATTCGCCTAGCAAATTAGGCCACCCAGCGGGCTGAATGTTGTGTGATTCCCTTTCTGGATGGTGTAACTGGTTACCCGCATAACCATCCTGTCTGGTCCACTAATGATGATGGCTAGCGCGAATAATTTCTGTCCCTATCACAATTTTTTGTCCAAATTTGTGTTTGTTTAGGCATTTGTGGGGTTGTTAGCGAGGATTCTTACCGCTGGTAATTGAAATCTAATGTTTCGTCCATACTTGCTGACATTGCTGGCTCAAATTTCCCTTGTCAGAGGGTTGAAGCTACTGATTGATCTACACTACCGTCCAAAGTTCAAGGACATAATTTTTTCACAGTAGCAGGCTTTAGGCCGGGGTCATACTTACAGCGACGAGCGACGCGACGCAATGTTTTCCATTATTATCGGCCGAAAATCGATATGCAAGAAACGTACTGTCGTTGTCGCTGGTCGCGGGAAGTATGATCCCGGCCATGTTAGATATATATTATAGAGAACGAAATTCTCACAGGAATCACCACAAACGTGCATTCACCACAAAATCCGGCGTACTGCATTCCTTTGCCTACCGGGATATACGAATTTGGAACAAATCGCCTCTGGAAATTGTCGAAGCGAAAAACTTTTTGATTTTCAAATGTCGCCTGCCCAAGTTTGATCTCAGGTCAATACATGGGAGAGACGGCCATTCATTTTGTTAGAGCTTTAAGTTCAGAGTGCTGTCACTTTTACGAGTCGTTTTACGTGTGTTTTCCTACTTGTCTACCCGTTTACATGCATGGGTGGACTACCTCAATTCATTCATTCATTCTTTTTTTCTATTTTATTTTACCGTACATGTGAAGCTACAACCTCTTCACATTCACCATGTATGTTTCTTTATTGCAAAATAAAGCGATTGATTGATTGGTTGAAAACTTATTTCAGACAGACTAGGATTCGAATATAGATTTTCGGTTTTCTATAAAGTTTCAAATGATTTTCGGGATGTATAGGTGAAGTTTTCTGTTTTTCGGTAAAGATCAGGCTGTCAAAAATCAGTTGAAGCTATCCTCTGGTTCCGAGTCAGAATTTACTCTGTTCCCTCGCGCGCTTGTGCGGAGCGAGGGTAGAGACAGCGAGAAATCGTGAGGAGAAGGAGACGCAGCGTACGCGCGCAGACGCACGCGACGAACGGAAGTAAATCACACTCGGAAACAGAGGATAGTTGTTAGACGTGGCTACCGAACTATTATATTAGGAAAAATAGCCTTTTACACCATTACACGATAGTTTTTCCCGAACCATGTTTGGTGAGAAGCCTTCCTATTGTAGGTTCTGGAATAATGTAAATGTGTGATGACATATGAATTTCCCCTCAGTTTTCTCTAGAGTTAGGCGAGTCAGCTGTCAAGTGCGAAAATAGAGTATGCAATGCATCACGCCTACATCGAAGGTTGGGTTCATTAGATTATGTACATGCGTTTTTAAGGTCTTTTTAGTGGCAAACAAGCTACAGATGCTTGAACCGTAAGGTAAATTGTTCCCGGGTGGGGGATGAGGCTCTATTCGGTGAGAACCCTAGATTTCGATGCAGATTTTTTTCAAGTTCTATCAGTGCAAAAATAAACATACTGTGCTTCTGCGGGCCAAGTTCCGGTCCTCAATTGCGTCTCGACACGCTTTGCGGCCGCACGCTTTCGAGTTGGAAGAGTTTCCAGCGCCCCAGCTGCCGATCTATTGACTCCAAGTATGTTTTAGAAACTGGAAACTAGACGAAATTTGAGAAAACTGTATACAAAAGCCATATTGAGTCGGTCTTAGCGCTGGAAACTCGAATGACTCGAGCGCGTGCGGCCGCAAAGCGGACGCAATTGCGGACCGGAACCTGACCCAGAGGAGCCCAGTAGAGCATGTTTCAGACTCTTACTAGACGACTCTTTAGTATATCCAAATTTGGTGCGCCTCGATCGAGTCTGAGTTCTGCGGTTAGCATAATATTAATAATTAATAGTTATTAATAATGAATTAATTATTAATAATTAATAATTAATTAATTAGGCGTCATAGGAGAGGGTTTACACAAAATTTGGGCGTTAGCGTAGATTCAAAGACGAAGTTTGAGACTCATTCGATCTTGGGCCGCTGTTCGAAAAATAGCATTATTGTTATGTTGGGTGCCATGCACATATTTACTGATTCACGAATATTTGAAAATTTCGTTCTTTTGGGATAAAGGCTAAAGTCCCCAGCGTATATTAATCCCTCTGAGGACGCGCCACACATCGGACTTCCGTTCAGAGTAGTAGAGACTATTGAATGTGTATTGGGCTCATACAATAACTTTCAGGGGCCAGCCGATGTTCGAGCCATCCTCTCACAATGGATGTGTTTATGTCGGTAAACGCATCTGCGAAAACGACGTGTATCGTTCGTACCTCTTGGGCCTCTGTAGTAAAACTGTGCAGCATCCCGCCCCTAGCTGCAGGTTCCAGGAAGTTACAAGCTCGACACGGTCGTTTTTGTACGTTTTGTGCCCTCCAAGACGAGCATTAGTCTTCGGAAAATCTGGAAACAGACCTCATAGTCGTGTTTACCCCTGAGGTTGGACTGCGCCTTTAGAGGCATCCTACACGATGAAAACCATGCTTGGGTTTTTGACTTTTTCGTGCTGTTATATCCCTATAGTGACTGAAGGTCGCAAAAAGCCCCCTCAAAAACGTCAACTTTCCAAAAAAAAACCCATTTTAAGAAAGCTCAATACAAATTTGAAGTTCCCGCCGACATCAGTTTGGGGTAGTTGCGCGAAGAACGCAAGGAACACTTTTACGATTCGTTCCTTGGCGCAGCGTTGGAAGCAATTCACCGAGGACGCCATTCAGCCGAGCGATCTTTCTTTCTTGAACGAAACTGAAAAAAGGTTACTAACCTGCTGCGTCCATTGCTGTCAGCTGATTTCGATCGATGCCGAACGTGAAATCGAGTGGCGTGTGAATCGCGCCCTACGACGCGTCAACGCACGATCGCCCGCAGCGACCACGGAGTTTTGTTCCTTGTAACAACGGATCGACCCCAAGGCCAGCCCCCAAAACCCAGGAAGCCCTTTTGAGGTTATCAAATCTTCGTCCAGAGGCTATTTTGAAACTCAAAACTTTCTGAGTGACATTTTTATGACTCACTAGTCCGACTGAACGCAAAAGCTGGAATTCGGTTTTCATCGTGTTCGATGCCTTTAAGGCAGTGATCAAGATGATTTTCGTCCCCGAGTTTTTCACATAAAACTATGCGTTGGCCTCCAAGTGTTACTAAAATTACGAATAAACGGCGAGAAACGCATTAAAACGTCGTATTTGAGTGACATTATCCTATAACATGGACTAGTTGTCCGGTTGGATGAACATGTTCATGGTGATTGTCACCGGCGAAAAAATGGTTCAATCGAAAATAGAAGATTATTTTATGCAAAGCAGGATTAGTTAGGATCCTAAGGAAATAACGGAGCAAGAGAGTAGAGAATTGCATGGAACGGGCCCATAAAATATTTCATCGTCACGACAAACACTCCCTAAGATACTTATGTGGCCGGGTGATACTTAATGATTTCGTGTACTTCTGGTGCTTTTTTTCTCAATTTCTACGTCATTTTAGTTCTACCCGGGGGCCGCTTGATCAATATAGCAAATAATCTCAAATTGAAGATTATCGTGAACACTGCCTTTAAGCGCCCAAAGTAGTCCATCTTGACAAATTTTGGCTTGAAGCACATTCTTCGAATTCTGTACAGAGTGATGGCGTTTTGGACTTGTACGGCTTGTTTCTTACGCGTTTCTTCTAGGAATTCGGGGGTTCTAAAGACGTTCAATCTTAACCAGATTTGATTCGAAACTGTCTCAGAGGGGTGATTTGCTGTGCTTATCACGAGGTTGAGTTTTACCAGGTTGTTCAACAAGTGTTGTCGTTCGATAAGAGAGGGCGTTGCTACTAGCCCAAATTTTTTTTGTTTCGTTGGAACACTCTTCATATGAACGTATGTTAAATTTCATTTCAATCTGTCAATTCATTCCTTGTTTAGAAGCCATTTAGTGTCGCCGTGTCACAGCAATGGAAAAAATTGAATATCGTGGAGTGATAAAATTCTAATTTTTGGAAGGTGTAGCACCAAAAGAAATTCACGAATGAATGTTAGAAGTGTATATTGATTGTTCGCCTACAATTAGAACAGTAGAAATATGCTCAAGCGATTCTCGGCCCCGAGCCGCACAGAACAGCAATCGGAGCCGCCTGACAGTTCGGCTCGCTCTCCCAATCTCCGGGCCACTGCTGTTGCTAGTCGGGCGAACTGGAGCAGCCCGGACAGCAACAGCGGTGGCCCGTAAAGCACCAGCAGCGGTCCAGACAGCAACAGAAGCCGACTTGCAGATTTGGAGAACGAGCCGAACTGTCAGGCGGCTCGGGGCCGGTAATCGCCTGAGTGGGTTGCTGAATTTAAAAGTGGTCGTACAAGCCTTGAAGAGGATCCACGGGGAGGACGTCCAAAAAGCGCATCAACACCAGAAATCATAGCCAAAATACAGGATATGGTTTTGGAAGATCGTCGATTGACTGAGAGAGATATAGTAGAAGCTCTACACATCTCATTAGGCAGTGTGAGCCATATTTTAAGCGAAATTTTGGGGTTTAGAAAGCTGTATGCACAATGAGTGCCGCATTCTCTAACAATAGAACAAAAACATATTCGAATGCGACTTTCTCAGCAACATTTGGAGCGATTTAAAAATGATAAAGTGGATTTTGTGCGTCGATTTACCACTATGAATGAGGCTTGGATTTTTTTTCGTTTTTTTATTTTGGAGTTTTTTTTTTCAAAGTGTATTGATGTTCAGGAAGATTATACTGAATAATAGAGTGTATTTTGAACCATGAAATTGTGTTTTTCTTATCGAACGACAAAACTTATTGAACAACGCGGTATCTGTCGATTTTCCGAAGTTTTCGACTAAATTCGTTCAAAGCCTCCAATCGGGAGAAATTTTCAGGGCAAAACGCGACTTTTGACGACTTCCGGAACGCTAGGATAGAACTGGCTCAAAATATTTCTCTAGGGGTTATTTGGAGTGCATAGCACGGAGCCGAAGTCTGCTCATCGATTTTCGACAGCTCACGGTCGATTATGATGGGTATGCGGTAGTTTGGTTAAAGTCCCAGAACTGACTTGAAATCTCTGCGTTGGTTTATTTGGGGTGCTGCATACAAATTTAGTGTCAATTTGTCAATTAACGAAATTCTAAGGTAGGTTTTGCTTCCTAAATGGCGTTGTACCTAACGTAACCAACAGTGAACCCAAAAATTCAGGAAACTGGACCCCAAATTCGTTTTTTAGCACCCTAACTAAACCCTACATACAAGTTTTGAACAAAATTCGACAAGTTTTTTCTTTGGAACATCCGAAAAGAAACATATTTTTTGCGAAGCTTGAAAAACGCTCTTATAACTTCTCGGAACCTGCAGCTCGGGGCGGGATACTGATCAGTTTTACTATTGAGGCCCAAGAAATACTAACAATGCTGGTCGTTTTTGCAGATGCGTTTACCACAAAAAAAAACGTCCCTTGTCAGACAAGTCTGGTACCAGTTTATCGACTCCGCAGATATAGAAAGTTTGGTTAACCTTGGGCGAGGATCGATCACTTGACCGTATGCATGACAGCAGCGCTTTTTGCCGCTGCCCCATACGCGCCCCTTACTTGATTAAGAAATAGAAATGTTTCCGAGTTTTCCATGAAATCGCACCGCCTGCGACAAGTCAAAAGTTTCGGCCTCAAGGTAGATATCATTCGAAAGAGGAGTTTTTGCTCTATGAGTGAGATTGATAAAATTCAAGTTTAGATCAAGTCATTCTTCAGATCGATTAATTATACGGTCAGCGAAAGCTTCATTTCATCTATTTGAAACTAGTGAATGTGAAAAGTTTCTGAAAACCAATTGAAGCAACTTATACAGTGAAAATCTCCCTTCCAAGCAACTTTTAGCAGGACTCCAGAAAGGTTCAGAATTCCGGCGCGATTTCTCCAACGTCCTACTCAACTGTGAGCTGTCGCGTGGCGGCAATCACTGACCTGTAGCGAGCGGCTATTGGTCCACATCCGACTGTCGGCCTAGTTTTCCTTAAATACATTTATGTGTAATACATAGTTAAGCTCTGGGGCATTTCTTAACAGCTCTACGTGTTGCTTTAACTTGTAATATGATACTGGATAAATATTTCTTTTTAGAATGTCGTCCGCCGGGCCGCCTGGTGGCGGACCACCGGAATTGGGTTCTGCCAGTCCGGCTGGCATACGAATTCAACGACGAGGAGCTGCGAATGTCAGCGAGCAGCAACCGGTTCGTTCACCTCTTGGTGTCAATGTTTTTTCTTGAACTTTTTATCCATTACTCGGATAGATATGATGTGATAATCACATTATGGACTTACTGCTAGGTGTACTTGCCATTGACGCCATCGATTTTTTCACACATCCTCGTATGATGGTGATCGTAATACCTGTGTGTGATTTGGAAAGCGATCAGGGACTGTTCTGCGAAGAAAATATGAAAATTGGAAATTTCTAGTGTTAAGCAGGGATGAGCGGAACAAAAATATGAAATTTCGTAAATCGGTTTTCGGGTTTCGGAACTGAATTTTTTCATCGGGTTCCGGGAATGGGGCGCGAAACGGCTGAAAATGCGCGGAATTGCGGTTTTCGGAACGCGAAACGGGGAAAAATTCAGGAATCATCTAATGTTTTTTCCTCCCAGATGACCCGATATTTTCGCATTCCGCAGCGTTTTTTGCGGTTTTCGGAACGCGGAACGCGGAATGCCAAAAATGCGCGGAACTGCGGGTTTTGGAGCGCGAAACGCGGAACTCCGCTCATCCCTGGTGTTAAGTATAGAATGAACGTAGTGGGATCCATGATGGGTGCAGTTCAGGGTTGAGCAGGCCATTGCGGCAATTTTCGTCGGAGCCACGACACCCCTTGTGACCCAAAATTTGAAAAAATTTGAAAATTTCCTACGCTTTCCCCTCCCGAGATGGAAAATTTGATTTGGCTTTTTTTTGAGTGACAAATTTGGAAAAAATTCAAACTTGTGGTGATAAAGTACATTTTTAACTTCTCTAAAGAATAATAAATTTCCTAAGAAATAATAAATTATCTAAGAAAGAAATCTAAGAAATTCTAAACAATAGTGAAAAAACAACAAGTAAATTGACTCTTGCTACCCCATTCAAGCTTACCAAGTTTTTTGAACAAAGTTCCGTTTTTTTCTCTGAATTTTTTACGACCCCTTCCCCAAATTTCATTTTTTTTTTGCAAAAAATTCCAAAATTTTCACGAACTCACGGTTGCGCCGAGTCGCAATCCTAGTCAACCCTGGTGCTGTTCGAGTAATGTATCGATTCGGATAATGCCTTTTGGAATTTCCCGGATAAGGGATCGAGTTGGATAATGCCGTTTTTCGTTGAATCGGATACGGATGTCCGGTCGTATAATTACGTATCAATTCGGATAATTTTTGAAAAAAAGGCGCTGGCAGAACAGTTGAGAGTGAACTGGGTATTATACTTTCACATTTTTAGATTTTTTTCTCGAACAGTCGTCTTTTCGAATGGTTCGGGATTTTGAACTTTTCGAATATTTGACTTTTCAAATAATTCGGAATTTTGAACTTTTGGAGCATTCGGGTTTTCGAATCGTCCTTGTTTGGCTTTTTTCCGAATATTCGGTTTCTCGAATAACCCGGGAATTGGCCTTTTACGAATATTCGGCTTTTGGAATAATTCGAAGTCGACTTTTTCAGTCGAATGGTTTTTCGACTGATTCGATTCGGTTGAAGTACTATACTGGGTATTTAGGGAAAGCCTTTGAATGTTTCGCGGCGAAGATGCAGGGCAGAACCGCTGACTATTTATTCTTGATTGACCGAAATCGCGGTAAGGTCACGGAAGAGCCCTGGGGGAGTCGCGGTGGAGTTGCGGAAGCTTGACCCATGGAGAATTCGCGGAGAAGTCCCGGCAGAGTCGCGGAAGGGTCGCGGCAATATTTCTCAGAGTAGTATGTCCAGATACAATTTTGAATAGTAGTTAAGTGCGCAGAAGTATTAGGTTCCAAGGTTTTGCGGCTGCTATTCTTTTTTTTTAGGGAAACATATCGCTGGTCTGAAAACCTTGGTAGTCTAGAAATTCACACCCAAATTTACAGTGTGGGCAGGGCTTAGCAGGGTTGCGACTCGTCTAAGCGGGGAATCGTTGAAATTTTAAAAAATTTATAGAAAAAAATTGGATGAAAAAGGATTTTTCTTTAAACCACTTGGTAAGCTGAAGTGAGTTAGTAATATTTGTCTTTTATTACCACAAGTTTGAAGTTTTTTTCCCAGATTTGTCACTCAAAAAAAAACTAAAGCAATTCTTCATCTCGGGAGGGGATAACGATTTTTTCTCACATTTTTGCAAAGTTTTGGTAAACAGGGGGGAGGTGGGTCGTTGGAACGCCAAAAATTGGTGCAACGGCCTGTTCAACCCTGAGTGCGGACGAAGTACAGGAACGGTAGCGGCCGCCATTCGCTGTTTTACGCCCCCCCCCCCCGATTTTCCAATTTTTTGAAAATTTTCGCGTCCCTCCCTCTCATCCGACGGTAACCGCTTGACCGTGTCCTCCCTTGATGTTCACCCGCACTTCTTGAGTATTAATGTTGTCTACCTTATACTTTGTTTTTCACTTTTTTTGTGATCAAATAACCTGAATATTGATCTTTCCGATTTCGAACTCAATGACTTTTTTAAAATTTTTTGTTTTTGAAATCTCTTCATCAAATGGGAAATTCGACGATTCACAATGATGCGGTGGACCATTTCTAGTAGATCCCAACCGAAATCGAATAATTTTTCGGAAATTATCCAGTTCGCACCTGAGTATAGTCTATACTTGATTTGAAATTACCGAATAGAGCATGCGTCAAGTCGAAACGATTGAAGTAATTCGATTAGTTTAATGTTTTGAGAACTTTAATTTTCTTGTCTTCGGATATTTCATTCATCCGTTAATATAATTTTTTTCAAAATTCATTGGGTATAATATTGATTCGGATAAAAAAGTTTTTCAGTTCCGCAAGGTTCAGTTTGTTCGAGGAATTTAAATACTCTTTTCAAAAAGTTCCCTGTACGTCGAAATTTACGACTTCTCGGATATTTGACAAACCTCTGGTCTCGACTTTTGAATATTCAGCTCATGCAGAAGAATCAGATAGGCGTTTTTTCGAAAATTGCTTGAAAGCTCGACAAATTAAATGCTGAGGCGATTCTGAGCCCCGAGCCGCCTGACAGTTCGGTTCGTGCTTCCTTAATCTCCAGCCACTGCTGTTGCTGTCCGCGCTCCTCCAGTTCGCTCGGGCGGCAACAACAGTGGCTCGGATAGCAACAGGACGTGGAAAATGGGGAAACACGATCCGAACTGTCAGGCGGTTCGAGGCCGCGAATCCTCTGAGTGTTCGGATAATTTAACGTTGCGAAAGATCATAAACAAAATTTAATTGATATTATCTCGATTTTCTTAAAGGCAGTGTCCACGATAAGAGTCGTTTTCGAGTTTGCACCAGAAAACGAAGGTTTAGAGTCTGAATGTTCCATCAGTGAAGAAAGAATCATGAAAAACGCTGCGAAACATTCAAAATCAGCCCTTATTCTTCAAAGTCAGATTTCAACGGTGGATGAGTTGCGTTGGCATGGGCTTGAAGTAGACAGCGTGCGCAAATGCGCCCCAATGCTAAAACTCATCCGCGCTCGCGTTCCAATGCTAATGTAAATGTGGACCAAACTGTTCTTCGGGAAACTCGACCGCGAGCGGAAGGGCTAGCGCGAGCGGACTTTGGAGCCGTATGGAGCCCTTTAGAGCCCGTTTTCGTTCGTTCTTTCGGCATCAGTGCTCCAATGAGACACTGAACTTTCGATTTCTGGCCAAAAACCGAGGACGAAATTTATCGTGGACACTGCCTTTAAGAGACCAGATTAGAAGAAAAATTATTCATGGGCCGATGAGCGTTTTTTTTTTCGAAAAGCAGGATCACATTTTCTCGCTACTAAATTGAGTAAGCGTTGTGTTAGCATTTAGATGGCTAGTACTCGTTTCTGAACTTGTTTCGCCTCCTTCCTCTCACATTCCGCGAATAAGTGGCTCTAGTCTGTGCGGCTGACCGGCTCCAGTGTTGACTGTTTCAGAGAAGAGCACTCTCCTTCAACCAATTATTCGACAAAGATTCAAAGTGTTCAAACTTTCATCCTTTGTGCATATTCTTATTTTTCACCGTCAGAATACCAACTTATCAGAATTTCGCTCTGATAGTCGTGTTGAATTCACCATGGCACTAGCGGCATTCTCTATTTTTCCAAGATTTGCCTGCAGAGTTTTGTCAGATCCATCATATGGGAAGAGAAGACCCGCTGACTTTGGAGATAGTATATACCCACGAATAAGAAATCTGAAGCGTGCCGCACTCCAAATGTAAATGGCCAACAAGTGAAGGAGACCTGGATTATCAGACCGATCGCAACGAAATATACTCTGATTAGGAGTACGTCTAACAAGTACTATAAGTCATACCAACCATTCCAAATGAAATGCACTCTTCCAGAACCACTTTCGGACATTAAAGGCATCGTACGCGCTGAAAACCACTCGTTTTTCGAGTTTGAATCATTCGCTGGGCCCGCCTGAGCACGTGGGTAGAGTTTGTCGGATCACCGAAGCATTATTGGGAAGATATGGGTGATCGAATGCCTCGTATTCCACCAAAAGGGGCCGGCCCTCTGACAGCCATGTGGCATAAAATGAAAAAGAAAGAAGCCTCTCAACAAGCTGTATCGCGTAAATGAGTGGGAGTTGATGTATCATTTGTTGATAAGCTACCTTCTTTTCTCATTTGAGGTCACATGGCTGTCGGAAGGCCGGCCTGCTTTGGTGGAATTCGAGGCATTCGGTCTACCATATCTTCCCAATGAGGCGTCGATGACCCGAAAAAATTCTACTCACGTGCTCAGGCTGGCCCAGCGAATGATTCAAACTCAAAAAACGATTAGTGTTTTTTAGCGCGTACGATGCCCTTAGGTCCGAATATGCCCATCGCAGCTGCCTAGACTCACTTTGAAAGATGTTATGAGCATTTCGAAAGCCTCGCGGCATACCCCTCATGGAATTTTCAGGGTGTTTTTGAATTTTTATCCGGATTTTGCTAAAAACATGTATGTAGGGGTGATCTGGGGTGCTGAACACGAATCTGGCGTTCGCTTGTCGAAATTTGGAGGTTTACTGTATGTTACGGTAGGTAACATGCCATATAGAAGGCAAAAACTATCCTAATCATTCTAAAGTCGGCAGATGGACATCGAACTCGTATAGAACACCCCCAGGTGACCCCCACATAGAAACTTTGAGACAAATCTGAGACTTTGATCAAACTACCGTATACCCACCGTAATCTACTCTAAGCCGTCGAGAATCGATAAACTGATATCAGATTCGTGTTGAGCACTCCAAATAACCTCTAAAAGAACGATTTGAGCCGCATCTGCCCTCACATTCCGGAAATCGTCAAAGTCGATTTTGCCGTCAAATTTTGCTGCCGGTTGGAAGCCCTGAAAAAATTTAGTCGAAAACTCTGGAAAATCGACAAATAAGCCTCGGATTTGTGATCAGCATCCCCAAATAACCTTTCTGGGAGAATTTTAAGGTAAATCTTGAATATTTTCCTTCAACGCTTTCTGTACCCCGTAATTGATATAATTGAACGCTGAACCGAAAATCCGTACAAATCCAAAACACAATCAGTCTGCACATAGTTTGGAAAATGTGCTTTCATCCAAACCTTGCCCTGGGGGTTGTTTTGGGCCCTAAACACGGGTATGAGTTCCGTTTCTCCGTTTCCGGATTCTCGTAGAATTAATGCGCTTTTCGGAGGATACAATATGTAGGTACGCAAATCAGCGAAAAAACGCCTTTATTTTTTTCAGAGTGATTTTAGGCAGCCGCGAAGGGCATATTCAAACTCTACGTCGAAAAATGTTACTAGTAAAGTACATTGCGATTGGAATGGCCAGTTTTGACTAATAGTAGTTTCCTTGTAAGAATGTCTCCATATCTAAGTTTTCTAAAGGAAACAGGACCATCTGAGCTCCCTACGACAGCTTTTCACAAAATCATAGGCTTTTTTTTTGTTTTAAATTGGGTCTTTTCCTATATCAATCAAGTGATTCTGGGAGCGTTTAAGAAAAATATGACAGATCCGCGTTGAACCTTCTTCATTGAGGTTGTTTGGGGTGCTGATCACGAATCTAGGGTCGGTTTGTTGAACTAGAAAAAAAGTTTTCATCCCACTTCATTTCAAGCTTCTCATCGGTGTTGAAAGAACGGTAGAAAACGAGCCAGGAGCGGAAAATAAACGGCTGCAAACAAGCGTTTTGGTGCCCCAGATCCGCCCCCCTTTGGAATGAACAAATGAAGACTCAGCAGGGTTGAGCAGGGTTGTGACAGCACAACAGGGGGTCGTAAAATTTTTTCGGAACTTTCAAAAAAAAGAAAATTTGGGGGGTCGTAAAATTTTTGGAAAAAGTGGGAGCTTCCCCCAAACCAATGGCAAGGTAAAATGGGGTAGGAATAGGAAAATTGTCTTTTATAACCACTAGTGGGAAATTTCCCCAAACTTGTCACTCGAAAAAAACTAAAGCAATTTTCCATCTCGGGGAGGGGGTCGTAAATTTTTTCACAAAATTTTGGGGTGCTATGTGGGAAGGGGGGGGCACTGTTGTATCGCACTTGGCCACGCCCATTTTTCCGTGCCGCAATGACTCCTGATTTTGGCAGGGCAGTGAAACCCCCGGTAGATGCTCAAATTAGTGCGGCACAGTAAAATGGGCGTGGCCAAGTCCATCGCGTCATACTGCCCCCCCCCCCCTTCCCACATAGCACCAATTTCGGTCAACACGGGGGTTCGTAGCGCTGCCAAACATTGGCACAACGGCCTGCTCGACCCTGAGACTCAGATTACAGGAATGATCAAGTGAAGGAAGTGCTGATAAGTGAGCTGTTTGCTTCATTGCACTGATAGGTATCATCCTTCTAGCGGTCAATTCCTCCACGCTCAAAAATCAACGTAAACAAGAGAGGGCCTTATTTTGTAAAAACGCGCCTTTCGTGTCCTTTGTTTAAGCATGCCTTGCTAAATAGGGCACCAGACCTTCCGTATACCGTGGAGATATCGGAAGTGAAATTTATCGTGAACACTGACTTTAAAGGCAGTGTTTACGAAGAAAAAGTTGCACGTTTTCTTGGCTAGAACGTAAGCTTTGGGTCCCTCTAAGAAGATTAAGAACGGAACTGCGACGAAAAACGGCCGGTAAGTGGGCGAAAATCTCGTGGGCCAGCCAACCCATTGGGCCACTCCTCCCACATCCTATAAGAGTTTCCCTGAATTCGTGGTTAGACGAGCGATGGTTTCCTATCAAAAACCCCGTTCTCCCCTTCATTCTCAACGTCTCTCTTTACTCACAAGGGAAGTATAAAAAGCGTAGGTCGGATCTGCCAAAACGACTAGTATGGTTAGTATCTCTTCTGGCTGAATAGTAAAAATGCGCAGTATACCGCCGCGAGCCGCAGGTTCAAAAAAGTTATGAGCATTTTTTAAGCCTGGAGAAAAGGCAAGGGTACCACCACCCATCAGGCATTTTTTTTGGAGTTTCAAAAAATTTTCTCGGATTCGGCTCAAAAGTTGTACCTAGGGGTAATCTGGGGTGGAGAATACGAATCTAGAGTCCATTTGTCGAAATTTTGAGGTTTACTGTAGGTTACGGTAGGTAACATGTCATTTAGGGGCCAAAACCCACCTTAGTATTTTGAAAATCGGCAAACCGACGTTAATTTCGTATTCTCCACCCCGAATAACCCCTGTATACAAATTTTGATTAAAATCCGAGATTTTGACCAAACTATCGTATACCTACCGTAATCTGCAAAAATCGAAAAGCGGACACCAGATTCGTGTCCAGCACTCCGAATAACCCTCAGCAAATGATTTTGAGACATATCTATCGTAGAAAACCGGAAATCTCGAAAGTGGCGTTTTTCCCTCGAAATTTTCCCCGGTTGGGAATCTTCAAACGAAATGAGCCGAAAACTTTTGAAAATCGACTAATGAATCTCAAAATCGTGATCAGCGCCCCAAAAAGCCTCTCTGGGAGAATTTTAAGTCAAATCTGAAACATTTTTCTAAAACGCTTCCAGAGCCCTCAATTGGTAGAAATAATCGCCTAACGGAGAATCCGTAAAGTCCAAAACGCTGTCAGTCTGGACAAAGTACGGAAAATGTTCGTTCACCCAAGATTTGCTCAGGGTGGTTGTTTTGGGTGCTGAACACATTTATGAGGTCCGTTTCCGGATTTTCCGAAGAATAACGCGCTTTTGGAAGGTACAAAGAGCACAAAAAATGAGCTTTTTGAGCTTGTAACTTCTCCGAACCTGCGGCTCGCGGCGGGGTACTGCGCAGTTTTACTTTTGAGCCACAAGAGATACTAACGACACTAGTCGTTTTGGCAGATCAGACCTACGCTTTGTATACTTCCCTTGTCAGGTCAGCTCGCACACATCGGCTGCAAAAAACGGGAGTTACAAGCCTCGGACAACTCGTCCACAATGATTCCCTAGCTGAATTTTGAGGGGCCATATCTCCGTTCTCAGGGAGTCTTGTACGATTCCAGGTACATCTTTGGAATCAGCATGGGACCGTTTTTAAGATAGGCGGAAAAACAGAAAAACGACTTTTATCGTGAACACTGCCTTTAAATAGGATATGCTCCCGTGATTGCCCAATGATTATGGACTCTTGCTGCTGTTCCCATAACTTTGGCGACATATTTCTAGGTCAGCTGAAAAGGTCAGAGTCAGATGAGTGTACTAAATTCTGTTGATAACCGCGTGCGCCGTTTCCGCGATTTTAGTGCTTACTAATCCGACATTGATGGCGGCCTCTAGGAAATTAGTGTTCAAAAGAAGAAATCGTTGTACTGACATGACACGGCGTCGTGGGTGGCTGACCGTTGTTTACAGCATTTTTTTCAGTTTTTTCTCTCTAGTGATTTTTTAGGGCGCACTTTCCAAAATTTTTGACGCGGTCTACTATGTATGGCGTTTTTTTTATAAACCTCGTGATTTTTTTCCTTTGACAAAACCTTTTTCTGGCTAGGGGACTTTTTTCTGGCAAGGAATCTGAATGCGGGATCCAATTTGAACAGTAAGGTCGAATTCGAAGCAAAACCGCTTAATGGAATACTTTCCTTTACTTTAAGCCACAGTCCAACCTCAGATGTAATTTTTGATATTATGGTCCGGTCGCCGCCTATAGCAACCCTGCCAAACGCGAAATCTCAATTCGCACAAATAAGCGAGAAAAAGCAAGGAAAAAGTCGACCACGCCCCCTTGAAAGAAAAATTGGGTAACGCCCACTGCCAGGTTTCCGAACTCAATAGGGAAGAGGCGCGCGAATAATTTTATTCAAAACCTATGTTCTTCTATTTGTTTTTGGTCTGGCTTTATATTGTGACCTGCTTCAAAATGATGGCAGCGAATAACGAGAAAATACAGGCTCGAGACAACTCGTCCGCGAACATCTAGCCGCTCAAAATCGAAATTTTTGAGAAGCCGTAGCTCCGTTCGTAGTGAGTTCTGAGCGATTCTGGAGACACCATTGAGATCACCGTGAAATTTTCTCCAAGATAGGTAGAAAAACGAAAATTTGATTCTGAGGTGGGACTGTGCCTTTAAGACGCGCGGGGCGTTTTTCGGCCACCGAGCGGCCACCGAGCACCACCGAACAGAAGTCGGAGTCGTCTGCCAGTTTGGCACGTTTTCCCACTCTCCGAGCCGTTGTGTTGCCGTCCGGTTGAACGGGAGGAGCCCGGACAGCAACAACAGTGGCCCCGAAAGCAGTAGCTGTGGCCGGGAGAGCAACAGAAGCGAACCCGCAGATCGGGAGCGAGCTGAACTGTTAGGCGGCTCGGGCCCGAGAATCGTCTGAATGTGTAGACATGGAGACGCAGATTTTTGGAGATTATACCTAGCGGACGAATAATTCTGCGTAGACTACATTTATGTATATCCACGGGAGGTATGGTTATCGCATCATTCTATGGACCATCAAAATGTGGAACTCGCATATTGGTTTGAAATCAGAAAGATACGCTCATCACCTTCGGGACAGTGGTGGGCGAGGAAACTGTATAAGGAGCTTTCTCGTTGCAGATTGCCCCTATTCCAAAGGCACAGCTCGGAAGGACTATTTTATCCAATCCCTGAGTCATTGCTTCTCACGGCAACGCTAATGGAGCAGGAGGAACTAAAAAAAAAAGATTTTCACGCTGTCTATTAATTTCATGTCGACGAGTTTTCGGTTCTAGAAACAAACAGAGCTGAAGTGAAGACAGTGCGCATATGGAGTTTGAAAGTCGCTAACGATGCTCGTCCTTTATGAGGATGAATTCCTCATTTGTTGTTGTATAACCATGTGATTCTGTCCGAAATAAACCCCGTTCCACGCGAAACACTCTGCGCTTGCGATGGGAAAAGCGCGGAGCGATCTGCTCCTACGGGATATTCGCCGTTTTTTCAGGACTTGCCAATAGGGCAAAGGCAACTGTGCGTGAGTGAGGACGATCTTTTTCTTTGAACATCAATCTTGCATAAAAGTGGAGGGTCATAACCTGACCTAACTTTATTAACCCGGAAATCAATCAAATCCAATTTGCTTCGGTGAAGATTTACTGAGCAGTTGAGTGAGAGCGGCGCTGGGGCTTCGGTGGTGCAGTGCGATAAGGCGCTCCCCCGGAAAGGGAATATGCTGGTTCAATCTCGCCCGGAGCCAAGCGTTTTGCGATCAACTCATCACCTTGTGTAAACATACCATAACTTGCACTGCGACGTTAAACTGCAATTACGACAAAAAAACTCCAAAAAATCGTGTAAAATTCAATTTGATTCAAAAATCAAATTGCACTATTCTGAAGGGCAGAAAATTCGTTTTCGGAAAATCTTTAACACTGTACCGTTGTCGAATCTGATTCCACAATGTTGGCAATCGTGAATCTTGGCTTACGCACTCATTCGACGCTCGCCTGAGTAATTTTGCCGTAAAGGCACCGGTTAAAGACAGTGATCACGATGAAGACAGTCCGTTTTTTTTTTTTGAAAAAGGAAGAAAGTTTTGGGCGTGTTCTTACGTGTGCCAGAGGGAAAGCGATCAAAAATAAAAACAAACGGCCAAAATAGCGACTCTAGTCTTCGTAAGGGACTCTCATATTGGACCACGTGTGGGACAAACAGTTAGAGTTGGACGAGTTTTTGCGGTACTTGAATCAGCTGGTTGTCCTCAGGCACCGCGTTTCTGTCCGCAGTTGAGTAATCTCTTTTCAACTGAAAATTGGATCGAAAGTGACTGAGAAAAAGAAAAACGGCATTCACGATAACATAAATTCTCAGTGTTCCAATCGAAGTTTTAACTGAAATTAACCACCAAATAGAAGTTTCTTTTGAAAACAATACAAATCTTCTTTTAGAAATAAAATAAGAACATAGGTGGAAAAAAGAGCGAAACAGTCTTTAGAAAAAGAGAAAATCATATGACAGTCTCATCTGCGATTTCCGAAAAACGAGAAAACTCGGGCTCCCCAGCAATTCGTTGTCTTTGAAGTCGCTCACGGAATCACATCCTCGTCAAAAAGGCGGGCGGAGTGGGCACAGTGGGCGTGACGGGCTAACGGAATCGCGGTTCGCGGTCTTTGTTCTCGACTTCAGGCCCATTTTCGCCATTTTCTCCGGCACTGTCCCCTTCAGCATTTGCCGGCGGAGTGTTTTTTCTCTGTAACCTTTGAAGGCAGCATACACGCCCGCTAAATTGGCCTAGATGGCAACCTTGGGACAGGGAGGGGGTCGTAAGACCCTTGCTAGAGCGCTCACGCCGTTACAAGCGTAAAAAAGGAGTCAAAATGACCGCAGTTGAGCCATATTGAGTCACAAAATCGTTCATCATCCGCCCACTTTCGATACGGGCTCCGCCCTCAAAATACAAATACTCTCATGCTCGAATACGGCTTTTTTGCTCGTTTTTGGCGCTTCCAACGGTGTAAGCTTCCTAGAGTAGAGGAAGTACGAGCCTACTATCGTCGTCGGCGTAACTCGTCCACGTCCTAACCAATACAAAATTAACCGTTATTTCTTCATATCCATCAAATTTGTTTCGGTTTTTTCGTCATTTCTAGACAGTAACAGTTGAAAATCATCGATTTAAGTCAATAAATGGATATCATTTCGGAACTTTTGTGCTGCCTTCAGCTCGTAAGGAGGTGAAAATAGGTGACAGAAACAACGAGCTACTAAATTGAGCAATTTTTGGTCATAGAAGTTGTTTTTATGAATTGATGCTGATATCCAGAAACACTGAAACCTACTTTTCAACCAGAAGTTGAACAGCAACGGTTTGCGCTCTCCTCTACTCCTTTTTGGCACTGTGTTATTGATCGTTCAAAAGAAAATTCTCTGTTCTGTTATACAATGTGAATAGATTTTAGAATCAGATTCATCTCTATTGTGTTTTTTTTTTCAGTAAATGAAGTCATCATTTTACCGCCCCCCCCCCAGTTTATCGAAATATACAAGGTCTTACACGATTTTTGGAAGATTTATCGACCAGTTGAGTGGAAGCGACGCTGGGACTTTGGTGGTGCAGTGCGATAAGGCGCTACCCAGGAAAGGGAATATGCTGGTTCAATCTCGCCCGGAGCCAAGCGTTTTGCGATCCACTCAACGCCTTTTGTAAAGAAATGTACAAAGTTGTATTTTCAAAAAAAAAAGAAAAGTCATTGGAAAATTCTGGCAAATTATTTGCTTTCGAGTCATATCATGTCGCCGGAATTCGCAAATTTCAATGCGAAATTTCCGATTGAAAAATAAAGCGCGAGAATTTATTCCACAACCCATTATATTGAAACTCTACTTCGCTGGCCGGCTTTTTTTTTTGCAAAACTTTCGCGTCGCCTCAATAGGCTATAGACACTATCGTTGCCAGATTAGTCGTGAAATCGTAGAAGTATAACACCCTCAAAAGTTGCGCAGGAATTCGGATTAGACGATCGGCTGCGGCCGAATTGAGGTTACATATGGTGCTTTGTTACAATCGGAACAACTCGTCTCCCAAGCCTACCTGTGATGTTTCACCGGACTTCTGCGGCTGCCGCCAGCCGATTACGGCGGGTCATTTAGCAAGAGTAAATGCGTAGAAGAACATCGATGCCAGCCTTTTTATGCGTTTGCGGATTTCGCGCGCGTCCCGTCAAATCACCCAAAAATCCGCTATGCAATTAATCACCGTTTTTCTATACGTTACTACGCGTACTATTACCAGTGCGCGATTTTGTCACTGCTCTCCTTAATTCGACTCTGTCAAATCATCATCGCTCACTCGCTGATCGCCGTCCTTGTCCCTGCCACTGCTCCTACTTGGTATGGTAGTGATACAGAATAGAGGTCCAGTGACGACTGTGCAGGTTCACGATCTCTCCCTGCTTAGGCAGCTCATCAAGGCAGGTTTTTGTTGGGATTGGGTACATTTGTCTTCTTTTCATTCTTTTTTTTTGTTTGGTTTCCATCGGCTTTCGCCTTTGACTTTTTGTCCTGAACACATTCTAGGTTTATCCTGTCTTTTCGGGTGGAGTCCGCCATGTTTTGTTTTCAAAATGAGCAATCAGGATGACCCAAGTGGTCCGAGTTTCAGTGCATTCTACTTGCTGCATTTATAGCGTCCGACTCCGTTCATTTTCCACACCAGCGCGATTTCTCTTGGGTTCCACTTGAGCCAAAAACGTCACGCGCAGTGTGAATGCGCTAGCGTGACGCGCCGCGAGCGCCAGAAATGGTGCTACTTCTGCGCGCGACACTGCCTGTGGCCAAGCACTGGCGTGCCATACTCACCGTTTTCGCGTTTGCCATTTGGCGTCATTTAGAAGCAGCGTATCGTCGCTAATCCTCACAGAGTTGCAGGGCGACGCGACGGTGAGGTCGAGATCATACCTCCCGTCACCGAGATTGAATGGCGTCGATTGAATTCGCCGAGCGACACGGTTATGGTTTTTCCGCCGCGTCATTGGATCTTGGCGCAGGGAGTAGCGAGAATACGTAGCGTTGTATTGACGCTAGACGGCAAGCGCGACGACGATAAGTCTGTCCAAATGAGACTGTTCCTCACGCGGTCGGCGCGCATGTCGAGCGGCAGTCGAGAGGGCATTTGTCGGACTTGTGGATCGATTAGCAAGAACATAAGGCGAGTATTGAGTAATATTCCAGTCAGCTGTCTACCGCCGTGGGAAGAAGGCTCTCCTCAAAGATGCATTAGCGACAGCCGTTCGACGCGCACATCGAACGCACGGGCGGACAGTCATTCGAACAGACGTTATGTACGTCAGCGACCGAACAGCGATGGCGTGACGCGTAGCATCTGTTCGTCTTTATCGCGTTGTGTGCGATACACTTGCGCTTGCTCTTGGCGTGCGGCCAACTCGGGTCAGGCGCATGGTTGCAGCTCGAAGTATGAAATGGTATCAGCGTAGTATCAATCATGCGTGATCTAGTGCTGAGTTTACTCGTTCTCAAGCCCTCTGGCATTTGACAGCAGTGGCCATTAATTAGTACTCCAATTTCCAATTTAAAACTATTAATGGCGTGCGACAGCGGACGCCCAATAATGCGTTCCGGGATCCTGGCTCCATGGATTGATTTGTTCCTGATCCTCATGTTCTTATGTCACGAGAATTCTTATGCTTTTTCGGTTAGCGCTAATGAACGAATTAGTTTTTTTTGCGATGCCGTTTGGTCTTTTTCGTTTACTACATACAATACCGCCCCTATCTTTTGGTCATTGGGCGCGCTAGAGCGCCGGAGCGCGCCGTTTGGCGTCGTTTTTGAATAAGTCGCTTCAAAGTGGTCCAATCGGAAAACGAAAGCCAAATTCGGAATCATCATCAAAAAATGCGATATGGAGACGATCTACTCAGAAATAGGTAAGGCGCATTATAACTCTCCCGCGGGTGTTTTTCTTGTGTATGTCTAACATGGGAAGTGCAAATAGCCGACCTAGCCGTTTGTAACGAGATATATATCAACTGATATCAACTCTGACACCGCCGCAGTGAGCTAGCCGATCGAGCCTCACCGGCTGCGTGCGATCGCGCCACGTGCTCACTTGTGCTAGATAGCGGGCGATAGGATAAGTAATTAGAAGTGGGAGAATACTATGAATAGTCGCCGGATGCATCCGAAACAAACCATTTATTCTATCACAGGCTATCTAACAGAAGTGAGCACGCGACGCGATCGCACGCACCTGATGAGGCTCCATCACGTAGCCCATTACGGTGGTGTAAGAGGGTGTGTACTTGCAACGACGTTTTTGAATCTAATAGTAAGATTGTTTGTGCAAAACAATTTCACCAGTCGATGAACTCATCACAGAGGGGGGGGGGCGGTTTCTTGTTTGCCACATAAAAATAGGTGGTCTTCATCAGTACAAAAGTTCAAGAAAATAATCAAATTGTATTTGAAAATTAATTTCGAAATCATTTTGAAAACTTTTATTCACTACACTATCAAATTGATGATTTTCACCTATAGGCCACACTCACGACTCACCGCTGAGCCGCGAAATTCCTCAGGCTAAAGGGGGCCGCAGAAATTTCCGAGGTGTAGGGAGGGGGCCGCACGTCTTAGGAACTGATCACAGCGCCACGCCTCTCTCTGACTGGAAGCAAATCTGTCGAAGCTTATCGAAATTAGGCAAATGGAGCCTAACTTTGCTTTCAGGACCTCGAGCAACCTCCAGAAAAGTTTCGAGTCAATTATGAGAATTTGAGCCCGTCTTTTCTTTCTCATTATCCTAAAAATTGCCCGAGCCCGTATTTTTTGTCTTCATGATGTCGAAATACTCGCTCATACCAGTCAAAGCTCTCCGAAGATGCCAACCAATGCACGAGAGCCAAGTGCCTCCAGAACTACCCTTGTACGTAGAATGCGATTGTGTCACTCAGAGCTGTCTACAATTTTTCTTCCTATAATTAGTGTTCTCTTCCTATAGAATTTTTTTTTCGCCGAGATGAAGGCGCTTCCTGTGGATTTGTTACAGATTGGACTCAAAGCTTCTCTGTGTGAGGACCGATTTGGGGTGGCAACCATAGCTTCGTTGGGTGGAGCCGGGTACTCCACCAACCTTCACCTCTGGACTGGTGAAGAGGGAACCTTCACCACTGGGAAAAATGGTTAAGTCCGGAGAGAGGCCTCCCTGTACGTCAGAAAAGAATCAAAATGGCCCGACATTCGTGCGAATCATTTTCAAGATTGTATGAGTGTCATTTCCGGTTTTCGGTCCATAACCTTTTTGCTCTTGCAGACAGTCCTCTGGTGAAGCTTGATTTTCGAATCCTCATGAAATTCTACATCGGATAGCGTTCTAAGTTACAAAAAATACGTTCCCACTCTCCCAGCCGGTTTCGGTTTATAAAGTGCATTCTTAAACCTGAAGCTAACAGTTTTTCGCTTATAACTCTTCACCCGTTAGAGATACGTCAGCGCAAAATTCTACGTCGAATGATATATCAGTTTCCTACCCTAACTCGCTCCATAAGCCAGCCCGGTCGGTGGAGCCGAGCTCCGTAGTAATCTCCATATGGTGCTCTCGCCTCTATGGTGAAAACGAGAGACGCAGAGTTATACTGGAGCCAACAATGTCGCTCGGCTCCACTGACCTGGCTGGCTAATGGAGTAAGTGAAGACAGGGACCCAATACATCATTCGACGCAGAATTTTACGGAAATTCCGAAAACATGCCTGAAAACAATAGTCGACGCAGGATTCTATGGGGATTCGGAAAACAACCTTCACCAAAGGTCCATCTCCTAAAGGCAGTGTGCACGATAAAAATCGTTCTCCAGTTTTTCTGCCTGTCTTGAAAACGGTCCCATGCTGATTCTAATGCTGTCTCTGGAATCGTCCAATACCCTCTGGGAACGGAGTTAGGGTCCCTTAAAAATTGAGCTAGGGAAGCATGGTGGACGAGTTGTCCGAGGCTTGTAACTTCCGTCTTTTGCAGCCAATGTATGCGAGCTG
Organism: Aplectana chamaeleonis; assembly: GCA_029168955.1. Classification (NCBI taxonomy): domain Eukaryota; kingdom Metazoa; phylum Nematoda; class Chromadorea; order Rhabditida; family Cosmocercidae; genus Aplectana; species Aplectana chamaeleonis. The sequence goes on from JAPDOI010000051.1 coordinate 2,666,705, forward strand.
ACCTGAGTAAAGAGAGAATTTGAGAATGAAGGGAAGAACGGGGCTTTTGATCGGAAACCATAGCTCATCTCACGATCTTGGGTGTTCATTTGTTCACGTCGAGGGGCGGAAAAAGGGGCCAGACTTTCCCAAGTGGCGAAGTTCGCCCACTTTTCTATGCCGTTTTGCGGCTCTTGGGTAGCTTTTCGTCCCGTTTCTTCGACGCTGTTTTGCTTCTGAGAGCCACGAAAAGCGTTTGTCATGGAAAATTCGAGGATGAAGTTTATCGTGAACAGTGCCTTCAACGTAAAAATGTTAGGAATGAAAAACCGTTTGCTTCAGGTTGAACTTTAGTTAGCTTAGGTTTAGCTTTAAGTTAGTTTTTATTTCATTTCACAGCCTTATAAACTGAAATCGGCCGGAAGTATGGAAATGTTTTTGATGTAACTGAGAGCACTGTTCGGTGCAGAATTTTATGTGAACGTCAAAAACAACCTTCGCCAAAGGGCTATCTTCAAGGTGAAAAAGTTATGGACGAAAAACTGGTAGTTTATCAACATTTGCTTGGAAAGTTCTCTCGGAAAAAATTTGACTTCAAGACAGCTCAGAGGAAATTTTTCATGACTTCGGCTGATCATTTCTCTTTAAGATTAGTGAATTTCGAAAGGCGGTCATCTTACGGAAAAATGTTGCAAAATTAACAATTAAAAATGAAAAATGATTGAATGCAAAAAAAAGGATTAATAAAACGTTAAACTTTGAAGTTGCAGATCTATAGGGAACCTTCACCATTTCCCACTCAGGTATTCTTAACAACCTTCTCTTCTCGAACGGCTGTCTCCACCTCAACGAACCTGTGGTGGCAACCACCTTCTGTTTTTTTGTGTAGGTTTGTGAACAAGGGTTTCCTGGTGCACAGTTAAAAGTGTTTGTGGAATTCGATACCGGTGTTTTGAGAGGTGTTGCCATATTTATGAAGCGCACTGTAGAACCTCACTAAAAGAATATCTTAGAAGATTCATGATTCCACGTTCGGAGAAAGGGATTCCGACTTGACGAACCGTTTTTTCCTCAATCTTATGTTCACTAACCTTCCACACAGTTTTATTCTGTATAACATGAAAGAAGTTTTGAAAATTTGCTTCAAAAATGCTAATAAAAAATGGATAGTTACCAATGGATACAGAGTATTTTATGGAGATTCTGAGCTAGATGAAGGCGGTTACAGGTATTATACCATCACAGACTTGATATATCACACTGACTATCTTTTACGCAACAGTTACTGTCGTTTCGGAGAACTTGTGCTTCAACAGATGAAAGGAGTTCCTCAGGGAGGTAACTTCAGTCCATTGTTAGCCGATATAACAGTTTCCATATTGGAGTATAGGTACTCTGTTTGCGCGAAAATTGAAAATAACGTACTTTTCAAACCTTTTAGGTATATGGATGACTTTCTCATAATCCATAATAAAGATGAAACTTTTGTGGATAGTCAAATTTCACTAATATACAAGAATGTATTGGAGCTCAAAAAGACGCACAATAATCTCTATAAATGCAATTACTTAGACATTAGTATAGAAATAGTTAATAATAGAATACGCACAAAATTGTATAATAAGACAGATGATTTTAATTTCAGAGTTAAAAGGTTTCCTCATGCTCATTCTGATATCTCTATAAAAGTCAAAGCATCCACAACTTACACGGAGACCTTGAGATTAGCTAATATCTGTTCAAATTTAGATTCCTTCACGGAAAAACTCAAAGAAATGAAAACAGTTTTAATTGGAAACCAATATACATCTGAATTCGTAGAAGTAAATATAATAAAATGCATATATAAACAAGAGATGATAGCATATAAGTTCAACCTAAGAGATGATAAGAAAAGTATAACACAATTGGTAAAAAGCATAACATACTTAGTCTTCGCTGTTGATAGGTCGGTCTTCGATACTGTCCAAGATAAGGACTTGTGATCAAATGGACTTCATTCTGATATTGATAGTATACTATAGCTTCTTGCCCCAATACTTCTTTCTAACGTTTCTAACACTACTTCACTCTGCTCGGCTCGTGCTTTCGTATTCATCCTTCTTTTTCATCGACAGTTCTGTTCCTCACTGAGGAGCCCCGGCAGAGCTGTTTGATAAAGTTCGTCTGAGGCCAGGGGCGAAACTTCTCCTTCATACCTTTCTCTTTTGACTTACCTGCCACGAGTAATCTGAAGATGGGGTCTAATTTAATTATAAAATTGGCAATTATGTCATTGTCCATACTAGATGTATATTCCTATACATATGAACTTTACATACGTATTAGTATACTTTATTGTGGACGCTATATATGGTTATCTGGTGAGTATGGAGCTGGGCCTCGCTCTCGTTGAGGTGTAGTTTGGAGTTTGGCCTCGACGTACTGTGGGATACAATCTGCCCCCCCCCAACGAATCGTTTAGAAGGCCGTGGACCGGCTCACAGCGTCACAAATGGGATTAGAACTCTCAAAAAATCTCTGTTCGCAATTTAAGACCGGGTGGCAGCTGTGATTGTATTGTGGACGGCTATCTCTGCCCTTTTTGTCGTGAATTCAGTGTGCAATCAAGGTTAATAACCTTGTAGTTGAGGTCACGCGGAATGTTAGTGTCATTCAACAGATTTTGGCTGAAAATTCAATATTAAAATCTGAACTTTTCCGGGAAACCAATATTTGGCCAAGTATGGATCGCACGCAGCTTATTGATGCATTCAACTATCTCTTTCGCTTTTTGCGCGCGTATGAACGCGGTCGAAGTTTTCATGTCTCCATATATTGTTAGGGGGTTGTTGATGGCGTGTGATAAGGAGTCAGTGGAATTGGGTCAAGATCATTCTATCATCGTCGTCGCTCGCACTCCATCCAGCCACCGCGTTCACGGGGATTTCAACGCGCAGAAAAATCCTTCCCCCCAATTGCAACTACGGATTACGCACGCACTTGACGTATGATACGTCAAGACGCGATAAGTTTGGGTTGTTGGATCCTGCGCGGGTTCGGGGGGGGGTATGTATGTGGAGGTTACTTTAGTATACTGCATGCAGGAGAGTACATTTGGAGGAATCGGACATTCTCCAAGCAAAATCTCAATCATATGAACAACTGGCCCTGCCAAATGGTGAATTTTCGAATAAAATCAGCCAATTTCTGAACGAAATGGCTCGTTGCTCAAATGGAAGAAAATTCCACAAAAATTCTGAACTTTAGTACCAAGATTGACAACTTTTGTTATAAAAAGGGACAGTTTTAGAATGCGAACCAACCCAACTTTTAGCACTGGAAAAAATCAATTTCAAAAGAACAAAACCCTTCTAAAAACAAAATATAATGAAAACTCGTGTAGCTAATAGGGAGGGGGCTGAAAGGCAGTGTTCACCAGTTTTTCGGCAAAAATGTTTACTTTGGGTTACTCTAACAAGGGGGGGGGGTGGTATACATAAGATGGAGTTTCGAAATGCAGCTTTAAAGGCAGCAGGCACGCTTGGAAAAGTTGTCAAGATTGCTACGTTGCTGGGGTCCTATGGTCCCTAGTAGAAGCCTCGCGTCGTTAAAAGCGTCGAAAACGAGTTAAAACTACTGAATTTGGGCGATTATTGTCGAAAAATTTCGTCAATCCCGTCCCCTAATACAAACTCGTCCAGATGGATCGTTTGAGTACGGTTACTCTGGCTGGATTTTGATGCCTACAACGAGGTGAGCGTTCTAGTATAAGCTGTAAGAGTGTATTGGCTTAGCTACCTCAACCGTTTTGTCACTTACAAGGGAAGTATAAGAAGCGTAGGTCTGAACGGTAGAAATCTAATGCCATGTGGGAATGTTCACGCATTACATGGTGAAATAGTGTTGGGTACCAGCCGCGAAAGATAGATCTGAAGGAGTTATAAGCTCCGAAAGTTTGCCGACCATCGACCTTCTCCTAGTCTATGAATTGTTAGGCGGTCAAGCCAACAGCATCGACGGTGCAAAGGGGGAAGAGGCAGTGGTGGGCATGTGACCATGGTTCGATTCTTCCCCAGAGGGCCTTTTTTGCAAATTCACGGATCTTTCATATTTTGATTAAAAATTATATCACAATTGTCATTTCATCCTTTTGCTGCGCGATATAGCCATATCGAAAGTGAAATAGACTCGGGTACAAAGGATTTAAGGTTTTGTTCTCCATCAAGGATTTCCATTGTTTTGGAGAATTTATATGATTTGGAAGTATTAACATCACATGTTTTTAACAACCTATCACTCTATGGGACGCAAAATACAAAACCATTTCTTTCACCAAAGGTAAATAGGCACATAATGCATCACATAAGCAAATTACGCAATAGGGACAGCGAATGAACGCGATAGGCCCCTGGCAACCTATATCTTCACAGTGGCCGAGCGCTGCTAGAAATTTGAGATCAGTTGGGGTTTTGAAAGAACCCGGACGGATAAGAACGTAGCCGACCTTAAAGGCATCGTCCACGCCGAAGACCATTTATTAATTTGAACCACCTAAAAATTCAAAATTTTGAAGAGCAATAGTAGAGTGAAATCGGTTGAGCAGTGCTTTCAAATAGCTGAAAACCCTGATGTCTGCCAGCTGAACCAAGGTTGTTACGCCAGGCGATTTCGTCAAAATCTGCAAGTTTTTCTCCGCCAGCACAAGAGCCTGTATCGCGCTTCGATTGGAATAATCACTGCTTGAGTCGAGGAGGAGAACACAATTCTCCGGAATTTGCTGGATGAAAACATTCTCGAAAAATGCAAGTGTTGTTCCGCTGAAGACGTAAAGTTCCTTCGTCTTGAACACACCCTTCAATGGGAAGCGACCTTCCGGCTCTGGTAATTGGACAAAGAGCATTTCTCCGACCTTGCCTGATGGGAAAATGAATGGCATGACGGTCAGACTACGGGTGGTCGCAGAAGCCGACTGCACCAAGCGCACCGTCTTTTGTCACTTAATGGTTCTCGTAACTTGTTCAAAAACTGTGGGGTAATACTTCCCAATCATATAAGTTCCCCAAAACAATGGGAAAGCTTTGATGGGAAACAAAACCTTGAATCCCTTGTACCCGAGTCTATTTCACTGTCGACATGGCTATATCGCCCAGAAAAAGGGTAAGATGACATTTGTGATATGAATTTTGATCAAAATATAAAAGTTCCGTGAGTTTGCAAAGAACAGCTCCGGGGAAGATTCGAACCCTGGTCACATGCCCACCACTGCCCCTTCCTCCCTTTGCACCGTCGATGCTGTTGACTAGACCGCTTAACAATTGATAGACTAGGAGGAGGTCGAAGGTCGGCAAACTTTCGGAGCTTATAACTCCTTCAGATCCATCTTTCGCGGCGGGTACCCAACACTATTTCACTATGTAATGCGTGAACATTCCCACATGACATTAGATTTCTACCGTTCAGACCTACGCTTCTTATACTTCCCTTGTTAGGCCATTGTTATACCCCACGACAGGCATGCCGCGGTCGCAGAACTCTGCGACGTCGCTGTCGCTCAGGGCCAAGAAGCACCCGGCAGGGTACTTAATTCGGCTGGGCCGCTGTAGCTGACAACGGTCGCAGTGCACTGCACTGCGACGGACAGCCGCGACAGCGACCGATTACCGCACGGTTTTCATGTTTCAGGCCAATGGTTTAGTTTTGCGACAGCGACTCCGCCCAGCGACAGCGACCCCCTCCCGCCCTTTAAATCTGCCGCTGTCGCAGTGCACTGCACAGCGACAGCGACAGTGGTAATGAGAGGCATCGGCACATTTGCAGTATGTCAGCCCTCTGCGACACGTCTCTGGGTCGAACATGCGACAACTGTTCCTACGACTGCAAGTGCCGTTGCTTTGATGGTAGTCCCGCCACGATCAGTGCTAAAGGTCATGACTGTCGCTCATGACAGAGACAATGTATACCATGGGCCTCAGGCATAACATCTCCATTCGAGCCAGCGACCGCGACAGGTGCTGCAAACTGTTCCTGTGACAGCATTTTTCTACTGTGTGGGCCCTTTCCCGGCACGATTCGTGACAGTTGACCGCACCTGTCGCGGTCGCAAACGTTTGGTATAAAAATGGCCTTTCATTCGCTGTTTCAACCGCGCGCGGTAAAACTCGTCCAGTTTCACACGATAACAAAACAACCCTCATTCCAATATTTGCGTACAGTTTTCGTTGTTTTTTCTTTAGTTCCGCATGCTACCAATTTCCAATCTTCGATTTATATCGTAAAGTCGATATCATTTTTGAGCGTATCTGCTGCTTTATTAAATATGTTCTTGGGGGATCACAGCGCTCCAATGTTCCATACTCAGAATCGGAGAATTACAGAAGTGGGCGTTCCCGAAGCTTTGCCAGTAGAGAAGGGGTACACGAATGACAATGTTTAAAGGCAGTGTTCACGATAAGAATGGTTTTTCTGCTTTCCCGCCTATCTTGAAGGCGGTCCGATGCCGATTCCAATGATGTTTTTGGAATCGTACAAAACCTTCTAGGAACGGAGTTATGGTCCCTCAAAAATTGAGTTAGGGAAGCGTGGTGGACGAGTTGTCCGAAGCTTGTAACTCCCGTCTTTTGCAGCCGATGTATGCGAGCTGACCTGAGTAAAGAGAGAAGTTTAGAATGAAGGGAAGAACGGGGCTTTTGATCGGAGTCCATGGCTCATCTCACAATCTCGAGCATTCATGTGTTCACGTCGGTGGGCGTGGAAAGTGCATCTGGGGTGTGACGAGCTGACGGGTGTCCCACTTTGGGGCCGTAGGGGACCGTTCCGAGCTCATTTTTCTCAGTTTTTTTCAACGTTAGGGTTGCGCTAGGCCCCGCACCTGCCGAGCTCCACCAAAAAATTAGGCATGGCTTTTATCGTGGACACTGCCTTCAAGGCGTTCAGAAAAAATGTCTCGGATTGAGCTTAAAACTTGTTTCTAGGGTTTTTTTTGGGTGCTGATTGCGAATCTGAGGCTCATTTGTCAATATTTGAAGAATTCCGTCTGATTGGGTCTGACGCGTAAAGGGGGGGGGGAATTTTGCTGCCCAAAGGCGACTTTTGACGATTTCGAGAATGCTACGATCAAATCGCCTCAAAACTGGTGGCTTTTCGGCCTGCCTAACACGAATCTGCAACCCGTTTATTGATTTTCGATAAATTACGGTAGGTTACGGTGGGTATACGGTAGCTCGGTCAAAGTCTCAGATTTGACTCAAAATTTCACTGTGGGTGTTATTCGGGACACTGAACACGAATTTGAGGTCCATTTTTCGATTTTCGAATTTTCTAGGTAAGTAAGAGGCATTATGCCTAACGTAACCTACAGTAATACAATAACCCTAAATGTGGCGAGGAATAGACCCCAGATTCCGGTTCAGCGCCCTATACAATCCTCAATTGAAAGTTTTGAGCCGAATCCAAAAATTTTTTTCTGAATGCACCAAAAATTCCCTGATGGGTACCTTTTTGTACCTTTTTGTGAAGCAATGAAAATGTCATTTTTGGAATTCCCGCAGCCATATAGCCAATTTCAAGGTGGCAGCCCTCCCTTGTAAGAAGAGTAAGAACGGAAGTACGGCCAGGAAGTGGGTAAAAATCTCGTGGACCAGCCGACCCATTGGATCATCATGCCCACGTCATATAACAGTAGTCCTGCGTTCGTTTCACCAGGGGAACAGTTGTCGAGTCTCAAAGACTTTTTATCGCTAACGACTCTAAGATCCAAGCGTGTGCACTGGTTCATCTTATCTCTAAAGAGTTTCTGTACAAGGAACAGAAAGCAGGGTCACTTTTCTAAGAATTTTGAGGCGCGAAGTCATTTCCGACGTCTGTATTGTCGAAAGTCCGCAGTGCGCCAAACACACTAAACAAGCGTAATTGAATATTTCAGGGTCTTCTAAAAAACTTGACATCCGATATTTTAAGAGTTCTATGGGATTTTCACTAATCACCAAGAACGAATATACAGTTTTTTCAACGTGAACACTGACTTTATTATTTTAAGTATCACTTTTTTATTTGAATCTCTAAAACAAATTTTATTTCGATTAGAACGTTCGTGGATTATGTAGGATCTTCATATTATAAGTATCCATATAAACCATAAGTCAAAAAATTGGAACTTTCATTTATTCATTTTCGAATTTTTCTTATTCACTTATTTTACTGTGTTTCTCTGTGCCAAATTCCGGTCCGCAATTGCGTCTCCACATGCTTTTCGGCCCCTCACGCTCCCTAGTCGGAAGAGTTTCCAGCGCTACAGCCGCCGATTTGTTTACTCTAGGTGGGCTTCGGAAACTGGAAACTATGGAAAATTGAAGAAAATTGCATAAAAAAGTCCACTGTATAAGTGTATAAAAAGAAAACGGCTTTGGAGCTGGAAGCTCGATCGGCTAGAGCGCATGCGGCCGCAATGCGTGTCGAGACGCAATTGCGGACGGGAATTCGGCCTAGATTAGCACAGTATTTCACCTCATTTTTTTTAGTTTTTATACATTCTACTCAATTTATTGATTGATCCATTGATTTCATATTTTCTTTGGTCGTTATATGAATTGTCTCGCCCCTGGAACCAAAATAAAACTAACCAAAAAATAACCAAAAAAAACTATCCTAGCGGGCAGCTTTTGTCCCCCAAGCTGTCTTCATCAGAGCGTAGGATTCACCCGAATCGTGGCATTTTCCTAAGCAAGATGTATACTGCTTGATCCATATAGGCTTTGAATTTCAAACCGAACCCGATTTTTCTTTGCGAAAAAATTTGCCAAAAATTGTTTCTTTGTTTCTCGCTCTTCTCTTTACAAAATATCCGTTCAAAAATGTCTGATTTCGTGTCAGAAACTTCTAATTTTGTAGCAAAAATGGATATGTGGGTCCTTCCAGACGCAGCCTCTTTTTTTGGGGGGGGGGGAGGGTATCAAGTTTTTGCTGTTCCATACCGGGCTTTTTCAATTTCCTGCAACTGAAGGTGAGGAGAAAGTGACAAATTCGTTGCACGCAAAGCAATTACTCATGTTGCGGTAGGCGGCAAGCGCGTTCCATTTTTTTCTCTTTCAGAGACAGTCTTCGAGAAAAACTTTCCATGAAGTTGTTCAAAAAACTTGTCTGCCTTTGATTTTATGCCTCTTGAATTAAGAACGCTCAGTCACTTTAATGAGTTAAAGGCAGTGTTCACGATAAAAACTGTTTCTCTGTTTTCCCGCCTATCTTGAAAACGGCCGCATGCTGATTCCAATGATGTCTCTGAAATCGTACAAGACCTTCTGGGAACGGAGTTATGGTCCCTCCTAAATTGAGCTAAGGAAACATGGTGGACGAGTTGTCCAAGGCTTGTAACTTCCGTCTTTTGCAGCCGATCTATGCGAGCCGGCCTGAGTAAAGAGAGAAGCTGAGAATGAAGGAAAGAACGGTTCGAATGATTGGAAATCATCGCTCATCTCACGATCTTGAGCATTCATTTGTTCACGTCGAGGGCGTGTGATGCGCTTTTGAGGTTTGTCATGCGCTCGAAATGGCAACTTCAGGCTCTTCTGGAGCTTTTCCTGGCTCGTTTTCATGCGTTCTTTCGACGTCAACGTTACATTGTGCCCCTCCACTACCCATTCCTAGTGGAAACTGAAACACATTTTTTATCGTGAACACTGCCTTTAAAGGCAGCGTCCGCGCTGAAAACCACATCTGGGTTTTTCTTCTCAATCCAAGGTTTGAACCAAGTGGAGATAGTTGCCGAAGCTTGAGACCTCAATGTAGCGTAAAAATAATGCTATAGGCTCTTGAAAACTGCTCCGTGGTCTGAAAAGGCGTTTCCCCGGTCGATCATCTAACACGAGGAACAGAAGCGCCACGACGGGCTCCGGCAGGCAACTTAAATCCAAAATTCTATTTTCTCTTATTCGAAGGATCCTTGAATTTGGACGTGTGTATTTAAAGCTTCTTATTTTTTAAGACCTTTTGACAGCTGAAAGACGAAAAGAATTGTGGAACTTAAAAAGTTAAGCAGGATAAACCAAATCAGCCGTCCAAATTTTCAAAATTTGTGCATTGCACAAGACACACCGGACAGACGTGAAAAAAGGGAGCTGAATGCTCAAGGATTTCCGAACGAGTTTTTCTCAGGAATTTGAGTGTTTTGAGTGGTCCATTTGCGATATATCACAACCTGGCAGGCCTACATGAGCGAAATTGTGAAAAAAATGAACACGGTTTTTTGCGCGTACGCTGCCTTTAAACGATGTCTCTGAGAGGATTTCGTTTCGATTCCAGCACTGTTCACAATTCAATGTTTTGTATCGGTAGATCTTGATGTACAGTACTCCTTTTCCAGTTGGGACCACCCCCATCGGTGCCGGACGAGACATCTTCACAGTCGAATACGTTGACGCGGACCAGTGGAACGTTGAGCACGCTGAAACGAGAACGAGCCAGGGAGCGCGAGCGACAACAACGAGAGCTGAATATACTTGGTGACTTGGAAAGGAAGGAGGAACAGAATCAGAGAACGGAGACAGCCTACGGCACCTCACTGCCAACATCGCCCAATTCACACGTTGGCCTGAAGGAGAAAGGCAGTTACGTGGAGGTGGGGTTTGTTAGTACCAGGTTGTTCAATAAGTTTTGTTGTTCGATAAGAAAAACACAATTTTATGGTTCGAAATACACTTTATTATTCAGTATAATCTCCCTGAACATTCATACACTTGCTCCAACGGTCCTTCAATTTGTGGATCCCATCCCTGAGGTGAGAATCCGGAAGGTCTGCAAAATACGCTTCAGCAGCCGTTATGACCTCTTCATTTGATGAAAAACGCTTGTCACGCATAAATTTTTTGAGTTCTGGAAACAAATGGAAATCGCTGGGGGCCAAATCCGGTGAATACGGTGGATGCTCCATCAATTCAAACTTTAATTCATGGATTTAAGCCATGGTCAAAATGCTCTTGTGACCGGTGCATTGTCCTGATGAAAAAGGATTTTTTCTGCAAACCGGGTCTTTTTTCACGATTTTTTTCCTTCAACTGGTCCAAAAGGTTGCAATAATATTCAGAATTTATTGTAATACCAGTTGCGACTAATCCGCTTACAAAATTCCTTTCGCATTCTAAAAAACTGATGCCATATCCCTATGGCCGATTCCCGGGCACGAACTCGTTTCGAAGCCGAACAACCAGGTTCACACCACTCTTTAGCCACTTGTTTTGATTCAGGATCATGGTGATGGACCCAGGTCTCATCCTTAGTGATGAATCGACGCACAAAATCCACTTTATCCTTTTTAAAACGCTCCAAATAATGCTGAGAAAATTGCATTCGAATGTGTTTTTGTTCCATTGTTGGCTTATACTGCACCCATTGTGCACTGTACTTGTTATCCGATGATAATTTTTCGGATAACGGATCGATTCAGATTATGCCATTTCTCCAGTGATTCGGATATGGATATCCGGTCGGATAACTTCGGAACAAAGTTGAGGCAAAACGGTGAAAAATAAACCAGGTGCTCAAGGCAAGCCTTTGAAAACATCCGTAATTGAACAAACAGTAGTACTTCATTGAATTTGTAGCGCTTTAACATACAAACTCCGATCTTCATATATGCATATTAATAAAAATATGAAAACAAATCTTCAATTACTCTATCATCGCTGTGAGGCACAGTATGGTCCATACACAGGTTTTTCAGGACAACTATGTAGCAAGTAAAAAGTATGCAAAGCAACTATACAAAGAATTTCTACACTGAATAACTAGCCACTTGGTAATCTCACTTGACCACGTCCATTTTTTCCGCTCCGCAACGACTTCCGATTTCGGAAGGAGGAAGAAAATTTTGGGTTGATGTACTAAATAGCAGACGGTACGGAAAATGGGCGTGGCCTAGTGCAATCTTATCCGATTTTATTCAAAAATTATCCGATAATTATCCGAAATTTTACCCGAATTTTATCCGATTTTATCCGAATTTTCGACCCGTCGGATAATGGTTCGATTCAGATAATGCGTTTTTTCGAATTTTCGGATATCGGATAAACTGAATCTCGGATATCCGGTTGGATATCCGAAAAGGAGTGATTCGGATACTAAGTATATTGTGCACACGGCTTTCTAAAACCGAAAATTTCACTTAAAGTATGGCTCACACTGCCTAATGAGATGTGTAGAGCCTCTCCTAGATCTCTCTCAGTCAATCGACGATCTTCCAAAACCATATCCTGTATTTTTGCTATGATTTCTGGTGTTGATGCGCTTTTTGGACGTCCTTCACGTGGATCGTCTTCAAGAATTGTACGACCACGTTTAAATTCAGCAACCCATCTTTCTACTGTTCTAATTGTAGGTGAACAATCATTATACACTTTTAACATTCGTTCGTGAATTTCTTTTGGTGCTACACCTTCCAAAAATAAGAATTTCATCACTGCACGATATTCAATTTTTTCCATTGCTGTGACACGGCGACACTAAATGGCTTGTAAACAAAGAATGAATTGACAGATTGAAATTAAACTTCACATACTTTCATATGAAGAGTGTACCAACAAAACAAAAAAATTTCGGGCTAGTAGCAACGCCCTCTCTTATTGAACGACAAAACTCATTGAACAACCTGGTACCATATGAGTTGCGTTTGTTCGAAAACTGTCATAATTGGTATTTAGGAACCACATTCGAATGCCTCCACGCTAGAGCGGAAGGAGCGAAAAATGGAGAAGGAACAGGCGTTAGTGCGACGGATCACAAACGACATGCAAATAGCACACTATGTCCGCCAGATGGAAATGGCCCACACGCATGGGAAACGACATCGCGGTGGTAAGCTGCTGATCTTGTTTTCTTAATCTTAAACGTAGTCTGTGTTCATAGTTCGACAACTAGCAGTAAAACCACCTGCCCAAACGCGAGTTCAGGTGCTGTAACCTACTAAGGGATTTCTTTCTAATGAAGGTTGCCATTCCAGACGATATGTAAATTTCTAGAAGCATCTTAGAGAATCTGAATATGTCTATTAGAGATGCCTATCCTCTGTAAAACGTCGTAATTCTCACGACTCATGGCGCGAGCGGCGCGCGTGTTTCTGCTCCCTCTGCCTTTCATGCGTTCTCTCACTGCATCTAACCGCCGCTCCGCACCAGCGCGCGTAGAAACCATGAGAATTTCGCAGTTTCATAGCCTTTTCGCTTGCTCTGAACGACGTTGTAGGCGTTTTTCCCAATCTGTCGTAGTTATTTTGATATCTTCCTGCTCAGGCGTTCATCGTCCCCGAGCCGCCTGACAACTCGGCTCGTGTTCCCAATCAGCGAGTCGGTTTCTGTTGCTTTCCGAGCCACTGCTGTTGCTTCCTGGGCCACTTCTGTTGCTGTCCGGGCTGCCCCGGTTGGCTCGAACAGCAACAGCAGTGGCTCGGAGATTGGGAGAAGGAGCCAAACTGTCAGGCGGCTCCGTTTCCTGCTCGGTGCGGCTCGGGGCCGAGAGTCGCCCGAGTGATATCAATTAGGTGGTACAGGGAGCGCTAAAAACGTTTCGGGCCTGATTTATGTTTGCGAATAGGACTCTATTGTGGGTGTTGTTCTTGAATTCCATACGTCGGTTTTCGAATCTTCTTAACATTGTCTGTTTAAAGCTTTCCATGTGGGGGGGGGGGGGATTTTCAGGGCTGATCAAGACTTTTGACGATTTCGGATTTGCTGTCATGCATTTGGCTCATTTTTTTCATTGTCTGAGAGTATTTGGAGTGCTTAAGAGGAATTCAGGGGCAGCATGCATGAACGTTTATGAGTAGGGGAGGGAGCCGCTCCACGTTCAATATGCGAAGCGTCGAGCCAGAGATGGCCCCCAGAACATGTCCATCGCGTTGGGATGCAACCACACTACACGCGGCGAACCCTTTGCCTAAGCGGTATGGCATACTTTGTCGTATTAATGAGCGACAGGCATGCAATCTGGCACAAATCGAGGCAGGACCCGCATAGGAACAACGGCATCGGTCGTCGTATCGCAGGCATTGGGATTGGCGGACCGCCGGCATTCGCTTGGCGAGCGAAAACCATTCCCGGTGTCGGACAGCCATTAGCCGGCGGTCCGCCAAAACCCTGCCAGCGGTCCGCCAGGACGTTGGCCGACCGCTGGCAGTCGCTTGGCTAATACCTGGCAGCCCGCTGTTCAGCAATCATTTGCCAGCGGTCCGTCAGTCTCTTGGCAGACGGATGAGTCCAGGTTGGTCCGTCACCGCAGATCGTTGCGTAATAGATCGCCTACGCAGCGGTCTGAGGTGGGGGACCCATCCCACCTCCCCCCTAGCCGTGGGAACTTGCCCCTCAGCTGCCAAAAATATGCTAGCCTCTGTAGAGTGACTTCAGGTCACCTTCCAGGGCCGGCATCAACATGCCGAGTGAACACTGATAGGACTAAATCGCCTTATATACCGGCTGGGCTTATCAATGAAATCAGAGATCAAACTTTAACATGTTAAAACGTGAGTAGTCGTCAACTCTCTCGAGTGCCAGCCATGTGACGACTCAATGCCAAGCGAAGGCCACTGGGCGGTTATCCGCCAGCCGAGTGCCAATTTTTGGATAACTGCGTTTTTATGCGCTCGGTAATTTCGAGGTCTGATTGCCCTTTCCAGCTGAATGCAATTTATCACGCAGCTTTCAGGCAGCTGGCACATTTTCGCCAGCGGTCCGCCGCTAGCTCTAATTCAGATGCCAAGGATGAGCCAGCTGTCGGCCTCGCAATTGCCAATTGCCAGCTGAATGCCTTTTATCCCTCAGCTGTAAAACAACCGGCACATATTCGCCAGCCGTCCGTCGCTGGCATTAAATGGCATGCCGAGTATATGCCAACTGTTGGCCTCGTGATTGCCATTGGCCAGCTAAATGCCAGCTATCCCCCAGCTGTTGAACAACTGGCGAATTTTCGCCGGCGGTCCACTGCTCCCAGTGTCTGAGTAAGGGATCTGTGGAGTTGAAGCCGCGGCGTTGCTCGCAGCGACGAACAGAGCTGGGTGATGCAATATCGATTACATTCGGCGACGAGGGCGATCGACGCGGCGTGAAGGGCGACGAGGGGGCACCGCAGAGTGTTTTGACGCCGCGGCGACGATAATGTTTGGGAACATTTTTGTCGCCGCGTCAATGCTGCCGCTCGGCGACCAATTGCCGGTAGGTGCAACTCTGCAGACCCCTGTAGGAACAGCTATGGTGCGTCTGTCGCAGCGACCTGTCGCGAAGGGCTGACATATGTACTGCAAACCGCGACTAGCAGTCGATATCGCTGTGCAGAGCGACGCGGCCGCGTGTCGCAAAAGTATCTTATACCCCTAACAGCGGTTTCTCTATGTTATCCATACCTGAAACAGCTTCATTTTCACGAAATACCGCAGCAAAAAAAAAAAAGAATTTTCTTCGAAATATTCGTTTAACTACATAGCAGGCAGAAATCAAAAAAAGGATAAAGCATTAATGAAACCGAAAAAATGCAAATAGGCGGAGAATTCGCCGTGCGCAGTTAGGTTGCGTCCCTACGCGATGAGGTCAGCATGCTCTTCGAGTCACCTCTTGCTCCGACGTTCCGCATGCAGAACGCGGAGCGGCTCCTTGCCCTCCTCAATTTATGTTAGGCGTTCCAAGCAACACACCCACAGAAAAAACTTCAGTCAAATCTAACATTTGGACCAACCTACCGTATACCTACCGCTACCCACCGTAATCCAAGAAAATCAATAAAGCGATCATAGATTTGTGTTAGGCGGCCAAATAACCCTTATGTAGAAGTTTTGAAGCGATTTCATCGCAGCAATCCAGGAATTTTCAGAAGTCGCGTTTGGTCAGCAAACTTTCCCCAACTTTGAATCTTCAGACCGAATCAGACGTTTTTTTTTGAAGTACTGACAAAAGGACCTCAGATTCTTAAGCAGCACAACCTCTAAAAGAAACTTTTAGGCTTAATATTTTTTTCTGAACACCCTGAAAATAGCCTTTTGTTTTTTCCCCTTGGCGAAGGTATGAAAATGCTCACTTCGAAATGTGGGGCTGCATGCAGGAACGCAGCAAAGGAGGTAAGGGAGCCGCTCCGCGTGCCATGCGCGCAGCGTCGAGCCATGGGACGGCCCCGAAGTTCAGGGCGTGTATTGATGTGCAGCGGACGTAAATGCACTACCCACAGCAATACCTACGCGCGCACTTTTTGTCATCACAAATTCGATCCGGAGGATTCGTGAGAATAATGAAAACCCGAAATATCCGAAGATGAAAAGCGAAAGGGTCACATATGTACATGGTCGTAATGATAAAATCGACTGTGATGACAAAAAGTGCGCGCGTAGGCTTTGCTGTGGGTAGTGCGTTTACGTACGCTGCACATCATTACACGCCATGAGCTTCGGGCCGTCCTGTGGCTCGACGCTGCGCGCATAGCACGCGGAGCGGCTCCCTGACTTCCTTCGCTGCGTTCATGCATGCCGCCCCTGTAGGTCTCTGAGGCAGTTAGTAAATTTGGAACACGGATTATTGATACACAGGACCATAACTATGTACAACATCAAAAACATGGCTTTTTAAAACATTGGTGCGTAAGTAAAAGCAGCTTTAGCTAGTGGATAGATCTGCTTTCTGTTCGTCAATCCCAATTTCCCAGCGCAATCCTCCTATTGAAAAAATGTTTGCAATAACGCTCCTCAAGGCGGTTATCGGTTTGAAGACTAAAAATGTATTTTTTGGTGCGATGAAACGCAAGAAAATCCACTCAAACTCTGCACAGAGGATGATGAGATCTTGTGATAGTTGAGTGCGGCTGAACCCCAAGCGCCCAAGTGCCCCTTTTACCGTCTTCAGCGGACCTGTTGATAACATAAATATTTTCAAATATCCGAAACGAAGCAAGAATTGCCTATTTTTAGCATTTTCAACGGGTGTATACAGAATACGGTCGTTGCGATTTGTTGAGGCCGGTCTTCGTCGGGCCTTATGGTATCTGGGCAAAGCTGTAGCGAACCATAAGCTACTTTTTGTGGTGAGACATACTCAACAGAAAAAAGACAGAAACGCTAGAATAGCAGATATGTGAAAATATTCCCAATTTTCAGATGCTCCCCTTAATCTTTGCTTCCGCATCACTAATTGGTCCACTTTTGCATCGTCAAAAAATGACCGTCACAATGCCATTCACCATAATGGGAGGCTACGGTAATGACGTGCTGTCGAATGGCTACAGTATTCAACGAACACAGCGCGACTTCAACTACAGTAATCCGGCATTCACTGCTCTGAACTTTCTGGACGAGTCCACATATGCGGTCTTGTTGAGAACAACGTGAGTGATCTTGTACAGTTCAACTCCGCATTGCCGTTCAGTCCGCAAAGTGCACGCTGATTGCGAAAGCGTGCTGCGGCGCGGTTGCTAGTATCGGCAGAGATGGATGTGGGATCACCCGGGCACCAAAGACGAAAACCGCCCGGGTGATCCCAAATTCCTGTCTGAGGATACTCGCAACCGCGTCACAGCACGCTTTCGCAATCAGCGTGCACTTTGAGGACTGAACGGCAATGCGGAGTTGAGCTGTATGCTTTTAATAGGCACATGATTAATAGGAATTTTCAAAATAACCTTGTTTTTTTTTAGTGTAGCAAGGGATACAATCCTTCGGAAAGACGCCGTGCTGGCCTATTCGGCTCTGAAGAAACGCCTTGATAATTTTCCGATTGGAAACAGAGAGGTGATTAGGGATCATGATGACTTCCTCCCAACTCCCCTTAACATTGATTTTTAGTTTCTGGAGTCTTGCCCGGCAGAATGCGAGTTGGAAAAGGAGATGGTTGACAAGATCATCAAGAAAAGTCCACAGGTAAATAATGGATCTTTAGAGGCATCGTATGCGCTGAAAATCACTTCAAAAATTTCATGTACAATCAAACAATGAAGATAAGTTACTTGTAAGTTGCATTTATATCGTATGCAACATACATTTATATTACATGTAACGTACATTTATATATTCACCGTTGGTGGCCATCACGCGACGCAGACGACACGCGACGCAGAAAACGCGTCCACACGCTAAACGGAAAACGCTCTGCGTGGCCTTCCCTGCTGGTGTGGGGTCAAGTACCTCTAGGGTAATTTAACCGACAGCAACGCCAGTCCTAAGCCTGACCAAGAGAGTGCGTCGTATGCTCCCAGGGAAATGTCTTCTGGGCCGCTTTAAGTTACTTGCGACTTATCTTGTGCAAAGTAAGTTACATGTAACTTATCAGAGGCGCGCTGCACGCCGTATCCCGTCGATATACTGCATGTATTTTAAGAGACCTGGGATAAGTCGTAAGTAACTTACATCGGTTCAGATATGTTACAAGTAACTTGTTTTGGGCTTTTATGTTACAAGTAACTAGTTTTCATTTTTTTCTGATTAGGCGACATCGCCTACAAAACTTGAAGCTCTGAATATGCCCTCCTTAAAAGTTATCGCCACCTGAAAACTGCTGAGGGGTCGATCATCTAGCACTTCTGGGTCAGTCATCCTGCACTTTTTCATAGAATTTTGCTGAGGCCGTCAAAGGACTTAGAAAACAATAATGGCACGAGTTCCACATTAAAAAAAACTGAAAAATAGCCGTCATAAGGTCTCCAAATGCAGAAAAACTTCAAAAACAATTTTGGCGCGTGTATTCAAACTGGTTTTTGTTTACAAATTAAGGTTCTCAAAGAGCTTTTCCGAGAATTTCGTTCACTGAAGAGGCCAATACAAAACATGACAAAAATAATATATGGTTTTCTGTGTGTACGGGACCTCTCAGCGCTTGTTTAGAAGACCTACAACGACGTCGTGCTGTATGTTTTCTTATTTCAATCAGAAGCAATTCACCCTTCATTATTCGAGTTGATTCAACTATGGCCATTTGAAGAAGATTTGATTTTAAAATACATTTACAGGTGGCGCTAACATATCCGGAGACGTTCGTCAGTATGAGCAAGGACTCAACGAACCTGAGTCGAGTATATCTTGGGTCAGCTATTGGAGGTAACAACATCACAGTCGATATTTTTAGGCGGGATTTTCGAGTCCGATTTTACCGCTTGGGATTTGTTCCAGGAGTGGAAACGGATTCTGATGGCGCCATCTCTCGAGCACAGGCGCTGATGTTATCGTTCAAGCTAAAAGAAGGCGTGACACCCGAGCAGAATACAGCCTGGGCAGAGAATTTCATCGAGCAGGTAGGGTTTTGTCGCTACGACGTGGCGAGTTTTGCGACGCCGTGGTAGTTGATCTAAATCACTACCTTTTAGGTTCATGTGACTTCGGCTCCGAATGTCTCGCTGTCGTTCTGGTCGCCGTCGTCATTCTCCTCCTGGGTGATTCGCTCATTGTCGAAGAGCTATCGATGGCTGTTCATCTCCGTCGCCATTCTGTCCCTGTTCTGCTTCTTGGCGAGTTTCGGCGCCAACGCTTATCAGGTATGTGTTTCAACTAGCTGCTAGAAATACTCTCAGACACTAACTGGGCTTCCTAGCGCTTTATTGCTAGCGTCTATAAGGTTTAAGGAGAGTCAGGCTAAGTTTCTGGCGGATCAGAAGTTCTCATGAAGTCACAAGGCCTATAGAAATAATCACAACTTTCTGTTGTCGGTGACTCTCTATGGGGCACGAGTATTTTTTTGCAGAATGGTTCCACTGAAAATGGAGGGAACACTACGCCGATTGGTGCTTGCACAGCCGGTGGCTGAAATTCATGTTTTGACGGTTCCATGGATGCCGTATGATTTGTCCCCAAAGTTTCGGGGCAATTCCATAGTTGAGCCCATTTTGTGATGACCGCAACGTAGACGCGCTGAAAGACGGGGGGCAAATTTTCCGGACGAGATGCGACTTTTGAATTCCCTAAAAGGCGGTGTTGACGATAAAAATCGTTTTTCTGTTTTTTCCGCCTATCTTAAAAACGGTGCCATGCTAATTCCAATGATATATCTGGAATCGTACAAGACCCCCTGGAAACGGAGTTATGGCCCCTCGAAATTCAGCAAGGGAAGCATTGTGGACGAGTTGTCCGAGGCTTGTAACTCCCGTTTTTCGCAGCCGATTTATGTGAGCTGACCTGAGTAAAGAGAGAAGTTGAGACCGAAGGGAAGAACGGGGCTTTCGATGGGAAACCATCGCTCATTTACCCACAAATTCAGGGCAACTGTTATAGGATGTGGGCGGAGTGTCCCAATGGGTTGGCTGGCCCACGAGATTGTCACCCACTTACTGGCCGTTTTTCTTCGCTCTTCCGTTCTTAATCTTCGTAGAGGGACCCAATGCTCACGTTTTAGCCAAAAAAAAAAACGTGCAACTTTTTCTTCGTGAACACTGCCTTTAAAGCTCCTTTAGGTTTGCCTTGAAACGTCTATGTTTTGGATATTTGGGGTCCTGAAGGCGAATCTGAGGTCCGTTTTTCGATTTCCGATAGATTAGGGTGGGTAACGGTGGGCATACTGTGGTTGGATCAAAGTCTAGAACCGGCCGATCCCTGTGGGGTACTAGGGCTACTTAAAGGCAGTGTTCACGATAAAAATCGATTTTCTGTTTTTTGCCTATCTTGAAACCGGTCCCATTCTGATTCCAATGATGCTTCTGGAATCGTACAAGACCTTCTGGGAATAGAGTTATGGTGCCTCGAAAATTGAGCTAGGGAAGCATGGTGGACGAGTTGTTCGAGGCTTGTAACTCCCGGTTTTTGGAGCCGGTGTGTGCGAGTTGACCTGAGTAAAGAGAGAAGTTGAGAATGAAGGGAAGAACGGGGCTTTCGATCGGAAACCATCGCTCATCTAACCACGAGTTCAGGGCAACTGTTATAGGATGTGGGCGGAGTGTCCCAGTGGGTTGGCTGGCCCACTAGATTTTCACCCACGTACCGGCCGTTTTTCGTCGCACTTCCGTTCCTAATCTTCTAAGCGGGATCCAAAGCCTACGTTTTAGCCTAAAAAACGTCCAACTTTTTCTTCGTGAACACTGTCTTAAAAGGCAGTGGTCGCGATAAAATATGCTTCTCTTATTTTTCTCGCTAAACCCTTTTCTGGGTTTAGAGTAGTAGGACCAATGAGAAAAAAACGCGAAAAAAAAAACGCCGTTTTGGGCCAAATCTGAAGCCTGAATTTTCTTGTTTTTCGATGGTGGACGAGCCCACTCCACATCATCGGCAGCGATGATCTCTGATATCAAGAACATCAGATGGCTTGAAATTGAATTTCAATCAGTGAATATTATCATTCAGGCTCATCTAGTCCAAAACATTGGCTGAGGTGCTTGCTTTCATTGGTCAACTCTATTCATTACGTATATTTGCATTTACCATATTTCTTCATCTGAATTTCGATGATTTTTGACTGCTCGGCATGAGACAGCGATCTTTTTCTGCGGCGCTGTGCACGTGTGCACGAACTGGCGTCTTTGGGCCCTAGAAACTCTAATTGTAGCCCGTTTTTCACCGCGCTACCTTGATAGTTTTTCAGCTGTTGATCGAAGCTGATTTTTATAGTTTTCAAGGTAACGTTTTTCATCGCGACCGCTGCCTTTATAGCTCCTTCAGATTTGCCTCGAAACGTCTATGTTTTGGCTATTTGGGGTCTTGAACGCGAATCTGAGGTCCGTTTTTTGATTTCCGATAGATTAGGGTGGGTAACGGTGGGCATACTGTGATTGGATCAAAGTCTAGAACCGGCCCATCCCTGTGGGGTATGAGGGGCACTTAAGGGCAGTGTTCACGAAGAAAAAGTTGAACGTTTTTTTGGCCAAAACGTAAGCTTTGGGTCTCTCTAAGAAGATTAAGAACGGAAGTGCGACGAAAAACGGCTGGTAGTGGGTGAAAATCTCGTGGGCCAGTCAACCCATTGGGCCACTCCGCCCACGTCCTATATCAATTTCCCTGGAATCGTGGCGAGATGAGCGATGGTTTCCGAACAAAAGCCCCGTTATTCCCTTCATTATCAACGTCTCTCTTTACTCAGGTCAGCTCGCAGATATCGGCTGCAAAAAACGGGAGTTACAAGCCTCGGACAACTCGTCCATAATGCTTCCTAGCTGAACTTTGAGGGGCCATAACTCCGTTTCCATGAGGTCTCGTACGATTCCAAGTACATCATTGAAATCAGCATGGGACCGTTTTCAAGATAGGCGGAAAAAAAGAAAAACGACTTTTATCGTGAACACTGACTTAAAGGCAGTGTTCACGTTAAATATCCCTTCTTTGTTTTCCCACCTATCTTGGACGCGGTCCCATTCTGATTCCAATGATGTCTCCGGAGTCTTGCAAGACCTTCTGGGAACGCTGTTATGGTCCTTCAGAAATTGAGCTACGGATGCATGGTGGACGAGTTGTCCGAGGCTTGTAACTTCCGTCTTTTGCAGCCGATGTGTGCGAGCTGACCTGAGTGAAGAGAAGTTGAGAATTGTTCACGTCGAGGGGCGGAAAGGGGCCGGACTTGCTCAAAGGGGCGGGGTTTGACCACATTTTTAAGCCGTTTTGCGGCTCCTGGGTAGCTTTTCGTCCCGTTTCTTTGACGCTGTACTGTTTCTGAGAGCCACGAGAAGTGTTTGTCATGGAAAATTCGAGGATGAAGTTTATCGTGAACAGTGCCTTTAAAGCGAATCTGGGATGCATTTGTCCACTTTGGAAAACTTTGCCAATTTCCGTACGAAGCCTCCCACTTTGGGCAAATTTTCGAGGCAATATGCGACTTTTGGTGATTTTCTACACGGCTTCGACAGATTCACGTCGAAACTTGTCTGTAGATGTTCTTCGAGCACTGAACACGAGACTGAGGTTCGTCTATCGATTTTTGATAGAGTATGTACGGTAGGTTACGGTGAACATACGGTACTTGGATTGCAGTCCCAGATCGGGCCGAAAACTCACCTGCGAGGATTATTAGGGGTGTAGTCATGTGTAACCTAACGAATGAAGAATTTGAGTTAAACCTTTACGAAAATTTCGAAATGATATTTACTGTTAGTAAAGTCATCCTTTAGGAACATTCATTTGAATTAGATTTTTTCGTTAAACAGAGAACGTGGAGACTCATGGGATTATGGGTGGAGTCTTTTTTCACATTTTTAAGCTGTGCGTAACCGGAAGAAATTTGATAACAACGCATGCAGACGTATGTGATCCCTCCTTTTCCATGCATGCACGTATACTGTCCTATATGGTTTGCCATTTAGTGCGTTCCAGTATGATAGATCCACCTCTGACTTTAGGGATTCAGCTTTTACTTTGAAAAATCATAGCTCGGCATCAACTCCATTGTGTTCCGCACCTACAGAAACCATACCCTTGATGGTTTTAGAAAACAATTTCAAATAGTTAATCTCTGTAAATTTAGCTTCTGGCAGAAGTAACGATTTGCCGATGCCATTTAGAAGTCAGAAAAAAAAGTTTAAAAACTTCTTGAACTATTTTAAAAAATATTTGGCGTAAAATAGCCTGGAGTAATAAAAAAGCTAGGAAATAAAGTGAAATAATCAAAAATACGATTTGGTGGTCAGTCATAGACCAATTATTTAGAAGTAGTGACAGACGACGGATTGGATTTTACAAGCCTCTCCGTTAAACTTATCAAAGCAAAATCTAGCGCGATATGAATTGGAGCGTTGCCTTCACCTAGCTGGACCTATGCAAATTACCTTATTACAGCTTTAAAAAATGGCCTAATGTTTCCGTTGCGCGCTTGATTTTGCTTTGATAAGTTTAGCGGAGGAGCTTGTAAAATCCGATCCTTCGTCTGTCACTACTTCTAAGTAGTTGGTCTATGATTGACCACCAAATCGTATTTTTAATTATTTCACTTCATTTCCTAGCTTTTTTATTTCTCCAGGCTATTTTTCGCCAAATCATTTTTTTAAAGATTTTTCAAGATATTTTTGAAACTTTTTCAGACTTATAAATGGCATAAGCGAATCGTTACTTTTGGAAGGAAGCTAAATTTACAGAAATTTCACATCTTTTTCCCAAATGCTTCCATTTTGTAATGATGAAACATCTAACAGATGATGTATGAGTACAACTTTTGAAACTTATGGCCACCCACAACCATAAAAATACCACCTTATGCCGCATTTTGTGCAACATGTGGAAAATCGATATTATTGATGATTAACATTCGATTTTGCATGATGAGGAGAATTTCCTAAACCAGTAACTTAGAGCCATCAGCAATCAAAAATCATTGCGGCATTTTGTGCAACAAGCTAAGAAATCGATATTATTGATTGGTGATCATCGATAATGACTGATGAGCAAAATTTCCCAACCAGGAAAACCAATCCCATCACCAATTGCCACTAATCGCCGCAGTGCGTGAAAAATCGATAATATTGCTTATCCATCGATGACGTGTCGTCAGTGAGAATTCTGACAAGTTAATAGAGTGAGGACTTTTTAAAAAGAGACCGAACGAACGAATTTCGAATAAATTCGTTCATTTTTTATTCCGAACGAACGAATTTCGAATAAATTCGTTCATTTTTTATTCCGAACGAACGAATTTCGAATAAATTCGTTCATTTTTATTCCGAACGAACGAATTTCGAATAAATCCGTTCATTTTTTATTTCGAACGAACGAATTTCGAATAAATTCGTTCATTTTTTATTCCGAACGAACGAATTTCGAATAAATTCGTTCACTTTTTATTTCGAACGAACGAATTTCGAATAAATTCGTTCATTTTTTATTTCGAACGAACGAATTTCGAATAAATTCGTTCATTTTTTTATTCCGAACGAACGAATTTCCAGTAAATTCGTTCATTTTTTATTCCGAACGAACGAATTTCGAATAAATTCGTTCATTTTTTATTCCGAACGAACAAATTTCAAATAAATTCGTTCACTTTTTATTTCGAACGAACGAATTTCGAATAAATTCGTTCATTTTTTATTCCGAACGAACGAATTTCCAGTAAATTCGTTCATTTTTTATTCCGAACGAACGAATATTCGAAATTCGAATATTCGAATGACGAATAATTTAAGCATCCATAGCATTATCGCGCAACTGCGAAGTGATCGGCACTAACAACTTGAATTCTTCTTCTAGAGCTTTATTTCCACTTACAATTGGAATTAATAAGACACGACTCATCTCTAGACCTGTACGGGCTACAACGCAAAGAATGCTACAAAATCAACTTTTCCTCTGTACCTTAGCCTAAGGAGCTTATTCGAGGACCTTACTAACTTTGCCTGCCCCATAAGCCAGCGAGATTGGTGGAGCCGAGCTCCATAGTTATCTCCAGAGGGTGCTTTCGCCTCTATGGTTTAAAGTCAGTGTTCACGATAATCTTTAATTTTGAGATTATTCGCTATATCGATTAACTGGCCCCCGGGTAGACCTAAAATGACGTAGAAATTGAGAAAAACGCAACAGAAGTACGCGAAATCCTTAAGTTTCATCCCGCCTCTTAAGTATCACAGGAAGTGTTTGTTGTGACAATGAAATATTCTGTGGACCCTTCCTTTGCAATTCTTTACTCTCTATTGCTCCGTTCCTTCCTTAGAGCCCTAACTAATTCTGCTTTGCATTAAATATTCTTCTATTATCGATTGACACAGTTTTCCAACGGTGGCAACCACCATTAACATGTTTATCCGACCGGACAACTGGCCCATGTTAAAGAATAATGTCACTGAAATACGACGTTTTAATGCGTTTCTCGCCATTTCTTCGTAATTTTGGTAACACTTGGAGGCCAGTGTATTGTTTTATGTGGTCCGTCGCGGATCCGCGATGTAACGCCCCGAATACGTCAATGTATAGACGCGATTCGCCCTCAGGTTGAAACTGGTAGGATCTCGCAATTGTTCCGTGATAGGCCCAGGCTCGACTCCTCGCGGTTTCGCTATAGAGCATCGTGGGAGCATCGATGAACGAACGCGGTACACTCTCGGTTTGAGACTGGCAGAATTTCGCGATCGTTGCGCGATAGCCCCATGCTAGAATCCGCTCGGCCCCTACCAGAAACCGGAGATTCTATCCGTGAACGATCGCGGGGGATCCTCTCAGAGTATGGAGCGAGCGAAGTTAGGAATCCGAAATATCATTCGACGCAGAATTTTACGTAGATTTCAAAAACAACCGTCACCAGGTTAAAGAGTTATGGGCGAAAAACCGGTGTTTCGTAAAATGAATTAGGCTGAAGGATCGAGAATAGTTTTTAAAACTGGAAGCACAATGACGCAGATTTCCATCTCCAAGCACAAAAAAGTTATGGACGAAAAACTGGCAGTGACACCCACACAATCTTGAAAATGATTTGCATGAATGTTGGGTGACTTTCATTCTTTTTCGAGGCGCGTACTGGGGGGAGATCGGAGTACGGGGCGGAGTTTATTGCTCCGTCGGCCAATCGACAGACGTCTTTCCACCACTTAAGACGTGGGTGATTTTTCAACGGAGGGATAAACCCCACCCCCACGTATTCCCGTCTCCTCCTGTGCCTCGAGGCGTTTCACCGGTTGTCACCGGTTTTACCAATTTTCCCAATGATGGAGGTTCCCCCTTCACCTGCCCAGAGGTGAGGGTTGGTGGAGTACATGGCTCCACCCAACGAAGCTATGGTTGGTGTTATCATTGCCCAGCGGCATGGACAAATGGGAGTGGCCAAGCGCGATTGCCATATGGCTCCCCCTGTTAGAACCGCCCTAGTAGCCTCATCAGACGGTGTGGGGAAAAAATTTAGTTCTTGCGTTCGGAAAAATGGAACAATGGAGTAATGAAGAGACTGACATCAGTCTTGAAAGGAATGTCGATTCATTCATACATTAGAGCTGATTTTCATATTTTTTGTTAAATCAGCTCGGGTATTCAAATTGGAATAACGTTCAAATATTCACCTCTGCGAATAATCAAATTCGAATAATATTCGAATATTCACCTTTCCCGAATAGTCGAATTCGAATAATATTCGAATATTCACCTTTCCCGAATAGTCGAATTCGAATAATGTTCGAATTTTCACCTTTTGCGAATAGTCGAATTCGAATAATGTTCAAATATTCACACTTTTCGAATAATCGAATGTTCGAATGAAAATTCGTTCGAAAAATTCGAATATTTATTCGAACTCGAATATTCGGTCCTCACTCTACAAGTTCAGTGCTTACCCGAACGAACTGTGTTGATTGACTGCAGACGCATCCCACTTTATGCCGAATTGACTGCAGACGCATCCCACTTTGTGACGAATTTTGTGCAACATACGCAATATATGAAAATCGATATTGTTGATCATTAAAATTCGATTTTGTATGATGAGAAGAATTTCCCAAACAAGTAACTTAGGGCCATGAACAATCATTGCGGCATTTTGTGCAACAGGCTAAGAAATCGTTACTATTGACTGGTCATCATCGATAATGACTGATGAGCGAAATTTCTCAACCAGGAAAACCAATCCCATCAACAATTACAACTCCTCGCTGCAATTTGTGCAAAAAGCGCGAAAATCGATAATATTGATTATCAATCGATGACGTGTCATGAGTACGAATTCTGGCAGGTTCAGTGCTTACCACCAACGACCTGTGTTAATTGGCTGCAGATTCACCTCACCCACAAACACTGCTCTCCAAAGCCGTAGCATGCCCAAGCATTTTGCGTGCTCCACGGCTAATTTAGTATGTAAACCCACGGTTTTGAGGTACCCTTCAAAGTTAAGTTATCAAGTTCAAATTGAAACAGGAGGGACCGGCATCCATTTCCAGCTTCCTGTTCAAAAATGAGTCCCCTAGCTCAATTTTAAGTGTACCCGCAAGATCGTGAACGCCGTCTGAAAAAAGGAAGTTAACAGAGAAAACTTGCGGTTTTTCAAAATTTTCTCAAATCCTAGAACACCATTCTAAACCACTTTTTTGGCATGGTAACAAACTTTTTGCGCTATTTTTTAATGCAATTTAGAGCTAATTTCTACCTTCACCCTGAACTTCGATTTCGAAATACGGGTTGCGCGCGTGGCCATTTCACAACCAAATCTGGTGCGCGCTTCCTGCGCACTACAATTTGGTGCGCGCGTGCCGCGCGCCACAATATTTCGCGATAAACGATGACGATGTGAACAAAAAACTGCAATTCAACTGTTTCGTACAGTCTGACAGTTGTGTAAACAGAGGTAGAGAGGGATGTAGACTGGTGATATTTCAGTCGAAGCCACTGGTTGGTGTGCAGATCGCGTTCACGTTGGTAGCGTCGTGCTGTGGTGGACTGTTCGTTCAGGTGGCCGGTTCGGCACATTTCAATCCGCTCATCTGGCCGGTATTCTTCATCATTGTAGGTGAGTGTCTGGAAAATTCTTGGTGCTGTTAGTCGATGTTTTTTCCTCCAACAAGGCCTGACCTCAGT
The DNA here is from genome assembly GCA_029168955.1 of Aplectana chamaeleonis. Lineage (NCBI taxonomy): Eukaryota > Metazoa > Nematoda > Chromadorea > Rhabditida > Cosmocercidae > Aplectana > Aplectana chamaeleonis. The sequence goes on from JAPDOI010000051.1 coordinate 2,695,059, forward strand.
GTGTCAACACCATAGAATGCCATCCCATTTTGCTCGCGGGGACAATAGACGCTAGCTGGAGAACTGGTTATGGTTTTCATTGTAGCAAGGTTTTTCATTCTCGAATGTCCTCCGCATGAATGTTTTATGGGCGACTATAGAATTTGTAAGGCTCATTTCGTGTTCTTTTCAGACGCCTTGTCGCACAGATTTCATTGATTTCTTTGGAATAGTAGAACCCTTACTTTTTTCATGGAAGTTCTTCTCCTTCTAGTTTTTCGAGACAGCTATTACGACTACCTTTTCTAAAAATGTGATTCTCCTTTTTTCTTGGGAATCTTTACTTTTTCCCTTTTCATCTACAGCTTCATATTTACCAAACTGTTATACATTTTATTTTTTTTCATTTATTTATTTGTTTATTTACTTATTTATTTACTCACCTATTTATTTATTTATTTATTTATTTATTTATTTATTTATTTATTTATTTATTTATATATACATTTATTTATTTACTTACTTATTTATTTACTTACTTACTTATTTATTTATTTATTTATTTATTTATTTATTTATTTATTTATTTATTTATATATACATTTATTTGTTGTTTATTTATTTATTTATTTATTTATTTATGTGCTAAGTCATTTATTTGTTACGTTTATATGAATGCGTCAAAGCAAATTAGACATTGATAGATAAGAAAAAAATCATGGAGAGTGCGATAAAAAAGGTTCAAAAATACGGTTGTAAAGAAAGTGAAGGTTATGGATTTATACGAGTTCTTTTACAACCTTTTGGTCTTTCTCTTTTTTATAACTCTACTCAATTTTTTTTCTGGTAAATTTTTTCGCTTCCTTCCTTTTGTACGTTTAGTGGTCTATTTTAGTTTTTATGCCTATCGTCCTTTTTTTCCTTTCTTTCTCTGTGTTCAAAATTTTATTTTTATGTACCTCTTTTCTCTTGTTCCTTTTTTTCTTTTCCTTCACCCCATTCTGATACACCGCCCTCTCCTACATACCTTCTTTTCCTCTTCCCTATATTTCTCCCCTCTCTTGTTTGCTTGCTTATTTATATTCCTTATTCGTCCTACCTCGTTTTCTCTTTTTCTTTTACCCATACGTTTTTATTACTATTCCTCCCTTTCATCAACCATTTCCATCGTTTTTTCCTCTCCTTCTTATCTCTCCTTTTGCATCCCTGCTTCTCTTCTGATCTTCTTCTAGGTACTCGTTTTCATCCCATTCTCTTCTTTTTAATTTTCTCCTTTTTCTTTTTATTCTTTTTATCCTACTGCAATATTATAGGGTGATGACCTTACTCAGGCGATTATCGGCCCCGAGACAGTTCGACTCGTTTTTCCAATCTGCGAGTCGGCTCCTGTTGCTGTCCAGGCCACTGCTGTTGCTTTCCGGGCCACTGCTGTTGCTGTACGGGCTATTCCGGTTGGCCCGAACAGCAACAGCAGTAGCCCGGAGATTGGGAGATTGAGCCGAACTGTCAGGCGGCTCCGATTCCTATTCGATGCGGCTCGGGGCCGAGAATCGCCTGAGTAGGTAAAAACCTCCACAGTTCTTCTTTTGCAAGCGTTTTCTCCTCCTTTTTCTTCTATCTCTACTGATTTTCTTTTTTTTGCTATATTTTCTCCCTTCCTCTTCTGCTTATTATGGTCCTCTCTAGTTTTTATGTCTTTCGTCCTTTTTCCCTTTGTTCTTTTTCCTCTTTTTTCTCTATTCAAATTCTCCTCTGCGTTTTCCCTCTCTTTCCTTTTTCATTTCTTCCACATCTTCTAGCACATCGTCTTTCATTACCTCCTCTTCGTCATCCACTAATATGTTTCTCACTTCTCTTTCTTTCCTTTTTATTCGCACTTGTTCATCCCCATCGTTCTCCATTTTTCATTTACTCGTACTTCCTTTTTCCTATTCTTCCCTTTCATTTTCCATTACCCCCATTTCTTCCTACTTTTCTCATCTCTCCTCTCGCTCCCCTGCATTTTCTGACCTGTTTCCATGTACTTCTTCTTTCCGTTCGTTTATAAGCCTATTCTTCTCTTTTTGATTTCCTCCTCTTTTTTTCTTATTCTTTGTTTTACCGCTCTTCCATTTCTTTTAACCCTTCTCATTCCACTGCATGATAGCCTTTTCTTGTTCATCTCTCCCTATCCATAGCGTTTATTTCTCTTTGTGTTTTTGCCGCATTTTTCCTTTTTTTTTCCCGAAAATCCTAATATTGTTTCCCTCCCTTCTTTCGTTTTTTTTCTTTTCCCTCCTCATTTTCCTGTCCTCACTCCGCTATCGCGACATCGCTCACGTTTTCTCCTTTCTAACATTCTTATACTCCTAGACTTCTTTATCCCTCATTTTCTCGTTTTCCTTTCTTTTCCCTTTTCACTCTCTTCTTTTTCCACCTCCATGTTTACCCATAAATTCGTTCTTATTATTTTTTTATGCTTCCGTCTTCTCCATTCCCCGTTTCTTTTTAAATCTGTCAATTTTTCATTCTATTTACTCTCCCCTTTTCCGTCCTTGTATCCTCTCCTCTCCTTCTTCCCTCCTTCTTCCTCGTCTTTCTTCTCTACCTTCTCTTTTACTCTATATGATTCTCCTTTGTTCTTCTTTTTCGTTCCCTTCTTTTTCTCCTTGTTCTGTTTTTTTCCACGTCTTTATTCCATTTTCTTTCTTGTTCCGCGTTTTCCTTCACTCTCTTTCCCTTTCACTTTCTCATTGTCTCTCTCCCTTTCTTTCTTTTTTCCCTGTCGTATTTCCCCTTTTCCGTCTTCTCTCTTTGTAAGTTTGCTCTCTTCCTTCTTCCTTCTTTGCCTGTCTTGTTTTTGCTCTTCTTGTTCTCTTTTACTATCCTGTATTGATTTCTCGATTGGATTGAATAAATTTGGCACCAGTTTGGACTTCGAGCGCTTATACAGTCCACGGCAACGGAAAAAGGGAATTGAGCAGTTGTTTTTTTTTCGTACTGTAGGCTGCTCCATAATCGACGGCAGAGCTGTAATTTTGTCTAGAATTCCGAAGAAAAACGTCGGAAACGTTGAATAACGGTGAGTCCCCCGCGCCCCCCCCCTTACAAATACCTTAGTCGAGTTTCGGCCCCGAGCCGCACCGAATAGGAATCGGAGCCGCCTGACAGTTCGGCTCGTTCTCTCAATCTACAGGCTACTGCTGTTGCTGTTCGTGCCAACCGGAATAGCCTGGACAGCAACAGCAGTGGCCCGGACGGCAACAGGAGCCGACTCGCAGATTGGAAAAGACGAGCCAAACTGTCAGGCGGCTCGGGGCCGATAATCGCCTGAGACTATCAATATACATAAAGTATTTGCCATTGCTACAAGCAAGAATAACCAGAAAAAATGAACTTTTTTTCAATTTTTTTTTGTGATTTTCCGTTTTTTCTATTGATCCTGCGTTTATCTATGGAAAAGACTCTGAGAGAGGGGGCAACTCATCGACGGCGCAACTTACAGTATGCTCAGTGTAAATACGCAATTGCACAACAGCCTTTTCCCAATGCCGTAGACTGTAATTGCAGTTTCCCACCCATTTCATGCAGTCAACATTGGGATTTTTCCTATGAAAGTAGGTGGACGCATTACCGGACGCTAGGTGCCGTAAAAAACTGGAAGGAAATTAGTACTATGAGCCGGTTCTCGATAACAACTAGCGAAAAATCGTCTCACTCTCAATAGTGTCTGGTGTGAATAGAACATACGTAAGTGGATAATGTCGCCCAATAGGGCAGGTAATTTTCTTTTTTTTCCTGAGAAAACTCCAGTATACATAGGATCCTACCTATAGGATAAGGTGGTGTTTTAGTCAACTTTACGGCATTTTTTTGGTAATTGTGGATTTTTTTTTGTTTGCACAAACATAGATTGGTGAGATTTAAAAGATGTGATTCGTAACCTTCTTTCCGAACTTGCCTCATCCTATTTCACCATTTATTGCTATTTTTTCACAGAATGTTCATTGATTTTTCTCAGGTTTTTTCCCACACCCGTAAACTGCAAAACCGCGTTTTCGGGTACTTTTGGATATCCTGCATTCGAATATGTACATATGCGTAGCTTATTCTCTGGACAGAATTGCATGGATCATACCGAGAACCTACCGCTTCGGGGCCGAACCGGAGCTGAAGCGACAAAATCTCGGCAGACTCTCTGTGGAATCAAGGCGTTTTCCAGATTCTGCCAGGGTCCCACTGCCTCGACCAGGCGAAAATGCGGGGATTCTGCCGCGATTTTCGCCGCTGCGTACAGAGATTGGAACTATAAACCCTCATCCAATCCCTCGCTTTGTAGTCCGACGCGAGCCATGTTCGCGGCTACACTTGGGCGTTCTCACTGCAATGATGGCTGCGCTATCGGGGTGACTTTGCGGTGGATTTGCATCATATTTCTCGATGATCACGCGTCATTGTCGTGGTGTTTTCCCGATACTTCTGTGGCAAATTCGCGGCGGACACCTCCATGAATTCGCGTCGATTTCGCGGTGTTTTCGAGTCAAACTCGCGTTAAAAACCAAGTTCGCGGTTATTTCTAGGTGAAATCCTGGCAATTTCCGTCCTAGAGTTTTTCGCTTATCCCTGATCGTTGCACAGTTGACCACACAAAATGTTCAGGAATTGGTCTGCTTTGGCTGTTCTGTTTCCATCAATCGTGGAGTCGGTACTCGTCGGCTGCTGTTCATCCCACAGAGAAACTCGCCTTCATTCTAGCCCACGACGGGCCCGGAATCACCGTCTCGGCGATTATCGTCATTTTCACTACTAGTTAGTTTATCGTTTCCATTTCATACAATTTAAATTAGATTCATGAGTGAATAAGAAGTTCACGTTGATGACACCCCTTCTAGGTAGAATTGGCGAGGAAACGATTCTTCGATGTTACCTCAATCCCTTTTCAGAGCCCACGCAGTACCATAATCGAACTTTACGACGCCCCAAACCCTGCCCCAACCCCTTCGTAAGTGGTCGTTTACACTTCCGCCGGGCGCGGTGAAGTACAATTCTATAATATTGATCGTTACTCGCCGCGCGATCAATATCATCGAATTTCACTTCGCCGCGTGCCTCGGCGGTGTAAGTGTAAACGACCCCTAACTTTCGCGTACGTGCATGCCGCTCCAGTTGAGGAAAGCATGCGAGGCCGAACACCCGGCCACCATGACATTTTCGTGGACGGGGGGTGCCTGAGAACTCGATCTCGCCAAGAGCATCAGTAGCCGATCTCTCCAGGCCGAGAGTGCCCGACGATCGTAGGAAATCCGATCCATCAGAAATTCCTATAACCTGGGGCGGCATGCATGAACGACTCGAAGAAGATCAGGGAGCCGCTCAGCGTCCTACGCGCGCAGTGTCGAGCCACGGGACGGCCCGAAGTCCACGGCGTATATTGGTGTGTCGTGGACGTAAATGCACATTCTACAGCAAACTTTACGCCAAGCGGTATTTGGTTCTCCAACACTGGGAGAGGAGATTTACGGGAGAAAATGACGATGTGGAGGACCTACAGGAGGTATGTCATACTAAAGATGAACGAATGATGGTGACGAGGTGAACTACTGGAGTGATCGCCGCTCTGCAGCCGCGACGCGAACCGTTATAGCCTCATTTCAAATGTATTGAACGCATTAAACACCTATAAACTACATACATGACGCCAGATATCCGTCAGGATCATTAACATGTTTAGACAAAGCTATCAACAATGTTGCTGGTATAAAAGGCTTCTTATCTCACGGTATGCATCAGTCGGCTCTTCGGAGCCGAACCTGGAAGGTGGCCTCGAGTCATTCAACAGAAGATTCACCGGATACCGGAGGATAATTTTTGTCGCCAAGGGGAGGGGGCTCCTCACGGCTCGGGGGGGGGTGGTACCCAACTGTGGGGCCATCTCCCCACAGTCCACGGTGGGGTGCACCTCACTGCGAACTGAGGTGGTGGGGTGACCCCCCCCCTCTAGGCCCCGGGGTCCCCTGTGTAAACCCGGAAACAGTGTATCCCTGTAAAAACACGTTAGGTTACCGCCCACACCGGAATTTGAAATTCCCTCCAAAATCGAGTTCTGTTCATCTGCTGTGCTAGTATACCTGTAAAAACATGTTAGGTTTCGGTCATCTACAGCTGATATCAGTAGATCCTCCGGATAAGTCCAGTAGATGACCTCTCCCAGTGTCGGAGTTCTCCAACACTGGGAGGGGTCATCTACTGGAGTTATCCGGAGGATTTACCGCTATTAGCTGTAGTTGAACGGAATTCTCCTGTAGATGACCGAAAGCTAACGTGTTTCAACAGGTATACTAGCACTGCAGTTGAACAGAACTCGATTTTGGAGGGAATTTCAAATCCCGGTTGAGGCGGTAACCTAACCTGTGTTTACAGGGATACACTGTTTCCGGGTTTACACCCCCCCCCGAGCCGTGAGGAGCCCCCTTCTCTCGGCGACAAAAGTTATCTTCCGGTATCCGGTGGATCTTCTAGTGAGTGACTCGAGGCCACCTTCCAGGTCCGGCTCCGAATGGCCGACTGAGGCACTCTGTGAGGTGAGAAGCCTTTTATACCAGCAGCATTGTCAATACCTTTGTCTAATCATGTAAGTGATCCTGACGAGAGTCTGGCGTCATATTTGAGGTTTTTAGGTGCTTATTGCGTTCAGTACATTTGAAATGAAGTTATAACGGTTCTCGTCGCGGCTGCGGAGCGACGATTACTCCAGTAGTTCACCTCATCATCTTCATTCGTTCATCTGTAGTACAATACACCTCCTGTAGTTGCTCGACAGCTTCATTTTCTCTCGTAGATCTCCTCTACCAGTGCCGGAGCTAGTGTCACGTGTCTTCGTCGCGACTTTTTACAGAAATGACTCGGACGATAACCTTGTCAACGTCAGATTTAGTCTGTTGCCTCATACACTGCAGGGGGCTAGCGCAGCTCTACAGGGGGGCAACCCTCCGAGCAGCGGCGCTTGCCCCCCCCCCCAATCAAGGGGGCTACCGGCGAAGTGAATATTTGGCTTGATCGGAGCCCCCCCCCGTCACTGCCCTGAAGCCCCCCCCCCGTCACTGCCCCGGAGCACTGACGTCACGGTCCCGGAGCACTGACGTTACGGCCCCGGAGACTGACGTCAAGTCAGTCTCCGGGGCCGTGACGTCAGTGCTCCGGGACCGTGACATCAGTGGCGACGCTTTCCGGGGGGAGGGTGACGTCAAGAGTGACGTCACCCTCCCCCCGGAAAGCGTCGCCGCTCTCTTCCAAAAATATCCCTTTCTGACAGGTACTCGAAGTCCCCGTCCAGGGCCGGCCCTATAGGGCCGAATGCGGCTCTCTGTGAGGTGAGGCGCCTTTTATACCGGTTGAGCACGTGTTAGGGAGATCACAGGAGAAATCACGTCAAATCGGGACAAAACTTGACGTGAATGACGATGCGTGCTTTTGGCCTACTATTCCTTTTCTTGCTTCTATTTTCGTAAACTACCTTCTACGACTTCACCCCATCTTTTCCCTCTCTTCCTGTCGGGGGGGGGGCATGCACTGGAGGAGAGCAAGGGCCTCCCCTGAAGCCCCCTTTGGGGAAGGCCGCTGCTGTCGCTCCCTCAAGTCGAAAACGGGCTCTATTGTCCGGTGCTCAGGTACCTCAGGGCGACGGCCGTCGCCCCATATTTCGAGGGTGCCGGCCAGCGGCGAACCATGCTGCATGCGACGCACACGCAGCGCGGATATTGGGTCGCCCGCGAACCACAAAACACGCCTTGCCATCTTCAATCCGGCCGATTGGAAAGACAATTGATAATAATCACGACTGATCACGTCGTAACGTGGTTATCACGTGCACAGCTGGTATAAAAGGCGCCTCATCTCACTAGAGTCTTCAATCGGCATTCTAATGCCGGCCCTGGAAGGTGACTTCGAGTCACTCTCCGGAGGCCAGCATATTTTTGACCGCTGAGGGGATAGGGGTATCTCCACGGCTGGGGGGGGGGGCGGTTTTCGCCGTGATCCGCGGGGAGGGTGGTTCCTCACCGCAGACTGCGGCGGACCGAGGCGGGGCGTTTCTCCGCCGTGGGCCGGGGTGACATGCGTGGGGTAAACAATAATACAAATAATGATCGCGGGCCATCTGGTAAAGGTCGGCGGGACGACGACGTACGCCTGGCCGGCGAACCAAAAGCGGGCGGCCGGAGGACGGAGACCGCGGGCCAGCTGGGAAAGGTTCGCTGGCCGTCGTCCCGAGTACCTGAGTGCTTGCCCCCCACCCGCAGTCTGAGACGGTTTGATTTAGTGCTGTAAACGTGTCAGAACATGGCATGCGTGTGGAAACGCCAATACTTTAGTGCAGTGACAATTCCCTATTTTCTGGAATTTTTAATCAACTCATTTCTACTCGATGCACATACGAGGGGTTTTTTTTGTTAAAAATAAATTTTGTTGCATTTCCTTCCTTTGATTCGTTCATGAGATATGGATGAGTTATAATTTTTCGATTGCGCCCTTGAGTCCTTCAAGACAAAAAAATTTATTGTCGATTGAGCAACGACATGATAACAAAAGGTTCACGATCGCTTTCCGTCTGTCTCCGGCCTCAGAGCTCTCCAAGAGTTATCGAAGAACATCCACGCAATAACCTGGAGATATTAATGGTCATTCTAAGTCAATGTACGTATTCATGCTCTCGTACCATGCACAGAATAAGGATCAGCCTGCGAAGTTTCTCCATTGCTTTGTCGAATGTCTCTGAAAATCTTGATATTGCAAAAAGTCATTGCAAAAAAAGAAGAATACGAAGAGCATACAGTCACAAGCACGCTCATGCGGATTATTTTTTTCCGCAGGGCTACCGTAACCCTCCTTCAAAAATTTTCCAAGTGTCGGCTCGGATATGAGCACGTCGTAATAGCCAACAAACATGTTTGCACAATTTCGACCCCTCAGCCACTCCCCAACGGCTTCCCGGAGAGAGCGGTGTGTGAATGAATGCATACCGCTCCTCTGCCCTTTTATACCCCGCATGTTATGAGCGTGTGTTATTGTTCGTTATCATGTTTTGTTCAAGAATGGTTACGGTAGCCCTGCAGAAAAATGATCGGCATGGGCGTGCTAGTCATACAGTCAGGTCCGTGGCTTACCTATTCTGAGGAAAAACATTCAAATCTCACCCGCAGCTGGCGCGGGCGGTTAAAGGCAGTGTTCACGATAAATCTCGTTCTCGAGGTGTCGGTGTGAAACACTACGTTGGCCGGTGCTGTAGAGGATAGGGTCGAAGAAAGCAACGAAAACTGGCCAGAAATAAATACAAACGGCTTTGAAAGCTCTCCCGGTGCGCCTACCTATCCCGGTCCGCCCCCCAATCGGACGAGCTTGTGGCGCCGCACACGCTTCGACGGCAAGGTGCCAAGCAACTCCGCCGCAGTTAGCATCATCGATTCGCGCAGATTTCGCAATTAGCGCGCGCTTGCCGAAATCAGCAGGGCACATGATTCTCGTCCACACCCTGAATTTAGAAACCGTTATTTTGACTTATTCTAGACGTTTTTCTTCCCTGTTTCTTCACTATTAGTTACCTCACGACCAAACAATCCCATTTTTGGGTCGAACTCGAGTGCGATATTCATCGTGAACACTGCCTTTAAACTCTCACCGGAGGCTGGCGGTATGGTTAGCTGGTCAGCTGCGCTCCTCCCTCGGCCTGAATCCATTAGCTGGCCGGCGCACGCGACCGCCACTCCAGCCGCTGGTGAGATTCAAATGGTTTATATTAAGGAGGCAAGCCACGGACCTAACCATACAGTGAGGGGGTAACGCTCATCTGCAGACAATTAAGTACATTCTATTCGTTAGAGAACAGCCACCACGGTGGATTTCGGGAGCCGTGTGCATACCTCCCCCGCTGGGGGAGGGGGGGGGGAGCAGTCGAAACATATCAAATGCTCATCTATTCCGTGTGAAAACAGGGAAAGCTAGAGGTAAGCTTACAAAGATCCGAGGTTTTGCACTAATAACCCTTCAATAACCGGCTAGACGCTCGATCGGGGTTGTTGTAGGGCCATGCCGAGCTTCGATGCGACGATAATAAACTATTATTGATGAAGACCACTTTTTAAGTACACTGCAATCACCCTCAACCGTCCCCTTACCACAGAGCAAGGGGAAGGTTGGGAGGAAACCACCTGACTATCATCATTTTCTAACAGATAACCCGGCGTCAACATGTTTTCGAACGAGTTGTTGTAGCTCATTTCTTATCTATCGATTCCCTTCCCGGTGGGAGCTTCCTTGCTTCTTTCGGGGACGGTGAGCATACGGCCCGAGTTGTGGTACCCCGTCCGCGTCCCATTCCATGTTTTGACTTGTATGGACTACGAAATGTGGTGTCAACCCATCAGCACGTGCAGTCTGTGGGCAACGTGTTGAAACACTTACATTTTGATGTGGTGACAATTTGCTAACAACTAGAATCCGGATACTCTTTCGGAATATACGACCCACTCTTGTAAAAAGGGTTCTCGCATACAGCTACAGGATCATTTTATCATGTTTTTGCTTCTAAACATGAAGAAGCACGGAGCAACATGTAAAATTTATGCAAAGAACATATAAAAAAACATCGGGAAAATCCAATTCTTTTGGATGGTTCGTCTATTTCGAAAGAGTGCCAGAATCTGTTCTCTTGTCGGATATTTGGTCAAGGTGGGGCAGCTCTCTTAGGCAAGATCGATATTTATCAGTCGCAGGCGGCTTCCTGCCGACGCCTCTGACGGTTCATCCCATGGACTGCGTGAATAGGCGCCCTCCATTGTTGAGGAAGCACCACCAATCATCTGCTGAGAGCGGGAAAAGGCCTCCCGCTAGTTTTGGAGCCGACCGCGGCGGTGCTGAAGGTAAGCAGAGCTTACTGCACCTCTTGAGGGACAAGGGCAGGCTAATTGCTGCTGTTCAACGGCCAGGCTAGTCCGCGGTGCTCATAGAAGGTTGGTCGGCCTCTGGTGACCCGTGAACAAGTGCCATACCTGAAGATGCACAGGAGATGTAGGCTAGTCGGCTACCTTGTGATGCTCGGCAAATGTAGAATGAACATCACCTCTGCGAGTCTTGCTGATCTGATTCAGAGATCACCTCTGATATCAGATATTTGTTTGTTGAATCGTGTTTCTGGGGTCGTATTCGCCAACAACCCGCCGAGGGAAGTCGAAGGGAAGCGGAAGGGATGATACCGCGCGCGGCAGAGGAGCAGATCAACCCATCTTACACCATGTAAGATGGAAATGCAAACTGTGTTACGTATCGATATCACTGTGAAAAGATAAAGATTTCATCGCGAAGCGGCCTCTCTTCAGCTATGCGATTCCGAAAATTCCGGCGGTCGCGAGGGAAGCCAAGGGAGGCGAGAGGTGGTCGTGGAGCGCGCATTTTGTACTGAAATTTCACCGCATCTACCCTTCGACTCCCCGGCGGGTTGATGGCGAATACGACCCCTGATGTGTATCATTGTGTTCGTGGTAATACACAGAGCAACGAAATCTCGCTCAGATGATATGCAAGTAGAGCACCCGAAAAACTTGTTCTTCGATCAGATGTCCGGCCTCGTCCTTAGTCTCTCGCTTAGCTCGTCTGTAGTCCAGCCTGGGTTACCGTAGTCCCTCCGTGCCCCCATCCTGACCGATTTTGGGTAAGTATCATAGCAGCATTCTATGGGGAGCGGCCTAGTCTGGCGCATGGACTATCCAGGACGGCCCGTAGACGACGCAGTAGGGACTACGCCGGATTTTCGCCCAACGTTGACGGAGACATGACTTGGTGATTGAACCTGGGAAAAGACATGGTACTGCGTTACTCCTGCTCCGTTGAAGCTACGTCTGCATTTAATTATCTAACCAAGTGTTTGTGGTCTACCACCATCGCGAAGGAAGTCAAGTTGCGCGTCTACCTATCCGCTATTCGCTCTATCATGATGTACGGATCGGAGACGTGGGCAGCACCGAAGATGCAGATGGAAAGGTTGAATTTCATGGAGAGGAAGCTGTTTAGACGTTTGCTTGGATATTTCTGACCGCGTGTATGTTATAACGAAGACCTTTACAAGGAAATCGACGCATTACATCAACGCTTGACACGAGGGAGGTGCCAGCATCTCCTAACGCCATCTCAAGCAGCAATGGAAAGTCGACTTCGACTGCTTGGGCATATACCAAGAAGATCGCCGGATCGTCTCGTACAACACGCTTTGAGAATGCTTCCAAATCCTGTCTGGAAACGGCCACCTGGGCGTAGGCGAAAGTTCTGGACGGATGTGTTAAAGAGGATTTGAAGTCACTCGGCATCGAAAGACAGTTCAGGCGCGGTGTTTAGTTTCGCAGGGAATGGATCAGTGACAGCTGGGTGGAATGTGTTCAAATTCTGACTGAAGACCGTGAAAAATGGAAACGGCTGACTACTAGGACGGCACACCTCGGTGAAGATGCGGAATGACCGCGTCAGGCGAAAGCCAACCGATTAAGTCAAGTCAACTCCTGCCCCGCGGACCCATGACGGTAGGCGATAGGCACGCTTAGACCGGTCTTCCTGATAGCAGGAGTGCGATTTTCTATCTGTCTAAGCTTGATTCCTCATCGATTCTGGAAAACTTTTCGTCAGTTTTCGATTTTTTTAAATGTCTAAATTCCAGACAATTTAATTTCTTGCGGGTGGTAAAAAATAATGTTTTTCCAAATAAGTGGTGTCAAAATAGTCTTCTTCTGTCCGCTGTCATTCACTGTTCTGTCGGATTCCCAATTTTCATGTTCCACTATCACGAACTGTGGGGTCGCAACAAAAGCGGTATACAATAATCGTTTCATGAGGTTAAGTGCATGTCTACCCGGCTTTCACCCACCTGAGGCTGGCGGCTGGCTCTGTGTTCGTAGATGGAGCTTGATTTGGTACATTTTTCTCTATATTTTCCATAACAAGTTGGTAAGATCTAAACATTGTTCTTTGAAGGTGACTTCCTTGTACTATCAAATTCTTCTTTTCCCCTACAATCAGCGTCGAATTGTATGAATCGGCCAAGCTTTGAAATGGACATTGACTTCACAATTATTATCCGAGTCAATATCTACAATAGAAGCATCGAAAGTTCCAAGAAGTGAGAAAATATCATTGGACAAATCACATTCCACCCACCCGTCACCCCTCTTAACATCACGGTAGAGCCGGCGCCAGTGACGGCCGTTTGTCGCTGTCGCGTGTTAAGTTGGCCAACGTTCCTGTTAACTCCTCTGAGGACACCGTGAACTACATACCTTCCCTCAAAGCTCTTGGTGAAGACGTCTGACCATCTTGTTGGAGAACGGCCACTTGTGCGTTTGAGGTCTAACGGTACCTAATCTGTTTCACTTCTTGGGCAGCTGTTATCCTTAGAGCTCATCATGTGTTCGGCCCGACTAATCTTGCTGGACTTAGCGTGTTGGACTGCGTCACCGTTGTTCGATCGTTTTTGCTGCTCGATCTCCGAATTTCTCCATGACTCGGGTGAAGCGTGGCACACCGAACATCATCCTCTTGATTGCCTTCATGCTCAGTGATGCAGACCGCACTTTCATCGGGCTTGCGTAATGCGCAGGCTACTGCGGCATACGCTAAAGCTGAAAGCGTTGGAGTGGATCATGTGAGCACGGAGCCGTATCTTCCCCATTCGTATAGCAACATCTTTGACGGTCTTGAAGCTCTGAAACGTAATCGTTCGCTACTGTTCAGCTCTGGCACTGGGCCGTTCTTCATGTTAACCTGGTGATCTAGAAGCTTGCAACTCGACCATTCAGAGAAGGTTGGCTCTATTGAGCGCGAACGCAGCATCTTGGGCCGTCTACCGTGATCAATATTTTGTGTTTCCTAGCGAAAGACTCTCAGGATCTTCTGAGAAACGTAGTTTGGCAGCGATGCGGAGAGGTACTGCAGCGAATTTTCGTTGGTTTGAAGCAGCAACTATCGCCCCCATCAGGTCCGAAGCAGTCGCGACAGCATTTGAACTGATATAGACTTCCCTTACCGAAATTTCCAGTCGTTCTTTGTGGTATTGAGGGCAGGACAGAGTTTGTTGTCTCTGCTTGACGGGATGTTGGCATCATCTTGATGAAAATATTCGTCCTAAAAAGGTTGACTTTTCAAGTGTAGGGAGCAGCTGAGTTTACGTGACTTCGTGTAGGTCATAACGGCCAATGATGAACGGCAAGTCGAGAACATCTTTAGTACCAGTGGCATCCCAGATCATTAAGGAACCGCCTACAACTCTTGAATGCACCAGCACTGAAGTCTGTTCGAAAGAGATTGTCCGCCCAAATTGTCAGCATGTGTGTCGAACGACTGTCACGAGGGCATTTTTCGAGCTTGGAAATCGATGAGCAGGATTAGTTGACGAATAGTGAATAAATAAGCTGTTTGCATCCATGCAAAGGGTCATCCGTAATAATGCATTTGTGACGACCGCCCCACATCCTCGCCGACGGAGTAGAGGAGCAGTCCTGGTTGGACACACTTCACTAGACATTTGCCATGGAGCTCGAATTCCTTCCGGGACCGCATTGCCTGAATGGAATAGCGGGTGGTCGTTTCGAAGCATCAAGCCGGTGGTCGTTGCGAGGCGTCAGTACATGGAAAGGGCGGGTAGTTCAGAAGGCAAGGCTCAATACTGCCGTTGATCTAGATGAATGGCGTCGACCAATAGCGGTCCTGAGCCTTTCCCTCTGATCTCCCCGCCCTTCTCACTGTTCGATGCTTCGAGATTACCGGCGTGGAATAGCCGTCTGTCCCAGTTTGAAACATCACACTATTCCATTCAAGCAAAGCGATCCCGAGTGGAACTCGAACCGCAGGAAAAAGGGTTAACTCGTTGATTTTTGTGGGCTGGAATACAACCTATCATACGGAACTTTGTGATGAATGCTAGAGTTCGCCTCGAGGCATTTATTCACTGCAACTAGAGCAATGTAGGCCCAGTACACAAAAAGGAAGGAGTTAATCCGTGGTTGGCAGCTCGAATCCTTTTTGGGACCGCATTGCTTGAATTCAATAGTTGTCTACTGCAGGTCAAAACATCTGACTATTCTTTCATGCGAAGCAGTCCCGAGTGGAATTCCAACTGCAAAAGACGGGTCAAGTCGTCCATTATTGTGGTCTGGGCTACATTTCGGAAGTGGAACTTTGTGGGAGATCGTTCAAATGTTCGATTCATCTCATGGGCCCTTTCAGAACGATTCCGTAACTGTCAGACCATAGTGCTGGACTAGCCGAAATTCGTTCCTGTCTTATAGTCTCATAGAGAATTTCGGCTAAGGGGAGGCGAGATTCTGGTCAGCGAAGTTCATCGCCATGTAGCTGTCGCGACCTTTCGGACTTGATGGAGGCTCTA
Organism: Aplectana chamaeleonis; assembly: GCA_029168955.1. Taxonomy (NCBI): domain Eukaryota; kingdom Metazoa; phylum Nematoda; class Chromadorea; order Rhabditida; family Cosmocercidae; genus Aplectana; species Aplectana chamaeleonis. The sequence goes on from JAPDOI010000051.1 coordinate 2,710,435, forward strand.
GTTGCTCCATGTGTCGGAATAAAACGATTTTGTGGCACAAGTTGACCGTGTTCGTACAAAACTTGATCTTCAAGCAGTTTCGCATACTTTTGATTTTCTGCATTTTGTTCTGCTCAATTATATATAAGTCCGCCTAACAAAGAACTTACAAAGAACGTAGACATTTGCACTATCCATAATCAGAAAGTCATTACCATTGCAAGGATTCGTTTGTTCGGTGTTTTTCTAGTAATAATGTTCATAGACGGAGCTTCTTACCCTTGTAATCCAGTTTTATTAATTCTTCTATTTCACACTTCCTTTCTCAGAGGAAGCCCCAAAGTGAGTGAAAGCGCCTACGTAAGAGGAGGCTATTTAGAACTGAGAAGCCCGTCGTGTGGTGGAGGGTTTGCCGGATTGTCTCAGTGACGTTCAAACTCCTCCCGGATCACTGGCTGGTTCACTTTCTTTCTGTACGTACCTCTGTGTGTGTGTGAATGAAAAGTGTGTTCCTCGGAATATTTGGTAGGGGAAGAGCGGGGTGTTTTTTTCTATCGAGGATTAACGGAGGGAGTCCCTACTAGCTGTTTTTTTCTGTAGTAAACAGAAATTAGCGCCTGAAATGCATTGATGCTCCTCGTTTTTAGTGCTCACAGCCGCGGTCGCACCTCAACGTCACATGGAATCAACTATGATCGTCATGTCAGCGGCTGTCACCATTCTCTTCATTTTTCTAATAATGTAGGTGGTTTTGTTCCAGTTGTATAGTTTTCGATGGGACTTGAGTTTTACGGGTACACAAAATCATCTCTACGTTTCTAGTTGTGTGCTAACAAGGGAACCACTATAAGTCATAGTAGCCATTCCAAATGAAATGTACTTTTGTAGAACCATTTCCGGGCACAGAGTTCGAATATTCCCATCGCAGCCGCCTAGACCCACTCTGAAAGAAGTTATACACTGCATATCATAAAGATAGTACACCCCCTGAAATTGTCGGTCTCGTGTTCGTTGAACAATATTGATCTTTCTCGTCAATACTACTGTGATCAGGATGTAAAATAACCCCCGTATACCTCTTTTTGCTTAGATCGAATGCTTGTGCACTTTTCTAAAGTAATTTAATCTTTTAAACCGCTTATCAAAAAGATAGGACACCCCTAGTTTAAATCCTCAGGCGATTATCGGCCCCGAGCCGCCTGACAGTTCGGCTCGTTTTTCCAATCTGCGAGTCGGCTCCTGCTGCTGTCCGGGCCACTGCTGTTGCTGTCCGGGCTATTCCGGTTGGCCCGAACAGCAACAGCAGTAGCCCGGAGATTAGGAGAACGAGCCGAACTGTCAGGCGGTTCCGATTCCTATTCGTTGCGGCTCGGGGCCGAGAATCGCCTGAGTCGGAATTCTCGTCCGACAAAATTTCGTGATCCCGAATCTAATGACCGATTGGCCCTCCTCGCACCTTTACCGGGACAAATACTCGATTTGGTGTATTTTCAACCAAGCCGATCTGCCTCTGCAGGCCCATCTTGCTCAATTTTTTGATTATGGCCTGTTGGAGCGCAGAAATCGAGAGATATCGCCGACTGTTGGCTCATACCCGACAAACTAAAATTTCTCTGAGATTCTTCATTTTGCTGAGCACAGGACTGTTGGGTAGCCACGCTGGACGAGGTAGCTATTGCCGGGCAACGAAGCCGACCTCAGACCTTCTTTGGTGAACTTTCTGGTTGTCCTACAAGAAACTGCAACTTTTTTGCCCAAAAACATGGGGAAATGAAAGTAGGTGTCACTATGATATACTCTGATACTCACTGGAGGTCATCCGACTGCTGGCGAGCGCGAGCTGTAGGCGTTCTTGACGAGCAAATGCTCTGACAGATTATGGGAGATCTGCGAGTGTAGTTCCGACGGTCAAAGTGGGCAGCCACTTTGACTATTTGTGTACAGGCGATGGTTTCTGACGGTAAGGAGTTTTCTCGATAAGTCTGACAGTCGGAAGCCCTACTAAAAGAATTCGAGGATAGGTGCTGCCCAATTTAGCCCTCAGGACTGCGGTCGCAGATCTACCATAATCTGTCAAGCAAGGACGTCTACAGCTTGCGTTCGCCAGCAGTCGGATGATCTCCAGTGAGTTCCAGAGGATATCAGAGTGATACCTACTTTCATTTCCCCATGTTTTCGGGCGACCAAGTTGCAGTTCCCAGCAGCAGGAAAATCAGAAAGTTCAGGTGGGCAGGTCTGACGTCGGCTTCTTTGCTCGGCAATAGCTATCTCGTCCAGCGTGGCTACCCTACAGTACTGCAATCAACAAAATGAAGAATCTCTGGAGAATTTTAGTTTGTAGGGTCTGAGCCATTAGTCGGCGATATCTCTCGATTTCTGCGCTCCAACAGGCCATAACTGAGAAATTGTGCAAGATCGGCTTGCAGAGGCAGATCGGCTTGGTCGGAAATACACCAAATCGAGTATTTGTTTCAGTAAAGGGGCGAGGAGGGCCATTCGGTCATTAGATTAGGGATCACACATTTTTATCGAACGAGAACTCCGATTTAACCCAGGGGTGTCCTATCTTTTTGTTACGCGATTTGAAACAGAAATTTATTCTAGAAAAGTGCGCAAACATTCAATCTAACCAAAAAGAGGTATACGCAGGTTCTTTTACATCCTGATCACAGTAGTATTGACGAAAAAGATCTATCTTGCTCAACGAACACGAGACCGACAAATTTAGAGGGTGTCCTATCATTATGATACCCAGTGTAGGCGTTTTTTCTATGATTTTCGTACCTATTGTACCCTCAAAAAAAGCGCATTATTTTTACGAAATCCTAGTTTTTGTGCGTTTTCCTGCAAATATTCACTTATTCTTTTCACCTATTTTCACTTCTGTATTTACCAGAACGTTTCATGAAGAGAGCTCAAAAATAGTTTTTATCGCTAATCCTGCCTTCAAACACGAGGTGAGAGACAATGTGCTGTGATGTAATCACGGGAGAAACCATAGGACCTTACTCGCATGAAGGTTAAAAATATGAACGCCAACCTCTCAATTTCATGAAATTTTCTCAAAAGTCCCTGAGAAAAACGGAAAAAATAGCCTTTCCTAGGCGAGCCCTGTTTTTTTTGAAATAAATGCTTTTTATTCAAAGTCGTGAAGAGTCCGGAAACTTTTGCATCAACCTAATAGGTTGGCCTTTTAGGTTTGTCGCAGTGTTCATCTACATTGGTGGACGTCGTGAGGCGAAAGGTGTAAAGTGGTACCAGTGCTTCACTACGGGCGATACGCATTTCACTGGTAAGATGTGTCATCCCCCAAGGTTTAGCGTGATCTTTGTCTGATCTGAATGTTTCAGCGCCAAACTTGAGCGATTTTGAGTCGGCGGCTCTATTCTCACTGCATGATCGTCTCATCGACAGACGTCCAAGTGTGGCGCGAGCACTTGGTGATCGACTGGTGGCGCGCAACTCCCGCTATCCAATAGTGATTATGTGCACAATTGTGCTTATTTTCGCTATTTGGGGTTGTGTGAATGTGAAGTGGGTTTTTGACGTTGTCCGCGACGCGGTCGCCCCACAAACACTCTGGGGTTGTTTTAGGATTGACATGCGTGAAGAGCATTTCCTGCCATCGTCTGCGCCAACACGATTCTTTCTAGAGGAGTATAGGGAGATGTTCGGCAAGACTACGCAGTTCCTAGAGGTTTGCCTAACTCCATAATTCATCTAGGGTTATTTAGAAAGGTTATCATGGAAAGTTTTTGTAGATTGTCATTGACGACGCTGTGGAATATGACGAAGATGATGTCCGCGACTCCATCCTGGAGATGCTGGAGGGGGCCGTGGTCAGTTTCTTTTGTTTAGGTCAGCAGGCATGAGATGAGGCATGTAGGGAATTTCGGCTTCTCGAACCCTCAATTGACCTCACCCACCAGTTTGTTGCGCGCTGAACGCGGGCGATTGCGTACTGAACGCGAGCACTTGCGTACTGACCGTGTGCGCTGTCGTGCCGATCGCGGCGAAAAAGGCATATATCGTACTGATCGCGTGCATGGATGAATGCAAGCGGTCAATACGCGTTTATGGAAGTTGGCGAGCGGTTGGTACGAATCTTAGGCGTACCGACCGCGAGAACTATTCCTTGTGCGCGATCAGTACGCAAATGCGCGCGTTTGGTACAAAATGCAATTCTGCCCGCGATCAGTACGATAGTGGCACGCGGTTGGTACGAAACGGGGATTTCCGCCAGCGGTCGGTCCGCCCCATTGTCTGAGTCCAATGAAACAATTTCTCCTACCATCGGCAGTCTTTAGTGACATTGGCTTTCCCAGAACACTGACAACATTTTAGGGGATCATTCCCTGTTCACTTGCGACTTTGAGACAGTCCGGCTATACCGGATCACCCGCGACCTTTGACAAATCAAACTAACCCATTCCACCTTCGTTGTCACCAGTGCTCAGCTGTTAGATCATGTGTGGTACCTGGAATGACATTGAGGTGCATTAGCCTCTGTGGTTCACATTTCATGAGGCATACTGTTGAGGCCGCAAGCAGTCTTTGATGAGTTCGCCACTTGCAGTTTCCATAGTGTGAGTTTCCCTTTCCACCCGCGGCCTCTAAAGGATTTATCTCTACCTGTTGATCCGCGTTCCTGAAACGACATAGTTATCTGGGGCAGGGTCCGGCGGGGCGTTGCGTAATTTTTCAAAATCGGAACGACCTCCATCAAAACTTTCATCCAAAATCCTAATTTTTTCGACCCATCCGACGCGAATTTTAGGGAGCTCATATTTGATTACTCAAACAATCAGTCGACGAAATTTCGTTTAGTAGTCGGGCTCGAGCGTCCAGAACATGAGAAGTGCTACGATCCTTCCCTTTGGTAACCAAAAAATCGAGAATTTCTATAATAGCTTCTCCAAATTGTCATTTTTGAACCGAAATTTTTGCGACTCTCCCCCGTCAGTTTCGCAACCCCGCTTGCCCCTATTCTAGGGCCGTCTGCGAATCTTAGTAAGCTGACCATGCTGACGCCATCCGGGCTTCGAACGGGTTCGTTTCACCCTGGCGTATGAAAACGTTGGGATCTCCTAACTGTGCGTAGTTCTATGCGCAAGTGTTCTCTTGTTATTTAATTGTACCCGAAATTTTCTTTGAAAATGTTCAATTTTCATAATAGTGATTTGCTTATCTACTAAACATCTTCTTTCTCAGAGCGCTGGATATGCATCGAGAGTGATCAGCTGGTTATCTGAGTTCACGAAATTCGAGAAGAGCACAATCTACGACATCAATGCGGTAAGTTTATGCCTTGAACCAGACTACAAATCCTAAATCTTCTGTTCTTTCTTTCTTTCTCTCTTTTGTTCTTACTTTCTTTCTCTCTTTTTTTCTTTCTTTCGTTCTTTCTTTCTTTCTTTCTTTCCTTGCTTTCTTTTTTCTTTTTCTCCTCCTTTCTCTATCTCTTTCTTTCTCTCTTTATTCGTTTCTTTCTTTCTTTCTTTCTTTCCTTTATTTCCTTTCTTTCTTTCTTTCCTTGCTTTCTTTTTTCTTTTTCTCGTCCTTTCTCTATCTCTTTCTTTCTCTCTTTATTCGTTTCTTTCTTTCTTTCTTTTTTTCTTTCTTTCTTTCTTTCTTTCTTCCTTTCTTTCTTTCTTTCTTTCTTTCTTTCTTTCTTTCTTTCTTTCTTTCTTTCACTCTTTTCTTTCTTTTCCTTTCTTTCTTTCTTTCTTTCTTTCTTTCTTTCACTCTTTTCTTTCTTTTTCCTTTCTTTCTTTCTTTTTTTCTTTCTATCTTTCGTTTTCTTTTTCTCCTCCTGTCTCTATTTCTTACTCACTTTCTTTTTCTGTTCTTTTTCTTTGGAATTGCTATATTTCTTCCTTTCGTTCTCTTTGTTTCTTTTTATTTCTTTTTACTCTGATTTTTTTATGCTCCCTCTTCCTCGCTTTCGTTCATTCCTTCCTTCCTTCTTTCTCTTCGATTTTCTTCTTTGTCTCTTACTTTCGTAATTGCTTTATTTTCTTCGCCTTTCCCTTCTTTTATTTCCTTCGGTAAATTTTGCTCATCTCGTCTACCTTCTTGTTCTTCCTCCGTTCAGGACTCCTTATGTTCCTTATTGTTTGTTATCTCATCCAAGTTCTGATGTGATTCCCTTGCTAATTCTTTTTTGATGAAGTTCTTTCTCCCCGCATGTTTTTGTCTCCTCGATTTCTCTCTTCCCTTCTCTCTCCCTCCCTCCCTCTCTCTCTCATTAGCCCGCTTCTCCTGAATACTTAAGTCTTATCGCAACCTGTCTTAGCCTCCCTTTAGCGCCATCCTTTCATAGTTTCTCTAAATTATCCCGAGTCAGCTTTCCGGAGTGAATTCCTGCGTTCTGTAATGGGTTTTCGATCGTACGCTCCCAATACGCAACGCGTTATCCCTGGTCTCGAATAATGTGTGAATTCCTTCAAAAAGCGTTAACCTACCTTTATACTTTGCAGGATACATTCGTACCAGTTGTAAACCTCGTGTTTCTGGAGACTGAGCCATACAAACGGTTTGCTTCGGACATCTCCTTTGATCGTCATCAGACGCAGATTGTTCGTTCCCGGATGTACCTTGAGCTGACCCAGAAGGGTGTTGATGAGCGGTAAGGCTAACTCTGCTGCCAGTTCTCTACGTTTTGTATGTAACCCATTTGATCTACAGGGTTTCGCTTGTTCAAGCGTTGCTGTCGAAATCTCGGGAACACCATCTGCCGATGTCTGTGCGCGCTCCTTTCACCATGTCACTAAAGCACGACATCTCAGTGCGTGTTTTTCTCATGATTCTTCAAATTCAAATTCAAAATTTCAAATTCTTTTAGCAGATTCATCCGTGAAAGTGGTTGTTTCCAGGTGCTTTCGTCTGGCCTTTTTGTCTTCGGTATTTCGTTAGTGTGCCTATTCCTACTTTCACTCCTGTTGTTGGGTCAACCTGCTCTCACCTTCACGCTCGTTTTCACTTCAGTCGCAGGTAAATTTGAGGTTCATTGGTACATATTTTGGATTTACCCGTCCTCAACCCTATTTTCTATTAAAGTGTTGGTGGAGACCATTGGCTATGCAACACACTGGGGTGTGCCGATGAACGTTGTGACAATCACTATGGCAGTGGCTGGTGAGCTATGATTATTAATTTTGTTCCCGTTGTTGTTTGATAAGCACCAATTGCAGCTGCCACTCTGGCAATGGAATGGTTTAACAAAAAAATGACGCTGTTCCTTTTTGTGTCAGGCGCTGTTCTCAGACAGTAGGTGCAGGCGGATCGCTGGCTTTTGACGGGCGGGTCGACATCCCATCGCCATCCGCCCGCCAGTAGCCAGCGATCCGCCCGCCAGTAGCCAGCGATTCGCCCGCCAGTAGACAGCGATCCGCCGTTCACTAGCCAGCTATACGCCCGCGATTAGCCAGCGATCCGCCCTCGATGCCCCAAGTGGTTTAATCCGATGGTTCCCCCCACGGTCTCCGTGTGCGGAGTCATCCCCCCTAGCCGCCACAGCTGCCAAAAATTATTCTGTGGCCTCTGAGTGATCCTGCGAAGGTGACTTGAAGTCACCTTACAGGATCGGCTTCGAAATGCCGAGTGAGCATTTAGTGCGATGGAGCGCCTTATATACCGTTGGGTTTGTTTACTCTGAGCATGATACTGATACCAGAGAAGAACTCGTCAATGATTGACAAGTTTCACCGTGTAAAATTTGAGCGGGCGGATCGCTGGCTAGCAAAGCAGCGGCGGGCGGATCGCTTTAGGTTGCGAGCTGATTGCTGCATCTGATAGCTCAGCGGGCGGATCGCTGGCTGTCAAAGCTCTGGCGGGCGGATCGCCGCTTTAGAGCTTTCCGGCGATCCGCCTGCTAGCGTGATCAGCTTTCCCAAATGCCGCTATCCGCCCACCAATATGCAGCGATCCGCCCGCGGAGACAACGAGAGGCAGCGATCCGCCCGGCGAAGCCACGATGGGCAGCGGTCCGCCCGCGAAGGGCTTGATTGCCAGCAGTCAGAGGGCTGTACTGGAAACGGCACTAATGCCTTCATCTTTGAGCAAAATTATAGCGCCACGGGGTAATTTCACCGCGAAGAAGTCAGCCAGTTATCCAGATAGGAACTGTAACCCTACGATTTCATACTCATGAGCTTGGAAAAGGCTCACAAGACAAGGCCTAGTGAAAACACTTGACCGATATCGCTAGCAGGTATGGTGAATCCGATTTGAAATGCTCATCGGTGCATTACGGAGCTCGCTAGTGGAGTGGTCTTTTAGTGACCCCTCGGAGGCAATCTGTCTTGAAACGCTCGATACATATCTGCCGTAATGCAACACGCACGAGCGGACAGTTCGGTTCGCCTCAAGCTCAACCCAGCGTGCCCCTTGCTTAGAGGCACAATCCAACCTCAGGAGTAACTTTTTGTATTATATGTAGTCCGGCCGCCATGTATAGCAACCTTGCCGAGCGCGAAATCTCAACTCGCTCAAATAAGCGAGAAAGAGCCAGGGAAAAGTCGACCACGCCCCCAGAAAAGCAAAAATTTGGCACGCCCATCGACAAGTTTCCGATCTCAATATAGAAGAGACGCGTGATTTCGGTGGCTTTTTCCCCGGCTGCAACACCAGACGTCGGTACCGGAAAATCCGACCGACAGACTCCCTACCATAGCTTCGTTGGGTGGAATAATGTACCTCACCAACCATCACCTCTGGGCAGGTGAAGGGGGGAAGCTTTACCATTGGGGAAACTGCTGACAACCGGTGAAACGCCCCGGAAGAGTATGAAAGTAACTCAACACTCATGCAAGTCATTTTCAAGATTTGATGGGTGTCATCGCCGGTTTTTCGTCCATACCTTTTTTGTGCTAGGAGGTAGACCTTTGATGAAGGTTGTTTTCGAAATCCCTATAAAATTCTGCATCGTCTAGTGTCTTCAGCTTGGAAACATACGTTCCCATTCTACCAGCCGATTTCATTTCATATAGTGCACTATTTTTTCCTGGAATTATCGGTTTTTCGTCCATAACTTTTTTTGTGCTCGGAGATGGACCATTGGTGAAGGTTGTTTTCGGAATCTTGATGGAATCCCGCGTCGACTAGTGAGTGGTAGGGTACTTGTGAAGGTTGTTTTTCAAATCTACGTAAAATTCTGCGTGGATTGATATATCGGGTTCCTAACTTTGCTGGCTCCATAAGCTAGCCAGGTCGGTGGAGCCGAGCCCCGTTGTTGGCTCTAGCAGAACTCTGCGTCTCGCATTTAAACCATAGAGGCGAGAGTACCCTATGGAGATAACTATGAAGCTCGGCTCCACCGCCCTGGCTGGCTCATGGAGCAAGCAAAGTTAAGAACCCGATATATCGTTCGACGCAGAATCTTACGTAGATTCCAAAAACAGCCAGAACCCTATCTTCAACGGTTAAATCTCAGGTATCCTAAACAACCTTTACCTCTCAGACCGCGGTCTCCACCCCAACGAACATATACTCCCTACCGATTACATAACCGACTACTAATTACCCCAGTGAGCTGTATACTGTAATCAGGGCAGAATGACGATAATACCACATAACCGGTGTGGACACCCTAGTGCCACCAACTTGCACATTCCTGGACTAATCAATACGCATCCCGACTGAAATATAGAAATTGCGAAACACATGAGAACCTTATTTATACATTACAGAACACGAGTAGATTAGTTTGATTCATTTTACAGGAGGATATGATGAGATCTTGGAGAATAGTAAAAAGATATACGGGATAAATATTACAGAAAAAGAAAACATCTATGAGATAGTCATCGCGATCAATAATACCGGTCTAGGCCTGCAAACTGTTCATTAAGGATGCTCTTCGCGAGTCAACTGTGTTATAGGTTGAGAAGTAATGTTCTAAAGGCCAGAGGTCTCGAAAGAAAGCACGACGCATCGAGAGAAAAGATGAAGCATGGAGCTGCGGGATGAACGACCACACTCGGTCGCGGCAGGGGCGAAAAATGATGGCTCCGACTGCGCCGCCCGAACCAGTCCGGCAGGCGGCCTGATCGTGCTTCGGGCTTTCGTTGCGGGACCGATTGCGCCCAGGCTTCCTTGAGGAGCGATGGCATCGCGCTTTCGCGACAACTCTGACGCTTGATCTACGATCCCTCCTCCTGAAGATTCCATAATTTCTTTCCGTGACATAATGGATTTGTTTAAAAGTCAGTATCAGATTAGCCTGCAGCGAAGTCGTCCTTATTGTCAGACCTGTTGTGCAGAAGTCGTAATTTTCTTGGAAAATCCAAAATTGTCTCTTACTTCGCGCCACTGAAGCTGAGTGACTGTGTTCACTGTTTCACCCCACAAATAATGACAATGTGTTATCAATTGAATCAGACCCACGTATCTACACTATAAGTTCATCCTGATAGAATTCCAACAGTACATATGTATTTGCTTGGCTTCCCGCTGTGATGGTCACGGAGAAGCCGCAACCTTGGCAGGCGATAATCGGAGCGGGCATTCCACCGGCAACCATAGTTAGGCAGTCAAAAATATTAGGTTGATGCAAAAGTTTCCGGACTTTTCACAGTTTTGAACAAAAACATTCATTTCAAAAACAAAAAAGGCTCACCCAACAAAATAATTTCCATCACATTCAAGGATCCTTCGCCACTGATTGGGCAGATCATGAATTCCCGACGCGTAGAACTCTGGCTGTTTGGAGTCGAAGTATTCTTCTGAGGCCATTTTGACTTCGTCATCGTTAGTGAACTGTTTTCCATCCAGGAAGTGTTGCATCGAGCGGAACAGAGATGGTAGTCGAAAGGGGCAAGATCTGGGCTGTATGGAGGGTGGGGAAGAACTTCCCATCCCAGGTCCAGCAGTCTCTGTCGGGTTATCAGAGATACGTGTGGCCGAGCATCGTCGGGAAGAAGGCGAACAGAAACTGCTGGACCTTGGCTGGGTTAAGTTCTTCCTTACCCTCCATATAGCCCAGATCTTGCCCCTACCGACTACCATCTGTTCCGCTCGATGCAGCACTTCCTGGATGGAAAACAGTTCACTAAGGATGACGAAATGAAAATGGCCTTAGAAGAATACTTCGACTCCAAACAGCCAGAGTTCTACGCGTCGGCCCAATCAGTGGCAAAGGATTCCTGAATAGGATGGAAATTATTCTGTTGGGTGAGCCCTGTTGGTTTTGAAATACATGTTCTTGATCTAGAGTCGTAAAAAATCTGGAAACTTCTGCATCAACCTAGTAGTTGATATTCAGCGGCACCAAAAAGTTTTGATAATAATTTTTTTTCTTTAATCATCATTTTTCGCTTAGTTTTTCATCCACCTGGAGGTAGCGTTCGCGGCCCACCTGGGCCACCCATTTTTTTCATTCTGGAGTGGGCCGAACAAATTTCCAAGATGAATCAGGGAGGCGATCAAAAAGATCTCGCAGACCGATTGCAGCGACATGCCTTACCCAGTACTACATTTGGGCCAATTGAATTTTTTTTGAATGATCGACTTCCCTTATAAGTCGGAAATCACGCTTTTCAAATTATCGATATTTTTCGATAATGTCGGAAATCACCAATTTCCAAAAAAAGTATCCTGCAGCTGTTTTACCAAAGTTTTGTCAGGGAACTCAGCTTAGACAATAGGTGCGGACGAACGGCTTCCTGTCGAGGCCTTAGCGGGCGGTGCGCCAGCAAGTTGCAGGCGGATTGCCACCCATCATGGCCTTGACGGGCGGATCGCTACCTCTTGTAGTCTCTGCGATAGGGTCGCTGCCATCTAGCGGGCACTTAGCTGCTTCAGCAAAAGGTTGATAACGTCAGCCGATGTTCGGCAAGCTCTTCAGCTGCAGTCCGCCCGCAAACTGCCGGCGATTCACCCACCGAGCCGCCAGAGTCCGCGATCCGCCCGCATCCATTACCCGAGTACCTCTGCACATCGTTTCAGCCAATATGCTGACCGCGGTGGTTGCGATAGCATTCTGCTACAGCTATTCAGTGTCGGGAAAGCAGCAAATGAGAGCTGGCGTTCGGATTCAGTATACCTTTCAGGTATTCAACAGCTTACCCTCCGCTATTTGATTGAGGTTAGGGCTGGGAAATCCTTAATCTTGTGGTTTTAGGCCACGTTCCTACCGGTGATGTTCGCATGCCTGGTGCCAGTCATCACCTACTTGCCATTGTTTGCCGTCGATGCGCCTATTGTCGTCCACATCTGGAAGATTCTGCTGTTGAACTCGCTGGCCACACTCGTGCATTACCTGTTCTTCCTGCCAAAGTATGTTCATACAATTAGTCTGAGAGAAACCGATGCATTCTTGACCCAAAAAAAAACCTACCTGAATTCGATTTTTCAGCCTTTGTCTGCTGTTCTCTACCCATCTGCCGACTTGCTCCTCCCTGAATTGTGCCGACTGTTGCTGTGATTTTGAGGACGAGAGTTCAATCTACTACATTCCGACCACAGCTCGCGCTGTTCATCCGGAAGGGTTAGACATTCTGTTTCATTGAAACATTTTCAAGAATCATTGTAAAAAATGAAGTTTGCAACTTTTCCTAGAATGTATTGCATAGTTCTCCATTCCAAGTGGGGCGATCATTTCTTATTTCGAAATAGATTTCAATACAAAAAAAATAATTACAACAAAAATACAACAATCGATTACTTGTATTTCAAAATGAGAAAAGCAGTCAGTAGGTAAGTTATGCGACAAAAATCCGTTTTTTTCTCATTTCAAGAAAAAATATTGGGAAAAATCGATTTTCTCCTCATTTCAAATTGAAAAATTGCGACAAAAATCGATTATCACTAATTTCAAATACAAAAGCGCGACGAAATAGATATTTTTTCGTTTTTTGAAATGAAAATTACGACGAAAATCGAAGAGTTCTCATCCAAAAAAGAGATCGCAACAAAATTGTTTTATTTCTGACCTCCAAGAAACAATTATAGAAATAAACGCCACGAAAAATGATATTTTTTGTATCTCTGATTAACCCATTCACGACCACGTGTCCCACCGGTGGGACACGCGTTGACTACCACTTCGGACCGCGTGTCCCACCGGTGGGCCACCATTTTCAAAAATCGATTTCTCCGTCACAAGAAACTACCTTCGAACCTACATATGATCAATGTATTGACCTACCCAACACTTGAATAAAAACCTCGTGGTCCATCAGTAGGTCAAGTGCAACAACATATCTAGACTTTCATAAAATCAGGTGCGCTGAAGTAGAGGAAAAAACGGCTGTAAAATGATTTCAAAAGCACCTTATAATTTCTTTTGTCGTCTATTGCTAGTTTTTAGGTTGCTTTGTAGGAACCTATCGTTTGAAACACGTTTCCTTTTCTAAAACCGTCGCAGCTCAGTTGACCCCGTTTTGGGTTTGAATAATTGTTTCTTGATAACGAAAGCGTCTCGGAAGCTCAAACTCTGATACTGTCCAACCCTCGTCGATAGCTACAATATAGACACAAAAAAGAAAGCAATCACCCGTGGGACGCTATTCAAGCCAGCGTGTCCCACCGGTGGGACACGTTATACGGTGACGCAATATTGCACGCGGTCCGAACGTGCAGCCACCCAAAATTAGGCGTGGTCGTGAATGGGTTAAATTTCAATCCAAATCTCGTTTCAAATAGAAATTAAGGCAAAAATCGATTGTTATATGAAATCATATGAAATTTGTTACATAAATCGATACATTTCTCAATTCAAATCCAAATTGCGTCAAAATCGATTAGTTCTCATTTCAATTGACAATTTCGACAAAAATCGTTTTTTTTTTCGAATAATGAGCAAATCGCGGCAAAATCTAATAAAAATGTGACGAGACTTTGCTTTTTTTATATCGAATAAAACTGCGACAAAAATCGATTAGTTATCTATCAAAAGGTAAATTGCGACAAAAATTGATTAATTTTAATTTCCAATAAAACTTTATAACGGCAAATGATCGTTTAAAATATATTATTTATTCTTACAAATAGAAATCGGCGCAGTTTCCTATCTCGTATGAGAATTGTGACGTAAGTCGAATAATTCTCTTTTCACTTGAAAATTGCGACGAAAATCGATTTTTTTCTCATTTTGGATAAGAAATGCGGAAAAAATTCTGTTAAAATTGTGAAGAATATCACTATTTTTCATTCTAAATAAAAAACGCGACAAAAGGTTGTAATTCCTTTATTTGACTTAAAATCGAAATGAGAAATTATAGATAAAAAACTATTAGTTTTAATTTCATATAGATTCTGCGCCTAAAACAATTTTTCTCGTTCCAACTAGGAATTGCGACAGAAAAATTTAAATTCCAATCTCTAATAAAATCTTGTAAGAGGCACGACGAAAAATTATCGTTTTTAGTCTCAAATCTCTCAGATAAAAATTCTGACATGAATAGATTACTTCTCATTTTAGGTTGAAATTGTAAGTTATATAAAATATATCAAAGTTGTGACAAAAGTCGACTATTTTTTATTTCGAAAAAGAGCACTAAGAAATATTTATAATCCACCATCTAAAATAAAAATCGCGGCAAAAATCGATCAGTTCTATTTTCAAATGGAAATTGCGACAGAAATAATAATAATTCATTACGCAGTTTAAGAAAAAAATCGATTATCACTAGTTTCAAATAAAAATTCTAAGACATTGTGACTGTTTTTCGTTTAAAGTAAGATTTGCAACCAAAATTGATTTTTACTAGTTTCAAATAAAAATTGTAGGACAATTCCATTGTATTTCATTTTAAATTAAAATTGCAACACAAATCTATTAGTTCTCATATTCAATAAGAATTCCGATGAATATTGATTATTCCTCGTTTCAAATGAAATTTATAAAATATCAATTTTTCAGGGTTTATCAACATACCTCCTATACATATTCAGTGCCGCAATCAATAGTGCACGGTGGTCCGCCCAACTACCTTGCTATTGGTCAGTCATTAGCTTTTTTACTTCAAAATAAGTCATATACTGATGTATAGGAAGTTTTTTCAGCTGGACCACCACCGGTACCTTCGTATGCCGGCGAGTATGTTAGGACTCATGTGAACCGCTCACGATCGAGGAGAGCTCGACGAGTGAGCGAGGTGAACTGAGGTCACATAAGCTTCGCTGGACGCTGAAGATAGTCCTTCTTGTTTTTTAGTCATCTGCTACTCCATCAGAAAACGCCACTCCGCGCCAGAATCGAAACAACCGTAAAAAGTCACGCGATGATTCGATTTATGAGGCCCCGCCTAGTCCGGTGAGTTATCGTTCTCTACTTGGCTCTTATTCAGAGAACCTACTAGGATGCTGCGGTGTCGTGATGGGTACCCCATGAATCCCATATGACCAGGAATCCGCAAAAAAAGGGTTCGTACCCATAAAAGGGAAACGGAATCGCAATAGACATTTCACTCGGAAAACCAAAAGCGAGAGAGTTAAAATGGACCTGAAGACACAAAGTGGAAGCGAAAAATACTGCCACCAGCTGATTTCTCTTCCCATTTTTTCCCGTTTTTTTCCAAACTGACGTAAAACGTAAAGCCGCTGAAAGTCGGAAAGTGGATACTCCCGCCTATCGTAGGTACCCGATTTTCAGGTTTATTTGACGATGCTGGAGCTATTAGGGAAGGCTACATCAGACTGAAGGCATTGTGCCTACCATGAGCAAAAGTATGTACCCTTACCCTTACATTCTCGCAAGTCAATGAGAACGCCCTTCACTGGAGTCCCAAAGCATCTACGGATTTTCATAACAGTGCACAACTGCGAAAACATGGTTTTCTACAAATTAGAGGGTGGGTAAAACCGTCGTTAACCAGCTCTTAACCAAGGCGTGAGAATTGTGTTTTACCAGGCCGTTCAATAGCTCCTGTCTGAAAATTTTCAAAATTCTATAATTTTCCTTAGAAGTGTTATAATATCAGGCAAGTGTAAGAACCTTCTAGAAGGTTCTCCAAAGTTCTACGCTAGGGGTATATAAGGCGCAGTCACCGCGTCTAGCTACCAGTACAAGCTAAAATGGACCAAAGTCGAATTCGTACGTTCGTGTACTACGAGTGGCTGCTGGGCAACGACGCGGGCACAGCGGTCGCCAACATCTGCAGAGCGTGCAAGGAGGATGCAGTGTCCCAACGCACAGTCAGCCGCTGGTTCAATCGTTTCGAGAGCGGCGACACGAACCTCGAGGACAGGGAGCACAGCGGGAGGCCTCCTACGGTGGATGATGACGACGTCCGTCGCTGTATCAAGGAGAAGCCGGAAGCCACCACCCGTGAACTGGCGACGACGCTCGGCTGCAGCAAGTCCACCATCCACAATCGACTCAGTCTACTCGGCTACCACAAAGTTCTGGCCCGTTGGATCCCCCACCGTCTGACGGACGCCAACAAGCAGAGCCGCGTGGCCGTCTGCCAGTCCCTCCTCCTTCGTCCGCATCGCAAGGAGTTTTTGGAGGACCTGGTCACTGGGGATGAGAGCTGGATCCTCTACGACAACGTCGCTCGCCGTGCAGTCTGGATCCCGCGCGGAGAAGAGCCGCCGACGACGCCGAAAGCCGACCTGCACCTGCTGAACATCATGCTCTGCTGCTGGTGCGACACCAATGGCATGCTGTATTTCGAGCTGCTCCCGCAAGGCAGGACGGTCACCGCCTCCATCTACACCGATCAGCTTGAGAAACTAGCCGCCGCCATCCGAGAAAAGCGTCCCCGACGGGCCTCAGTCCACCTGCTGCACGACAACGCGCGCCCCACGTGGGGAAGGAGACTCAGCAGAAGTTGGCGGCGCTCGGCTGGGAGACGGTTGCCCATCCGCTCTATTCCCCGGACCTCGCCCCCTCCGACCACCACTTGTTCCGCCCGTCGAAGCACCATTTGGCCGGAAGAAAATTCACCAACTACGACAACCTCAAATCCGACATCGCGGACTTCTTCGAGTCGCAGTCCCCGGAGGTCTGGGCGAAGGGCATCGGCGACCTGCCCAATCGATGGGCCACTGTTGTGGATAACTGTGGTGATTATATTGTTGATTAGACTTGTTTTTTCAATAAAGTTGAAAAAAAAATTAAAAATGGTGAAATTTTCGGACAAGAACTATTGGACAACCTGGTATTATCCGTTTATGGGTCCCTAGGCTGAAATCTACGTATATCTATGTAGCTCAGCATGCTTGGGAGTTATCCTGACGATTACTGCATGCTTCGCCGTACTTTAGCCCTCATTAGGGCGTTTGGGGTGAGTAGGCCGTGTATACATAGGCCCAATTGGCTTCGTTGCAGCGTTGAGATTTACTAAGTGCTTTTGGATCCAGTCAATTGAGCTTTCATCCACTTAGAGGCAGTGTTCGCGATGAAGAAATCGACGGTTTTTTTCGCGAAAGCGTTAGCTTTGGATCTCTCTGAGAAGAGTAAAAACTTAAGTACGACGAAAAACGGCCAGGGGCGGCATGCGTGAACGCTGCGAAGAAGATCAGTGATCCGCTCTGCGTCCTATGCGTGCAGTGTCGACCTCGGGACGGCCCGGAGTGCATTGCTTAAATAGGTATGTCGTGGACGTAAATGCACTTTCTACAGCAAACTCTACGCCAAACAGCATTTTTTGTCCGCTTCGGGGCCGTCCCGTGGCTCGACGCTGCGCGCATAGGACGCGAAGCGGCTCACTGACCATCTTTGCAGCGTTCACGCATGCCGCCCAAGGACTCAGATAAACCATCGCTCGGAGCGACACCGGCTCCCCCCCCCCCAATTATGACGTCGTCGCCCGGACAGCGGCCGAGGGCGAACTAGCACCGCGTTCCCTGTCCGGTGCCAGTTCGCCCCTCGGCCGCTGTCCGGTCGCTCTCGGGGCGACAGCGGTGCCAACCCCAGAGATAGTGATAAACTGTGGGACCTCAGTGGCAGTGCGTCGGACGCCGGTAAAAGTATACGGGATCCAATTGGCGGTGCGCCAGTCGCCGGATAAAGTGTGCGGTACCCGAATGGGAATACGTCAGACGCCGTGAAAAAGTGTGCAGGATGTCATGAAGTGTTTGCAGGCCAAGCCGAGCCGTCACGGCGCCCCTTGCACAATCGGTTTCCGTTTTTCTCCTTGTCTTTTCGTTTTCTGTGACTACTCAGGCAGGCATATCGGATGGCGACACCTGTGCGGGACCCGAATGGTCGTCAGACGTCGTAAAACGTATGCGGCGGTATCGAGGGAGTGCGTCAGACACCATAAAAACCTGCGGGACCCTAAACACTTTCGTCAGACGCCGTAAAAATCCCCGGCGGTACGCCTGAGGCCAGATAAAGTGTGCCCGGGGAATCTAAATGGGAAATACGTCAGACGAAAAAAAAAAGCGCAGGACCATGAAGGAGTGTCAGGCCGCCGAGCACGTGTGCAAGTTGCCCCTGCAGACGCCAAGTGAGTGCAGTGGCAGGATTGTCATGAAGTGTTTGCAGGCTTTTTTCACGACTACAATCCTTGTTCAACCGGTTTCCGTTTTTTCAGGACTACTCGACCGCGTCAGGCAAAATTTTCTCACCTCTCTTCTGTCTTCATTCCTTTGAATATCCCAGCCAGTGCGATTTCCCGGAAACTTAAGTCCGTTACCCATCATCCGAGGCACCCATCATCCGAGTTGAAAGGTGCGTGGTACGGTGGCAGGGAGCGAAAAAACATGGTAAGGAGAATTATCACGTCTAATGTGTTTATCACATGCACAGCCAGTATAAAAGATTGCCTCATCATTTCAAGAGTCCTCATTCAGCATTCTTGATGCCGGCCTCTGAAAGGTGACCTGGAGTCACTTTCCGGAGGCCAGCAAATTTTGGAGGCTGGGAGATCTGGATTCGCGGACAGCTGGAGGCAGTTTTCGCCGCAGTCCGCACCCAGGAAGTGATTCCTCACCGCAGACCTCGGCGAAGGTAACGCCCTCGTTGCGGACCGAGGCGGGGATTTCTCTGCCGTGGCCCGCGACATTCACGCCCCTCTCGAAAAGAGGCAGATATAAAGAAAAACTAGGGAAAAATTTCGAAAATCGCCCGGAGAGCCACCTAAATGCCAAGTGCGACTAAATATCGCTCCGAGCGGGACTGCGGTCGCCCGGAGAGCGGCTGCTGTGGCCCGAGTAAATGGCTGATTTTAGCTCGGAGCGGAGAGACGGCGTCGCTCGAGTCGCTCTCCGGT